>CM041034.1:10988673-12188673 GCA_023078785.2 Hyles euphorbiae | reverse complement strand
ATGTGAGAGACCGCTTGCTGACTGTACCACCGCTATGTCTATTGCACCCTGCAAACAACAGTATAAATTCACTGTTGTGTTTCGGTTTGGAGGACATCACCACAACATCTTATGTCTCAGGATGGCGAGCGTAGTGGAATGCCAAGCATTGGTTCGTAATTCAAGGTATTGTTTGGTTTTGCTACTGTTCATGAGCGGTTGTATCGATTAACATTAGAGCGGCAAGCGCGTATCACCAATCATTGCAATAACAAAAACCCGTACTCACATCGTAACAAAGGATTCTAGTATATTTAGTTTGATTATTATAGAGAAAAGAATCAGCTAAATTAATTCGCGCAATTGTACTTACTTTGAATTCAGACTATGTTTCCGTGTTGCAGGCCGGCAGATCGATCGTAGGCACCGGTTTGCATTGCAAAAGCATGAGTTGCGGTAGCCGTTTAACATCACGCAAGCCACTAGCTTCTCGCTCTGCCTACACAGTTCCCAATAAAAACTGTACCGATTATCGATATGGTTATACCTGAGTAGTGGTAATTTATTTATTTTATTTTCTTTCTGCACTACCCGAAGGTTGACTGGCTGAGAATGCCTAAGGCATTAAGTCCGCTTTTATACTATCTATGTATAAAAAGGGTAACTAAAAAAAACATAATAAAAATTTATACAAAAATGACAATGAGTACAGTTCATTACATAAGTATTGTACATCAATTGCTAGGGACCCAGCACGGCCACAATATCCGCGTGTGTACCGGGCTGGAAGGCCGGAGACACTGACATACCCCTTTCGGCCTCCCCCGGGGTACCGAAAGGGCAGCTTAATAGCTTTTCCTCTTGAAAAAAAAAAAAAAAAAAAAAAAAAAAAAAAAGTATTGTACATCAGGAAAAATAGAAATTTTAACAAATTTTTAAATAAGTACAATTGGGGGTCCTATTTTTTTTTTTTTTTGTTGCAGTAAATGGCGAGACGAGCATGCCGTTCGCCTGATGGTAAGCGATACGATCGCTCATGAACAGTAGTACAACCAAACAACACCTTGAGTTACAAAGCAATGCTTGGCATTCCACTGCGCTCGCCATCCTGAGACATAAGATGTTAAGTCTCAATATGTCCAGTAGTTACTCTGGCTACAATGTCCTTCAATCCGAAACACAACAGTGCATTTAAACTGCTGTTTGACGGGAGAAATAGACATTGCGGTGGTACCCACCCAGGCAGCCTTTCACATATGAGAGACCTACCACCAGTTCCTATTGATTTAGGCAATCTCTTTCATGCAACCATTGAATTGAAATAAGAGATAGGAGAAGGGATAATCTAGACTCTAGAATGTATAGTGATAAAAGTATATTTTAATGACATCACAAATAAAATAAAAAATAAAAACAATTCTCGCAACACAGTTCTTCTACCGTAAGAGACCGTACCAAAGAGAGCTGTGAGATCCATGTTTTTACCAAGTCCGTTAATTAATTCAATCTCTACTTGAAGCGCTATATTTTATGGTTACTGGTTTAAATTGTATTGTCATCACTTCATATTTTCATCACGCTATGACTTATAACAGGGAAGCATTAGAGAAAAATTCAGCAAATACGAGGAAGTTTTATTCGCATCTCGTGGTCAGATTGGTCTCAAAATCGATATCTGGGGAATCCTTTACTCCGATATTCTAAATTGCGGTCTCTAGTTAAACATCTGGCTTGTTATAAACCAAACTACATAAGCTGTACTACAAACCAAAAATTCCATGTAAGCGCTCCATTTTCACTTACATAAACTCGGAGCTTTGTCCCGTAAAAAATATTCATGAGCTTCCCACGTTTTTTACCCTTCGATTTTTTATACATGACGAAAGGCCTTAAGCCTCTTACTCGGTTGCCCTTTTATAAGACGTCAACGTGACGACTGTGTGTCCTTCTCAAGACTTAGCTACATATGAGGCTAAAACGTAAACTACAACGGTAAAATTGTTATGTGTTATTTATTCTATTTGAAATCCAGCGTTGTGTTACTTAATTATAAGCATAAGCTGAAAGATTAGTGTTGGCACAAATAATTAGGCAGAAAATGTATTAAGTTTCATTCAAAATTTTTGCCAATAGTAAAAGCCATTCTCATTTCATTTATTTTTGTCATCAAGTTTACTTACACCGAAATTTTACCTATAGTAGATATTAGTCGGGTGAGCTATTGACTGAGTTTTGAAGCAAAATTAATGTTTAGAGATTGGAGTTAGGTTTTTTGTCAGTAAGGGTAACAAAACAGATGTATATGGTATTTACTGTTCTGCGGTTAAGATATAACAGGAGGGTAATCAACATTTTGTGTCAACTATATTGTGCCCTTCATGTTGATAGACAGGCTCATCCCTATATCTTGGGACGACAACTGTGAATAGCGCTCGTGGCATCTCTGCCTACCCTCCAGATATATGTACAAACTATTATGAGCAGTCACAGAAATTGCCTTATTAACTTAAACATTATTTGTGTCATAATTAAAATGCTTTTTGTCTTATAACATAAAATATACTC
Organism: Hyles euphorbiae; assembly: GCA_023078785.2. Taxonomy (NCBI): domain Eukaryota; kingdom Metazoa; phylum Arthropoda; class Insecta; order Lepidoptera; family Sphingidae; genus Hyles; species Hyles euphorbiae. The sequence continues at coordinate 12,186,129 of CM041034.1, read as the reverse complement.
TTTGTTGAAACGCAAAAGAAACAAAAGCGCATTGTCGTATAAGCTTCAGAACACGTGCAATTCACAAGGCCGTCCGTACCGTAAGTTATCCCATGGGTTCCCAAGGCACCACACGGCTGCGCTCGCCCTACTTGAATCCAAGTGACACATTTATATAATAACACTACTCTGACTTGGTATTAAACTTATGCCACTTTTAAAAGAGTTATATTTTAAAATGTTAGAAATTTGAACAGTCCAAAGGATAGAATTGCAGAGATTAAAGATTTAAGCAACTGACTGCCTTGGTGGTGTAGTTGTACTACGGTACGCTTACAAAGCTGAGGTTTTGGGTTCGAATCCCGCGTCGGGCAAAGCGATATTGGATTTTTCTATTCATTATCAGCCCGGAGTCAGGAATTTGTGCCCGATATGGTAATAGGCTCGCCCCCTGTTACATTGTGGGACGGAACATACAAGACGAAATGTGGGTGCCCTGCCACCTCTGCCTACCCCTTGTGGGCAAAAGGCGCTAGTTTATGTATGTAAGTATGAAGATTTCAGTTTAGACTCTAGAGCAATCATCTCCGTTTATGTAGGTTATATTTGTATTTGTAGTTAATTTTCAGCAATTTGTTCAGTTAAACGGCGATGATACACATTGTGAGGTCAATTTATAAATCAACGTGTCAGAAGTGTTCCTATGAAGAAACATATTTACAATCCGTAAGAAAAGTATATCTACAAGAGGAATAGCATATAGTTTAGAATATTTTCTATAACAAAATTGTATTTTATATTAAGTAGTCATAAGTGAGTCAATAAGTCAAAACACAAAAATTACGGAGTCATAAAGAAAATAAAAAAAAATGTACTGAAGATAAGCTGTATCGACAGGATGTTTCGCATTGTACAAGCACGGTAGGGTAATAAAATTTATTACCGCCAAAATGAAGTTAATTTTGTCGTGCCAAGAATAGATAGGGGAGTGCCCGATAACCCGAACATTTCGTGTCATATTTTTCATATTCACATTTTATACAATCTGACACATGGAAAATATATATTAAAAACATTGAGTGATTTTTTTAAGAGTAATATTTTCTGATGGAATTACATGTAGTTATTAATACTTCGTATTCATATGTTTTGGAAAAATGTTGATAAAAAAATAGACATGATTCAAAAAGTTAATGAAAATATTTTTCTGTTTAATCATTCTATTGTTACAAAACGTAATTTAGAAAATACTGTGAAAATTGAGTGTTTTTTTTTGTGAGTGCTGAGGGGTTACTATTACTATGAAATATATAAAGTACATTACATAGGTAATAGTATTGATTTTTAGAAGTGGAAATATTATATCTTACTCTGGAGGTCGAATATCCGAACATTCGAAGATCATATCGTTTTTAAAGAGTAACCCCCTGAATCTAAAACTAAAAAATCATGAGGATATCCTTAACAGAAGTCTATAGAGTACTGTCTTCCCGAAAGCCAATTTGATACATTATTTAAGACAGAGAAGGTGAAAAGATGACCCAGATCATTTTCATAACAACTGGAGGATGAAAGCCTTGGATAGAGACGGGTGGAAGAAGGAAAGGGAGGCCTTTGCCGTGCAATGGGACACAGGCTAGTAAAAAAAAATACGACAATGGATGTAATATGTATACAGGTATTACGCAATCACAAAATTATATTCCCATTGGTAATGAAAACGACGAACTTCGTTCTCAGCTCATTAACCTTCGAATCTTATTAAGTTTGTCAAATGTAATAAATTAATTCAACTTTTTGAAAGTTCTTACGTAAGTTACAGTCTTGGCACAATATTTAATACTGTTTATGTTGGATTTGTTTGTACGTATTCCTATTATATATTGAATTATTTAAGCAGGTCTATGGGATCAAACATGGTTAACTTATGATCTTTTTTCTTATCGACAATGACGTAAATTGTTATATGACCTATATCATTTTCTTAGATTCAAAATTCAGATATCCACCTGAAATAAAATGATGCAATAAAAGATAAAATAGCTCCTGTCTAAATTGTGATATCAAATACAAAATAATATAGGAAACTAATGTTAATTGGTTACAGATATTAATTAATATCGACGTATACTCAAAAATATTTTACTGAAATACATTTTCAAAAAACTTATTATTCGAAAGCCCTTTAATAATAATTGATATAACTTACAATTTTTTTCTCCCATTTATTTTGATAAGTAGCACATGTATCTGACGCTAGATGTCACTGTTATTAAATTTCGATTGCCCTTAGTACATCGATGTCGCCTAAAGCGTACTACACATCGTTGTAATAATAAAATTAGAAAATGTTAAAATGCTTGGTAGATAAATATTGAAAATAAAAAAGATGTTGACTGACACGAGTGTATAATTGAAGTACAGTAACTAAGGCTAGAAAACAAGAGTATTATATCAAAATTAGAACTCAAACGTTTTTCTACTCTCCAGTTTTATTTAAAAACAACCATAACGGAAGTTAGATTTCTTCAACACACATCAAAGCCGCTGGCCCGGCTACATTGCCCGCTATCACAACCCGGCGGATTATAAGATGAGAATCATGTCGGCAACACGCGCCCCCACGTGTTGCCCGCCGACATGATGGCAACATGTGCTCTGTTGACTGACCCGGCGATATACAACAATGTCATAAAAATGTTCTTGTCATGTCGGGCCGTTGACATATCGCTCGCCCACAAAGTTTTTCGAATTTATATGTGTGAAGCCTCCGACTACACCGCCAACAAAATGTTGTCATGAGACGGTGCGGCGCGGCGGGTCGGCGGCTTCAGTATGTACTACGCTTAATAAGCCCGAAAACTTTGAGCAATTTTATTTATATCGCTACAATGACTTTCAACAAAGTCTTTTCTTATTAATCTGCATCAAATATGTATAATTTAGACTACAATCAAACATAATTTGATTTTTATACAAGTTTAATAAAGTTAAGATTTCGTAATAGGGTCACCGTAATACAATTTCGTTAAACTTTCCGACCCGGCCGGGTGTTTGTTTATTTATTGCCTTATTTCTCCTTTGCTGGGGGCTTATGTCGAAAGTTATAATTACCTCCGCGACACTGGAGTCATTGGGAAATTGGTCCATATTTGTTATTAATAAATAAACGATAGCAAAGTGTTCATTACGAATTTTAATATAAATGTACTTTACCTTTTCAACTTGATTATAATTTATATTCGCGAAAGTCAGGCTGAAGGCATTATTTTCTAAGCATCAAGGAAGAGTTTCAATCGAGACAGTACCATCACGCCATGGAATGCCGCGAACTCCACCCGCTGTAATTCCATGGATGTTTTTAAGACATTGCTCTTGAGCGATATGACCGCCATTTGTAAGTTTTTATTATTGCTTCTTATAGTGTCTTTGTTAATATTTTTGCATAATAAAGATTTAAATATAAATAACGTTGAGCATGTTTGATATTTTGGAATGGTTAGGGAATAATTTTGCACCAATTGCTTTATCAGTATAAAAGTACTATCATTTACGTGGTAGAATACAATATTCATTTATTGCGCTATCGTACACAAACATGACAATTTATATTACATTAAAAATTTAACACTTTAAAACTATTACAATTATTTTACATTAAAAAGTTTATCTCTCCGAAAAATCAACTTTCATCCATAATTTCAACGACTTTTTCACCATCATCATTACCAGAACTATCATCGCCAATCTCTAAAACTGATACGATAGGTTTATGGTAGCTGAAGTAAGAAACGAACAGTTTTGATTCGAACCTATTTAAATGTCTAATAAAGACCGCATCAATAGTAGTTTTGTATTTCGTTGTGCTAAGATTGCGATCATTCGACATAGTTAAACCAAATTCATTATTTAAAAATTCAATTAATAGTTGATTTTTATCGTCTGCGAAGTTTATGTTGAAATCTCCACTCAAAATCATTGGCAATTCATCAAAGCTTTATAAACTGACAGCTAACTGACAGCTGTCTACTCTCCATCCGTCTTACGCTTTTTCGATCAGGTCACGTGTCCTGACGCGAGTTTAAGATTTTATACCCATTACAGAAAAAGTGCTCAACGCCGCTAAAGAAGTTTTCACTTCAAAAATACCGGGGGAAGACCGTGGGTACAGATTGCAAATTACATATAATTTTAGACTGCTGCCCCAGCCTGATCCCATAGTAAAAATAAGAAAAATCGTATTTTGCCTGCTCTCGATTGTCGAGCTCGTCAAGACGATTCCTCTGACTCCAAACACGGGGGGTTTACTTTAAGAAATGACGGAGTTATGCCTGGACAAATATTTTAGGGGAGAGAGGGAGGAATTTGGGGATTTGGTTTGGGCCAATCTGTAGAGCTCACCGAGCCGGTTCCAACGATACCAAACTCGGTGGGTCTACGATCTATATTGGCCGAGATAGGATTGGGGAGGTGAGGTAAATTTTCGGGTAGGGGGTAAGGGAGGGGGGAGGGGTCGGGGGGAGGAAGGTTTCGTGGGGAGGCTAACTTAAATTAATTTTTTGGAGGTAAAATATTTTTTTTGGGGGGGTAATTTTTTGCGTAATTTGGGATTTCTGGCGGGGTCAATTTGTAGCCCTCACCAAGACGGTTCCGAGGATACCAAATTCGGTGGGTCTACGATCTATATTGGCCGAGATAGGATTGGGGGGGTGAGGTAAATTTTCGGGGTGGGCGTAAGGGAGGGGGGGGGGGGGAGGAAGGTTTCGTGGGGAGGCTAACTTAAATTAATTTTTTGGAGATAAAATATTTTTTTTGGGGGGGGGGTAATTTTTTGCGTAATTTGGGATTTCTGGCGGGGTCAATTTGTAGCCCTCACCAAGACGGTTCCGAGGATACCAAACTCGGTGGGTCTACGACCTATGTTGGCCGAGATAGGATTGGGGGGGTGAGGTAAATTTTCGGGGTGGGGGTAGGGGAGGGGGGGGGGGGCAGGTTTCGTGGGGAGGCTAATAGGCACTATTTCGGAATAAGGGTGGGGGAAGGCAGGGGGGGGGCTATGGGACAATTTTGGAAAAAGTGGGTGAAACTGAAAAAAAAACGAAACAGTAGGCCCAGGCATACATTTTCGCCGCGCTGTAGAGAGGGGATAGCTGTCTACTCTCCATCCGTCCTACTAAGATGTTTATAAAGCAAACGTCATTGCCGTCCTACGCTTTTTCGATCAGGTCACGTGTCCTGACGCGAGTTTAAGATTTTATACCCATTACAGAAAAGTGCTCAACGCCGCTAAAGAAGTTTTCACTTCAAAAATAAGATAAAAGATGACCGATTCCAAAACATATTCATCTATATTGCTTATGGTGTACCGTACTTGTAAGCTGATCAAGGGTTCCTGTTGTTGGCACTAATAGTAAAAGAGAATATTATTGTCTTTTATTAACGTTTTTTTTAATATATAAATGCCTCATATTTTCTATTGCGTTGGAATGTTTTTATTATTATATATTTTCTTTATTTTGCTTTTGTATTTGTACCAATAATAAACTTTTCTTTCTTTTCTTTCCTTCTATATTTGGCTAAATCAGGATATAGGCCTTTTTAATATTAAGTCGTTAACATTTAACTAAGAAATATTTGCTCATACTCACACGCGCCAGGCAAACGGTTAGATGGGCACATAGTCAGAACCCACTTTGCTAACTGCTTTCTCACGAGGCCTTTTAATTTGTCGGACCGGCGCAATCTACATTTCGATAGGCTAGTTTCCTCTATAGCATCTTGCTCTCCTACGAATTATTCCCAGAGGAATTTAGGGTAAATGTTAGTACTACCTTAAAAGCATTACCGAGGACCTAATCCATTAACACTTTCTACTCTTCAAATAAAACTTTTTTTTTTCGAATTTAATCACGGATTTTTTTTTTTACTTCCTGAAGTTGTGTTTACTTTACAGATTTCATATCAAGGGGTGGACCCCGTCCATAAACATTAGTTTTATTTGAATGTGTAACATTCATCTAAATCCAAAAAACCATTAAACTTTCTATTCTCTTAAATTGCCAATCTTCATTTTTTTTATTGCAATAAATGGCGAGACGAGCATACCGTTCGCCTAATGGTAAGCAATACGACGGCTCATGAACAGTAGTAAAACCAAACAACACCTTGATTTATGAAGCAATGCTTGGCATCCACTACGCTTGCCATCCTGATACATAAGATGCTAAGTACCAATATGTCCAGTAGTCACTCTGGCTACAATGTCCTTCAATCCGAAACACAACAGTGCATTTACATTGCTGTTTGTCGGGAGAAATAGACATTGCGGTGGTACCTACGTAGGCAGCCTATCACATATGAGAGACCTACCACCAGTTAATAAATAATAATAAATAACACCCAAGAGTCACATACATAGTCCTGACCCCACACTAAGATCGAGTCTTGTGTCGTGGGTATCAGGAACTACGAGAGACTTCTCGGTCTCACAAGCACCCAGACCCGGAAGAAATATTTGTGGGCCGCACAAACATTTCTCTCGGTGCGGGGATCGAACCCGCGGCCTCTCGTTTTACAGGCGGCGTCTAACCAACTGCGCCACGGAGGCTTTCAGTTCATGGATGGCATTTATTCAGGAGGCATTCATGAGGCAAACAATTTCCACCACATATTCCACATTAGTAAACACGTTGCTATTTTCACCGAATTTTCGAATGTCAATTAACAGTGTGGTATGATTCGGCGCGAGTAATGAAGCCAATGGTATGCCCATTAGCACACCACACTTCCATTAGGCTGGCACACGTGTTTCCGAGCATTTATAATGTATATAAAAATCGAATATTCATGGATTTGAGCTGTTTCAATTGCTTTGATCCTTTGCAATCTGTTTGATATGTACTGCGGAATATGGAACTGTAAATAAAAGCAATATTTGTTAGAGTAAGGCTTAAGTTCCGACACACTTTATGAAAGAAGTTTTTTGTCTAAATTTAGAACGGAAAACCGGCATAATATATACATATTTTTTATATTTAATCTACACAGCTATAGCCTAGAACGCATTTAAGAAGGCTCAGGTCATACTCAACCACGCTGGCCTAGTGCGGGTTGAAGAACTTAACAATACAATAGAATATCTTGATAATATCTCCAGTACTAAGGTATAATTGCAAAGCTGAGGTGTCTCGGGTTCGAATCCCGAGTCGGGCAAAGTGATATTGTATTTTTCTATTCAATATCAGCCCGGAGCCAGAAAGTTGTGCCCGATATGCTAATAGGCTCGCCCCTGTCACATTTTGGGACGGAAAATACAAGGCGAAACGTGGTAGCACTTCTGCTTACATCTTCTGGGAAAAAGGCGTGTGGTTAGGTATACATATATGTGTATGTAGGTCTTGACGATTTAAGGATAGGTACAAGTTGAAAATACAGTGTTTATAATACCACAATGAAAGGAATTGTGAAAGTAGCTTTTCGAAATGTCGAAGAAATTCAAACCAATACCATAATATTAGTTAATTAATAGCTCAAAGAAATTATTTTTATTTTTATATAGTTTAATTTTTCCATAATTTAAAGTGAAGTGTAAGTTAAATACTACTGTTACTGTTTTTTGTTTTGTAGTCATTGTCTAGTCACTAGTGTAATATTCCCGTTCACTTGTTTCTAATAATATGTATTAGCTTTCGGTGGAAACTTTGTTGGATTATGTTTCATATTTATTTATCTATGATTAATAATTGTAATGGTTCTGTATGTTTCCCTAATATACATAAATCAAATTAAAATAATTAAAATAATATCAAAGATACAGTTTGCAATGTCACAATCGATTCAGCTAATTGCTGTTGCTGAAGTTCAAACACTTGACGGTTAGAACGTGAGTGTTGGTTGCGGATATGAGGACTGCTGTATTTTCAACTTGTGCTCTTAAAACGAAAGTTTTTAAAGAGAATAAATGTTTTGAAGATAATTGTCTGTGTCTCTTGTAGTGGCACGCAAGTGGGTGGTTGAAAAAGATCTTGTATAAAGGATTCCTTACTTTGTAAACTGGTGCTGAATTTAAAGATGTAGTAAATACAGAATCATAGTGTGAAAAGGCCGCTTGAGTATGAGTTTTTTATTTATTTATTTTATTTTATTTTATTTTAAACACTTTGTACACAGATGTAGTACAGGCGGACTTAATGCTCAAGGGCATTCTCTACCAGCCAACCTTAAGGTAGTGCAGAGAGACGGAAGCAGGTGCTTATTAATAAAATTAACAATAAGCGAAAAGAGAAAATATATAAAATATAAATAATAATATTTAAACGGATATATAAAAAATTTAATTATATATATTATATATATATTATATATTTACTAATATAATTTTATATATAAATAAAATATATACATAAAAAACTAAATAAATAAATAAACAACTAAATAAATAAATACCTACATTAGTGGGGAGAATCTGCTACTTCTGCGAGGAGTAATAGCCGAACCTTTAGCTTGAAAGCCATCCGTGTTGTGCACGACATGATTTCAAGTGGGAGTGCGTTCCAGAGAAGAATGGATTGGATAGCAAAGGAAGAATAAAGGAAGTCAGAAGTATGGGGCGGACATTTTAGAAGGAGATTGCGAGACGAGCGAAGATTTCTAGAATGAGTATCACTCAGGTAAACGAAGTCAGGAGACAGATAAGAAGGAGGGGAAGGAGACTTAAGAATAGAAAAAAGGGTAGTGAGGGCACGCAACGAACGGCGCTGGCGGATGGGAAGCCATTTTAACTGCGAGCGGTAGGAAGAGATATGGTCAAACTTACGAAGATTAAAAACAAATCGAATGCAGTTATTTAGAAGACGGAAATTTTGACGATTTTAAAGTTTTAGCATTTAATTTTCATCGCGTTATTGTAATCAAAATATACAAAGTGAATTACTATACGAGTACTTAATCTATTTTAATAATGGTTTATAAAAATGACCTCACATGATTGATTATACGAGCAGTCTCAGTGACACAAAAAAAAAATACATTTACTTTAGTGCATAATGAATTGCATGACTTGGAAAAAAGAACCTCACGCAATCTATGATAGTTGCAATAGTTTTTTTTATTGTTGGTTCGAATCCCGGGTTGGGCAAAGTGATATTGGATTTTTCTATTCAGTATCAGCCCAAAGTCAGGAATTTGTGCCCGATATGGCGATAAGCTCGCCACCTATCACGTTGTGGGACGGAATATACAAGTCGAAATGTGGGTGCCCCTGGCACCTCTGCCTACCCCTTCTGGGAACAAAGCGTGAGTTTATGTACATATGTATGCAATGAATGGCGAGATTAACATGCCTTTTGCTTGATGATAAACTATACGGCCTCTCATGGACTTTTATCCATTTTGCTTCTGCAAAACCGAACAATACCATAAACCACAAAGCATCTTTGATCCGAAATTGCCCAAAATACGTATCCAAAATTAGTTTCGTATAGTCTAACGCTCGTCTGAAAGTACGAACTTGTTATTTGTTACGAAGTAGAATTACATTGAAGCCAGTTCGGCTTAATTAGACGGATGGTTTGGTATTTCCTATTACTGTTTTATGTTCTCTAATCCAAGCGTGGCTTTCTGATGTTGCTTTATTACCAATATGTGTTGAATCGTGTTTACGTATAGCTCTTTTTTGTTACAATAATTGGCGAAACGACCATTTCATTCGCCTGTCAAGGACATTAGCAAAACTAACACCATACATTACAAAGCAATGCTCGTCATTCCTCTGCGCTCGCCATCCTGAGACATAAGATGTTAAGTCTTATTAAGAACCGTAGTAACTCTGGCTACAATGTCTTTCTAATCGGAATACAACAGTGCATATACACTGTTGTTTGGCGGGAGAAATAGACATTTCGGTGGTTCCTACTCAGGCGGCCTCTCCTATATGAGAGACCTACCAGTAACGGTGGCTTGAGCTTTTATACGTATGTAATGATTTAACGAAGTATTTCAGTAAACACAGTGCAGAATTATATCAGTAATTTGAGATCATTGTCTTTTATTGTAGTGTATAAGGTAAAAGATACATTGTGGTGGGTTGGGGGCGGGTAGGTCTAGCGAGTTAGTTGGAATTATACTTTGTACACGGACGTGGTGTTTCAATACTCCCCCAGTATTTCCCACCAAATTCACTATACATTACACTTATATGAAAGATTTACAGGTAAAATTGTAATCCTATAATGCGTAATAACGTACATAAAACATGCAAAAATCAATATGAATGCCGAGACGGGATCAATTTATAACACAAAAGATCTACGTTGACAATGTTATTCAAAGTATCATAAAGTATTCAATAAAATAAAATATGACGCCTCATAGCCTCCACGTCTAAAGCTGGTTCGGAACAAGATAGAAATCATAACTTTGCTTGCTTGTATTTTATTTGAAGAAAATATGAGATCCAAGAGCCGTTTCGTCTGACTCATGCATGACGGGAATAAGGTTGGACGACTACTGTTGATGTTTGTGAATTCGGTACGAGTATTGATGATGTTGCGGGGTAAAATAAATATTGATCTGTTAATATTCAATTGAGATTGAAGTCTATTCGATTCTTTTACGCCTACTACTAATCAGCATAATATAAGAGAAAAGTCTCTCGTGTTCCTGATACCCACGACACAAGACTCGATCTTAGTGTGGGGTTAGGACTATGTATGTGACTGTTGGGTGTTATTTATTTATTTACTTATAAGAGCGATATAAAAAGATTAAAAGTAAAAGAATAAAATATTGTCTAAGAATCTAACGCAGCATCGTTAACGGAACAAACCCCATATTATTATAAATTCAGTACACGATATTCAGGAGAGCAACCGTCCACCTCCAGAATGTCCATTAATAAACTTTTCGGTATCATTTATGTTTTATGCGATCAGAATAAATTATACACAATAAAGTTTGTATGGAATTCTAACGCGGAATGTTCCAAGCACCTTCAGTATGGTAATTGGATCATTATAAGTTTGTTCCGTTTCGGAAGTGGCCTTTGCTCTAGTGTGATTTGAGGTGCAGTTAGTAAGTTTTTTGTATGGTTGTTTAGATTTAGTTCTCTTTTAGTTATTAAATAAATATGCCAAATAGTACACATAGTTCTGAACTCCACAGTAATGTATGAGTTTGTAGATATACAGGGTATATTAAGACTGCTACCGAAAACGAAGCCGGGTGGTAGTTTAAGCGACTTCAGACACAATGCATCAGAAAATATTGCAAAAAAAAGCGTCCATTTTTTTTGTATTTTTTTCCTACGGTTGTATGAGTGGTTGAGTGGTAAATAGATTTTTTCCCTGAAATAATATTAAGAGTAATAATAATAGTAAGTGTTTAAATAATTATTTTAGCAAAACTGTGGATTTACCACCCAAAAATGATGATATTTCAAAAATCATTAAAAATAATTTATTTATTTATTTATTTAAATCTTTATTGTACACAAACTTAACAACAACATAGCTAAACAGAACTAATAATAACAAAGAGTACAAATGGCGGTCTTATCGCTCAACAGCAATATCTTACAGACAACCATGGGATGGATTTAAATGAAGGAGAGGGAGAGAGGGCAGTGTAACAAATAAAGAATTACTTAAAGCTAAATAATACTAACTAAACATAACTACTTATACACATATACATATCCGTATATATACACACATATATATATATATATATATATATATATATATATATATATACATACATATAAACATACATACATATAAAAATAGATAATACAAAATCATACATAAATTATAATATACTACAATTTCCAAATGATTAAATCAAGGGAAGTAATAGTGAAGTCTGCTTTAAAGGGAAAGGTAGTGCTCTTTAATCAGTTTTTTAAATGACGATAGCGTTTGCGCCTGTCTCACCACAACAGGAAGCGCGTTCCACAATCGAACTGCTTTGACAGTAAAATAATTATCCATCGCTGTCGTGGTATGCACAGGCATTCTCAGCTTAAGATTCTCAGACGACCTCAAGAATCTCGAATGGGAGTCATGAAGAAAAATGAATCGTTCTTTAAGATAAGATGGTGTGCGAGGATTAAACAAAATATTATAAAGAAGAGGGAGAATGTGACTATTCCGACGAAGCCGAATAGGTAACCACTTGAGCTTAGCACGAAACTCAGAAACATGGTCATATTTGCGAAGATCAAATATGAACCTTATGCAGAAATTTTGAAGACGCTCAAGTTTATTTAGTTGGTCTTCGGTGAGATCTAGATAGCTGACATCGGCATAATCAAGGATGGGGAGAAGGAGGGTTTGCGCAAGCGTAATCTTCGTGGTAACGGGTAGAAAGTTGAATAATCGTCGCGTCTTTTCGAAATTTTTAGTTGCATTGTGTTTGTAGTCACTAAAACTACCACACTTCTTCGTTTTCGGTAGCAGTCTTGATATACCCAGTATGTTTCGACTGCATTATCCCTCCTTATTCCTTTTGGGGTAAAGGCTAGTTTATGTATGTGCGATATGTGTGTATGCGGATATCACAAACTACTAGAGTTTTCGGAAAAAAGGATTTTTCTATTACAAAGCCTCCAACAATCAACATAACGTTTTGTATAAACACTTATTACAATACCACAACACAACCAACCTCATTTTCACACGCGTTAAGTAAGGGATTAGATATTGCGCTATATCCGGATCAACCGGACAATAATCCGGGATTAGAATTACACGAAAGCTCGATTCTCTTCCTCAGCATTTTGCCGAAGGATTAGATACCGCAACGGGTAACTAAGATTTTTTACTCCAACATAAAATATGTATAAAAGTATAGCAAAACCAAACAACGCCTTGAATTATAAAGCAATGCTTGGCATTCCGCTGCGCTCGCCATCCTGATCCAACATAAGATGTTATCTATACTAATATTATAAAGCTGCAGAGTTTGTTTGTTTGTTTGAACGCGCTAATCTCTGGAACTACTGGTCCGATTTGAAAGATTCTTTCAGTGTTGGGTAGTACATTTATCGGTGAATGCTATAGGCAATATATCATCACGCTATGACCTATAGGAGGAAAGTAGTAGTGATATTTCTAGCAAATACGTATAAATTTTATTCGTTTTTCGTGGTCCGATTGGTCGATATTCTGAACTGATAGTCAGAATTAAATATTTTGACCGCCATTTTAAAACTTGTATGCACCCGGGCGAAGCCGGGCCCGACCGCTAGTATTTCAATAAGTCCAGTAGTTACTCTTGCTACAATTTTCTTTAATCTAAAACACAACTGTGCAATTACACTGCTGTTTGACGTGAGAAATAGACATTGCGGTGGTACTATCTAGATAGACTCTCACATAATTATGAGATCCCTCTACCAGTAAAATGTGTGCGTAATTTCACCATTAATAAAGGGTATTTAATCATTCACATTAATAAGACTTCTTTGATTCAGTAGAGTCGTGGGCGAGTAAAGCACCAATATGGTATAAGTTTTTGAGTGCCACGTTTCGTGTATGCTTTTTCTTATCTTAATTGATAGCGCAGTGAGTCAGCAAAAAGGTGATCTTATTGCTGCTATTCTCTATTTCTGATATACAATCTGCAAACTACGAAAGACATTGAGAGAATGGCGCGCCATTCACGTCTGTTTTTACTCACGCTATCCGCAAAAATGAGTTTTTGCCGTATCGAGCAGTACGAATGAGTTCTTTGAACTAAGCATTTCGACGCCAGGCCGACTGCCAAATATACGTATGTTCCAATAAAATATAGTTACATAAAATAAAACAGTGTCTTATATACAGAACGATAAACGAACACAAATATTTTATGTATGAATGTAATTATTCGCTACACTTGATTGGACTCTGATTGGATTGAGGCATTAAATTTCATGTCGGAGATACTCAGATATTCATCAATGAATTCGCAGATTTCATTTTAAATATGTAAGACTTTGTAATGGTATTTTGTTATTGTAATATTGAATTATGGTTGAAGGTGAGCAGTGATATTCAATCAAAAACATGTAATTGAGACTTAGCTATATTAACGCCCGAATACTGGAACGCAACTTAAATATAAGTTGCGCTTAACTAGGTTAATCTTGCTTAAATGTACTGACTAAGTGGACCGTGCGCTGTTAAGAGCAACTTTTTTTTGAATGGCGTTCCAGTATTCGGGCGTAAGTATATTTATTCAGTTGTAAGTGACAAATAATAAACTTTTAATTTATAAAAGTTTTAACGCGCGCTGTTATAATATCTTGATATTGTATTCAATAATAAGTTTTGAGATAATTTTATTGAGTTAAGCATTTGTGACCACAAAAAACATATTTTAATACCATAATATTTAAATGAAGTATTTGGTGATAGCAGGCTAAATTTAACAGCAACTTTTCTTAATTGTCTTATAATGACTTCATGATTCAAACCTACTTTATGAGCCCTAAGAATTTTTCTATGTGGTTCGGGATATACTAAAAAATATTTCACGCTATTATAACTATAGTCAGCTTCTCATTTTAGACCATTTCGGAATGAAACGAAGTATGGTTTTGCTCTAGAGTTTAAGAACAAATTATTATTATATGAACAATGTTTTGACATCCATTTTTTCGTTCTGTCTTTAATTGCTCAAAAAAGATCGTAAATAGCTGAATACAATGGATAATGGCCGCAACCATACAGAAATTGACAATAATATTCACTGATGAAGCCACAAAACGAAACAAATAAAAACGTAAAAATTAATGTAAAACATTCCCTACGTTCATAAGAAAACTCAATTTCATCACAATAAGAATACAATAGCAAAAAATGTATTATTACCCGGGGAGGGATCAAACAAAGATGAGAATTAAAACATTGCGGGCAGAACGAATATTACTTTTGGAAGCAAAACGGGAAATGTGATTTCTAGCAGAATCGTTGAGAATTTGCAAAATTCTCGTCATGGTGCTGCGTTCTCCAAGTTTCTGTCGTCTATTATCATTTTAAATTATTGCGAATAGAGACGGAATTTGAAGACTGTTTGTTTAAAGGTCTGGTTTGTTCACTTACATATATTCTTGCCATCAAATTATGTCACTTAGCATCTCAGAATTCCAGTTGAATCAATACCAACAGTGTTTACATAATCATCCAGATTGATAACAGCAGTCGTAAATAAACATTGTCGTAAATCAAAATGTCGTGAGTACATTGCAGAAGGCACTAGTCGTAAAAGTTCATCCGTCTACAAACTTGTTTTTTATAGACGGCGAAGTGCATCGGTCTCACAAAGCAATCTGAAACGATGACTTTCGTGTAGCGAAGAGCTCAGAAAGTAAATACAACGGATCCGTATTTTTCTTCCTACCGTCATAGGATATGTCTGTAATGAAATTCAATTGGTTGTTTACTGCGTATCTATACATACATGCAAATCATAGCCGTGTACGTTTCGGGAATACGATATTCTGTATTCAGCAGTTTTTTCGTATTCCATGTACACTAGGATATGGGTAGCGGGTATTTACTCTTGTACACAATGAAACGTCTGTTATTGTGTTTGTGAAGTATGGAGTGATAAAGGGGAAATTTGAAGCAGGCAGCTGCAAAACACATAGAAATTCACAGAATTTATTGCAAATGCTGGTTCAAGTTTTGCAAGAGATTTGTAGAATATGATATTACAAAATACTGCGGTATGGCGATAGGTGCCCCTAGGACATCGTGAGACGGAATATACAAGGCAAAATATGCGTGTCCTGGTAGCACCTTTGGCTATCCCGTCTGGGAAAAAAGGCATGAGTTTATGTATGTATGTACATATATACATATGTATATTATTTTTTTAACTAAAAATTGTTGGTACTTATTAAAAACACAAGCGAACTCCGATTTAAATCGTTCTCGTTGTTTAAAAATATTAAAATAGAAACATGGAATCATTTTTCGGTTTGAATGTTTTTGCTTTAGATCAGTTTTTGTGTGTATTCGATTTCCATGTTTTCATTTAACTTTTTTACTCTTTTGTGAATAGCAAGCAGGGTTACTTCAAATTGGTAATTTTATTATTATATTATTTTGTTTTATTAATCTTCGTTAGAATAATTAAGACGGGATGCTAATTTATACTGTATATATAATGCCAAATACATGTTTTCCATACATGTATGAGTTTACGCTAAGGTAATACTATCTCATTTTATTAAATGCTTAATTAATTTAATTTAAACACTGATAATTTAATACATGACAGTTAACAATTTTTGTGTTTTGTGTGGTACTATCGCGGTAGTTTTTACTTACATAAATAATTACAGCCGAATGCCCAATGTTTTTGGAATCCCGTGCTTACCAGTAGGCGATTACGGGTTGATACTGTAAGGGTGCATCCACATCACAGTTCCTTTTTTAGCGCAACATTTTTCAAAAACATTATCGATTGTTATCACATGTTTGGAAGTAGTAGAGCCATACTATTGTAGCCAGGACTTAGGATAAATGGGCAGGTTCTTTTGGAGACTTACCACTATATCGAAAGAAGTAGATTTTTGCCGCACAGTAAAAAAAACAAACACAATTTTGTTGCTGAAGAACATTCGGAAAATTTTCTCAATAAACAGTAACTGCGGTGTAGAAACACCATTACAGTACGTTGCACGTATTTGAACGCATTAACACGACGCTTTGCATCTCTTATCGGCCTAAGGCAAGTACATCAATTTGACCCCGCTTTAGGACATGAACATAAATTGAACTTGTAACTGAAACAAAGGTGAAATTCAGTCATTCCCTTAAATGAAATTTATGTGGTAAAACGTGGTTATATTTTTAAAAAGAAAATATGCAAGCCTGCATGCACGATATTAATATCCAGTCTGTGTATTTTATTTGCTTTTCGTGTTCTGGACATCAAATTAATGTAAGCGAGCGTTTCAAGAATAAATGGGGTATATTAAACTTTGCAGTACATTCTACATAACAGATGTTTTACAAAAATGCAGCTTATTATGCAAATTCTGAAGTTCATTAGCTCGAAACGATTAATATGGCAAAAGTCTTTGGGGCGAGATCGGGCTGCCAGCGTTATGTGTCAGGCTAAGTTGAGGAGGTTTCATTATGCCTATCTTTATTCACTTGGTAATATTTTACAAACTATGCTTTTTGAAGATTATTATTTTATTTCACTTCTTTTATTTACTCATTATTATATTTTTTTAAATAAGTGTAAAGCCTAAAATATGTTGAAGGCTTAATATAAACGCCCATTGCCCAGAAAGGAACAATAATGTAAAGGAGAGTTCCTTATGGCCATCTCGAGACTAAAGCTATTTATTTAACGTACTAAAGGATAATATTTGGAAGGCTATTAATAAAAAGCTAATATAATAATTTCCTCCTCCTCTCAATCGTACTCTCGATTATAGAGGAAACCCCTGCAGTGGGACGTATACAGGCCTGTATACAAATACAGAAAAATATTACTTAAAAAAAAGTACCAGACAGGAAAATAATACACCTGTATTTTACCGAAATTGACCAAATAGGTTAAATAAAAAAAAATGTACAATCTGGCAGCCCTGACTGCTGAATGCAGAAATGTGGTTAGCCTGCTACAAGTCGTATGCTTGTTTTGTTGTGCATAGTGCTCTAATTTCAACGCCCCCTCTCCCCTCTTTCACGTGAATTTTAGAAGCTTTCTGGTTTTTGTGGTATGGAAAAATGTTAATTACAATCGCTAATTAAATAGCTGCGTCGCTTCCCTTAATAATCTTGTTTTGTTTAATGATGCAATTGAATTTCAACATTTTTGATAAATACATTAGATATTTTTTAAGCATTATGTTCAAGTATTTTACCACAACGTACCACTACATGGTTTGTAGAAATCACAGGTGATACAAAAAAAGTTAGTTAAATTAATTAAAGGAATCAATCAATTTCGTAGTGGTCGATTAATGGTATTCGCCCTGGTTCAGTTACATTTTGATTCCAGTCCATATCACACATATAAATATTTTGTATATGTATAAGCTCAACGTGACTGTTTTCTTTAATTTTCTTGCCCTTTCCGACTACATTCCGTCCTGTTCCGTCTCAATCTGTTCCATGAAATGACAATTCTGTCCTCTTATATCCCATTTCATTCGCGCTATATTATATCCCAGATTATCCCTATGAGTTTTTTTGGGATGAAAAGTATCCCATGTGTTAATCCAGAATATCAGCTACCTTCATACAAAATTTCATCGAAATTGGTTCAGCCGTTTTAGCATGAAAAAGTTACAAACATACAAACTTTCGGCTTTATAATGTTATAAATAAGGAGACACACATAAAAAAGGAGAGCTATCAGCTAATAGCAATGCTACGGCCAAGCGGATTGGCAACTAAATTGTATTTGTGGTCAATTACCGTGATGAGTCAGTTCAATATCGTCTATCTATACACGCTTAGAAGGTTTGATAAAGATTAGTGGATTGTGCGGAAATAAATAGATTTAAAATAATGCGTCGCATCACATCATCTCTGGGTGTTTGTAAGACCGAAAAGTCTTTGGTAGTTTTTGATATCCCCGACACAAAACTCGATCTTAGTGTGGATTCAGGACTATGTATTTGACTGTTGGGTGTATTTATTTGTTATTTACTTTCCTCTAAATAACCTGAATGGTACTGTTTTATAGTTATTGATGTTACGTATCTGATATATTGAATTAAGTTAAAATGTTGAGATAGCGTTGTTGTTACGTAGCCTTTTGGGAGAAAGGCGTGAGTTAATGTATGTATGTGTACTTCACTTTGAAATTGTTAAAGAAGTATACGGTGTAAATATGAGAGTGAATTATGAAAATGAATAACGATTATTTCTGTGTATCATCGTCATTGACCATAATATTGGATGATGCATTTCTCATTTCAAATCTTTTTTATCGTTATTTGTAATTAATCAGTTAGTAAATAAGACGCGATAGAATTTAAACCTGAATTTTAACCCTCGGAAACCTAGTTTTTACTACAAAAAACAAAACAATTGCACTCCATTTGTCCCGTAATCATCAATCACCTAAAACTGCAGAAACACTCGTCAACAGTTGCAATGTTCATACAAGAATCGCTTTCAATCAGAACCATCCATCATGGCGGCGCAATAGATTACATGCCAATACATTTCGTATCAAACATCAGTTACACGCGGGGTCTGAAGACGGCGGCTTGAGCACGCCTGACCCCTTGTTCATGTGACAGAACAGTTCGAGGGCCACTTACTTCGACCAGCCCAACTATCTTATTCTGGCTTTGCTGAAACACATTTTGTTCAAAGAAATGTGTAAGTGGGTCGGACGCTTGATTTTTAATTGAGAAAGCGGTTTTTGATGCTTCCGTTGAGGAGTGGAGATCATTTGGTTGGTCTTTAAGTGTGTTCTGTTAATTAGCTTTTCCGTTTACATAAAGTCTCGCCTTTTTTCTAGAATGGGTAGGTAGAGATGCTACCAAGATACCTACTTTTCGCTTTGTATGTTTCATACTGCGATGTGGTAGGGGGTAGGTACTTAGGGGTACCTACACCTAAGTCACTTTGTTCCAACCCGGGATTCGAAACCGAGACTTCAGCTTTGTAACCGTACCGTAGTACAGCTACGCCATCAAATATTTTATTATGCACGAGGTTGTATACTTGCTTCTATTTAAATTACACGAAAATTTCCATCAAGTGCTTTACATTCACTTTCTTAGGACAAAAAAATATTCAGACATTTTGTTTGCAGCCAGTCACGTGGGACAAAAAAAGAATATTTTATTCGAAATTCTTCGCTACATAAACTTACATAGTAATGAATTCTGTAGCTAAGTGCTAAGGGTAATAACCTGACTGTCTGTTAAGATAATTATATTGCATGCGATCGTTAACTTTTTCTATTGTGCTTATATTTTCTCTCGTGGATATTATGCTTACTTATACTTTATCTTATCTGTTAATTTCCTTTAATTTTATAAGCTCTGTGCACAAGCATTTTATGTCAACACACTGCAATATTTTGTTCCAAAAATTATGAGTGACTTCTTACACGCTTTTAGCTGTAGATCACTAGAGTGGATTTTCATATAGCGTCATACAAATATATTTTTCTTTCTTCTTAATTATAAGAATGCAAGTTAAATACTCTAAATAAATTACTGATAAAATGAATAAATCTAACTTGCTCAAAATTAAACTGGATTTTAGGCGGAAAAAGTAACGGAATTAATGAAGGATATTTTTGCATACCCTCTCGGGTCGGGTGTATACATGTGAGTGTTAGTTTATATTTATTTATTTTTTATATTTTTTTTTATTTATTCAACGTACTACTATATACAGCTTACACCCAATACAGTAGAGTAAAACATAATATTACATTGTTATACAATTATTATACAACTCATTAATCTCAATAAGTATACTAGCGACCTCTGTGAAATAAATTGTGTTTTTAATTAAGTGTTTAGTTCTCATTGTAATGTATCTACCTAGTACAAGTACAAAAACGAGGAAGGATTTAAAAAGTAACATAAACTCACAATCAAATACCAACAGAAAAACTTTTCCCGCCAGAAGCAATGCTGCCCATAATGTTCACGAATCGAAAAATCCTATCAAAAAGGTGACTACATAAATCTTGGTGCGAACGTGATGGTTCGGAATTCAGCGACTGCCGAACAACTCAATAATATCGGTTCATACTCGTACGAATATGTTCGTATTATCGACTTTTGATAGGAAAAGGATAACCGACAGTCGGCACTGCATGCCAATAACCCTTTGTTGAGATTACGTGTGGAGCGTGCCTTTTTGTGATTCCGGATTTGATTATGAGATGGCGCTGGTGACTATTTTAATCGGGTGACTATTAAAATACCAACTTTCACAAAATAATCGGTAAAAAGATTGGTATGATTTCTGAATATTCCATGGGAATATTTTAATTACACAGATTTTTTTCAATTCAATTTATTTATATTAATTTCGAGTTAACGTCTAAATGAAAATTCGACATTGCGCTACTATTTCGACGTAACGAGTTTTTAAAAATTATGTTTTACCAAAATTCCAACGAAATGGCATTTGATTATTCCAAAAATCAAAATACAAATTAAACCAAATAACATATTCAGTTTTCTTATAAATGCCTAATATTGAAATTCACCATAAAGAAGCTAGACTTTCTAAGTCAAAATCCATATACTTGGTTTTTCACGTTGTATGCCATACTTTATTAATCAGTAAAACACCGATTTATCTAATACTACAAGTTCAAAAACGAGGAAGGATTTCTTTCTCGCTTTACTTCACTTCGGGGAATTGGGTACTGCGCGAAATACATACTAATGTCAACTTTCGACGTGATTTTCACATAATATTTACACGCACGCAGAAGGTTGGGTAGAACTGGCACTTGTAGTCACTAAAAGTAATGAAAAATGCGTAATACTCAAAAAAAGATTTGAATCTCTTTCCGAGTCAAGGTATTTATAGACCTACAATTTAAAACAACCAGAAAACTCGGTGTTTCAGCTTTATGTTTTAAAGTTGGTTATATAACAATTCTCCAGATGGAAATTTTGTGAAAACGGTATAACTTCACGGAATTCATCGCAACGATAAAATATATTATTTTTAATATTCAACCTATATTTCTACTTGTCCTGAAATGGTTCGTTTGGCTTTGTTAGTAAATGGATTTATATAGTAATTGTACAAGAAAATTATTTATAAACATATAGTTTTAAAATATTTCTTGTCTTTAAAGGAATATAACAAAATTGCCTCACAAACCGGTTTATTGTATTGACTTTATTTTGCCGCATGGTTAACTTACCTAATTGCAAGCTATCACAACCATTTACTACTACATATCCCTGTATAAATAATTTTGTTGTTGAGTCATCTTGTAAATAAACCATATATTTTAAAAAGTGTCGATTTTAAATAAACTGCACCACGACAGCTCTGAAATAATCGAAACGTTGCGAACCTAATAAAATGTAAAATAAACCAAACCCGCGACAAAATCCATAAAAAATAATTTTATTTCAATATCTAACATTCGCGTACTTAAATCCCTACTTCTAAACCTCACTTCAATCAGTACCACATCTTCACAGATTCCATCAATAGTTATGCACAGCAATCAATCAAGTCTGTTGTAATGGTCGTGCCTCGCTGCACTGCCCTAGTGACGTATGACATCCAAACTTGTAAACACCAGCACGCCTTGTCAATGATAGTGCGAGATATATTGTATGTGTATATTGATACACGTATATTGGTGCTGTGTCGATATGCATTGCGTTTTGGATTGGTTGGATGGGTTTTGAGAGATGCAATTTATATTTATTCTTTTGTATACCAAATAAATCTTAACTTAAACTAATATTTTACATAAGAGTACAAATGGCAGTCGTATCGCTCGAGGCAATCTCTTACTGACTATCATGAGATGGACATAAGAGAAGGAAAATAAAGAGAGAAGTTTACTGTAACTTAGGGATTTTTGAGCCTCCATGGCGCAGTTGGTTAGACGCCAGCTGTGACACGATAGGCCGCGGCTTCAAATCCTGCACCGAGACAAATGTTTGTGAGGTCCACAAACATTTGTCGCAGGTCTGGGTGTTTGTGAGACCGGAAGGTCTCGCGTAGTTTCTGATCAACAACACAAGACTTAATTGATCTTGATGTGGGGTCAGGACTATGGTTGTGTTGGGTGTATATTATTGTTATTTTTAATGACCGGAGATTTAGAATCGGTGTTTCTATGTAAAATTCTATGGTAGTATATATTTGATATGAAGATAAAGGAATACTTATTTAGTTTTTTCATTCTTTTTTAAATTCCTTAATTTGGAACAACAATCGAGCCCGTACTCTGATTTTACAATTAATAATAAATTATATTGATTAATAATAATAATAATGTATCTTCATTAACCGAATTGTGTTACAATTTCTTAAAACTAATTACATAAAATAACTTCTTAAATAATAACATTACCCCGGGCTCCCAAATTAGGCCCAGCCTGTCTTTTTGGAATTGTATATTAACTGATTATTTTTTATCGACAGGACAGTTAAAGGATATTGTACCCAGAGTACTTACTACACATATTGAGACTACATCTTATGTCTCATGATAGCGAGCGGAGTGGAATTCAAGCATTGCTTTGTAATTCAAGGTGTTTGGTTTTGCTACTGTAAATGAGCAGTATCGCTTACCATAGCAATAAAAAAAACAATACTTTCTTATTCCTATTTTGCTGTTCAGATTCAATTCACCTTCCAATTAGTTAATAGAAACAATAATTCTGCTTTACAGTCCAATAGTGCAGTGAACAACGATCATTAAAACAAATTGCATACGGTACTCGTTACTGTACCAAGAGGTACGCGTAGAACGAGTCTTTAGTGATTGACCAAGTATTTTGCATTCATTTTGTTGTTTTAAATCGGTTTGGGAGGATTTTATTTTGGTTGTACTACTAAATTGAATATACTGAATTTGACAGTAGGTAAATTGCTAGTGAAAAGAATATAATGTGAAAAAGGATAATTTTATAGTTGTACGATTACAAAGCTGAGGGATTTTTCTATTCATTATCAGCCCGGAGTCGGAACTTTGTGCCTGAAAGCGATAGGCTCACACCTTATCACTTAGTGGTACGGAACATACGAGGCGAAATGTAGATGTCCTGAAACTTCTGCCTACCCCTGGGAAAAAGGCTTGAGATTACGTATGGATTTTTAAATGTTACACATGGTTGATTTTTCTAGTAGTCCTTTATATTAATGTAACTATTCTAACCACTAATAGTATACTAACCACTATACGTACATATTATTGTACAGAAATCTGTTTGTACCCGGGCGAATCTAGGCCGGGCCGCTAGTGTATAATAAACAACTCAAAAAGCATATCCTGCCGTAAAAACTAAAATACGTTTATGACATAATTTACACCCAAAAAGTAAATTATTACAGATAAATCAGAACATTTGTAGTATTCCAACATTATTCTTCAGAGCTATAATTCACTGTTGAGCATAAAATGAGCAAAACGCTCGCAAATTAGGTTAAGAATTAAGGACTTTTCACCGCTTTGTCCTGAACATTTTACGTTTGCCGGTTCATTTCACTACTGCGCATAATTGTTAAGGCTTACGACGTTTAAACCATTTTTCTTTGTTTTGGAACTATTATTTTAGTTTTAATGTAACCGTGGAGCTTAAAGCGTCTGTTGTTTTTTAACGGGTGACGAAATATAAATGATAAGTGCAGTGCTCAAAACATAATTATCGTTTGGAAAGATTTTGGGTATGAACTTATACAGTACTGTACTGTATTAGTTAATATACGCCCCACTGAAGAGTACGGGCCTCCTGTACAATGGAGAGTACGATTAAGAGGGGTCAGGCCATAACGTGATTGTCTATCGATGCATGATTTCAAAAAGTCAGACGTGTACCTTGGAATTAGACCCTGTGACCGCCGTGAATATGTTAACTTTTTTACTATCGTATACGGTGGTTGCTAGAGGATGCGGGTATAATATATTATTATAACGATCTTTATATTACCAAGTCAAATCTTTATGCAAGCTTATACAGGGAGCGCAAAAAAATGGCGCACTTGCTCAGTTGGGTACAAGGGCATAATATTAATATCGTAATAAAAAAATAATATTTGGAAAATACCTATCCGTTTTGAAGTTATGACCGTTTAAAGTTTTCAGTTTAATCACCACTTTTTCGCATAAAACCAGTTGGAATGGATGAAGAACAAGATTTAAACACATACGTATTTTTTCGTTTCGTCGTTAATTGAACGGTTAACGAAATATACCACGAAAACCATTTTTAACAGCATCAAAACTTTCTTAGACATCGCTTTAACCGTTGTTTACACATGGGTAAGGTCATGAACTCTTAGCTGTATAATTTATCCTTCTCTAACTTCAAAAAAGGATATTTTTTGTTTCATTTCAAATAAATCAATCAGTTAAACAGGGACGTACTCAGATTCAAGCGTCAATAAATTAACAACTTAATAACTTTAGGTGCAGTTGCATCGTGTATGGATTGACTATTATTTTGTTTGTCATTATTTTCCTTAGTGTCACAAATCCAAACTGACAGACACCAAGAAATCACATTGGTCATCGCTTAAATCATGTAAGATTGCGAATTTAATTATAATTAGAAAAGTTTTCGTAATACCTACATAACATTTAAATTATCTAAATTATTAATATTCATTGTAAAAATAATGTGATGACACTGATTAATAAAAAATAATATTTTTAAAATGATGGCCCAATTCGGCCCTATTAGTCAAAGGAAGCCGCCGGTCATAGTGTACTTCGTCGGATCCAACGCGGCTCGATTATTCTTCCTTTGAGGTTGCCGCCGCCCTTTGTGAGCGCGAGCCGAAAGGCGGCAATGTCTTTGTCGGTAACTTTTAGCATTTTGCAAAAGAAGACCGACATCTTGAGGTGTGTTCACACTACACACTTGATATAACTTAATTTGATTAAGTACCTATTCCGATATAAAAGTTACGTTAAAAAAAAAGATCTTATTGGACTGATAGAATGGTCCTTACTTGCTCAAGAGCTTATAATATTATTTAAATATGTCACCAACCGATCCAGTCAGTTACAAATTGCCTATTTAATTTTGCTTATTATTGTATTTAACATTACTTTAATGTGTTTTGAAAATAATGTTACTTTAAAGTGATAAAATTTCTTCTAAATTCTTATACCTAGAGAAATGTCGTCTACCATTACAGCATAGAATTTGCATACCTATGAGACTTCTGTGAGATAAAATTAGTGAAATCAATAAACACTAAACACTAATTTACTGCACTGGAGACCCCGTGCCCTGCAGTGGCACGTATATGAGCTGATACAGTACTAATACTAATTGTTCACATGAATTATTATGAACTCAAATAGGAAAGCTTTGTATCTAATGTGAACAGGCCTTTATCTTTCAAAAATCAAAATAATAATTTATTTTTTATTAGTTGGATTCGGATTGCGATCGCGTGTGCATGTATTAGTCGTGCGCATGTTATTGTAAATTCGTTTTCAGTTATTTTGAGTAAATTTTATTAATTTCACTATGCTTTGAACATTACCCAATTTGATAGCTTTTGATGTAACTTGTGTTATGTGAAATGTAAAAGAAAAAGTGATTTGTGCTACCAAACTGTGACAGTGTTTTCGTGCGGGTTTTGGCGGATCCTGCGCTTCCATCCTTGCCTATCAAGGTCATTACGGTTTACATTACAAGGTCAGTTAACTATTTTAGTGGTCATTAATGACAACTAACCAGCCCATATGAGTCACCGACTGCCTCCGTGGCACAGTTGGTAAGAACTGCCTGTGAAATGAGACCGCGGGTTCGGTTTCTGCCCCGAGACAAATAATTTCCATGAACCATAATTATTTTTCTAATCCCCGCAACACAAGATTTGTATCTTAGTGTGGGGTTAGTACCCATGTATGTGACTGTTGACAGTATTAATTTAATATCCTTTTTATGTACCCTGAGCGTTATGTACACAATCGCACGACTTATAAGTAAATAATGAGCTATGCTTATTTATTGTTGAGTGTCTACCGTTCAGTTATAAGGTTCAATCACTTTAGCGTAATGTGTTAAGGGTTAGCATATGTAAGGTTAGTTTTTTTTTTCTCGGCATCTTTCTTAATATTCGCTAGCGCCATGCAAATCCGTATTAATTAAGATGCCTTCACTATATACTATAATGTATATTGGCAGGTGCGCCGTTTTCTTGTCCACCCTGTATACCACTAGCGGCCCGGCCCGGCTTCGCCTGGGTGCAAATACAGATTCCAGTCCATATTTTATTTAAAATCAATATGACAGCCGTTGTCTAAACTGCTTATCCAATTTCAATCCCATCCTGTACCTATTCTTATGTCCCATTTTATCCACCTTATATTCTATTCTATCCCATCTCTCCAGATTCAAATCATTATTTTGCTATGGAAATATTATAACACTGTTACTACTCCGACGACATTCATTGAAATCAATTAAAAGATACCATAGATGACCCGACCACGCTTCGCTATGGCTTAGTTATTATATGATGAATTTTATATTGAATTATTTAGCATAGCAAAAAAGCCCGACCCACCTTTGCCTGGATGCAGATATTTTTTTATTTTACTCCACACCAAATACATGTTATTTTTCGTATAAGCTCTTGTATACCTAAACATGAATTAGCTATCCTACTGTCCTGCTCAATTCCGTCCCATCCCGTCTGTTCAGTCACTTCCCGATACGTCCCGTCCTTTCTCTTCATTGACCATCCCGTCTTATACCGTGCATTTACATTTCGTCCTATCAAATGTGTCAGCTATCCCAGTCCTCTCCCCTACCTCCCACTCTATTATATCCCGTTTCTCCATATCCAAATAGTGTGCCTTATAAATTTTTGAC
This sequence comes from Hyles euphorbiae, assembly GCA_023078785.2. Taxonomy (NCBI): domain Eukaryota; kingdom Metazoa; phylum Arthropoda; class Insecta; order Lepidoptera; family Sphingidae; genus Hyles; species Hyles euphorbiae. Next base: position 12,158,624 of record CM041034.1, on the reverse strand, counting down.
ATTAAACACTTTAGCGATTTTGATTATCCATGCAATATTCCATCCCTTATTTCACCCCCAGTATGCTGTTTGCCAAAAACATTACGCCATTACTTTTTGTTAGTAATAAAGAGATTAAATATAAATTTTCATAGAAATACACTCACACACACAATTAATGTAGTAACGGTCATTGAGTAACGGTAGTAACAATTATATTTAACTGGTTTCTCAAGACACAGACAACGCCTAATTTGAGAATCCCTGCAATATTCTCCATAATTATATAAAATTGTTATTTTATTCAGTTCAGTTCAGTTTTTATTTTTATGTGTTATTTTATGAAAGATTTTTCATTTTCAAGTGACATTCTATCTTGAAAAGAAGTAAAACTTCTTACGTGTGAATATTATTTATTTGATTGTCCTATATTTATTTAGCTTCATAATATACTCTTTAGTTTACACAAATTAAATTTCTGAACGTATGCATAAATATTTGACAACCAATTTAAATGTCAACCACTTTTCATTACTGTCATTATTTTACATCTTTAAAATCTAAATTACGCCATTAATCGAATATTGTGGATATATGTTGTCGATTCGAAACCTTTATTTAAATACGTTATTTAATTTGAGGGAAGAGTTTACCGTATTGACGGTATGAACATTAAATGTTTGACAGTTACAAACCCATGAACATTTTGTATGGTAACATGTAAAAATCCAAATAATTATCTTACGGAACCCTATTTTTTTCCAAAATAAAATATAGTCTATGTTACTCGTGGATAATGTAGCTTTCGAATGGTGAAAGAATTTTTAAAATCGGTCCAGTAGTTTTTGAGCCTATTCATTACAATTAAACAAACAAACAAACAAAGTTTTCCTCTTTATAATATTAGTGTAGATAAATGATATATGCACTCAAGTGTAAGATAGGTGTATTTTGAAGAAGAAAAAAAAGGAGCTACCTTCGTTTACCTGATTATAAAATTTGAATAACAATCTTCTCAAAAGCTTGTTTCACATGAACATGACGTGCCAGATTGAAATCTGCAATTGTTGGAAATGGGATTTGCATATTCAAAGATGACTCTGCGTTTGTCATACTACATCATGATGGTGGGTTTATAATGAATATTGAATGAAAAATAATTTGTTAACGTCACAATAAACTCAATTATTTTTTTAGGAATGTTAGTTTACACATATTTGTCGAAGTTATTAAAAGATTATAATATAGCTCATTTTAGTTTAATATTAAAATTCGAAAGGAAATAATATTATCATGCCTATTTACGTTCCTTCGATAATCTGAGTAACAGGAACAAATATTGTTGAAAATATTACTGAGAAGGTCAACTTATTTTAGGGCGTTGCTTATTTTGGCAGATAGTATCGAAGCTTGACTAGATTGATGATGTGTTACTTAGGGAAGTACGGTCAGATGAATCAAAGACTTACATCGAAAGGCAATCTAGAAACCAGACTTTCGATTTATTTATTGGAATTAATCTAATAAAAGGATCACTGTTTGATCTTTCTATATATTATACTTTTTGTGCCATAGGAATATAGTGGTACTGAAGGGATGAAACGAGAACGTCCATGATTGCCTATCTTATCTTTTGAAGTTTAGGCAGACTGCCCACTTTTGAGGACGGAAGTGAAGGACAAGATCTCTGCTGATTCATTATCATTATGTCACCATCAATTGGAAACCCTCCATTGGAAATGAGATTTTCTAACAGCGCATCGAACACAGCTATACTTTCATATATTTATTTTTTGATTACATAGTTTCGTAGTAGGTACACTTAAACTAAGTCTTAACTTTGAATGAGCTATCTCATCCTAAAAATCCTCATGTATTATTCGCTATATTAGGCTATGATGGGGCTGGCATTAACTCTTTTGTTTGCGCCTTCAAACATTTCGATTAAAAATCCTAAATCCATTACTAAAAATGCGTTTTATGCGCATCTTACGTAGACAATTAAAAAATGTCGAACTTCTAGCTGAGAAGCACAACAAAAACATTAACGCTCTCATAAAAAAATCATCAATATTTTTAATTCTAAATCAGGATATTATTCCACTCTTGCCACGTTATACCGTTTTGATTCATTAAATAACCAAAATAATAAGCGGTGGCTGGGCACGTAACTTGTACGTGAACGGAACATTTTCTGGTTTCAATTTAGAGAACTCGGCCACTGCGACAAAATATGCTCGGAAATATTATTTAAGTCCCAAGTTCTGTGCATTTTTGAATGACTTAAAGAGAAGCCTGGAAATTGGATGGCAAACTTTGAATTTCAACTGAACTAACAAATAGATGCTAAAATGAAGAATAATTTGTATAATTAAATTAACTTGATGGCCGATGACATTATACGGTTCTCGAGTGGAGACCATCTTTAAAACGAAGCGTCCTTATTGGTCAACCTAGTAGATGAGCTTTAAAAAAACCAGAAAGTTACAATTATGGCTGCCTACTCATGATCGGATATACATAAGATCTGGTTAGGCTAAGCCCATGGAACTAACCATTAGACAGGCTATATGCTCGTCTGCGTGTGCGTGGTGCGTAGTGGCCTGTTGGTAAACGGACTAGACGCGACTGCCTACATGTTCACGGTGGTCGCGGGTTCGAATCCCAGGGCACACCTCTGACTTTTCGGAGTCATGTGTGTATTGATAATCAATAACCACGCACTAAAACGGTGAAGGAAAACATCGTGAGGAAACCTGCATATCATAGCGATTCATAAGAATTTCTATGGTATGTAAGTCCGCCAACCCGCACTAGGCCAGCGTGGTGGACTATAAGGCCTAACCACTCTCGATCGTATTCTCGATTGTAGAGTAGGCCCGTGCCCTGCAGTGGGACGTATATGGGCTGATACAGAATATGCTCGTCTGCCTGCATAAGAAAATAAAAATAAAGCGCAATGCACTCGCTTTAGATACACACAAAATATCGTATAAAATGGTCGCTTTCCAAGCAAATCCGAATATCCTGCTAACACTCTCACAATTCTATACGAAATAAAAGATCCCCCGTGGCGAATGAGACGACAAATTCTATTCAATTAATTATATCTCGATTCCTTCAATAAATATCGATGGCTCTGATTAATGTTGAAACTCAATCGAACCTGACGTCAAATAAAATTGCTGAAATTTAATATAGAAAAATCACTCGGATCCAGCTATCGAGTTTGCTCATCCTCTATAACTTTATTATTTTATTTCCAATATACAGGTGTTCAAATATGAAATCCCAGGAGTGTAAGGAAGGAGCCAGCGATCGGCCTTGATCAAGATATTTCAGCTTTCTATACATTAGCTGAGTTTTCGTAGCGTATTGGGTGTAGTACCTGGTACTTTTAGTCTTTAGTAATGCACGATTAAAAACTTGGTAAAGAATAATAAACATAGACATAGACATAATTTTATTTGGCATCAACACATACAACAAGTTATACATAAAACAAATATTCAGTAAGTAAGAAAATAATGTCAGTACATAAAGAACAAATTAAAAATAAAATAAAAATATAGAACAATCAATATTTTAAGTCCATGCGAAAGCGATGTGATGCCAAATATGAACACCGACTCAGTATGAGGTGCTGTCGAACCAATAGGTACGACAGCGCTGATTTTCAGCGATTATAAAAACATATGATGTGCGATACTCAATAAGGCACCTACCTTGCGTCAAAAATCTCATAGTGAACTAATATAAACGAGAAAGTTTGTTAGTATGGATGTTTGTTGTTCTTTGAAGCAAAAACTACTGGATGGATTTCAATATAACAAAGTACTCCGTGAAAATTGTAAAAATTGTATAGAGGTATCTGACACCGTGGATTAACACAATGGTTAGTTTTTATTCGAAAAATGTAGTGTTCCTGTGGGATGAGTAAGGAATTGAAATAAACATATTTGCTATTCTTTTAAATTCAAAAGAATGGCATGGGACAGAAGAGGACAGGATTGCATGCTTTAAATAATGGTAAAGGATGAGACAGGACAGCACGGAATATAACAGGTCGGGACGGTAAAAACAGTTTCGTGGACGGCAGTCACATTTAGTTTAATTATTAAATATTTAAACGCGGAATAATATGTTGTTGATCTGCAATGGACTCAAAAGGTATCTGCACCCTGTATAAGGTATGATCTTAATAGGTTCAACCTATATGCCAGAATAAATGCTATTGTATCATTGGCGGAAAGTTGGCCTGTGATTCACGCAAGTGTGATTTATCTCTCGCATCAGACAAAGCTTAATCGATGCCAAGGAGAGCAATGCGGCATTGACTTGATTAGACTTGATCTCACATATATACAGCCTCCGTGGCGCAGTTAATTAGATGCCGGGTGCAACACGAGAGGCCGCGGGTTCGATCCCTACTCCAGGACAAATATTTGGGTGATTAATATGTATTTGATTGGGATCTGTGTGTTTTTGAGACCGTCTTTTGACGAATTTTGACACTGATGTACTTAGTGCTTGGAAGAGTATAAAAATTGATTCCACTACGCCAGTATAAAGAAAGTATGTTTACTTTCATTTCTGTTAAGTGCACACATAAATAGTTATTCCAACAGTCGACTTTCAAGTGATATAAAAAAGCAAAACAATTGTTCACGATCGCCAATAAACTGGGAAGTTTCATATTATTTCCAGTCAATATCCAGCCAGCACTCGTTTCCGTTCCATTTGAAATGTTTGCTTACATGCTGTATTTCACTTTTTTGAATCCGCCCGGCGAAGTTCAGACAAAATTTGTTTTAGTTTCACGGAGTTTGCCGCGTTTATTCATTTCTAGTGGCTGCTTAGAATTTATGAGGGGATTATTATTTTAATGCAATGTGGAAACTGATTGCTCACCTAATGGAAGCCTGTTAAAAGGCCTAAACCTGAAGATCGTAACAGTTTTATCGGCCTTTGGGAATGCCAGACAGTTATACAAGCCAGGTCAGTACATCGATGATATCTGTATCACCCTATCGTGCCCACTGCAAGGCATGGGTCTCCTCTACAATCGAGGGTACGATTGAGAGGGGTTAGGCTATATAGTCTACCAACGAGTATATGAATGGTATAGTCTTGATTAAATCTAATGTACCAAACGAATTAGTGTTGATTATTTCGAGTAAGGTCTTTTGAAATATAACGGTTTTTGCGGTTCTATTAATTATAAATCATACAGTATTAGAAACTCGGTGGCTCAGTTGTACTTAGTATGATTGCAAAGCTCAGGTGAAAGGTTCGAATGCCAAGTCGCGTAAAGTGATATCGGATTTTTCTATTCAATATTATCCCGGAGTCAGTTTGTGCTCAATATGGCGATAGGCTTGCTCCTATCAAATCGTAGGATGGAACACACAAGGCGAGACGTGGGTGTCCTAGTAGCACCCCTGGCTACCCTTACAGATAAAATGGCGTGAGTTTATTAATAAATTAAAAATACTAACAGTGCGGGTCTGCGTGGATAAAAAGCGAGAAAATAAATGCAAATTTCTTAAATCCCGACCTTGAACTTAACAAAGAACGTCGAAAGAATTGAGACTTTAAAACAAACGGTAAAAAGCATTGATTGCGTATAATTTATTCAAGACAAAGCCTCGGCGAGGTCTTCGGCAGATAAATTTTCTTTGAGATACAAAGTAGAAAACTATATAAACATATAGTTAAACGCTTTCGGCTTTATCCATAGAAAATAAAGCTATGTTATTTGTAAAATCTTTTGTCCCTTTCGAAAAACCTTTGAATTCTTTTTGAGTAAGCGACAAAACACTAAATAGTTATAATAAATTATATACTGTATATAAAAAGGCTGTTTCAGTTTACTGAGAAGATAACTTAAATGCATAGCTGTGTGTGCTTTATCACGCATCACGAAGATAAATAAAATCTTAAATGTATCTCATAAAGTTTATGTAGAGAAATAAATTATGAATATGGCATTACTATTACTAGGCCAGCGTGGTGGACTATATGGCCTAACCACTCTCAATATTTCTCTTGATTGTAGAGTAGTCTTCGTAGTAGTATGTGCAGATATGAAAGATGCGATCATGGGTTAGAATTCCAGGTTGGGACTATTTGAGATTATTTAAGATATTTTTAGATTATCGGAGATTTATGTCCAGTATGAATGTAGGCTTGAGCCAGGCGTCCACATTTCCGCATCGTAAGTATCGGACGCTTCGCATCGAACGGATAATTTTTTTACAATGTGTACAAAGTATTAGATTGCCCCTCGAAGGATTGGCATACGCATTGTCCAATGTTCACAGGCAAATTCGGGCGATTCGTACGAAGTAGAACAGCAAATACAAAGAATACTACGATCCGTTTAATGCGATGCCTCCGACAGCCGACGTACGATGCGAATATTTGGAGTACTCTATTCCCTCTCTTCGTTCCATTACATGTTTAATGGAAATTAGGTTAATGAACTCTAGATATTTTTTATTACTGATTCAGACATCTATACCATAAACAGCCTATCCATAAGGAATCGATTCAGTGGAATAGATGGAACTTCATTCAAAAATACCGATACAGTACCTAAAATGCAAATTGGAAACCGCTCAGTTTTTTAAACACCGACATGTACGTAAAACGCTGAGCCTTTTAATAGCCAGAAGTCATGTTGGAGCTGCGTTAACCATACTTAAATGGTCTTAGGAAAATATCCGTTCGAAAGCTCCAGCTTCTATCTACGAACTTCTCGGAGGTCCAATTAAAATGGTCAATCTAACTACTATTTTATTTGGCGTAGTCAGCTCATGTCTACCGAAAAGTGTCGCTTTAAGCGGATAAATGCAAGAGACTTTTTGAAAAGAGCTGGTAGCGTTTGGCAACGTTTCCACTGTTTCAGTAATTAAGAGGCCCTTGTATTTGACGAGAATCAGGTTAATATCTCATTAATTATTAGTTTATAATGTTTAAAAGCTATTACAATATTCTAAGCTAGTAAACTTTTGTAAACTCCAGTGCACCAAATCGAGAGGATTTGGTCCTATACATTTCGATGTAATTATTTATTTTTTGCATAAGTAATTATTTTGTATGAAAGACATACATGATCTCAATTTTTGCAGCCTGTAAATAATTCACGGAAGTGGCTCAAAAATCTTTCGAGAGATATTACGAATCTTTTTCTTGTTCTTTATTTTTTTTAAAAATTGGTAATTCTATTTAGGTATGTTTATTGTTTTATTTTAATTTAATATGCTATATTTTTTTAGAGTTCTTTTTGTTTATATTAATATAGCGTCGCATTGGCCTCAGCTCATCAGATGTTATATTTGTTGTAAATAAGAAAATAAATATATGGCCTAACCACTCTCAATCGCACTGTCGATTGTAGAGGAGGCCCGTGCCCTGCAGTGGGACGTATATGGGCTGATACATACATACATACAAGAAAATAAACATTTTCTCATTGGTGTGTGAGACTGTGCTACCATGGTTGTTGATGAAAAAATATAAGTTCTATTAACTTCAATATAATCTAAAGACACAATCCACTATTCAAATCAGCATCTAACGACTTCCTGTAACTATTTTACATTAAGGCCGCCTGTCTACATAGTACATCTAATGTCGAGTTTGCTTATAATGTGTTATTGCCACTTGGCATCAACTTTTTATTTTTAATCTTGTATGATCGTGTAATATCACGGATTTGCCCGCATGAAAAAAATTCTTTCGTATAAAAAAAAGATAATTACTGATAGATTATTGTATAAGTGCAATCTCAATAGATAAAAGCAAAAAAATAATAAATAGTAATACAATAACTCTTTCTAGAATAAGAAAACTTAGACTCGATAAGCGAAATTTACTGAAATAGTAAAAAAAGGAAACATTTTTTTCATCTTATTAAAGTTCTACTTATATTCCCGATAATGTCTAACTGAAGCCTGTCTGAAAGAAATTGCTTTCATCGATAAGACCGGGCTTACCATAATCTAGGATTTTATTTGGTATTACTTTCACAATTTTTCTTATAATTATGTGCAATGTAGAAGACATGCAGTAAAAATTAGAGAAAAAAGACTGAAGAAAAAAGATTTTGAACCCGATTTACGTACATACATAAACTCACATTTATTGGTGGTAGGTTTCTCATATGTGATAGGCCATCTGGGTAGGTACCACCACAATGTCTATTTGTCCCGCCCAATAGTAGTGTAAAAGCACTTTTGTGTTTCGGATTGAAGGACATTGTAGACAGAGTAACTACTGGACATATTGGGACCTAATATCTTATGTCTCAGGATGGCGAGCGCAGTGGAATGCCAATCATTGCTTTGTAATTCAAGGTGTTGTTTGATTTTACTACAGTTCATGAGCGTTCGAATCGCTTAACATCAGGCGAAGGGCATGCTCATGCATTGCAATAAAAAAAAATATATGAACATATATTCAACTTTCAAATGTAAACTAGGTCATAAAAAGTCTGTCATCAGATTTATTTCTCCCCAGCAATTTCAAAATTACATTAAAATTTTATTTCCGTATTATGGGGTCGTTAAAATAATTACCCTCACCATATCGTTTTATTACCGGTAAGTGCCATGAGGGAAGTTTAATCTCTTTTAATACATTTATGTTGCATTTATGGCGAGTTGTCGCTCCAGTTTCATGAATAAACATGTTGTTTGGATGAGTTATAAGTTTTTTTTATGTAGGATTTGAATGTTATAAAGAAAGGTGATAAGAATGAAAAACAAGATATATGACTATTAATAATAATGATGAATGACTATGAATAATAACTATGGAACGTGTTATGAGAAGGAGAGGATAATAATATGCAAGAGTGAAAGTGTTAGTAGATGTATTAAGATGTGTAAATACGGAAGGATGGTATAAGGTAGAAAAAGTTAATCGATAAAGACAATTCTAAAATAAAATGAACAAGGCAATTTTACACAGACGATTATTAAGCCAATCACCCGCCAGCCATTAGATCACAGACGGAGCTAACTCAGTTTATTCTATATATCTTTATATTGTTAAATAATGGAGTTACAATTTAGTTACATTAGAATACGACGAAATTGTGTCGTGTTTCGTCCGCATATTGACATTATGAGAGGCCCAATGAATCTCCCAATGTAAAGACCCGTCCTTTAATCTTTCCTTTACTTTAGAATTTTGATCGCATTATTTATGTTATAAATAACTAATGCGATCACATAGCGCGTAGAGCTGATGGTCGTTGGAGCAGAACGGATCTAGAGTGGAAGCCTCGTACAGACAAGCGAAATATAGGACGCCCGCCTACAAGGTGGACGGACGACCTGGCTAAAGTTGTAGGAAGTCGCTAGATGCAGGCCGCTTCCAACAGGTCGATGTTGACATCTTTGGGAGAGGCCTAAGTTCAGCAGTGGGCTTCTTGTGGCTGAGATAATGATTTCATGTTCAACCTCTGAATTAAAACCATCGTCCCATCTTCTGCTGCGTCCTATCAAACTGACGAGGCAACTACTGTAAAGTCAATATGGGCTCAAAAGGAGTAAGACAAAGGCACGGTAAACACTGGTTCACGGAAATGTGTAACGTGCTCCATTTAAATGCACATGGCGCGTAGTCACGCACGAACGTGCATCATTACAGGCATAAAGCCAGCTTCACACATATTAACATTTTTATACCTCCACAGATTACAAAGAGCCGGATTGTAGGTACGTGGAATGCATGTCGAAATTAGTGGTAGCCACACTAAAGTTACTTTAAAAAACTAGAGCAATGGGCCAGCTCTGCATACAGGTACCAATTGCTTAACGAAAATCGACATGAAGCGATGACTTTATTCGCGTGGAATTACTGGAGATAGAAGATTATATAAGTTCTTAGGATGTTTCTTCTAGTAATATATAAATCAGGTTATGGTATTTATATCAATGAAAAACACACTCTGAAAATAAATATGTCTCTATTTTTATAACAAGAAAATATATACTTGGAAGGGCTACGAACAAAGTGACAAAGAATGTCAATTAGCAATTTAAACTAATAAATAATAAAAACTGAGGCGGCCAGCTCTTTACTAAAGAGTTCGTTTAGATTAATTTTTGCATTTAAAATAGATAAATCCAACATTTCTTTTAGACTAGTTCATTCATTTCAACCATAGGAAGAACATACTTCTTCCCCAATGATCTCAAACCGTCCTCCAACCCTAACCACGTTCGTCCACCTAGTAGGCGTCCAACATTTCGCTTGCCCCTACTCGAGAACCTTATGATCAATTTATTCTGGTAACGTGACCATAATCCAATTGTTGGTAAGTGTATTTCAGATAAGGTAACTTTTACTGTGTATGTACGATACGATCAAACCGACTTGATCGAAATTGGACATGCATAGTGCATGCATCCGAGATGCGAAACACTTGCATATGGAGATTTCCAGCATCATATATTGAAAAAAGTATATACGTGAGAACTACTAACTGCCCCTTTCTTTTTCCTTCTCATGCATCAATTTCATGGTTGTCTGGCGGAAATTGTCTTAGAGCGAAAAAATCGTCATTTGTATCTGTATAAGCTGGTATAGTTTTAAAATGTAAAATATATTTTTTTTAAGGCATAAAACTGGAAAACGAGCTAACCTAATTGCAAGAGGTTACTGCTGTCCATGAACATCCAAAACGCTTCGATTATAAATGTGTTGCTAGATCGTTAAATCGGGAGTGGAGCGGGAAGCATCAAGGATGGGAAGAAGGAAGTAGTACTGAGCATCCGGCATTACCACTCACCGGAGGAAACGCGACAGCAAAGGTGTCGCTTCACTTTGATCTTCTGTAAGACAGTGCTACCGGCCAGGACGAGCCTGCCCATTCATGCTGAGTCATAACTGACAACAGCGTGGTTCTACCACTTAAATAAATTATTCATCACATTCTTGAAACAAACAGAAGAAAATTAACTAACTTGAAAATTGAACTTGTAATAATTTGCAACTAGCTAATGCGACAATTATGAAATACACAAAGTTAAACTTATGTTATATAGTATTGATAGTCAATCACCACGCACTAAAACGGTGAAGGAAAACATCGTGAGGAAACCTGCATACCATAGCGATTTATAAAAATTTCTATGGTATGTAAGTCCGCCAACCCGCACTAGGCCAGCGTGGTGGACTATATGGCCTAACCACTCTCAATCGTACTTTCGATTGTAGAGGAGGCCCGTGCCCTGCAGTGGGACGTATATGGGCTGATACACAAACTTATGTTGACGTTTAACAGCACTGTGAACTTCGAAAGATTTTCCTTTATAAAACATTCCTAAACTGAGGTTACGAAGTTTACTGCAAGTTTGTGGAACTATTAGAAGAAAGCGATGGGTGTGCATGAGACGGTTGATGGTTGAGCGTGAAGCACAGGTTTACGTAACTATGTGGGCAATTCACGATATATTAATTTATTTGACAGCCTCTGTGGCGCAGTTGGTTAGACGCCAGCTGTGAAACGAGAGGCCCCGGGTTCGATCCCCGCACCGAAACACATATTTGTGTGAGCCACAAAATATTTCTTCCGGGTCTGGGTGTTTGTGAGACCGAAAATCTCACGTAGTTCCTGATACCCCACGACACAAGACTCGATCTTAGTGTGGGGTCAGGACTATGTATGTGACTGTTGGGTGTATTCATTTATTTGTTTAAGCTTTATTGTACACCAGAAATAAAACTAAAGTAAACAATTCATATTCGAAATACAATTGGCGGTATTATCGCACAAGGCAATTTCTAAGACACAACCATTTGATGGATATAGGAGAAAATTACAAAAGTTAGTGCAGCGTCAGGCGTACGAATAATATAGATATTATAGTAATGGTGATATATTCAACATATATACATAAACATAAAAACATATCCCATGATAATATACTTACATAATTTAAACATATGCTTACATACATACAATATATATAGAGGAAAAAATATACAACTACAATATCCTGGTGAATGATTGGGTGAAGTAAAGATTGTAATCATATCAATCATATATTCCACTAAGTTCTATTATGTTATAATTGGTCTTAAATTATTTATCATAACGGTTTCTTAGATTTACGTGAATGTGACACATTGAAATAAAACTAATTATAAACCAAAAAAAAAAAAAAAATTTATCCGATCCAATAAAAATAATAATTATCCTTTACTTATCATATCGACACGCCCGTAAAACAAGGTAGTATGTGATCAAAAGACGAAACCACTTTTTTTGTATATTATTCTTTAGAAAACAATTCTTTATCAGTACAGCTTGAAAAAATAAAATTATTATGAATACTTTCGGAGATATTCAATCGGACAAAGTTGTATCTCAATATTATTCCGACGTACAATGTCATTATAGCACGAACATTCTTGTCGCCTACCAGACGAAAACGTGTTTGGATCGGTAAGCTTCTGCGTATCCTCAGTTGTAGCGTTGTCTGATGGATTACGCATGTACAATGTTCACATGACTCCAATTTTATTTTAGTTATAAAAAATGTTATTTTTAGGTTTTATAGTCAATAATATAATAAATGTATAAAACCAGGACGTATGTTATGAATCAACATTATTCTACGGAATTCTTAAAAATATATTTATCTCAATACTTTATTTTATATTCCACATTGTAAATTATATCTTATGTATTTATAACATTTAAATTATTTATTAAGTTTTTTAAAAAACTGTGTCGTATATAAGTTATGCTACGTTTTTGTTTGAAATTTCTGTAAATCATTTAGATCATATGTACACATACGACGTCTTACTTCGGGTATTCGTTGTATTTTTTTAGTCGTATCATAGTTTACTTCGTTGTTGTGTGAAGCAAACTAAAATAATACTTTGTTCCGCATTTATAAATGCTTTTAACTTTATTTATATTACACTTACTGTTTATAAAATACTGCAGTTTTTTAGTTCATGGAATTAACTCATACTTTTGATTAAATGTTATTTTCTTATGATGCAGATTTTGATGTTGGTGGTGTGTTGTGGTTTGATACATCACCTCTACCACCAGGTGTAGAAATTTTTTTATTCAGCTAGCAGGTTTCTGGTATGATGTTATTGGCGATTACAATATAGAAAACTGTGAATATAATGAGAGAAAATATTATATTCATCAGTTATCTGTACCAAATCCATTTAACATAGAATATGATGATCCCAACTTTAAAAATGTACTGCTTTTTGTTATACAAAAAAAATCAATACAGCATCTATATACAGATAATCACTATTAAATATTGCAACACCAAAGCCTTTTCGAATTACTAATCACGGCCACTGGAATGTTTTATTTTGTGCATTGCTCAAGAGCGGTCGGTTTAGCTTAATGCTAACTTCATAGGCAATATAAATATTGTTTTTTTATAGTTTACCCGAATTAAACGGTAATCTGTTCTACTCCTCAACATGGAAAGAACGCAAAATATGTAAAGATATATGTTTAGAAATGAGAAGGATATGTTTGTTAAATCTGGTTAAGAATCATGTTTTAAAGAAACGAAACGTTATACATTAACAAGATATGACTGAGCCTTGCAAATATAATTATAAATATGGATATGAAATTTCTTATAAACAATGATTGAATTATTTTATAGTATAGTCATTGATATTGGAACCTAGGCCTTAACGAAAAGCAGTAGGCGTTTGTTATAAAAATACACTTAAGCTAAAAGAGTTTCCGATACCTTAATTAGGATCATCCGAATAGGCACAAATTTAGCTACTGTTTATATTGTTTTCTTCTTTTCATGTTATAATGATACAACAACTTTGCGCTAATCTTTTTTTTAATTAGCTATGTATGCTGTTAAGCAGCTGTGTACTAGATGTATTGTCCTCAAACCCAAAAAGTGCTTTATAAAAAACTGATTTATCGTGGGGGACAAAATCGATACAGAATTGCTTATTATTTTGTACATTTATGCTGCTAAAAAGTTTAATTTGATTATTTTTCAAAGATTTCTCGTAAAACAATCAATTAGAATTCTAATATGGGCCAAAACAAATTCGAATCTATATTTGGTACAAAATATGCACCACAGGTCTCTTTTGATGTTTAATCTAAAATTTAAAATATGCTTGTCTTGAAAAATATCAGTAACGAAAAAAATATCATGTAACAAAATTAAAGATGTGTATAATATTGATAAAAATGATCCTAGTAAATAATTTATAAATATGTTCTAAATAAAACTACCGTTACCTATAGTTGCCTGATTGTTGTCCACATCTTTACAATTTCATCTTTGCACGTTTGAAATAATACATATATATAACTCTTGACAAACGATTTCGAAGCTTATAATAATGAGGTATAAATAATGATATATTTATTTTGTGTATTGTGACCTCTATTATTTCTGAGCACTTATTCTTCAAATGTTGCATTAATGTTCCCTTTTAAATTTGATGGGTAAAAATATTTATTAAGAAATTAATTTTATATTCTTGTATATGATTTTATATAATATTAACATTTACATTACACTATGAATATGTATCTTTTTTATAATTATGATAAATTATTAGTTTGAAGATCATAAGCTTTATGATCGTTATGCTAAATACAACGGGTTGAGAAATATTTATCTATGCTGTACTATTTAGTTTTAAATGGTAGTCTTAAAGATAATTGCAGTTTTGTTTTGATAATTTGATACCAAAAAAATAACTTAAGTACTGAAAAATGTAATAAATATACAGCTATAACAATAATTACGATTTAATATCTAACGTTAAATATATATATATATATATTAAAATAAAAGATTTTAATTTATTTTTCAGTTCAAAAACTGAGTTTTGTGCTCAAAACAAAAACATACATCATCATTTTTCGTTCACCATTCCATACAAAAAAGTCGGTAGTGCACATAGGTAACCCTAATTTTCATAGAATATTGCCGTAAGATAACAACTAGCGTTCTCATTTACGTAGTACAACGTGGAATGTTCTCATAAAACACCTATTTTTTAAAATAATTGATAAATTTTCTTCATATTTATTTATAAAAAGGCTTGACATTGGAGTATAAACTTTTGGTAAGTTATATTTTACCGCAATAACTAGGAATAAAATAATTCAATAAAAAGTTTTTCTAAAACTTCAAACAGCTCTCCTGTAAAGTAGAGATTTTGCAAATCCGACTTTGTTCTACGACAGTGTCGATATTGTCTTGATAAATAGGGCATTATATGATATGCTTTAATACTCCACGTATTAGGCGTCGTGAAATATTTTTTTTTCCCTACACACCGATGGTAATTGAAACGCAATTCAGATAAAATATGCACCAGCTTTGGTCAACCACTTTTTTTTTATTCTGGCCCAACATAGTGCCCACATTGCGCCTGATGGTAAGCGCAAATGCCGCCCAGGCAGAGTATCTATTGGCAACGGACGGCAGTAGCAGGGGTGTTAAGATGCCTCTTCATACTACGGCGGAAGGACCCAGGATTACAGTAAGGAGGGAACACGTGAGACAAGTTTTATTTGTTATTATCTTATGACTTATTCATTTAATTAGTACGGTAAATACAATTTACATGAATAATTAAATATTAAGGCACTCAGCCAAGCATCTTACTCGCTGAACTTCAAGAACTCGGCATATATCCGCAAATAAATCACATTCAGGATTTATGTCTAAGGAAGCTTTAAGCGTGATTGGCATTAGTAGTATTAGTAGCATTTGTTTATAATTTCTTAACCAGATGTCAGGGGTGTTTAATTGACATAAATCTCTTTACATATCAGGAGTGTCAATCGTACTTCAGTTTTCTTACAAGACTTAATAATTTGTTCGTTCTGCATACAAACTTTGAATGAGTTAAAGCAACCTAGTAGAAACAATTTCTTACTGGTTGATTTTAACTACTTCCAGCTTTTTTCTAACTTCTTTTCACAGCAACAACTTCAGGAGTGTCACACAAAACATTGTGTATAATTTTTTAATTCTTTAATACGTGAAAAATATTAGTCCGATTAATTATAAATACGATGTATATCAGAAGATTATAAAACAGCATCTGACTGCAGTTGACAGGCTAAGATTTTTAAAACCCTTCGATAATATGAAATAACAATTTCTAGAACGAAATATTCCATGCCAACCACGTAGCAAGCAAAAATTGAATGCTAAATTAATGCATGATATTCCACAAGACACGACAATGCATCTGTTGAGCCGATAATGGAACTCGACGTTGTCCCGTCAGAAACTGCAAGCATCAAGCTGATGACGAAATCCTATCGTAAATTAAAGTAGATATATCCACCGAACTGGGATGTCGCTTTTTGTTATTTGAAGTACAATGTTCGGACAAAAGAAATTTTGAAAGTATACGTTTAATATCATAAAAGGTATTGTTAATTATTTATTAGGATCGAGCAAAGTGGAGATCTATAGCCTATCCCTATGGGATACAGGCGTGACGTTACTTTACTATCAACACAGTTGTTTATAGCATCACTTATTTTTAGGCTTTTATATTTTACACTGTCTTGTTTTGTATTTTACCTGTCATAGGTCTAGCCAGAACTGGGTTTATTTTAATTGCGTTATGAGATATTTAGAAGCTTTACCTAATTATCGACTCCCCGACGTCCTACCCTATTATCGTGATCAACCTACGGCCTATTTATCGAAGAAAATTATCACTCGTACTCTAGAGGAGGCACGTACCCTGCAATGGATGCTACAAGAGACTTTAGTTCGTTTGTTATACCCGTCGTTAATCTATCTATATCTGATATTTACCCGTCAATCGCCAGGGAATGTCTACCTACTTAGTCTTTTTTATATAACCTAGTCTGCAGGAGCCTCTCAAATTTACTGTAACAACAAGACATTCTTGAGTGTTATTATCAAATACTCAACGTTCCGAAAAAAATACAAGGTTGCCTCTTTTCTGAATGAGTGCGTTCAGGTATAAAATGATAATCAAGCGATGTTCGTACAGTGGCAGCCTTAGCTCGGCTTTGTGCTTTGATACTGTTTTTTCTTTACAACGCAATGTTGGTTTTATAATAATGTGCTCCTGTCTTGCTTAATTGAAACGTCTGTTCATAACTGTCAACGCGTTTGTGTTAGATTTAATCATTTCGTGCCTTGCAGCTGTTTGTCTGTGGAAAAAGATTACTTAGTAAGCTATTTACTGTTCCGTAGTTGTTGTCACAGTGTTAAAAGAAGTAATTAGCAATTTCTCTTTGAAATTAATATGTTTGTGTAAGTCATTTGTTTTTAGCTTTCTTCTTTCCTTTTTGTGAAACAATGAAGTTTGCGTAGTTTATGATATCCAAGACAAATTTTAGGTGTTATATTGTAGAGGAAAGTGAAGATTTTTTATCAGTTATGACTGATTTATAAAATAAACAACCCGCATTTGCTATTTATGGTTTTATTAAACTATTCAGTCTGACAACATTTTCTAGTCATACATTATATCTCTATACTTTATCACACTACCATTGAAGAAATTGGCCTTCCCCTTATACTTCTGTAATGAAGATAATTTTCCAATTGTTCTTACATCAAAAAGGAATTTCTTCCTCGCTTTGCGGGAATGCAATTATACTAATGTGATATGAACACTCCATTTACTAATTACATTGGCTTATTTCAGTACGATGGAGGCACCGCGACCTAAATTTTCCGATTCCTTATTAATGAAACCCTGCGATAGCGGGGCCGCATTTCGCAGGTGATGAGAATTCGGGTCCCCAGGCACAAAACAATTTGCGGAGGCGAAATATTTTTTATGCCTGTAGTATTTTATGATGGAATTTAATTGGATAGTTAGTGTTGTCGGCTTTAAAAGTGTTGTATTTTACCGAAGGAAGTGTAATAAATACATACTTTAAAATATCATTTTAGTATTTTTCAGGGTGAGTGATTGGGTGCGAAACAGCGAAATCCACTTGAAAACTTGGATAGCAGACGTGAGGTGTAGAACGGTAATGCTTAAATGACAGCCTCCGTGGCGCAGTTGTTTAGACGCTGCCTGTGAAACGAGAGAACGCGGGTTCAATCCCCGCACCGAGAGAAATGTTTATGCGGCCCACCATTTTTTTTTTCGAGGTCTGGGTGTTTGTGAGATCGAAAAGTCTCTCGCAGTTACTGATACCCACGATACAAGATTAGATCTTAGTGTGGGGTCAGGATTGTATGACTATTGGGAAAACAATAATTTCATTTTCTTAACTACGTACATTTTAACTTTAACTACTTACAAACCGACACATACTAGCGTAATTCTGGCGACACTATTCCCGTAGGACATCCGCAGGTCTTTCACTCGCGTCCTTGTTT
Source organism: Hyles euphorbiae (assembly GCA_023078785.2). Classification (NCBI taxonomy): domain Eukaryota; kingdom Metazoa; phylum Arthropoda; class Insecta; order Lepidoptera; family Sphingidae; genus Hyles; species Hyles euphorbiae. Next base: position 12,140,259 of record CM041034.1, on the reverse strand, counting down.
GCTTATTGCTGAACACGCCCAGGTGATAAAGATTCCTAATTAATACGCGTTCAACGAACCTTAAAGTTCAGTTGACTATTCTAACTAGAGAGGTCGGGAGTACTGGGTCAGTTTGAAAGTTACTGGAAGTTTCGCGTGCCCCGCGTTTGCATATTTGACTTGATGACAATAACTTGTTGCAAGTCAACGAACTGAGGTGCGAATTTAAACAACACTAGCTGGACTGTTTTGGAGTTGTTTGTTGCGAGAATCATGAATACAGTTACATTGTAGAGTTAATAATAATAAATACACCCAACATACATACATTACATACTGAGATCGAGACTTCAGGGGATACTACAAAACACTATATTCGATGTATCGTGCGATTCAAATCTAATCCTAGTTCAATTTTATTTTGATATGAATAAATTTTATCTTTGCGACATTTGGAATAGACTACTGTATCAGTCCATATATGGCCTACTCTACAATCGAGAGTACGAATTAGAGTGGTTAGGCCGTATAGTCCACCACGCCGGCCTAGTGCGGGTTAGCGGACTTACATACCATAAAAATTCTTATAAATCGCTATAGTATGCAGGTTTTCTCATGATGTTTTTCTTCACCGTTTTAGTGCGTGGTGATTGACTATCAATTTTTTTTTTCATTTATTTGGTTCACAAAACTGGTTACAAACAAATGACATTCCTTAAAAACAGCGATACAGTAGAGCATACAAAATATTTGCAACCTTCTAGAAGTGAACGCGACATGCAAAATTAGAACTTATATTAACAAAAATAATAGATATAGGAAAAATGAAAATCTAGAATGAAAGGACGCGGTACAAATCGTGTCTGGGTTATATTATATATTTAAATGTTTTAATCTTAGCTGAGGCAGGCGAACCAAAAAAGATGTCTAAATCATTACAAATACTATTATAAGAAGAGCACATTCGATAAAGGGGTGAATGTTGACCAAGATTCGTTTTGTACAGGGGAAGAGCGAAGGTTTTACGATTTAGTAAGCGGCTCCTAGGACGAAATACGTTAAGTTTAAGACGTTGCAACATATCAGGACAGCTAACGTGAGAATTGACAAGTTTGTATAAGAACATTACGTCGGCAACTGTTCTACGCTTCTGAAGAGTTTTAAGGTTTTAATAGGTTAGACGTGAGTTGTAGGATAGTAGTTGATGCGGGAACTCTGCCCTGGGTGCTGCACGCCAAGACCCTCTCGTCGGCTTTCTTCCGGCGAGAGGAGGCGTCCGGGCGTGGGCAGAGGTTGGTTCCCCAAGAGGTCGAGGCCATGTTGGCCTCCCTCCGCAGGTCTGCTGTGGAGGAGTGGCGTTCCAGGCTGGAGAACCCTAGTGCTGGTACGAGGACCGTCGCGGCAGTGCGACCTGTCCTCGAACAGTGGCTGGACAGGCGCCACGGCGCGCCGACATACCGGCTGACGCAGGTGCTCACCGGGCACGGCTGCTTCGGTGCGTACCTGTGTCGCATAGCCGGAGCGGAGGAGTCCGCCGTGTGCCACCATTGTGGCAACTGCCGTGAGGACACGGCCCAGCATACGCTGGAGGAGTGCCCAGCCTGGGACGAGGAGCGCAGCGCTCTCATCGCGGTCGTAGGAAGCGACCTTTCGCTGCCGGCCGTGGTCGCCGCCATGGTCAGCAGCCGGAGTTCGTGGCGGGCCATGCTCTCCTTCTGCGAACGTGTCATGTCGCAGAAGGAGAGCGCCGAGTGGGATCGGGAGCAGACCGATCCCACTCGTCGCCACAGGAGACGTAGGAGGCGCCGGGACAACATCTAACCCGGCGCCGCAGAGGCCACATGGGGTCGCCGTCCCTATCTTGGCGGCCCCCGAGACGTGACGCAACACGCGTCCAAAGCTGCGTCGCTAAGTGGCAGTGCACAAGGAGGCGGTCCTGGCGCGTCCGTTGAGCGGTATCCCGGGGCCGTCTCCAAAGTGCACCGATGGTGGCCAACGCGGGGTTTTTAGTCGGTATTTCGGTGCGCAGACTACGATAGGGACCCGACCCAACTCCACGTCTCGCTGGGCCGGAAGGCGCACCGATGAGTCCGACACACCCCCGCCCCTTCGGGGGTGGGATGGTCCGTAAAGGGATTTTCCCCGCGAGAAAAAAAAAAAAAGTAGTTGATTACATTTAACATCAATAAAAGTTAAGTGGTAAAGGAATCTCTTTTGAACCCTCTCTAATCTGTCTGAATGGACTTGATATCGAGGGTTCCATCAATACACACATGACTCCGAAAAGTCAGAGGTGTGCCCTGGGATTCGAACCCGCGACCACAGTGAACATGTGGGCAGCCGAGTCTAGTCCGTTTTACCAACAGGCCACCACGCACTTACTTTTACGCACGCACTTTGGAATAGAGTAGAATAGTTCAACAGTGGATTTATGTGAAAACGAATATACTAAAAGCATATTTTAACACGTGGAATCGTACGCTATATCGAATATTGTTGTTTTAATAGCCCCTTACATAGTACGAAAAACTTCGCCTTTCGGTCTCACAAGCATCCGAACCCGAGATCTATACCTATCCAATGCTCATTCAAACATTTATTTCGGTGCAGGCATCGATCACTCGTTTCAGAGCCGATGTTTAACAAACTTCGTAACATGGAAACTGATGTTTACGTTGGCAAAACAGCAAAAACTTGGAAGATAGACTCATATCAGAGGATTAAGAAAAGCTAAGATCTATGCTCAGTGATGAAAATGTTGATGATGTTTATCAAATTAAAGATATCTTAACAAAATAAGCCCTAATTAATTATTCAACATTCGTCGAGAAGCTAAGAACGTGAAGTGGGCAACAATAGACTCTGAATATTTACTCAAATAAGAGAAATGGTAGTTACTCGCAACAGATAATAATATTCATACTAAGTGGTGTCATTTTTAGAAGTGAAATTATAAGCAATTGATATAAATTCCTTAATATTTCCTGTATATTATACGAATACCTAGAATTCAGTTAGAAACTAAATCAACAATTTCTTGAGAAATTACGTGTTGAAACCTATTAAATCTTGAACGTTGTTTCCAACATCTTCTGAAACAATTTAAGAACTTGTGTTTATAATCGCTCAATTAGCCATAAAACCGTGTATACTAAGAAAAGAATCGTGATTAAAATAGAATAAGATGTTAATTTATCAAGGATTATAATCTACCCAGATAATGGTTTCCTGCCACCAAATATGTCCTTTAACTACATGGAAACGCTTGTATTGGAATAATATATTATGTCAATATCTGTATCTGTATCAGCCCATATATGTCTCATTGCAGAGCACGGGCCTCTTCTACAATCGAGATAACGATTGACAGAGGTTAGGGTAAAAAAAAAACTATCGAAAAATCTAACTTAATACTATATCTTTTTTTTTTATTGCAATGAATGGCGAGACGAGCATGTCGTTCGCCTGATGGTAAGCGATGCGACCGCTCATGAACAGTAGCAAAACCAAACAACACCTTGAATTACAAAGCAATGCTTGGCATTCCACTGCGCTCGCCATCCTGAGACATAAAATGTTAAGTCTCAATATGTCCAGTAGTTACGCTGGCTACAATGTCCTTCAATCCGAAACACAACAGTGCATTTAAACTGCTGTTTGACGGGAGAAATAGACATTGCGGTGGTACCCACCCAGGCAGCCTCTCAAATATGAGAGACCTACCACCAGTATAATCAGTATATCTTTAAGATTTGCTAGATTTTTTTGCAATAAGTAGCTGATCATTAGCGATACGACCACTCATGGACTGCAGCAAAACTGAACGACGCCATTATTTACAAAGCAATGTTTGGCATTCCATTACGCTTGCTATGAGACATATGATGCTAAGTCTCAAGCCACAATTTCAAGACGGAACTTAACAATGCATTTAATGATGTTTGGCAGGAGAAATAGATAAATCAATTTGTATAAAAGAAATGGACTTATCAAAATTCCCTTCTTCAGTCAACTAGCGATGAAGATTGTGACTGCCAAATATATTCAAAATATATAATAGTTAAAAAAAACTAAAATACACGCTTTAATAAGATATACAACTAAAAAAGTAAAAATAATTGATACTGAATTTAAGATAAGTAAATGGAGTAAAATACATATATTTTATTGTTACAAAGCGTGGGGTGTTTACAACAATTACTTATCCTCCTGCACCCCACGCTTTGTAACAATAAAATATATGTATTTTACTCCATTTTCTTATCTTAAATTCAGTATCAATTATTTTTACTTTTTTAGTTGTATATCTTATTAAAGCGTGTATTTTAGTTTTTTTTAACTATTATATAATTGTTTTGACTAAAAACATCCATCTACGGCTGTATTTCCAATCAATAACGCCATCTGTTGGTCAGTAGTAACATTTGACACTTGAAGAATACAATGTTAACGCCATCTAGCGATGAATGTAGCAATGGTCATCAATTATAAGAATAATTAATCCTGGCGAATCTAATCAGGATAATTATATATTTTAATCGAATTATTGTATTGTCATCGGTCTTTGACAGGTGTGCAAAATTTGAACGAAATCTGGCCGTTTAAAGTGGGTCAAAATCGCGCCCAAAGAAGTCGGTTACAAACAAACATACAAATATACAAACATACAAACATACAAACATACAAACATACAAACATACAAACATACAAACATACAAACATACAAGTGAAGCTAATATAAAGCGTGTAAAATCAATACGATAACTGCCCTTGTACTGTCGAGTCATCCCCAACATATGTGTGGAAGGCTAATAAAAATTCACTTCGAGAAATGCCAAGATGTTCCCTGTTGTGTTGCCAAATGAAGACATTGGATTATAGCCAAACATGACATGGTTTCATGGTGGTGATAGTGTATAACCATATCTATTGTTAACTCTCGTGTAATTAATTTTATTGAACTACGAATTTCTGGCTATTTTTCGCTTAGAAGCCAAGAATATTAAAGTAGCCATTAGTTACGTACTGTATTAGACCATACATTTATCTGCCACTGCAGGGAACGGGTTCCTCTACAAGCTGGAGAACGATTTAGAGGGGTTAGGCCATATAGTCCACCACGCTGGCCTAATACGGGTTGGCATATTTTACATACCGTAGAAACTCTTTTAAAAACCACTACGATATGCAGATTTCCTCTCGATGTTTTCCTTCACTGTTATAGTACTTGGTGATTAGCTATCAATGCACATGACTCCGAAAAGTCAGAGGTGTCCTGGGGTTTGAATCCGCGATCACCTTGAACATGTTTTCACTTAGTAGCCGCGTATAGTCCCTTACCAATAGACAATGTACAGTGACATAATAGCTCGTTGGAGCAGTGGATGTATGGTAGTTGATTGTAGTCGAGGTGCAGCAGAATTAGACTCCAGTTGAAGTTTCAAAGATTTATTCTTGATTAACACGTTATGCTAGTTAGCAAATTTTGTTCTAATACGCGACGCGTGTTTTTGCCACGATTGATATTGCACACTAGTTTCATAAAATTGTTCGCTTAAGTAAATATAGTGTCAGCATAAATTGACGTATACACATACTTTGATGTACGAAACCGTACAGACAACCACGCACTTTTTCAATAGAAACGCAATAAAAAGTAAAAGAGCCACTATGTGTCATATGAACACACATTTTGTTCGTTTGTTCAGAAGATTTATAGTAACTTGTAGCGATTTCAAGGGTCATAAAATGTATAAGGGTCTTAGTATTTGATTTAGTGTTGATATATTTTTATATATTTCTAATAAACAAATTAAGATGATTCCAATATAAATAAATTAAATAAAATAGCAAAGAGACAGACAAACAGTTATTAGTCTCTTAACACCAATTGATTTTGAAAAATATTACCGCTTGCTTAATCAAAAAATATATTATTAACGTTAATCTACATAATGAGATTGTCAAATGTAGATTATGACAAGGAAAAGTTGTCAGAAACGTCACAGGCCCCGAAGCCCTTGTTTTATTTAAATTAAATCTTTATTGCTCCGAAACTTTGCGAAAATGGAATATTCTACGAGGTTTTTTTTATCTTCTGATCCTATTCCAAACTTTATTCATATTTCGGTCGTGCTTTGAGTGCCCTAAATCGCTTCAAGTTTGAGAAATCATCCCTTTTTTCGTACATTATGAATACTGGTAAAGTTTTCTCAAGTGTTCTTAGAGTCTAAATCTGACAGCGCTCTAAGACGTACTCTTGATTGTTCAGACCTTTAAATATAGATCTTGGTAAATTCTTTTCAACTATGTACTCTTTAATTAAATTATTCACCACGGGCGTAAGGCCCTCACTTACATTTAAGAGAGCTGAGTCCTTGACTCATCAAGTTAATTCAAGATTAGAAACAAGGTTCAATTTTACAGTCTACTATAGTTAGTGAAGTATACAATATCCCATTATACTTAAGTATATAATATAGCTAGTTGTTCTCGACGGCTGCAAGACAAGCATTGCTTAGTGTGGACATCACTGATATTTCTAACTAGCGGTCCGGACTGGATCCGCTCGGGTATATTCTTTACAAAATGGCCGCTAAATGTTCAATTTGGAATATCAAAGCAAAAGATCACTCAAATATCGATTTTGAGACCAATCGGACTTCGAAATAAAATTTCCTCATATTTGCTAAATTTTTTATTACTGCTTCCTGTATAGGTCATAGGAGGGAAATGGCTTATCCAATACAAAAATATTTTTTCAAATCAAACCAGCAGTTCTTGAGATAAGAAGTAACAAAAAAACTCTTCAGCTTTATTGTATATTAGTAAAGATGGTAATTCTGACAGAGTATTAAAAAATATTGTTTATACAAACTAGTGTCGAAATTGTAAACAAATCGGGAATACAGGTGGTCATCGGTTTTTAAACTCTGATTGCTATTCTAGCTTTAAATTCACATATACAGCACAGTGGTATAATAAAATGTTAACCACTTTAGTTGTTAGATTTATAAGGAAGTCTCTGATCTGATATCTCCAGATAATTCAGTCATGTACCTTACCGAAATGTTAATGTGTTCAGCATCCATTGCCTATACATAATGACATCTTTACCAACGGTTTATGTAGCAGAAAACGTCCAATTTGATTATAATCAAAGTGTCACAAGACGGAAAGTAAACCCGGCCCGTCTTGTTTTGAGAATGTTGTTTCTCATGGCGAACTCGTTAAATTATACGCAACATTTAATCTCGCGAACGCTCGGAGTAAAAAATATATTCAGCTTTTAGTCGTGACCCTTGCTTGGGTTTTGTATAAGCAATAGTCTTTCAATTTCTTTTGACATATTCTGAAATAAGGAATCATGTACGAAAAGCATTTTTCCGTCTATTACGAATATTGGTATGACTATTTTCGTGACATCCATAGAAGCCGTATACTATTAAAATCTACGTACAAAATTCCTCGACATACCTTAACTTTTCCTTTCTTTTGCATATTTCATAATATATCAAATGTTTTCCTAACATTCTTCAAATCAGTTTAACAAACTGTATTCAATTTGAGACCTTTATATCCGTCTTTATTTATAGAGTTTTAAAAGGTAACTGCTTTTTCAGGATACGTCACAAACAACTATGTGTGTGTCGTATAGTATTTAAGAAACTGACAAACAACTGAGCTAACTATTTGTTTATCCGAGTCCGGGAAAGCGCATTTATTCATAGCTTTGCTTGTGAACTTGTGATTCATGCGTCTTGGGACCATGTGTTGTGTGTGGTTGAGGATTTGGGAATTTTAAGTTGAATTTGTTGTGTGCTTGCAATACGCAAAATTGTTTAGTATTTTCTTCATTTTTATTAATTTTTGGTAACCAATTTACTGGAACATTGGTCTATGATTAGCCTTGAAGGCTTGTACTGGTTAATAAACCATGAAAATTAATAAGATTAATAACTACTATTTTAGATATGTAGTTTTCAAACCACACACAATGTTTTTGCGGCGGTTCAACGACTTGCCATTTCAACATGATCATACAACTGACCCTTTTGTTCTTCCACCTAGTTGAATCCAAGAATGAAAGAATGAGTTGCATGAAGGACATCTATTATTAATAAACTGACACATATGTCCCAAAATATTCTTCAAATCATAGGTACCCCAGCGTCAGTGAAACGACGCTGTCCGGAAACGTTTCCTGTGTTTCACAATATTCCTAACATTGTGCAAAGTTAACCGGATATTTTTGTGAAAACCCGACGCAGTCCATTCTATTTCGCATATTTAAATCTGATACACATTTTTGATGTATCTGAACGGGATCTGGAAATAAGATGTCATTCTATCTTTCCGATATTCGGGCCGGCGCCAGGGAGACAGTTTCTTGTCTAGTTTGTTCATTTTACTAGATTTCTGGTATCATCAATAAAATCATTTAGTCTTATTTTGTCTTTTTTGATAAATCTTATGTAGGATTTATAAATAAGTTTCTTTAAATTAATATGGCTATATTCAGAGGAGCTCTTTATGTACTCCGACTCTTTATGTCTGACGACAAATATGCCTAAATGCGGTATAGTTTGGTTAATTACTTCTCGTATGTCGAAACCTTAGACATACTTCGGAGTGATTGGTAATTTTTTATGGATTTTAAGAAGTGGTTTACTTTTATCTCATACTTGGACGAATACATGGTCATTCGACCTTCGTGTTGGAGAATAGAGTAACCAACCTGAGTGAGATAAAGAAACCCAAAAAGCAACTTGCATGAGACAAGGGCATTGAGACTGAGGAAGCCTTCAGGCTTCATTCACGATATAACATATACATATGTCTTGTAATAAAACAAATCTAGAACCAAGCTACTGATGAACCAAGAGACTGATCTCATCTCATCCATACCACAAAAATGCCAATATAGCCCCAATATTTCCAGCATTATTACAGCTTCATAAATTTCATATTTACTGTAGATATTATGTTATCTGTATATTTAATGAAGTTGGTACGTTCCCCAGTGAGCCGTTAGTGCTAGCCGAACACCGAAATAATAGTAACAAAGCGAAATGATTATAGTGATAAAGCATTTTCGATTCGGCGCGTTAGTGCTGGAATTAAATTACCGCTGCGGATTCTATTTTAATTAAACAGTCTTAATGTTTTTAACGCGTGGTGGCCTATAGGTAATGGAGCTGACGCGACTGCCACTGTCATAGTGGTGGCGGGTTCAAATCCCAGGGCAAACTTTAAAGGGAAACATCGGGTGTAAACCGTAGCGATTTGTAAAAATGTATATGGTATGTAAAATCGACCAAACCGCGTTCAGCCAGTGTGGTGGACTATATGGCCCTCTTAATTGTAGAGGAGGCCTTATAGTGGAACGTTTATAGGCTATAGGATATAGATAAAATGTATACTGATGACTGTTTCGGTGGCGTAGTTGTATTAAGGTACGGTTACAAAGCTGTGGTCTCGGGTTCGACTCCCGGGTTGGGCAAAGTGATATAGTATTATTCTATTCATTATCAGCCCAGAGTCAGGTATTTTTGCCCGATATGGCGATAGGCTCGCCACCTATCACATTGTGGAACGGAACATACAAGGCGAAATGTGGGTGTCCTAGTACCTCTGCCTATCCCTTCTGGGACATAGGCGTGAGTATATATGTATGTATATTGATGAAATCATGCGCGTTTTTAGTTAATTATCGTTTGATTAAAAAGAACCAGAACGAGTACGCGGAGGCGCCAGGACACCCACATTACGAGTGGCGAGCCTATCGCCATATCGGCCACAAGTTCCTAACTTTGGGCTGATAATGAATAGAAAAATCCAATATCATTTCGCCCAACCCGGGATTCGAATCCCAGACCTCAGCTTTGTAACCGTATCCTAGTACAACTACGCCACTGAGGCAGTCACCTTCAAGGTAACCTGATATATTAACATATTCCATATGAATAGAACGATATAAGGACATATATTTTTCAACCTGAGCTATCAAGCACAGAATTTAAGCATACATTTAGGACCTAATTCAAGAGGTCACGAGAAACTGTAGGGCAATTTATTTTACTTAACTTCACTTTGCGAAAACGGCTTGGAGGCCGCGACGCCATTCACAAAGAGGTAATGTATAGAGAATTATCTTTTGCCTAACCTTGAATGGTATACTCAGACATTTTAAGTAAATCGAAAAATTCGATAGATGTAAAGACATGAGTTTATAAGATTATTAATAAAAGAATTTCGATATTCCCTAGTAACAATTTCTCGGCTTTAGGCATCTCTTGTATAACACAGATATGTGATTTTATAAGATTTTTAATAAAAAAGGATTTTCGAAAGTATTGTATATTCTCTGGGTATGGGGTTTTTATAGTAATACCTGCTTAAAATATAGCAATGGAACTGTATAATTCACTTGCGTTGCTTTTTGGTATATGTGAGCGAATATCACTCGTGGAATACAAAATATCGTGTTAAAAAACTAAAATTTCACTACGCAAAATATATCGGGTTGAAAAGTTCAAACAATCAATGGCGGATGTAAAATAACCTGAACCGTCTAACGAATATTGTTGATGTATGAAATATAGATCAATAAAGGTATTTCATAGTTCAGTTGTGCCTATAATATGATTTTGCATTTAATTTAGCATTAGAATCGTTTCAGTTTTGTCGCCCATCAGTCACATACATAGTCCTGACCTCACACTAAGATCGAGTCTTATGTCGTTGGTATCAGAAACTACTAGAGAGTTTTCGGTCTCACAAACACCCAGACCCGAAACAAATATTTGTGGGCTACACAAATAATTCTCTCGGTGCGGGGATCGAACCCGCGGCCTCTCGTTTCACAGGCGGCGTCTAACCGCCTGCGCCACGGAGGCTGTCAAATAAAAACACAAATCGCTTTTGTAAATTAAATAAAGCAAGAAATAAGAAAAGAAGAAAGAAAATTAATGTTTTTGTCATAGTCATGATAGATGAAAGTATGTAGCATGCAAGTGGCATTGGAAATCAACTACCTTCTACAGCTAACAAGGTACAATAATAGCAATTTAATATTAAAATAAAGCAAAATCCAAATTATAATTTCATTGAACGTAAAAAAACTTTATCACGGTAATTTCATCAATATATTGCCAACGTAAATATTGCTGCAATAAATTGCAACAGTAAAAGTATTTAAAATTATATCCCAATGGGTTTCAGCGAATGTATTTAATGCTTTTAACAGGTATCGCGATAAACTGAAATATGTATTTTTACGCAGCGAGAATCGTTTTATTTGCATTTAATATTACGAGTAATTTACATCATCTACCTACACGGTTGGTATTGTCGGGTTTTTTGTCACACGCTGGCAGATTCACCGTGTAGGTCCCGCTAAGGTTTCACAAGATATATATGAAACACGCCGTCTCCATATTTTACCCAGTCAGTACTGTTACCATTAGGTGCAGTAGTCCTTTTGTAGTACCATTATGAAACAAAATCTTATGGTTGTTCTTAAGCCACAGAAACGGAAATATATTTTGGGTATCGTTTTAGAAAATAATGATTATAGGCTAGTGTCATACATTTTTATTTTTGTTTATAACGGAAGGTTACGTTAAGCATAATCATAATCAGAAAGAATTTTTAAAATCCGTTAAGTAATTAAGCAAGTTACAAATATATGAAAGATTGTGGTAGGAGTGATAGAAAAGGATGCAACACGCACGGCATGACGTCATCTTCCATAAGGTGCACGCGTGCGAAAGAGACAACGAGTATCCCCACCGTACTATTAAACATATTAATATCTCAGTCATTTTCCATTCAATTTTGATGCTGTTTTCAAATTCGTTTGTTTTTATAAACGATGCTTTTAAGGAAATATTACTTACTGATCAAATAAAATCCTGGATACAACCCTATTGTTTGCGTATGTGCTAACCACGAAGACATTTGTAGCTGTACTTTAATGTTTAATTGTCTGCCTTCTATCTACTTTGAATTTAGAGGGAGCAAATTATTTCCTTTCCCCACTTCTTCCATATCGAAAGACTATGAAATCCATTCCCTTGGTTGCCAGTATCAATTTAAATAAATACAGACACTTTACCTTCCCCACTTCTCAGTCACTAACAGATCTGATCCATTTACACGTTATCTATGCCTATGTTGAAAACTGTCACAAATTCAGGTTTCCAATAAAACGGTTGAGGTACGGGTCGGTGTAGCGTTGAACCGCGCCGTCCGCGCAGGGCGGCGACGCGGAATGCCCTTGTCGCTAGTGTGTATTACCCGTTAGACCGTAAGTCATCGCTAATATTTGTGATCTTTCATATCCGATATCTATACGATCAGGCTTTAATAGAGACTTTTCGCTCTCATAAAACGGACCCAAAACGAACAAATAAAAATTTGTTTCGTAACAACCAACAACCTCGCGTTTCTCAGCCGGCGTATTACCAACTGCCCCAAGGAGGCTGTCAAAATTTGCATTTAAATTATTTCTTTGTAGTGAATGTTGTTCTTTTAGTTTTTCTACCCCCTTCTATGATTTAATATATTGCACCCTTTATACACCAAGTGTAATAATGCTTTTATAGTATAATAATTTCTCCTTGTCTAGTAAATAGTGAAAAACCCGCGATATAAATATAGCAAGTCTATTATATAAAAATAAGTCGGGTTTTCCTTCCTGACGTTATAACTCCAGAACGCACGAACCGATTTGGCTGATTTTGGTCTTGAAATATTCGTGGAAGTCCTGGGAAGGTTTAAGGAGTGAGAAAAATTGGAAAATTTCTAAGAAAGATACTAAAAACCTTTTTTTTGGGTATCGTTCAAGCGTGACTTGTCCAGCCAATATAGGATGATCTTTGTTTATTTGACGGGAGACGTAAAAGACGGTCAAGCTTCAACTACCATCCAACGTAAGATGATCTATCTTTCCATTGTCTTTCATTGACGGCTGACGAAATAGAACCAAATTCAAAAAAATTGTACATCGTGTATATAATATTATCTAGATAGTCTTGCGCGTAATTTTGTTAAATATAAAATAAAACGATGTTCATATCTACCAAAATAGCCCATTGTTTTTTGAGATTATTGCAACAGTTTTAAACAAGAATACTCTATCGAAGCGTTTTGCCGGAGTACACTAAAATTTATCTAATTATAATTTTTCGTTTTCATAAAGGACATTTTTTTTTGAATTGATACTTTTAGATGCGCTGGGGGAACAATTTAGATTCCGCATTAGTACTGTTTTCAGACTCAAGAATAAAAAAAATATTGGTACGTTGATGCCGTATCTAGACATTATAATGAAACGATATTCAGTTTTATGTTTTTAAATATTTGTTCTATTACTTACGTCACCTGGTAAGGCAGTATGAAGGTTTTATTAATTTGTATATGGTAACTGTGATGGTAACGTACTAGACGCGACTGCCAACAAGGTAACGATGGTCACGGGTTCAAATCCCAGGGCACACCTTTGACTTTTCGGATTGTTTTCTACGTGAAATAAAATTCGCCAACCCGCACTAAGCCAGCGGGGTGGACTATATCTTCTTATATAATATAATATATGAATAGCAAAATGTTGTTGTTGTCCTCCACGACGTGTCCATCGACGGCGACACCTGGCTATACTCTGGAGTGCGCTCGAATGTGACTGGCGAACCCGAATTTGGTGGTAAAAGTGCGGTTACATAATAAGCAGTATAGTTGGCCCACTGCATTATATGTATAGTCATAAGTCCGCTTGGGTTGGGTCTTTCTTAATTGGCGTTTGGTATCGAGACTTTCGAGAGAGAAAATTGCATACACCATCAGCGACAGATCTACGCCAGCCTGGACGTTCCCGCGAGATTTGTTTTTATATGTACATGTATACGGAGAGACGGGATATAATAGAGTGGAAGGTACGGGAGAGGGCTGGGAGAGCTGACAGATTTGATAGGACGAAATGTAAATGCACGTTATAAGACGGGATGGATAATAAAGAGAAAGGACGGGACCGATCGGGAAGAGACTGAACAGACGGACGAGACGGGTTTTTTTTTTCGTTCGCCTGATGGTAAGCGATACGACCGCTCACAAACAGTAGAAACAGTCCACTGCGCTCGCCATCCTGAGACAAAAGATGTTAATTGATTCCAGCCTATTAATTTTACTCGGATTATAGGCAACGAACATTTACGATTACTCCCGACAACTGCCGAACTCCCGAGACCTGCCGCAGGAGTCGCGGCTTTCAATATTCATGGGTGTGTGCGTTTGCGACTGTGCACGGACACCAAAATTACTACACACATGCAAACAAATGTCATGCGGGACGCGGCGGCATGACTTGGTTGATTAGGTACATTATTTTGCTTTGCAGCGCCGCTTGCTTTTCGCGTAGCAACCATAATGTTTGCGTGATTACAAATAGGTGCTATTTATAAAATATTAGGCGTTTTTAAGTTATTATATTTTGTTTATTCATTTATTTACTATAAATTAAAGTCATCTAAAACGTACGAACGTTATAATAAAATATCTGTGAATGGCAAGAAAAGCACTGCATTTCTGCCTACAAGGAGTGCACGCCCCTGATTAAATCCAATAAAAAAACTAAGAAAATTAAGATACTGTCCTTCGGGAAATCAAAGAATGCTGATGCTTCGTGCAAAATAATAACTACGGACCAAATTATTTCTTTGTTCTTTTCAAATAGATTAAATAATGAAATTAGGATATATGTATTACATAGAATAGGAGTCATTTACACTGCTCTTTTACGGGAGAAATATATATATGGAAGAACAACCTCCAGTATTATTATTTATGATTTTTATATGTATCGTAATATAAATATATACATAAACTCACGCCGTTTTCGCAGAAGGGATAGGCAGATGTGCTACCAGGACACCCTGGACGTTGCTAATAATTATAATGAATAGAATTTTTTAACAGTGCCCGGTCCGGTATCCGAACCGAAAACCTTAAGCTTACAATCTGCCTTAGCACATCTGCGCCACCGAGGCAGTATCTTAAACCTTTACAAAAATGACTTAAACTATAATTTATTAGCAAGTAACAATTAAAACATAAAATTATTAATATTTTTAATTAAACACATATTTTAAGTTTATTTTGATTTTTCTATATTTGTCCTGTTTGAGTAATTTTGTATGGGTTTATTTACCTGAAATAAATGAATTTAATAATATACACAATAATATGTAACAACACTTTTATACATTGCGTGATTTACCTCTGAAGATATCCAGATTAATTCTAAATAAAACGGTTTCTCATATGCATTCTCGAAGCAACCGATAATTCCATCATATCTTTAGTTTTTATACCATGTGGTACAATTTTTTCGCACTAAAAAGTCAACCCGTACAGTGTGTCCAATAAATGTAAGCAATTTGCATGCGTCGTCACCTCAACCCTCCATCGTGCTAAAGTAATATCCTCTGAAAAATTAATAACGAATATTTTTCAGTTCATTTTTCTTTTTAACCCATCGAATGCAGGAGCGTAGTAATTAAGTCGCTGCTTGGCTTTAATAAGCCAGGCTTCATATCTCCTCCGATTCAGCCGAGTGAGATGGTGCATAAATAAAAAACCTTTCAGTAAACTATAAAAGCGTTGTGCAAATATTAATAATGGTTGAAGAAATACTGAAGTAATAACTTGAAGATATAATGAAGGTTTTTACTGCATTGAATGGCGAGACGAACATGCCGTTCGACTGATGGTAAGCGATACGACTGCTCATGAACAGTAGTGTTTCCTCACGATGTTTTCCTTCACAGTTATAGTGCATCCTTTTCAATAATAGGCCGTATGGCCTAACCCCTCTCAATAGTACTCTCGGTTGTACAGACGGCCCCTGCCCTACACTGAGACCTGTATGGGCTGATACAGATACAAAAAATAAATCTAGACGTGAGGACAATTGATGTGAATTTCAGACGGCTATTTTAGAGTTACATTTATATTTGAATTCTCTTTGTTTTATAATAGCTACCCTAAGTTTAATTTAAAAAAAAAATGTATCGGAGCTTCTTGACACCATTTTATAATGTTTTTGGAGTAAAACTTCTTAAACTTTAGTAATAAAACATTCAATTAAAATGCAAATGAAAATATAAATGATATAAAATAACAAATATAATTCATAATTATCATTGGTTCGATCGCTTTACATTTGCCACCGTCGAATATGAAAGATCAACATTAGTGTGAACTTTCGGTTTAACACACACTAGCAACAAGGGCATTCCGCGTTACCGCACTGCGTTGACGGCACGGTTTAATTGCCGTAGCTAGCTAGCTATTGGTATGGCGGGTTTTCTTTTCAGTATTTACTAGACAACGAGCAATTGTTTCAATTATATAAGCAACTAGCTGACCCGCCACGCTCCGCCGT
Organism: Hyles euphorbiae; assembly: GCA_023078785.2. Lineage (NCBI taxonomy): Eukaryota > Metazoa > Arthropoda > Insecta > Lepidoptera > Sphingidae > Hyles > Hyles euphorbiae. Next base: position 12,123,839 of record CM041034.1, on the reverse strand, counting down.
GGCTTAGTAAATATATGATTATATAATATTTATTATATTCATTTTTTAAGCTTAGGAAAATAGCCCGACCCAGCTTCGCCTGGGTGCATATATTTTTTGATTCCACTCCACACCAAATACATGTTATTTTTCGTATAAAGTCTTGTATACCTAAACTTGACGTCGCTATCCTACTGTCCGGCTCAATTTCATATGTGAGAGGCCATCTGGGTAGGTACCATCGCAATGTCTATTTCTCCCGTGAAACAACACTGCTTAAATGCATTGTTGTGTTTCGGATTGAAGGACATTGTAGCCAGAGTAACTACTGGACATATTGAGACTTAACATCTTATGTCTCAGGATGACGAGCGCAGTGGAATTTTGCTACAGATGGCCTCTCACATATTAGAGACCTACCACCAGTACCTATGCACATTATGCATTTTTGGTTAGTAAGGTTTTATTTGTTTAAACAGAAATGTTTTGTGTTTCGCGGGGGCCATTTTGCTTTTTTTATGAGTTTTTGCATTATTTACGATTTTATACTAGTATGTTTGTAAAAAAAAAATTGATTTCTTAACGGATTTTTCATTTTAACATTTGAAAGTGTGTACATTTAACAGTTTATTACAAAGTTTCGATATTAATTGTAGTCATTTGCTTTTACTAGTGTGTTTGTTTACTTTTTCAAATGTTATTTGTTTGCGAGGTTTGTGTTAAAAATGTATGTTTATCAAATGAATGAATGAGGTGGCCGAAACTTTGCGGTTATTTACATCGGGATAGGTATAGTAATCTCAACTAACCGGAACCCTGAATATGTGAAAATTGAAAGCTGACTAGGTGAGTTTTTTTATTTTACGTATTAGAATTTCTTCCGCCGCGATGATCGATCGCTGTTTTGTCTGCGTTGCCGTACAAGATGGACTTGAATAGTAGTACATCTAAGACTTGTTATGTTGGCATGGTTTCCGACTTAGAGATCCGTCGCGTGGCTGTGGCTATGCTAAAAAACTATAAAAGGAAAAGTTTTTGTGACCGACTACTCCGCCGCATACCCAGTGTCATAATCCTGTCCACGCCGCTGGATTTAATCAATATGTTTTGTTCTTTATTGTAATAAAAATATTACTTATTGAAGATACAGAACAACATTTGTAAATTGAACTTGCCGTGGAAATAATAAGATGGTCAATCTCAATATAGGTCATTGATCCTGTTATATATAAGTTTGATTGAAGGTAAACCGCAAAGGGTAGTTTGGCATTATTGTATCGAATGGCCTGGGGCTACCGCCTTACTAACATTCGATACTCTGTCTGGTGCATTGGCACCATCAAACCATCATCATCAAACGCAGCGCAGTCGCTATTCCGTTCCCATATTAAACCCCGCCGTACATGCTCACACTCGCATTGTCCGTCACGAGCCGCGTGCGAGTGGCAGAATTTAAAACCTATGATGCAGTACCAAACTCCGCATTTGCTCTCACGTGCGACGCAGGACGCAGGACTTGTGAGTAAATGCGGAGTTTGTTACTGCTCCATAGGTTTTAAATACTGCCACTCGCACGCGACTGCTGACGGCTAATGCGAGTGTGAGCATGTGCGGCGGGGTTTTAATAGACCTGGGTTTGACTTTCTGGTCAAGAAGTCATCTTTGTGTATGATATGGCGTTATGTTTAAAAATAGTTTGGTTATATCTTGAATATATGCCAAGCTAGGTGAAAGGTCATTACCGCCAATTATTTCTAAGTCAATGTGGAGACTCTTGGGGAAGGCCTATGTTCAGCAATAGACTTCCTATAGCTGAAGAGAGAGATATATATCTAAGGACAGAAAAAAGGGAAAAGTGGAAGGCAATTGACATTAATTAGAAATTACACCACTGACTATTCTTTCATAAATGTTGAGTGTAAAATTTGCTTTAAACTTAAAATATTACACGTAAAATAAACTAAAAATAACGTGTTAAAAGACTCGTAAAGAGATTCTTAAGCTGCGTGCATTTGTCTTAAGTAAAACTATGTGACCCACTTAAGCAAAGCGTCGCAGCGATATAAGACACAAGGGTGCAACATTTTAAACGACTTTATACTTTGGTTCAAGTTTAACATAAATTTGTGGTAGAATTTTTAAAGTTTTCTATTCCAATTTTAGGAAACAATAAAATATGAATAATAACTGACAGAATACAATTTACATATTTAAACCGGTTAGGCTATGCCCATCGGTTTTATAATCTTTTTGTTTGTTCAATGCCGTAGATTGATGGGGAAAGTGGTTTGATGACTTCAACCTAAGATCTTCCGAATTGTTTTGTAGCTTTATTTCTTAGCTTTAGTACATTATCTGTATTACGCATTATTATTATATACATATATTTATCAATAATCGTTTAACATAAAAATACTTATTTTATTTGCGAATTTTAAAATTCGGTTAATATGGTGTAATGTGAAGTGTTTTTTTGTTGTTGTCTTGATCCTACAAACGAGCAAAAATCTATATTACCTGACGGTTAGTGATCACTGCCGCCGATAAACATTCATAATTTTTGGATCATGGATGAGTTGCCGGTCCATCAAATCGGGAGGGGAGTAAATAAAATAGATGAGAAGAGGAAAGGGGGATTAGACATCCGGCAACATGCAAGGTTACATTAATTTTATTTGGATTTATTGCGCTCTATCAATATCGCTGACTGCTGAGCACGATACAACTTATATTCCAGAGTTTGATTAAGAATCATTGGGCCTTAGTTCATCACATTTTTTTTTGTTATTTCACAATAAACAATAAACCGCTACGTACCGTTGTAATAATATTCATGGTCCACTAATTAATTTAATTTAATCTAATTTGACTAACGTACATATTGTATTTCTTTGAAAAATAAATTACCATAAAGTCATAACTAATACTTTAAATAAAATAAGAATAAAAAGTAAACAAATAAATAAAACTAATTCTAAATAAAAATAAAATTAATTTAAAATAAATAAATTACATAAATAAATAATTAAACCAATAAATTAAAATAAGTAATACTAAGTATATGAAATATATTGTTTACAGAGATTAAGTTCTATGTGTATTGACTTGTCATAAGAGCTTTTAAATTGCCTACGTGACCAATAAATACATTTCATTCCATTTCATTTCATTTCACAAAATGACGAGACGAGCATGTCGTTCCCCTGTTGGTAAGCTATACGATCGCTCATGAACAGGAGTAAACCAAAAAACACCTTAAATTACAAAGCAATGCTTGGCATTCCACTGCGCTCGCCATTCTGAGACATAAGATGTTAAGTCTCAATATGTTCAGTAGTTATCCTGGCTACAATGTCCTTCAATCCGAAACACAACAGTGCATTTACACTGTTGTGCGGCGGGAGAAGTAGACATTGCGGTGGTACCTATTCAGGTGGCCTTTCACATATGTGACACCTATCACCAAAAACCTTACATACGCCTAGTAACGCTGACCTAGTGTGGATTATTGGTTTTCACTGTATACCAAATAAATTTTGTTACAGGTTTCGTCATGGTTTTTCTTTAATGATTAATGTGTTTGGTATAAAATAAATTCACACATGACTCCGAAAAGTTAGAGGTGTGCCCCTAGCAGACATATTAGCAGCATTTAAATTATTTTATTTAAAATATTTAATTCTAAGTATACAATGTTTTGAATCTACAAGCTAAAAGCTAAAAAAGAGTCCTACAAAACTACATTAATAGTTAGACTGTAAGTTCAGCCATTTATCCATGAAGATTTGTAAAAAAAGTTGTTTTTTAACTAAAAATTCTGCCACTTCGACATCAAGTTTACCCAAGTCAAGTCAATAACACAAGATTATGTCGTTGAAAATAATTTATTTAATACGCGTGCGTTTTCAAGAGCTCATTCTGAGTCAAAGAGACGTGACAACGAATTTTGGCGTCCCATTACACGCGTGTCTACCGCAGAGGTGATTAGATTGAAGCCTCGGGGTTCGAATACAGATGCTTTGAAGTCCTGTTTCGTTTTACCTGAACTTATAATATTTCTGTGAATTGAATATTTTGTTTTATTGCTAGTATGGACGTTTATTTTTATTGTTAGTGTCATATTTTTTGTCTAAGGTTAGTCTTTTGTCTTACAGTAAGACAATTTCGGTTGGTTATTCGCTGGGTGCGCGACGACAGCGCCAACTAGCGGTTGCAACTACGGTGGCCTCCGAAATGTCAAATGCCCGGCTGTCATTACGACGAGTTATTTACAAACGAACAATTTTAATTAAATATTTATTTTATTTATTTATATATGCTTTATTGTACACCAAAATGAAAGACGCATACAAAATACTTAAAAACTAAAGGCATGGTTACAATAGGCGGCCTTATCGCTAGCTGCGATCTCTTCCAGGCAACCTTTGGATGGACTGGATTTTTGAGAAATTGAAATATAGGGTAGTGCAAATAGTGAGAGAATAAACAATAATAATAATTGATGTACATGTTATATTATATTAATTTACATAATATAAATACACACAAACATACATACAAACATACATACATTTGTACATACTAATATATATTGAGCTAACTATAATGATGATATAAGTAAAGAGAATCAGAAATATATATATAACAGGATAATACGTTACTGCAGTGAGAGATAGTGTATCTTAACAAGTCTCTTAAAACTTGGTAATGACTTAGCTTGTCTGACAGACAATGGTAATTCGTTCCACAAGCGAGCAGCATGAACTGTAAAGGATTTGCTTAGAAATGATGTGCTGTGCTTGGGAATCTCTAGGATCAAATTCTCTGTTGATCTAAGAGTTCGTGCATGAGTTTGACCGAGGAATTTGAAACGGTTTTTAAGATAGTGGGGGCTAGAGGGATTGTACAAAATACCGTATAAAAGGGAAAGAATTCGAGTATTACGGCGAAAACGTATTGATAGCCACTTGAGTTTGATACGATATTTGGAAACATGGTCATATTTGCGAAGACCAAATATGAATCTAATGCAGAAATTCTGAAGTCTCTCAAGTTTTTCCATTTGGGCTTCGGTGAGGTCGAGGTAGCATTAATATTGTAATTTACATTTATTCCAATAAATATTCTAAATCTATATAAGGTAAGTCTTTTTTATTTTTCGTCTAAAATGGCACAATCAATAGATTTCGCTTAGTACATTACGGATTTTTCATGGCTGTCGTCATGAAAAGTAAGTAAAGAAATAAGCAAATTTCATCGAATAATGCATTTCATATAAATAGCAGACGATTATTTATGAGTGCTTGTGCTCTCAATAATCCATCCTTTTATGTATTTTCAGTTAAACATGGCCAAATTAATCATAAAAACTGGATTCCGACCAATCACACACGACATCATTTTCCAACCACAAACAACATTGAAAGGAAAACAATTAGTTTTAGCTCAACACGTGCAAGATGTGAAAGAAATTAAATATGAAGATGCTATGATCCACACCATTGAAGCACATGTTATTCGACAAACTTCAGTGACATCAACGCCATACAAAACATCCTTGAATGTTAGCAGTTGTTTACTGTTTTTGCAATTTTTGATGTAGTACGTAATATATTACACCATTAGTAGGTGTTAACGAAATAATTATTTTTTTACAGATTGATTCTAGCCGTCATATTACGATTGCCAAATGTGATTGTGTGTACAATCAGAGCTGCAGGTGTAAACACATTGCGGCTCGTTCGTTGTTCGTTGTTCTCGTTTCCAACTTGCCTGTGGAAATTTGTAGAATTTTTTATCACTATTTCTGCCATTGTTTTTGCAATTACCTACGCAGCAAGCTTCGTGACTCATCTTTATTTACTAAAAACGTAAATCTCGCTAGTAAAAAGTGACAGCGTCCGCCACCGATAGTTCCTTTTTTGGCCATGACGCGCGCTGCGATCGTTTCGTGGTTCCCCCACCTTATACTTCGCACCCAGCGAATAACAATATTTTAGTAGAATCTTTCTACACAATATAATTCATAAGTGATACTTTAAAACTTTGTCTGAACTTTTAAAGATATTAAATGAGAAACCCTTCGTAAATGCTAGACCATCCGAGTAGATCAGTGGGTCTTATACACATCGGCCGATGCCAATAATCAATCGAAAAAATTAGATTGAAGTCAATCTGGATTGTTTTCTACTTTTCGATTTGTCATTTACCATGTTGCTATAGTTTTTTCACTACTGAGATTGATTATTGGCAAAATATGTGTAGTATCAGAAAAAAGATTGAGCTGTCAATCTACAACGGCAAATTTTGGATTGGGATTGTTTATTGGCAGCGGCTGATAGTCATCAGAGATCGTTCTATAAAATATCTCTCTGCCCATTGACCACCCATGTATAGCATTAAAATGTATGTATGTGTGACTAAAGGGATTTTCTATGTTTTCATAAATAAAAGGAGAAAGTCAATTTAATACGCAACTAAGTATTGGTGCGAAGATTTTTGTCCCTCGATGAAGCCTACTTTTGTGCAGGGAAAAATATATATTTTCAATAAATATAAACATGATTGCGACCCAGGCCCGGAGTTCTTGGAGAAATTAACTTGAAGTCCAAAAAACAGATATTCTTTGCCTTTGGCTCCGTGAACAAAATGTAAAATGGGATTATAACTACTTTATTTTATAAAAATCTGACGCCCGGCATAAAACGGGAAAACATCTATGGAAAAACCATAAAATGCTATAATATAATAAATTTTAAACAACATTCTCCTTTGCGTAGATTTATTTTAACGATTGTATTAGGATGGTTCCAGAAACCACTCGGAATGCTTTCACTGGCAGGTGAACACTTAATTGCTTGGTCTATTTTTAACCAAGTCACAATTTTTAAACATAGTTGTAATTAGTATTGTGATTACTATGGATTCAGAGTTTTGATATTTGATTCTTGGGGGGACATTGTTGCATGTAATTACTGGATATTAGGATATTTAACACCTATTGTTCTGAAGTGATTAGCATATTGAAGCGCCAAGTAGTCCTTAGTAATTATATTCTAAGCGGTGTTGCTCCTGCTAATAGTCCCGAATGACACTTTAAATTAGGTGAATGACCTCGACTTCGATTTTTGTAAGACACTGTTAAATTTCTAATCCCAGGGCATACCTTTGAATTTTCGGAGTCATATGTGTATTGATTGTCCATGCACTATAACGCCGAAGGAAAACATCGTGAGGAAATAGCAATGGTATAAATAGCTATTTGTAAGAATTTCTATGGTATGTAAAGCCAATACGCACTATGCCAACGTTGTGGACTATATGGCCTAAGCACTCTCAATGAGTCAATAGTACTCTCCATTGAAGAGGCCGTGCCATGCAGTGGGACGTACATAAGGGCTGATACAGTACAGTACTGTTACCAAGGTTTAAAAGGCTAACACCCACGCTAGTCTCAAGTAACCAAGCTCTGCTACTTACAATATATTAACAAAAATATAAGCATGTAACCTAAAACGAATAGCAGCGTACAAAGCATGACATAGATACCCAGCGAGCCTGTAAATGTGATAAGCTAATCACGCGAATACGTTTAAACTCCATCCGATCCGCAAACTTGATTGTGAAACGTTTTCATGAGCTTGTTAACATTTTTTTTTTCACATTCCCGTGTGAGTTTTACATTTTCAGACGGTGGATGTTACGGAGCTCGCCCCGGGGACATTTTTAGCACCGACAGTCTATTTTGTTACTGTATCGCGGTACGAATCGGCAGATAGCTCGGAATTGGTGTTTGTCACACTTTTATCCAGCGTGTAGTTTTCGATTTGATTTTTATTTTGATTATTTGTAACTGCTGTTAGGGAAGAATATTGTTCTGTGCGATAAAAGGTTGTTAGATCTGGTTTTTAAATTATTTCGAAAATAAAATTTTTGTTGCAGATTAATAGAGATTATATACAATAATTAAAATTGGAATGGAGTTTACAACAACTATAATTCGTTTTTTTTTTTCATAATTTTAGTTTTCGTATATGAGGTACGGCAGATTTTTTAAATTTAGTGCTTGTATTCTGTTTGTGTTCGATCCTCTTAACCAAACTATGATATTTAATGAAATTGGATTGACAATAATAAATGCAAATAATAAGCATGATAGGGACTGAAAAAATTAAAAATGAAACTATTTATGTATATGGAGATATTTGTGCATGTAACAATATTAATCAAATACACAAACCATCTCACTGATTAATAGTATAGTTTTTTCGACCAAATAAAAACGCAGACAACAAACAACCCAAAAAGAAAAAATACAGAAGGTAATTGTAATCCGTCTGCTTTTGTTTGCCTTTGTAAGCCATTTAGTTCGTATTGATTGAATATTGTCGTCAATTAAGGCAATCTGTGTAGTTTTATTTCATTTGGATTTAGCCCTAGGGTTTTGTCCGTTTATAAGGTAATTCTGTTTTAAAAAGTTTTGGTTTTGTTACCAACGTACCAAAGAATGATTAGGTACGTTGCGAGTGTTAAAGGCGCTACACAATCATACAGGGTTATTTAAAATAATGCACTTTTTATTGGACTCAAGAGAATAATACCAATTAGAACAGGTGGATAAAAAATACTTATCGTGAATATGCACGATTTGAAACTCCTCTAATAAAATAACCCTGTATTTACGAATATTTATAAATATTCTAGCTATAGTATCTATACTCATACTTTAAGATAATATAAGCCTTTATTCGGATAAGTTTGATAAATATTTTTACATCCATAATATAATCTGTTTACCACTATTTCGCAAAGTTTAGTTTCATAGTTAAGAAATAACAGAAAATAAAAAATGTTTTTGATATCTGTATCATAGATTTAAGGCTTACTTAATCGAGGCAGGACTGGTCTTGAATATTTGTGTGTATTAACGAGACATCACTGTGACGTCATTGGTATCAGCTTTTTTATATCCGATCGGATAACACTACAGAAAAATACTAATCTTTAAGATCACGATTCTCCTTTCAATATTTTTACTTTTTATTTTGCTATAGCACTTAATCCCCATTTCCACCTAGCTATAAACCTATTCCATAGTTCCGGTCCTGCACGAGTCGATTTCGGAACTGTCCCCTACTTCCTTTCCTGTAACATTAATCAAAATGTTATGGTTCACGGAACAAGCGTCTAACTACACGCAGGCGTGACTTACTTCTATCATTTTGTTTGTTTTGTGTATGGGAAAAAAAAAGAATTGATGTTGCTGTTATAAAAATATAAAATTTAAAAAAAAAAACCTTACAAACAAAATATTTAAATAAGCATAATTGGTCAAACATAGGGACTGTAGGTAAAGCGATAACGGAATGGTGGCCTAGAGAGGCCATGAGGAAGATAGGCAGACCACCCGCTCGATGGATGGACGACATCATTAAGTTTCAAGACAAATTGTGGATGAGGCACGCAGAGACTGAGAAGAATGGTCCGATACAGAAGAAGCCTATGTCCATAACACGGACTAATCTGATGATACAATGATGATGAAGTGAAATATTTCAAGTGATCATTGAAAAATGTGTCATACCGTTTGAAGAACAAGAACTTTCCCATTGGTACAATAAGATTATACAAAATTGCAATATAATCTTCAATCGAATAACTTTGTTTTTAAATAGTTATTGCTACGATACTCTTGTGGTCTATAAGTATTGAATAATGAAATTGAAGTGTTATTTTCTTTACTTTTCGCAATATTTTAGATTGTAAAGCATTAATATAATAATTTCCAAAAGTATAATATAATAGAATTTACACATATATGAAATCAAAGACGCAACACTGTGTCCTCGACGAAATCATTTTTTCAACAAGGATTTCAAGGACGTTTGCTTCAAATACTTTGCATCACAACTTCCTATCATAAAGCAATATAGTACCAAAAACCTGTATTTTAACTGAAAGAGTTTTAAGTTAATTACTGTATCCACCGTCAAATATTGCGCTCGTGCGAACTGTATAACGCAAGTAATTTAAAAACTAATTTAGCTTCCATCACATGCACACCCGCATACCATCGTAGGCATACACGACCAATATCGGTAACAAATTACATTGTCTTCATGAATATTTCATGCGAGCACGAAGCATCCGATATTTATCAGAAAATCAAACCTGGCTTCCCTGAATGTACTTAACAAATATCCCTTAACATAATGCGAGTTCCTTTAGACTTCATGAAATGTTGGGCGTCGATTGCCTAAAGATCATTTGCGTTGGAAAAATGATTGTGAGTTTGTATGTACAGTAGAATATGTTTATTATGACTCCGCTTATAACCAACCATTAATATGACGGAATTGACCCCACGATGTTCGGTGGATGGGTCGCACGAGGCTTGTTTTTGTTTTAACCCTTACTGACAATAAGGCAGAAACAAACTCATCTCTCGCAATACAATTAATCATTTGTTAATCTCATTGAATTTTTAAACACAAGAACCAGTTAAAGGATCGTTCAACTAAAATGTTTTAATATCGAAGAGGATTCGAAAATCGCGACAGGAAAATGTTGATAAAGCGTTAATTCAGTGATATCAAATCACGAATACTAAATGAATAAAATAAATTCATGCACATATTCCAACAAAGCATGAGGTTTTTTATTTTCTACTAAATCCTCTGTATGACCTCTGCTAAGTATGACGTGTTTGACATTTCGCTTCCATGTCTTTCTTTATCACCAGAGATTTGTATTCTCTAAAATTGATTTCGATGGATGATCACGAAACATAACATGTATATCTATTGCAGAGTTAATTAATTATTTAAAACAAAATGCAGCTAGTTATTCTGAAGCTATTCAGCGGAATAATAATATTAAATATTAACATAACATCACAATAAATTTCACACTGAATGAGAGTGCTTACAAAGAGAATAAAAGTGATTGTTATTTTTTAGATTCACACATAATATTATTTCATGAATTTTGTATACCTACATGAAAAATGTTATTTGAATTCTCGTTGCAACCTACAAAATAAAGAGAAAAAATGTGTAAAAAATTGGGGAAAAAATATTATACGTACATTTGAATTTTGGTTTCATTTAAAACTATATAAAGCCTTTAGTTGGTTTAACGTTTTTACTAGTACTGCTATGCATGGAGCAACATGCTTTCGAAGCCATACTGGAAGAGAACTGAAAATCTCGGGACCATTCGTACCTTGAAGCGGTTGAAATTACACCGTCGATCAAATGGTTTGTAAGACTAAAAAAATTATTGATTTAAAAACAATTAACCGACTTCAAAATTTTAATAAAAAGAGAGAAATAAACCTCATTATTTAATAAATCTAAAAAACCTAAATATATCAACATTTTAAATTACTTGTATTTTAGAAGGTAAATATAGTGAGGATATCTGCATACTTGACAGTTAACTATGAACATTTTGGAGGTAATGGAGGTGGTGGATTGAGATATAAGTCAAAGACCATATAAATGATTAGTAATTTACTTGTTTCACGTAAATATTCAAGTAGGCGCCCAATTCCATAGAAGAGGGAATCGGTACCCCGACTAGACGAATCCATTATGGTACTGACCTACTTTTGGATACAAATCAAGCGCTTCATACCTTCTATAATCATTGCAAAACATGCAATGTTATTGAAATATTATTTTATTATTATTATATAAATCTTTATTGTACACATAAAAATACAATATACAGATACAAAAAAGAATAAATAAAAATTTCAAATGGCGGTCTGATCGCTTAAAGCTATGTCTTATAGACAACCAGGGCAATGGCATTGCAAAATGCAAAAAAAGAAAATAAATAGAACCAAATTGTCACACAATAAACTAAATCATCTTCCAAAATTCATAGGAGGTGTACTTCAGTACCTACTTGTCCGATAAGGCCAGATAAAACAACAGAAGCTAAAACAAAAACTCGCTATAAAATAAATTTCTACGTTCTAAATGAATTTGGTCATGTTTTTCCACGAGACACAAAATAAAAGCACAACCGTCAGTTTTCGGTACAAAGCGACATTTTTAATAACTGCATGCTTTCACTGTTGTCTCCTTTATTGCTTCTGACGGGGAGTGGCTAACTGTTTTCACGGATATTTTTCTAAACCGATTTTATTGCTGTTGGTTCGGTCTTTGTTTTCTTTGAAGAATTTTAGTTGTTAGGAAGTTAAGTTTTTTTTTTTTTCAGCAGCTTAGCTTAAAAGTTAAGTTGTCAGCAGTTTAGCTTATATTTTGATGGATTATGGATTAATCATTTTGCATCAAGGTAACGTTAACAATCCGTTCTCGAAGCAATATTTGGTAAAAACAATACGAATTTTGTATACTGAGGTAAAAAGTATTTATTTATTTAAATCTTTATTGTACACCTAAAAAATACAATATACTTCATATTATTCTATATAACAAAAAGAATAAATAATATCTACAAATGGAGGCCTAATCGTTTAAAGAAATGTGTAATAGTAGTTGCGATATACCTGATGAAGTATAAGCTCAGTGAGAGTATAAATTGATGAGAGTTAAATATCTTTCGTTCCTTTTCCTGGCACCAGCAAAAGACCGTCTTATAATGTGTAATTATTTTTTCTCTTTATTGCGATGAATATTATTATACTCAATTTGATCACGTAACGAATGAATACATTACGAACGAGGCGGGTGCATAATGACTGGACGTAATTAATTTTATTTAATAAAGTTGATTAAAGTATCTCCTTGGTAAAAATAAATGACATCACACGTGGAAAGCGATTCTCAATACAAAATAAAAGGAAAAACAAACCCATAGATCATTTGGCGACCAATGCCTAAACTAAATGTGATAGGTATAAGGAAAAACACTCTTAATACCGATATCTCTATATTTCTCTTATTATTGGACAGATAATGTTGGTCGTGTTAGGTTGCGAAAAGTTATAAAAGTGACATTTACATGATGTGGAGATGTGGATACTGTCGGAACAGCTGATTCTTTGTTATTTAGATTTACAAAGTAAAGCTGAGGATATTCATACTCTTAGTTAAGGGTCATTATTTGATGGACCGTTAAATTTGACTCAAAACTTAATTTGACAAAGATTTGCTGTTTAAAACTATAGGATCTTACTTTTTTGTTTAAATACTGCTATAGTACTAAATATTCAAGTAGTTTTTTGAAATATACTTCAAATTAGTGGTAGGTAACGTTAACATCGCTCAGAAACATGAGATTTGTAAAAATCTGCCCATTTGCATTAACATACCATGCACGTATAGATATAGTTTTGTAAATAAATAAATCCTCATCAATACGAAATACCAACGTTTGAATCACAAAAACTTCATGCAAATATTTGCGATTGCCAAAAATCGTTTCTATACGAGTGTTAGTTGATATATTTCTTAAAAAAAATATACGCGAAACTGTATTTTGAATGATGGTGTGTCGCAACCATCCTGTTTGATACGCAGTCATTAAAATGACACATCGCCTGTCAAAACTCCGTTTACGGTTCATTAGAACAGTGCGGATTCGTCGGTGTTTCATGTATTGTTTCTGTTTTCAATTATTTTACAATTCGCTCAAATTGTTTTCATAACTATGTCCATGGAAAAGCAAAATTAATTTTTTGGTCTTTAATATTTTAAAGGAAATTGAAAGCGAAAATCAAACATTTAATTGATGAATGTGGTAAAGCGACATTGGTATTCCAGGATTGATAAAGGTGATCCATTATCTCAGCCCTATCGAATGCCAGCATGATAATAATGTATATTTTAAAGGTTAAGCCCTGTGGTGTACAGGAAAGGAAAGGGGTTCTGTCGATAAAGAAGATATGAGACCACTGGTTCTTAATAAAATTGAAGATGCTAAAGACCGAAAGAAAAGTGAAGGAACGAATTCTGGTACTAGCTAGCATGACAAATGTAGAACGAATGATTTTAAAATTCACATTAATCTTAAATATTGACTGCTTTGGTGGTTTAGTTGTATTACGGAACAATTTTAACTATCAGGTTTTTGGTTCACCACTTCCACTGTATTACAGGAAATCGACTTGAAGTTTTCGACTGTAAAGCTTTTTGTTAGGTTAATAACATTGTCGTCTGCCAAATACCTCTTGCCTCTTCTCATCCTTTTCCCTTCCTGCTCTCGTCCCTATTTGACGGGTCAGTACTCATACATGATCCGAGCGTTGTGGATGTTTATCGGCAGTGATCACTTACCATCAGATGAATTGTCTGCTGTTGTATGTTTGCTCGTTTACCGGACGTATGCAACAACAAAAATCCCTCATTTGATTAAAAAAAGAGCCTGTCATCCTCGTCTTTATTGTTAATACTTTTTATAATCAAAAAATATTTGAAGGTAAGCTCTTACGCGACTCAAGGGCGGGTGTACAAGGTCTGGATTGGTTGAAATTTCCTTGAGACGATCCAAGTTTCTAACATAATTTTCGTCCTCATCCAAGAGAATATTAGTAAAATAAAAATTCTAATAGAAATTACACAAACGAGGTTATTATACACCGAGGCTTCTGCGACAATTAATGTTGAGTTTGACTCGCAATTCTGAGTACTTACGTAACCTCCGAATAACTTCGCTCCATTAGGCTGGCGTTTTTTATTTCAAAGTGCTACAATGGTTGGGTATTTTATGCTTTGTCTAGTTTTCCCCGTCTCATTTTTGTTTATTACTTGGAGACAGTTTTACGGTATATTTATTGGCGTGGTTGGATTGACGCCTTGTTTTGTTCGTTTGATTTACTTGTGGCGTGTTTTCGTTTGTAAACATTATTTATTGTGATATATATATCATATATGAGTTTTTAGAGGCACTGAATTGCCATAGCAAAAAAATCTAAACAGCCAACTTCTATTTTTTTTTTGATATTTTAAACATTTTAGGAAAAGTAGAGATATCAAACGCTTGGCAATTGTTTGCGGGTCAAACAGATATTATTTTTAATATTGATCACGGCCGCCAATGAATATCTACAGAATCTTAAGGCCGTTATTTCATTTCGTGCCTTTATATTGTGTGGTCGGACAGTCTTTCGGAGGTTTTGCTGTTAATAACTTAAATAAACTTACTCGGGCGCTTGGAATTATTTCAGTGTATATTTATAATAATAACTATTTTCGAACAAGGATTAAAAATAGAAAGTATTGTTACCAAAAATAATATGTCACTATCGTCATGTTCCAGCAATTTATATACTTAAGAATTCACGTCACGCCAACGTTACGCGGCGTGTAAAATATATCTATTAATGTTATCGGTGAATTAGTTGGAATATACTTTTCAAGTGTTGGCAGGCGGTGAGAAACTTGCCGTGTCCCAGTAACCTAGGAAACTTTCCTATTAACTACTCCGTCCGGTCCGTTGTAATGTTTGGAAACAAATTTTAGAAGCAGCAAGATTTATTTCGCTCGGTGAGTTCAAGAAATACAGTAACTATTGATGTTTGTTGAAGTTTCCAGGAAGTTGCTTGATGCAGGCAACTGGAAAATTGCCGTGGAAAGATATAAAGGAGGTTTTATATAGTAGTGGACTTCTTGGGGTCGAAAATGATGGTGAATACATTTTAGAATCAACAGTTTATGAAGTGATTTAAATTCATGACACAAATATCATATTATTCGATTACCAATACGGGAGCAAAAAGTTATATTTAAACAGCTGTATTGCAGCTATTTATTGCTTTACTGCAAAGCCGTTTCGCACACATTAGTCCGCCAACCCGCACTAGGCCAGCGTGGTGGACTATACAACCTAACCACGCTCAATCGTACTCGATTGTGGAGAAAGTCCGTGCCCTGCAGTGGGAAGTATATGGGCTGATACACATTAAGAAGAGAAAACCTAACTGCAAAAACTTAGAAAACCATTAAAGAGAAAGAGAGCTCATGAAAAATACATAACAAAGAATCTATTTCCAACTGAGTCTTTAAAGCTTCCATTGCAACACAAATCTTTTCAGCTCAGAACATTATCACTTACATGGTTTGGGCGGTTCAGGTTTGTTCGCAGACCCGATTATCCGCCAAAACGATTTGTTACTGCTAAATTAGATCCTGAAGTTACTTTTGCTGCGTGTGTTTTGTTTATTAATATATTTTAGTTTGTTTTAGTAGTTACAGATGAATTTGTAGAAAAGGAAAGCAGAAAGCGGCTTAATATTATATAATAAGTATAACAATCTTGATCGCGTAAACTAATGCCACTAATGAATTAAATATACAACAACTGATGACAATCTAATAAAAAAAATGGTATATCGAGTTTAACAAACACACTGGCTTATATTTCAAACGTGTAATTTTTTTGGTACAGAATAGTTGAATCATAACGTTGTTAAACTACAACACGATAGTAGCAAAATTCATTGAATTTGTTAAATTCCATCGTTGTTTATGTATTTTTCACATATACTTAATAAAATAATAAAGTTTCCTACTAAAATATTCAGAAGGAAAAGTATTGAATATAAATTAATATTATATTGATACACATCCGGTATATTAAGAATATTGGACCAGAGCTCATTCCGCAGATTATCCATCAAATTCGTTACTCAGGTAGGTTCCATTGTCAATTTATCTTCTATTGATTTTGGGAGTTCGATACTCGTGAGATTTTTACGTGTGAAAGGAGCTGTTTTTATTCTTCTCTCTTCATTTGGAATTGTCAATATGTTGGTTTGGTTTCCTTAGTGTTAGTAGAAAGAAAGAAAGAAAGAAAGACAGCAACTTTATGTTTCAAATCAGACGTTTAAAATTAGGTTTTTTTTTTGTTACTGTATCTTTTTTTCAGTTTATGTGCCATATCAAAATCTGAATTTACCAAACTACTTTACATTTTAGATTGTGACAATAACTTCGTTTTTGATTCTTTCTAAAGTAATAAGTAAAATAAATAATTATTGAGCTGGTCAAAATCAAACGTAATATTGAGCTTCTGGCTATGTTAAAACCTAGCTAACTTAATACTCAGTGAATTAAGTTTTCATTTCTTACAATATTTCTATTCCAGAAAGACGCAAAGCGTGGGTGCCGTGGATAAACGCCCACAGATTTTATGTTTTAAATACTGTGCATTAAGACTGAATACTAATCATCATTTATTTAGTAACTTACTAATGAAAAATGTATAGTTAGGTTCATAAGGTTCTGTGTTGAAAAATCAAATTTCTTCTGGATAAGTTTTGTGTGACTGCAGTCTTGGATTTTATGGCCCAAATCAAATTGATATTACATACATACATACATACATACATAAACTCACGCCTTGTTCCCAGAAGGGTTAGGCAGAGGTGCCAGGGCACCCACATTTCGCCTTGTATGTTCCGTCCCACAATGTGATAGGTGGCGAGCCTATCGCCATATCGGGCACAAATTCCTGTATTCAGGATAAACGTACAAATTCTGTTTTTATTTATTTATTATTGCTTCCTATTCAGGGATATAGGACGACTTAATGCTTATGGTCGGGGATTTCTCTCAATGTGAACCTGTGGTTAGTGCAGAGAAAACAAAGTAGGCACATAAATTGTGATTGTGTCTGAAGTCACTAAAACTACCACCCAGCTTCGTTTTCGGTAGCACTCTAGATATACCCTGTATATTATAACGTCCTTCCATATACCGAAACAATAATAAAAATTCCAATAATAAACTCAAAGCTTACATTTAATTTATGAAGCAGTGTGACACCGTGTGCTACGGAACGGGAAGATAGTGCGACGCGTGAACATATTTCACGAAATTATTAATAAGCGGGGGCCGCGATCCCCAACCACAGCACCTGCGGCCGCATATCACGCTCTTATTCTACGCCTCGAGTTTCAAATGTGGTGTTTGGGTTGATTCAATACGCTTCATGTATAAATAAATAAATAAATAAATAACACCCAACAGTCACATACATAGTCCTGACCCCACAGTAAGACCGAGTCTTGTGTCGTGGGTATCAGGAACTACGAGAGACTTTTCGGTCTCACAAACACCCAGACCCGGAAGAAATATTTGTGGGCCGCACAAACATTTCTCTCGGTGCGGGGATCGAACCCGCGGCCTCTCGTTTCACAGGCGGCGTCTAACCAATTGCGCCACGGAGGCTGTCAAATGTCAAAAAATGTATGGTTGCAAAGTGAGTTTAGCATATGATGTTTATGTTTGTTTTCTCCATTTTCCAATTTTACCATCTATAATTATTTGATTTTTTATAATATTGATGAGTCGTCAATGAATAAATATGACCCAAAAGGATTGACATGAAATAGACTGTCGACCGTCGCAATTCATCAGAGAGAGTGTTGGCCAATATTAAAAAGTCTAGAACTGACAGCTACCATCCTCGTTATCGCATCAAGTCAATAATATTTTAAATGACGGTGATTGCTAATGTGAGTTTAGGCATCTATATTTCTTGAGAGAAATAATATAGATTATACTCCATTTAAGTAAACACCAAGACATGATATTGTTAAAGCAGTTAAACAGCTCACTACTAAAGATATATATGTCACCGTAAAATTGTAAATATCGTTAGATTATAATATATCTCGCGAGATTGTGAACTGTCGAAAGATTGTGAACAAGAACAACTGCGTATTATTTTTTCAGTAGATTATAATCTATCGTAGTGAAACTGTTCAACCTAACCTAACCTAACCTACGGTTCACAATCTTTCGACAGTTCACAATCTCGCGAGATAGATTATAATCTAACGGTATTCACAATTTAACGGTGATATATACATACATAAACTCACACCTTTTTCCTAGAAGGGGTAGGCAGAGGTGTTACTAGGACACCTACATTTGACCTCGTATGTTGCGCACCATAATGTCATAGGAGTCGATTCTTTCGCCATAACGGACATAAATTCCTTACTCCGGGCTGATAATGAATAGAATTTAATATCACTTTGCCCAACCCGGGATTCAAACCCGAGCAGCTTTGCAAACATACCGTAGTACAACTATGCCACTGAAGCAGTCTACTAACGATAAAAACACAAAAACGAAAATGTGAGAAATTGCAGCACAAAGATTTGCATGTCTAAGAGCGTGTTTATCGCGGTATACGCCACCTAATACACTTAGAGCTCCGTCGATACACGACAAAATGTACAAAGAGTTGCACGGCAAACAACATAATCCACTTACCTGGAGTAATGCGATTTCAGAAATTTGTTTTCTATTGCCTCGGCACAATCGGCTATATCTACCCATAGATTTACATGGAAAGAAGAACCGGATACAAAGTATGCAGATTTTGCACTTTATAGCCAAAAATATTGTGATCAGAACAGATGAAGCGGTATGATCGAATCAGATGAATTTATCACACATTAAGATCTTTTTGAAACATGGCTCAAAAAGAATATACCGTAGGATTCAGTTTGACTATGCTTTTATAATTACCAACGACTATGGATGGAAGCATCTATTTATTACTTATTAGACGGGCCATTAGCTCATTTACCGGCGTAGGCATAATATGAATTGCAATTATTTCAACTAATAAATTTTTTCAGACGGGCCCCTAGCTCCTGCCTAGGCAATAAAAGTAATGAAATCATCTTAACACGCCATATCAAATAAGCTCTATTTCAACCCTTCCTTAGTCTGCTAACTAGTGTCTCACTATCCCACAACAAATCTTCAAACTCCCCCTACACACTAAAGACACAACTTCAAATTCGCAGAAACAAACCGAACTCAATAGATCTGACAATAATTACATCTACCAGTCTCTGTGGACACTGCTTTGACATGACCATTAGTTGTACACCAAGTCGTTACTGAAGTTAGTCAATCGAATCCCTTATATTACTGTACTCTTCACGCTTCAGGGGGGTTACTTTATATCCGACACGAAATTCGAATGTTCGAATATTGAACGTAACATATGAATAAATACACCCAACAGTCACATTACGTATAAGACAAAAGTTACCCATTTCTAAAAATCGGTGCTTTTCTCTATGAAACTTATCATATAACCGAACTTAGTCTAAGATTACGTACGATACAAAATTCGAACATTTTGTAAAGGATTTATACATATTGGTATAGTTTTGCGTGTGATTGCTATAATTATGGTGTCTGGAAGAGATCGCTCTAAGCGATAAGATCACCAGTAGTTCAATATTTGTAAGTAAGATTTTTCTATTATTTTTATAATATTAATTTTATGCTATGTGGTGTTCAAAGTGTTGTGTATCTGTATATGTGATTTTCGAACATTCGTTTTCGTCTCGGACTACAGAGTAACCCGCCAGAGTTAGTACAGTTGTTTGTTTGTTTGTTGGTACCGATTGTGTTTGAAGTCTGTGGGTTTCGGTTGGTGTCTCGATTCTATATATTGTGTTAACCAAATTTCATTTGGCTAGACTTGATATTCGATGATTTTGATATTTATATAAGAGTAATTTCAAATTATATTACTTGATACTGGCAAGATGCAAGTCGATCTAATGGTGATAATAACAATATCTCCACAGGGATCTTAACTTCTGACTATATAGGATTTTTTGGCACATATTTTGACTACGGTAATGATAATAATAAATCTTTATTAGGTAGTTGCTTACTACAGTAGTTAGTTTAACTGACTGTGTCGCAGTTAATAAATAAATAAATACACCAAACAGTCATATACATAGTCCTGACTCCACTATAAGATAGAGTCTTGTGTCGTGGGTATCTGGAACCATGAGACTTTTGGGTTTCACAAACACCCAGATCCAAGACAAATATTTCTGGGCCTCACAAACATTTGTCTGGATGCGGAATCTAACCTGTGGGCTGTGGCCTCTTCTTTTCAGCCGGCGTCTAACCCAGCCCCACGAAGGCTGTCAGAGTTAACACCGCTTGTTATGAAGAAAAAATTAAGAAGAATGCTGTACTGAACTGTATCAGCCCATAACATCCCACTGCAGGGCACGGGCCTCCTCTGCAATCGAGAGTACGATTGAGAGTGGTAAGGCCATATAGTCCACCACGCTGGCCTAATGCGGGTTGGCGGACTTACATACCATAGAAATTTTTATAAATCGCTATGGTATGCAGGTTTCCTCACGATGTTTTCCTTCACCGTTTTTAGTGCGTGGTGATTAACTATCGATACACACATGACACCGAAAAGTCAGAGGTGTGCCCTGGGATTCGAACTCGCAACCACCGTGAACATGTTGGCAGTCGCGTCTAGTCCGTTTACCAACAGGCCACCACGCACTAAGAAGAATCCTCCTCTTCAAAAGTTATTCCGCCGTTCTTCCGCCAATATTATAGCTGCATACACGTGCTGTAATAGCTGCATACGTGGTTCTTCCAGTTATATTAATTAGAATTTAGAAGATATTTGTATGCAGATTGGTGCAATTTATTACTCATGCGAATTTAATGCGGATTCATCATTGAGGTATTATACTAGAGCGGACATCGGGAACAAAATCTGTGCATATGGTGCGTGCGCAAGGGTACACATTGTAGCGAGAGGGAAGATATGTTACTTCGTAGGCGTGACAGAGACAGAAATAGAATGTACCCTTCATTTTGTTACAAACTTTTTGTTTGCAGTGTCCCCTCTAGTATATTATCTCAATGGGATTCATGCATAATTTTGCAGGCCTTACGGCAGATTCTTAATAGTTATTTTATGTAGTTTTAAACTCAGACTATGAGAATGCATCACAAACCATCAATAGTTAGCTTCAACAAGAACGCTACAATCAGATTATGATTACGATGCCAAGGTCTGTTTATTTATTTATAATTCTTTATTGTACACAAAACATAATAATACAAAATGGTTTCTTAGATTTACGCGAATGTTACACATTGAAATAAGACTATTATTTACGGATTTTATCGCGGATTTAGTTTAATTTTACATTTTTTGAATTCCAAACCAGATTCAATTCCAACGCCAAAACAGATTAGTTTTTTAAATTAACTTTTAAATTTAATAATTCAAAATTAAGGGTAGTTAAATTGTAACAGTCACTGAGCGGATGACTAATACCTCAGTCCGCCCCGTGACCACGAAAGCTGTAAAGTGATCGAAACGTCGGGAATTCAAAAAATGTAAAATTAAACTAAATCCGCGATAAAATCCGTAAATAATAGTCTTATTTCAATAATAATACAATTTTACAACTAAGGGACTTAAATCTAAACATAAGTATGTACAAACGGCGGCCTTATCGCTAACGGCTATCTCTTTCAGACAATCTTTGGTCTAGTATTTTATTTTAGGATATTTTACCTTTACCCCATTTAAAGAAAAATCCTTTACTCGGATAATAGAAAAAATAACAACAATAAAACAACAAAAATCAATCAAAATCATCATTATAGTTAGCTCAATATATATTAGTATGTATGTATGTGTATATGTATGTATGTTTGTGTGTATTTATATTATGTAAATTAATATAATATAACATATACATCAATTATTATTATTATTGTTTATTCTCTCACTGTTTGCACTACCCTATATTTCAATTTCTCAAAAATCCAGTCCATGCAAAGGTTGCCTGGAAGAGATCGCAGCTAGCGATAAGGCCGCCTATTGTAACCATGCCTTTAGTTTTTAAGTATTTTGTATGCGTCTTTCATTTTGGTGTACAATAAAGCATATATAAATAAAAAATAAATAAAAATAAATAAACAAAATCAAAATCCTGCGCCCAAAGATTTCTTCGCAATGGAAGTGTACGATGGAACGCCGAAAATGGCTGTACAAAAAAACAATCAAATAATTACCTTTGGTATCCCAACGAGTGTTTACAAGTTTAATTACAATTTTCTTCCGACTTTGTTACACCGAGCTGAGTTTTTTCACGTATCAAAGAGCACAGTTTTCAGTTCGTTAAATTTTTCTAGTCACGCGCTCTCAATTTGCAGACTCAAATTATACGGTGGCTTGTTACTTGTGTCCCGCCATTTAGTCAAGAAATTCCGTTTTGCGCGAATTCTTAATTTTCGTGTTTAACAGCTAAACGACTGAGACGTTACCAAGGGCTCTGGGAGCTATTGTGGTTACGTAAACAACTAGATTATTCTAGATTTTTGGTCTCTTCTAATTTTCACGAGCTTTAATTTTCAGGCGCTGTGTTACGAAGTGCTGTAAAATTCTAAGTACTTGCCACTTGATACAGTTAAAATTTGTTATGCCTGTACGAAAAATAGGTCACAATGGATTTGTAAACTTGATTTTTATAAATACAAAGGAAATATTTAACTAATAACTTAATGAATTACAAGCAGCTTAAGTAAAATAGTTATTGGAATTTATAAATCTCGTAATCGCACCCTGAATGGTACCAAAGACAAAATTCCTTTTAAAAATTCACTATTCTTAGTCACATTCCTTGTATAAGGATGGGACATTAATTATTTATGATCTTCCCCAAAATAGAGTTCGTAGGCGGAATCAATGTGTTCCGTGTGTTGTTTATGAACTGAGACTTCGTACTATTCCTAGTATTTCGTTATGATATTCACGTCGTTTCTTGAGAGCGACGACAGATTATTAAACCGATACATATATTATTTATACATTAATACTTGAAAATTAATATTTTCTTAGATATGTTTGTAAGTTAAAGGTTATTTTATGTTATAAAAACTAATTAATTTGCCTGTTCATTTACCATCATGAAGACTTCACTAACTTAAGAAAAGTATAGTGTATCAGTCCATACAAGTCACATTGCAGAGCATGGGCTTCCTCTACAATCTAGAGTACGACTGAGAGTGGTTAGGTTATATAGTCCCAGAAGTGTAACAAAAGTAAATATGTATGAAAATATAAGCAGACATATGAAAGCTAGTAAAAGTATTTAGTTCCAAAGCTAACAAGCTATTTGTAATTAAATATTGAAATAAGATTCTTTCTTACTATTCAGCTGCGGGCAAAGTTAGCAGAATAACGAAAGGAAAATACCAGAGCCAAGGTATTATTCGAAGCAGATTGAAACGGGATACGACAAACAAATTACCGAGAAACATACAAAACTTCCATTAAATCATCAAATATCACGAATTTGAAGACGTTCTATTTAGACATAGACGGCGTGAGGTGAGGAGACGTGGGCGGTCACCCACTAGCTTGTAGACAAAGTGGTCCCCCGCCTCGTGGGTTAATACCTTTCATTACATAATTAAAAAGGTTTAAGCAATTTGAGCGGTCTATTAAATTCATAGTTAATTAGAATGGTGAACAAAATAATTGTGAAAGTAGCTTTGAAGGTACCGGAGAGTTCTTCTAACCTAGGTATCATAGCGTTCTGCACATGAGTTTTAAAGGTATGGGAATGGTAAAGCTCATGACGTAATACATTGGACATAAAAAAATGCTAAATGTGAAAAACTTGTGCAAAATGTCAAGGACCAGAAACACATTGCAAATAAAAGAACATTATTACAACGGTGCATACATAACATTCAAATAGTGACCTCTTAAGATATTCTGCGTTAAATAAGAAATAATGTACTTTACGCCAATCCCATGTATGATATAATTTCAAGCAGAAGAAAACTGAAAATTCGATATAACAAAGATAGAATTAACCTATTTCTAAATAATGAATTCTCTTGACTTTCGAAAGCTCTTTCCATTTCTTATCCGAATCAAATAAAAATAATATCCTCTTTTCAAAAGATTTTAAAAGATCTTTTCAATCATCAATTTCTGCTAGCAACGCTTCGAAGAGTGTTGTGGCTGTGAAAAAGAAACGGCACAAAGAACGCCCTCAGTAACACGAAATGTTTTCTTTTTTTAAAGCCATATTAAATTACAATGTTCCATGTTATAAGTTACCAATCCACTATTTATTCTGATTTAAAATTACTTACAAAATATATTCTACCCACATCGCTTTAGCCTCGCGCCGACCCTGTCTAGAGAACAAACACCAAAAATCCCTTTTTAAAACATACTAAACGTTGAAAACAATACAATCTGGATCACGTCACAACATCAATTCAATTTGGGCGGTCAATCAATCACAGTTGTGTTTAGGGCCGGCGCACACGGGCGACAAAAATACGCACTGGAGTATAAACGCAAAGGTAATTAAAATGTCAGTGTGGACACGTGACGGCTGGCTGGGCCATGGAACGGGTTGCGGGTAATCATGTATTTAAACTTGTCTTGTTGGCCCGAAAATGTCTTTGGATATATTCAGAATAATAAAATCGGAAAGTAAAGGTAGCCCTTTTGGTGGTTTTGTTTAGTTTTATTTGAACAATGTTATTTGCGGTTAGAAATAAATTTCATAAAAAAACAATTGATTTAATATAGTCATGTGCCAAATATCAGGCATTGTCTACAAAGTTAAGTTCTTGACTGATCCACTTCTTTTGGAAACTTAAGAAACACAAGACTATTTTATTCAATGACATAAAAATATTATATAGCTAAATTTAACGATAGTACGAGTATTATTTCTTAAACAACACAACTAAAGTAACATTCACAAAAATCGTAACTCCGACAATTAGTCTAGCAAGTAAAACCCAACTAAACAATATTGGATGCCCGCAGGTGCGTTAATTTCATGGGTCAACAGTTCCACCATATCTGATGGCCCAAGTTTATTAACAATCCTCTGAGAATCCCTCGAATAGCCCCTTCGTTAAAGCGTCTTGATGTTCGAAACAGTTCTGAACTACCAAACTAATCAGGATTTTAGAATAATTTTCATTTCAAAAGGATTGTATAACTCTAAGCTGAATTCGGTCTGGCTATTACAAGCGTATTACTGGCTATTTGTCTATAGTTTTGGGGTGATCTTGGTGGAAGTTATGTCAAGTAAAGTTTTTTTTTTTAAATATAATCGCCTCTGTCATACATTCCAGCCATATCACTTAATAAGAAATGGCTAAGGACATATTATTCAATTATAATATTCATTGAAGAATAGAGCAATTTAAATATGATAATTGTATTTATAAAATAGTTTTAGTCTGTGAATTTCTTATTTAATCGAATTGACCCTAATTTAATTGATACTTTTATTTTATTTTATTTATTTATTTAATCTTTATTGTACACTGATTTGTTATAACTATAAGAGATACTAAAAAATACAAAAGTACAAAAGGCGGTCTTATCGCTCTAAGCGATCTCTGCCAGACAACCTTTGGATGGATATAAGAGAAGGAGATTGAGAGGGCAGTGTAAGAATAAAGAATAAAAGCTCAAAACGAAAAGAAAAAAAATAATAATAATAAAGTATTTAATACACAAATAATAATATTAATACATATTCGTAACATAATACACATACACTATATATACAAATATATGCATGCATATACTTAAAATACATATAAATACATACTATATATATATATAACGATTTAAAACTCGAGCCTAAATGTGGTATCAGAATACAAAAAATAATTATTGAAAGTCATCGTTGTGTTTCATTACGCCCACAAACTTCGTGCTTGTTATTCTTACTGTAAATAATTAATGCCTTTTGACCTTTTAATTTGGCCTAGTGATTAAAAATTATAATTAAAATTCATTTCAAGAATAATCTCATTATTATAATATGATTTTATTTAGCCCTTAATTATCACATGTAAAATACTTATATCGGTTCATTTAAATTTTAAAATAATAATTGTTGATTATAATGAAAATCTGAGTTGCATTGTGTCTGTAGTCACTAAAACTACCGTAAGCCGAGTGGCTTCGTTTACGCTATCAGTTTTAATATACCATGTATAGAAAAATATATTATACTATCTGTAATACTCAATATAACATATATCATAAGGGGCTTTCATGTCAGTGAACGAGGTAATACATTTTTTTGTGTTAGTTTTGCTGTCGTTTTGTACATGTCATGCATTCAAAAATTAGTACTCTACATAATTAGACACTGCTCCCACAAATCACTGAGCGTAACTCAAGTTATTATATATGTTTTATATCAATACGTGTTCTAGACGTAGATTTTTTTTTTCTATACATAATTATTTTTATTGGGTCAATACAGAACCTGGGTATGAAAAACGACTTCTGGGTACAACTGAACCAGTGACCTATCACGCATGAGCATTGGAAGCACATTGAAAGCACCCTCGGATTTTCTAGGTCAAGCTACCTCTTGTATTCCGCCGTTTTCTGCTAGCATTTGTAGCATTCCATTCTGATAATTACTAGACTTCTTCAATTTTACATCTAGCCGATAGTTCTTTACGGATGTGAGACATGAATCATCAAGGAACACCTAGGCAAACGCATGGAGGCATTAATTGAGATGTGGACTTATAGGCGTCTTTTATTAATATCATGGACTCAGAAAGTGACTAATGAAGAAGTCCTACAACGAGTTGGTCAAAACCGCAAACTTTTGAAAACCATCAAACAAAAAAAACACACGTACTTAGACATGCTAAGTACGATCTCCTTCAACTAATAATGAATGGAAAAGTAGCTGGTAAAATGAAAGTCGGTCGGAGATAAAAATCATGGCTACGAAACATCCGAGAGTGGACAGGGATTGCGAGCGCGGCAGAACTATTTCGCCTCGCACGAGACAAAGGACAGTATGCTGAGCTGACTGCCAAACTTCACAAGTTGGAGAGGCACTACAAGAAAAAGAAGGTTCTGATAATTTCAATAGTAAACTAACATAGGACATGCATAAAATGTAATATTTTTTTTTTATTGCAATGAATGACGAGACGAGCAAACCGTTCGCCTGATGGTAAGCGATATGACCGCTCATAAACAGTAGCAACATTCTACTGCGCTCGCCATCCTGAGACATAAGATGTTAAGTCTCAATATGTCCAGTAGTTACTCTGGCTACAATGTCCTTCAATCCGAAACACAACAGTGCATTTACGCAGTGTTGTTTCACGGGAGAAATAGACATTGCGGTGGTACCTACCCAGATGGCCTCTCACATATGAGAGACCTACCACCAGTAAACCCGACCAACGCCTAGTGTCGCTGACCTAGTGTGGATTAGCGGACTTCACTGTATACCAAATAAAATATCTAAACCGTAAATGTTACATACGCAGACAAAACCGAGGCTAACGGTTAGTAGTGTTTGAATTCTCGTCAATAGGATTATGTGACTACTAATTGATGAACAAACAATTAAAATAGTAATAACATCAACTAAGAGATTAATGCCGGATATCCCGTTTTCATCGTGATTACGAATATTTCCCTCGGGAATTATTTTAGCTATACTATGCAATGATATGACGTCCATGTTTCGATGATACAAATGGAGAATATTTAGTAATCGATAATATACAGTATTTTATTAAGCGCTAAAGAGTGTATGTGTGTTTGAAGTTCGAGTCAATTAATAATCTAAATCATATGTAGAGCAGGCCCTAGGATGTCTACTCGGCACAAGGCTAAGTGCGTGGTGGCCTGTTGATAACGGACTAGACGCAGTCGCCAACATACATGGTGGTCGCGGGTTCAAATCCCAGGGCACAACTCTGACTATTTGGAGTCATGTGTGTATTGATAGCTAGTCAATCACTATACAATGTGAGGAAAACATAGTGAGGGAACCTGCATTTTGCATACCATAGTCATTCGAAAGAATTTCTATAGTATGTAAAATTCCGCCAACCCGGACTAGGTCAGCGTAGTGAATGTGGCTTTACGGCCTAACCGCTATCAATCGTAATCTCGATTGTAAATGAAGCTTGTGCCCCGCAGTGGGATGTATATGGGCTGATACAAATACAGATTGGGCTATCGCCCCATTCGCCTCAGATGATTTATATTAAAATACATATAGCACGCGTTTCGTTCAATTAGTGCGATTGCCCAATGCCATTCCTCTTGCAATCCTTTTTACTTCCCACTCTCCTCCCAATTTGATGGACATCCACATCCACTGTGCAAAAGCGTTATAGACGTTCATTGGTGGCAGTGACGTACAATCAGGACGTGACCTGTTTGCTTGTTTGCCAGACCTATGGACTAAATATAGCGGGTATATCAAGACTGCTATCGAAAACGAAGCTGGGTGGTAGTTTTAGTGACTACAAACACAATGCAACTAAAATTTTCGCAAAAAAACGCGACAATTTTTTGATTATGATTTTTTAAATATCTTAATTTTTGGGTGGTAAATCCATAGTTCTTGCTAAAATAATAATTTAAACTCTTTTATACCTTAGAGTCCTTATAAATAAGAGGATACCCTCTTATTATTTTAGGAAAAAAAATGAATTTACCATCCAAATACGACCATAGGAAAAAATAACAAAAAAAAAAATCGTCGTTTTTTTTTCAACATTTTCTGTTGCATTGTGTCTGAAGACGCTTAAACTACCACCCGGCTTCGTTTTCGGTAGCAGTCTTGAGATACCCTGTATATATATATATATATATAACATAAATGGAACCCCTCCTGTTCTTTTAGAATTACAAGCATGAGCTTATATATGTAAAACATCTCATAAGCTAAATAAGGAACAAAGGTACGTACGAATATGGTGTTTTAATGTACTTTATTTCTTTTTTTGTATGACCACAAATCTAATTCAAAAAATAACTAGTTATTCATTATTATTAGTAGATTGATGTCTGTATATAGATGTATTAAAACAAAATAATTTGCTGTCAACATTGAAACATTTCTCGAAAGAAACGAAACCAGGGATTCTACGAACTTAAGTAGCTGGGACAAGAAACTTTTTCACTAATAGGTTTCATGGTGTTTGTATAAAAGTAAAAGGAAAATAAATATTTGAAATTGGAATGAAGATTGATGGAAGGAGTAATAATAAAAAAGGGACGCCCATGAGAGTTGAAAGACAGGAGCGGAAGAGAAGATGGTGAAAAACTCATGTAAATTAATTTGATTTAGAATATAATATAATATTATAATAAAGCAAATACTAGGAGGAAACTGAACTTGTTAATTTTTTTATGATAGCAACGTTTTAAATTCATAATGTAGAAAGTTTGTGTTAATAACTTTTAATATATGAATAATATCCATATGTTGTATACCCGAAAACCTTTCCAATAGGTGGCTACAACGATAAGCAACATTTCCATTGAGATAAAAATGCTTAAATAACAAATTTTATAAACAATCATAATATATCTTAAGCAGCAGACATAAAACTTTGTTGAAGTTAGTTCGATATGATCCAAAAATCTCATACATCAGCAGAAAAACATTGAACTGTTTCAGATGTGCATAAGTCAGAAGTTTCTATGAAGAAAACAAAACAATAAACATTTTGCTTAAAAGTTAGAGTCCGATCTACGTCTGTCTATTCAATTTTATAAATGACTTATATTTACCTGTCCGTGGATTTCAAACGAGGCATGAAATCAAAAGATATGTAGTAATATAGTAGTAAAATACTGGGGTTGAGCTCGTAAAACCATTGTTTTATAGACATTTTATGATTGCAGTTTATAACCACCATATATTATCCTTCTGGGTGAAGCCGGGGTTTTTATTGTGATAATCATCCCTTTCCTAGTTACAACACATGGGAGAGCTACACTTCCGTAATGAATATTAAAGTAACTTTGAAATTATTTTAGATTTAGATAAAATTAGCAACCATCTTAGTATTACACGATATAGTAAAGATAATCATCAAAATCGTAGGGATTTGTTATTAATCTATAAATGTCTATAGGCAAGATAACAAGATAAGACCCGTCCAACAACAACAAAATATTCTGGACTTAACAGAAACAAGAACATCTCATTAAATGAAGTTCCAACATCAAATGAAAACAATTTCAACTTTCAAATCAACGTCTCCTTCTACAGAAATTGCTTTGGACAGTTCTGAGAATTTAGCTCAAATACAATCCACACTTAATTCAGTACTGAAAGGACTCAATGACAATTTAATACACGGTTTGTGAATAGCAAAACCTGTTTTAGTTGATTATGTCTCCCCTGGCTTAGCCAGAGCTAGAAATACAGGTCCACAGATATCACCTAAGTCTGCCTAGTAATCTTAACTACCACTAGAATCCCTTTGTCCATTTCAGTTCGCCTGGTTCCGAAATATGCAAATGTTATTGCGATGTGGAGCCCCTTCTAAAATTTGCTTTTATGTCTTTGTTTGTTACTCGGCTTTAGTTTACCTAAAAATCTACATGGAGCTGGATTTTGTGTTATAAGTAGTTGGTTTCACGATTTTTCCTTTGTATGTCTGAAAATGGAATTCAATGGGTAGATGCGTAATTTCGTCTAGTAGAAATCTCTTTTATATTATTTAATGAAGTAATTGCATAGGCACCAGAAACTGAGAAAATGTGGATTGTCTTAATTGAAATCGTTATTTTAACATTGTTTTCAAATAACATAGTATTATCTAAGTATACGAGTAGTATATTTGGTTTTGTATTACTGGTGGTAGGTCTCTCATATGTGAGAGGCTGCCTGGGTGGGTACCACCGCAATATCTATTTCTCCCGTCAAACAGCAGTTTAAATGCACTGTTATGTTTCGGATTGAAGGACATTGTAGCCAGACTAACTACTGGACATATTAAGACTTCACATCTTATGTCTCTTATTATCTTATGGAATACCAAGCATTGCTTTGTAATTCAAGGTGTTGTTTGGTTCTGCTACAGTTTATGAGCGGTCGTATCGCTTACCATCAGGCAAACGGCATGCTCGTCTCGCCATTCATTACAATAATATATATATATATATATATATATATCGTTACTATATTTGAAATTCAGTTTACATTTAATAATATGTGCATGTTTACAAGAAGTTAATAAAGCCGGCTTATACTCAGAATTTATTAAATCAAGTATCCTTTTCAATCCATTATAATTACGGTTAATGGTCTGATCATTTCTCTCATTAATAACATCCGAATAAACCACAACCCAATTCTTCATTGTTAAATATTTAATTTACATCCGCAAGTACAAAAAAGGTTCACGTTTCTTAATAAATATTTGTACAATTTCATTTCACATTAATTGGACTGAGTAATTAATAACGTAGCGTTATTAATTAGTAACGTAGCATCCAAAGTACTACGAGTTGCACGGTATGATTAACGGCCGGTTTCTATAATCTATCTATTTTTAACAAGAGATTTCTTTCGAAATTTCGATACATTTATTGCTTCAGTAAAGAAAGGCAGAGATATTTAGATAAGGTGCATATTATATTTATACATATCTAGGCAAGATAATATTGTATGTCTATCTTTGTTTATTGAAGCATACAGTGGTATCGACATAGTGGCGATATCCATTTTAACCTCTTGTTAAAGATAGATAGGATATAGAGAACGGCCGTAAAACGCCGAGGTCTTAGTTTTGAAACCCGGGTCAGGCAAAGTAATATTGGATTTGTCTAATCATTATAAGTCGAGAGTCAGGAATTTGGCGACGCGACGTGGCGATAGACTCGCCCCTTATCACATCGTTAGACGGAACATACCTGGGTGTCCTGCATTCACATAAATATATGGACATTACATAATTACTAAATTAATTATATAATTTAATAATATTAATTTCAGTAATTTCATTTCGACCTAGTTGTGAAAACATCTAGTAGATGAATCGATTTTTACGATCATCTTATTGATACTCCAAATGTGTTGAAGGGCCTACCCTCAGTTTTTAAATTAATGCTGTCCTAGTAACCTTAGTCTTCTGGGACAAATGTGTGAGCTTATGTATGACGTATGATTAATTAATTCAAGCCACGTGTTTTATTATTTCCATACTGTCCCTTATAAAAGGTACAATTAATTTAAGTTTATGTGGGTTACACGTCAAGGTAAGGTCAGGAAAGGTATTATGTCGCAGTTCATATGTTAGGGGTCGTGAAACCCACGTGGTCAGGAGGTCGTATCAAATTCAAATTAGTAGGCTGTAGGATTTATTATTAAAAATTGTTGTGTTCATTGTTTCGGTTTCTTGTGGATGTCTTGTTTTGTATTTGCAACGTTACGAAAGTACTGATATGATTGCGGGTTGTTTTGAAATAGTAAGCTTGGTGGGTCATTTGAAGTTTCTCTATAATGTTTTTCATTTAAATACAGGAAAGATCTAAGTGGTGTCATAGGACGTTCATTAAGCCTAAAGTGGAATGCCAAGCATTATTTGGTATTGCTGCTGTCTATGGGTGATCGTATCACTTACCATCAGGAAATGGCATGCTCCTTCCGTCATTCATTGCAGTAAAAAATTTAGGATAACCTAATTCTCAAGAAAGGAAGTCCAACTGTTTTTGAATGGACAGTTTCCTAAGCAATTGCAATTATTAACAAACAATAGATCTATAATTTGTATAATTTGCACAACTATTACTCTGTGTTGTAATAAAAACAGTTATGTCACTCTATGTGAACAGACCCGTGCCATCAAAGTATCACTTTTATGTGTTCGGGAACTTAATTAGTTCTCGAATGTTCCGCCGATAAAAGCCACTATCGGTAAATACGTTCCGGTCAAAGAACTAAAGAATGTGCTCTTGGGACTTTAGATTTTTGATGTGTTTTCATCTTGCTGTTATTTCTACTGAAATAATTTTTAACCGATATTTATGTAAAGGATAAAGTGAGATAAAGGTATGTAAAATAGAATGAAATGCTGGCACTATTTGGGAAATGTAAATGTGACACTAACAATATTTAAGGATTTTTTTGGATTGACACTGTCACCCAAAATACAGACTAAGCCTAGTTTGGGTGCTAGGAGTCCAAAATCTTTGTTGCTGTACAAATGATTTTCGGAATTAAATAATAAATAATAATTATTAATAATTTTGTATTCGCAGATCGAACGTTAAACAATTCCTCTTCAAAAAATCTATAGCCAGCTTTAATACTGTAGACAAAAAATATTTTCCTGTTTCTCGCACTTAGGAACAAATTATGCCTAATATAGATGTTGAAGTAGGCTAATGAAGGGACGAAGTTAGGGAAAGCAAAGCGGTTTTTAACAACTTTATTGATGAGCGAAGGGTCCAAAGTTGAACTGTCAATGTCAGTACAATAGCTAATTGGTCAAGTTTGTGTCTGTAGATAAAGCCTATTTACGTCTTTTCGGCGATTTTCTTTGACAATCTCATTCACAGTACATTTTCTGTACTATTGATATCTATCTATTTATACAATACTGTAAATATTTACAAATCATTCAAAATATTTGCATTGTCAAATATATTTAATCTGCAAAACTATATGAAATTATAAGTAAAAATTGACCCATATGTCTGGCTTAGCCTATGTATATTTATTCAATTTCAAAGAGGCTAGCTTAAAAGTATGGACTGTAGACAGTCATTTTTTTTTTTATTGCAATGAATGGCGAGACGAGCATGCCGTTCACCTGATGGTAAGCGATGCGACCGCTCATGAACAGTAGCAAAACCAAACAACACCTTGAATTACAAAGCAATGCTTGACATTACACTGCGCTCGCCATCCTGAGACATAAGATGTTAAGTCTCAATATGTCCAGTAGTTACGCTGGCTACAATGTCCTTCAATCCGAAACACAACAGTGCATTTAAAATATCTCCTTATAATCCTTATCATTGTACTTAGTTCTTTGATATGACAGGTCCAAAAATGGACTCTTATTGAGTCTTTACTCACCCTTACTTATTTATGTATTTTGTTTATTCTTAATAAATTAAGCTTTTCATGCAACCACTAGAACAATGTAAAAAGCCAAATACATTAAAAACTTTATATTTAAAATTAAAATTAATAATTACAGACCATTCGATTTATTAATATTCATAAATGGTTTCATTAAACGGACCGCATTTAATGCCGTGGCCTATATATAATTAATACAATTTTGCATTTATTCAATTAAATTAATATTGTAAATACGGAACTGTTTGTTGGTTTGTTCGATTTGAGAAAGGTTGCTAACAGATGCTGGATCCGACAAATAGAAGACAGGGTAAAATGGCGCAAATTCGAGGATGCCTATTTCCAGCAGCGGATATCTAAAGACTGACAAACAGTACACCCATCCAGCAGTC
Source organism: Hyles euphorbiae (assembly GCA_023078785.2). NCBI lineage: Eukaryota > Metazoa > Arthropoda > Insecta > Lepidoptera > Sphingidae > Hyles > Hyles euphorbiae. Next base: position 12,088,802 of record CM041034.1, on the reverse strand, counting down.
ACAAAGCTGTCTTGATGTGAGGTCAAAAATAGTCTTCTCATAAATATGTTTTGGCTGTGGGGATCGAGCCCGTGGCTTCTCTTACAGCCGGCGTCTTTCCAACTGCGCCACGGAGACTGTCATGATGATGATTGTTGGCCATCTTTCATACAACAATGAAACTAAGGATCGACATATTTTTTATCACAGACAGAGTTTATTGGCAACAGAATAACATAGGCTGCTTTAATTCCATAAAATGTATGGTTTCATTTTTCATTCATTCTACATAAATCACGCCTGGAATATACAAACTTACCTAAGCTTAAGTGAATGGAAACAGACAGCCTCAAGACTTAGTAATTACGTGAAGCTACTAACGTCGAATATTGAACAGCAACAGGCGGATTTATACATAAACTCAAGCATATATACCTGAAGGAGTAGACACAGATGTGAAATCAAACATAATTTCCCGAAATTTTGGTCAATTGTACGACGGGAAAACGAAACGAACTTATTCCCGTGTGATCTAATCTAAGATAATTGTCACTTTTTCAATTAAAAAGTCTTACAAAGGTTCTGGACTATTTAATGTTTTGAAAATGGAACTCGCACCTTAGACAAAACAAGCGAATATATAAATCAATTCCAAAACCCACCCTTAACCTTACCATGCGTAATTCACGGTAGACAAAATTAAATTAATAATATTTGAGCAGCCAAAGTGTCGGAAGTAGGTGGGCGTGTTTGCAGGATAAAGTGGCCCCGCGCCTCGGTCCCTCGAGGCCTCTCCACGTCAGCCTAACAGAATTTACACTTTACATTCATAATTACGAAAATAAATGCAACTTTTATGGAGGTATGTGAATTAAAATTTTGTAAGGAGTACGTTGCGTAGGTACATATATGATTTTGTATATCATTAAGCTTTCAAAAAGTCGATATGAAATGTCATGTTTCTATTCACGTTAATTTATTTGTGTCAATCAGTGTTTTGAATATTGGGTGTTCCGTAGAATAAAATAATATTTTACTATTGTATCAAACATCACGTATTTAACCTTTAGGAGAACGCGGTGGACGAAACAAATTTAAACGAGACACTGCCAGCTCAGGTAATTTGTAGAAGAATTATGTTAAATAAATTCAACAATGAATTCCTAACGAAATCTAGGAATTGAACACTGAAATCATGGTTCAAAGGCTGTAAAAGGCCACTAGACTAATAAATTCAGTCTTCCCCAAATAAATAAATAAATACACCCAACAATCACGTACAATAACTTGACCCCACACTAAGATCTAGTCTAGTGTGGTGGGTATCAGGAATAACGAGAGTCTTTTCTGTCTTACAAACACCCAGACTCGGGACAAATACTTGTGGCCACACAAACATTTGTCTTGACAATGTCAAGGTGAAATGTCACAACAAATAGTGATGTGAAAGGTTCCTTAGATACTTGTAATCTGAAATCCCACAATACGGCTTACCAAAGCCCCAATATGTATCTGTTCATTATCTACATTTCCGATTTGCTTTTCCTATTATTTTCTTAGATAAGTCGCTGGCTGGGGTAAATGGCTATGGGAATAGTTAACGATAAAGGGATCCAGATTATTTATACGGTACGGTTAGTATATTTTTTGTAGGAAAACAAGGTCACAAACACTATGTTAAAAAAATTACTGTGGTATGGCGCACAATGATTGTATTTCCCGTGATATAAATAATAGTTTATTGAATTCAGTTTCTTAAGTATTTAAAGTCAATTTTACGCTTAATTAAAAATATAAATCATGTATGGGGATGATCATTATAAATTTAATCAATAGAAAAGCTATTGCTATACAAGGGGTTCCATAAAGATTTCGATAACGTTCTGTTGGAAACGAGGTGCATACAGCTTGTATGTGGGAATAACTTTTGTTGAGTTTTTGATAATGTATTTACCAGAAGCATACAGGGTATATCAAGACAAATTAATAATAATGAAGCTGTTAATAAGAATTGCGAAAATTAAAGCAACTATTTTTCTTGTTGTTTTTAATATCATCGCTTCTGGGTGGTAAATCCATAGTTTTTGCTAAAAAAAGAATTTAAGCCTTGCGTACCATAGCTTATTTACAAAAAAACACTTTAAAAAAATTAAGTTACACATAACTACGTACATAAGCCCTGCTGAAATATGTACTTTAAACTTTAAGCTATTTTAATATGAACATTTCTTGACTTACTCACGTTTGCGCCTAGAATAAAAGTATTTTAATAAAGATTAAGCGATCATACACGCCCCACAAATAAAGACCAAGTGCATGAATCTTCGTTAAGCCCTGATAAGTGTCACTTACGCCCAGCGACTCAGCAATGGACACCATAACTTACGTCGGTAACTTCTTGACAAATTTTATCCATTTACACCACTTTGAGGGCGGATTCGGGTGTGTAACAGATAAGTTGCTTGATTTGTTAATCTTTTTTTAGCTTTTGGTTTATTGTACTTTTATTTGTGATTTTCTACATTGGCATGATAAAGTGCGCGATGGTTTTTTAGTAACGGACCAGACGCGGCTGCCAACCCAGTTTCGGGACCACTAGTGAATGTAGTGTAGCATTCAAATATACATTTTATATGAAAAAAAAAGTAATTTTGCTAATTACCATTTATGAAAAATAATGCCATTTAGTTGATTTTAGACCCTGAAGAAATGAATAGGAGTTGTTTTTTTTTAATGGAGTTCGTCATCCCCGATATGGAGTAGGTGTAAAGTGGCTGAAATCTTTAAGATGGGATAAAACTTCATCCATGTTACTTTATTAATTCGAAGAAATAGCAAACTTTAATCACTTTCTCTGTTTTTTATGCTTCAAAAATTTAAAACGTTGTCAGAATTAAAAATTGTTTTCACCATTTTGAACTTTTAAGTAATAGTATTAATTCATATACGTTCCGCTGCAAGGCATGAGACTCCTTTACATCCGAGACTTCGACTGAAAAGGATCGCAAGGAAAACTGGATACCATACAAACATATGTCAAGAAGGCTTTCTGTGGTACGTAAAATGTACCAAAAATGAAGTGTAATATGTAAAAATCCCCACATAGCTAGTGAACTAAAACTAATTGATAACGACATAAGTCTCGATCTTAGTGTTGGGTCAGGACTATGTATATGACTATTGGGTGCATGTCGAAATGTCGGACCCCCGCCTACAAGGTGGACGGACGATCTGACTAAGGTGGCAAGAAGTCGCCGGATGCAGGTCGCTTCCAACAGGTCATTGTGGAGATCCTTGGGGGAGGCCTATGTTCAGCAGTGGACTTCCTGTGGCTGATATGATGGTGATGATGATGATATTTTACAATGCGACAAAAAATTTAAAAATAAAACTATTGTCTGATTATTCCGGAACTGGTTTCGGAAATAAAAACAGTACATTTATGTTGCAAACTGGGATTTTTTGAGTTATTACAATATGGCGTTGCTTTTAGTCGAGCCGCATTTATTTGGATATATCGCGTCTCGTGTTGTCATAAATTAGAAATATGCGCGCTGTTTCGAGGTCAGTTTTACTATTGTTTATTCGCGTTTTATTCAACATATGGTTTAAACGTGGTTGTATGCAAATGAAATGTATTTTGCTACTACAGATTAATGTTAATGTATAATAGTTTTTAGATTTACGCAAATGAATCCGTACAAAGTAGTTTTATTTAATTGATGCATTTTTTTTTTACATTTTATAACTACAAGATTAAAAACGTTTTTTTTACTTAATTCTGAATTAATTTACAAAATTGTTTCTTAGATTGGATATATATCTATTGAGAAACACAATAAAAAAATAGGACCAATAAAAAATACGTGACCACGAAAGCTATACAGTAATCGAAACATAAAAAACAAACTAAATCCGTTATAAAATCCGTAAAAAATAGTTCTATTTCAATGTGTAATTTTGCGGAAGTCTAAGAAATTATTATAAAATAATTGGACCCAAAATTACATAAAATTAACACCAAAACAAAAAACAAAAATCATTACTCGAACGCCTGAGAAGTCAAAACAAACATAAAGTCCCAACAATTACTCCAGTTTCCTAATTCTTAGCCCTCATTAACCGTTTGTATAGCTAAAGAAAATTTTAAAGGGAATTAGTGGCGACTAGTAATTTCCTGTTGACATAATTAAGTTTGCGCTTTGTGGAGTGCCGGAGAGAAGTTTTAATGGCTTCGAGTCGACATTATTCTTATGCTGACTCATCAGGTTAATTCTGGGTAGTTTTAATATATATGATTGTGCATGTTTTGAGAGTGACAATCATCTGCTACAGTGGTTAACATTTGAGCCCTAAGGGACCATTAATGGTAACATTAAACAGCTGCCATGGTCCACTAAAAAATGGATTGACATAAATAATATATTTCCTTGAATAGTTTTTACTTACTTTAAATAATAAATAAGATGACTACCAAAAACTAAAACTAAATACATTTAATTTATATAATAATATAATCAGTTATTTTGTAAATATAAAATAAGTACCATGAATTGATTTGCCATAAGAGCTATTTAATTGCCTAAATGATCAATAAGCGAATTTCATTTCATTTCCTTAAAATTATTTTAAGGATGTCCTTAGGGTGGCTCCGCGGACCACTTCAGATGCTTTTATGATCCGCCAGTGATGCGTGGACCGCCGTTTAAGAATCCAGTACAAGTTCCAGTACAAGTCCAGTACTACAGGATGGTTATAAGATTAGTGACCGAAATAGTCAAGAGACTTATAAAATACTAGCGGCCCGACCCAGCTTCGCCTGGGTGCATATATTTTTTGATTCCACTCCACACCAAATACATGTTGTCTTTCGTATAAACTCTTGTATGCCTAAACTTGACGTAGCTATCCTACTGTCCGGCTCAATCCCGTCTCATCCGCCTGTTCAGTCTCTTCCCAATCCGTCCCGTCCCTTCTCTTTATTATCCATCCCGTTTTATAACGTGCATTTACATTTCGTCCTAACAAATCTGTCATCTATCCCAGCCCTCTCCCGTACCTTCGATTCTATTTTACTGTATGTCCCTTCTCTCCATAAACATCCATATACATCTTATATATAAAATAGGAATGATTAATAGTTAATATGAGAGTTACACTGAGATAGCAAAATAATAATTGTCAACGTTACTACTACACTTGATGCATAAACAATAATGATGGCCGAAAACTGTGTAAGGAGTGAGAAAGAAAGGAGACCGGCTTCGTTCTCATCCCTACTCCGTGCTGTTTACTGGGTCAGAAGTGACACCTGTAGACATCTGGCGGGGATAACTAATTAAATTACGATTGATCAGTTTTCGACCGGAGAGGAAAAATGATTAAATTACTAAAATGGCTATTAAAAAATAAGGGTATCGTAGAAGGGTGAAAATTGAGGATTATATGTATTTTTGTATGTTGTATCATAAAAAAATAGAAATTAAAATTTTTGTCTAAAAAATAAAAACAAAATTTAGGGGTGGACTACCCCTAACATTTAGGGGGATGAAAAATAGATGTTGGCCGATTCTCATAGATACCGGATACGCACAAAAAATTCATCAAAATCGGTCAAGCCGTTTCGGAGGAGTATGGCAACGACAACTGTGACACGAGAATTTTATATATTAGATATAAAAATTAAAATCAGTTGACCAGTTAGATACGGTGCCCGCGACATAGCTGTTGGATTAATAGGCATGGAAATATAACAAAATAATGTTAATTACCTTTTATAAATTTCATAGAATTTATTTATTTATCAGCTTATGTACAGTCTTTATTATATACGAGCCTACTCTACAATCGAAAAGGATATTAAGGTCATTAAAGCCAGTCTACTTTCCTGGCATAAATTAAGTAAGTGATCTTATACTTAAAAAATATATTGTCAGCCACGATTTATGTTTTGTTATTAGGATTAAACACGAAAATTCATTAGAAAACTACTCTCATTACCCTCAAATGAGCATCAATACATAAAGCATACGAAAAGACGCAGAATCGTACACAGTATTCAGTTTATACTCGTGAAATAAACAATAAATCGATATTAATAATTAAACTCGCAAAGCTTAAAACAACAAAAATAATATTTGAACAACAAAACCTTTATGAAAACATTTAGCCTAGCAAAAAACAAATATGGTGAACAAAAGTTAAATCTTGTGCGAAATAATTGTTTATATTCAAAAGTCAAACACAGTTACGAAGATTATTATAAGAAGTATAGGCCTCTTGGTTTTAATATACTTTTCTTACGAACTTATAAATTATTAAAATAAACACCAAAAATAAACAAACAAGGGCTCCGAATAAATCAAAATTTAAAATCGAATTAAATTAATTTATTTTATATTTGGGCATAACCTCAAACCCATTTCCAACTAAAAAATAAATATTCAAATCGAAATACAATTCTCAGAAAAACACTGTACATAAATAATATGTATAAAAAATAACATCGAACTAAAACATCGCCTGTTTGACGTGGGTTGAATTGTACCAATAATCCTATGTTTGTGTATCCCGCACACACTGTATGTGAAATTTATTTTTATGAAGTTATTTCTGATACAAATATCACGATGTGGTTTTATAACTACCAAATGTCGATAAAAATATTCAAAGAGAAGTAATCGAAACTTATACAATTGCTGTTCATAGACCTAATGATTTCCTTTATTTCCCTATATCGTTGATAAAGTATCAACTGTCACTGAATCTGTGGCAGTTGATACTTTATCGTGTGTAGTGTTCTATAAATAGTCAGAAATGTAGCTAGAAGTGCGAACGCAATAAAGAAAATAACAACAAAAATATAAGTCTAGCCACTTACCTTTACTCCGCTGTCGAGAGTGACTCCAAAGCTCACAATAATACTGGCAATCTGAGCACTAAACACCACAAAACACTAGAACTTTATTGTCCACAACACAAAGCAAAACTTACGTGAAACTCAGCGCGTAAAATACGCCATGCATTCGAAACCTTTCACAAGACCTGTGGGTTTATTGTGATAAACCCGATAAAAAGGCAAATATTAATAAAACTACCGTCATTTAACTTATGTTTCCGATAAAAAATATTATTTTGATACCGTAGTTTTCTCTTATTAACACTTTGTTCGTAATACTGGCTTATTGAAGCACTCTATATAGCACAAATATTATCACTAGATTATACACAACACAAAGCAAAATTCCGCGAAAATCCAGCGAGCCCTCGCAACATATCACCCAGCGGATACCGTTCACGAAACTATAAAATTCAAGACGGTATACTATTAATAAACTACCCTCTCTACAAATCATTTAGATTTTTTCAATAAAAATTAACTACAGAAACATGACCTTTGTAATCTCTTGTACTTGGTAGATACGAATATGTATGTATGTACGCGGTACTGACTACGGTACTGCAATTTTCTATTACAAATATTTTGTTCGAACTGACCTACTGTACTGTACTGTATTAGCCCATATGCATCCTACTGCAGGGCATGGGTCTCCTCTACAATTGAGAGTACGATTGAGTATAGTTAGGCAATAAACTCCACCATATTGGTCTAATCGGGTTGGCAGACTAACTTATTGGAGCACTGAATATGGCACAAACACTAGCAATAGAATACGCTACGCGATGTATACCGTTCACAAAACTTTAGAAAGACGAAAAAGTAAGCCATTACTAAACCACCCTACCTGTGTAGTAATTTAGAATTTTACGATAAAAAAATAACTTTAGAAAAATATAATTTGAAATCTGTGGGCCACCAGAGAAGACAATGTAAACGCGTGGAAGTGACGGATAGAAAAGGAATTGCGATACAGTATTGCAGTTTGCTGTTAATCGCGGTATCGACTAAGGTACTGTAGATTTCTGTTACACACATTTGGATTGAACTACCTTTTTTGAGCACCAAACACCACACAAACACTAACACTTCATTGTCCACAACACAAAGCGAAAAACGCGAATATCAGCGTGACGACGAAACACGCTACGCGATGGATACCGTTCACGCGACTATGACCTGTCCAAAACGCAAATGGCCAACTACAAAACTACCTACATTTGGTTAATATTTGCGATAAAAATGTAACTATAAAAATATACTTTGAAATTGTTCTGTACTTTAACTTAAAGAAATTAAATTCAAGATATTATAAACATGATATATTAATAGATATCAACCCGTATTACAATTACCTATATATTGTGTTATTCAGAACAACTGAGGGCTCTGAACAAAATATTTATTTTTAAACTGGATGTTATGTTTTAAAGTCAACTAGCAAATGTTTGCAATTTTGGGCCTGAGATCAGTGTAGCCCTAAACTTTTCCAAACTAAGAGCGTGCTTATATATTATTTTATTTTTTGTCCGTTACATTTACATAGTTAAAGTTATCTACAAGAGTATAATAAGAACATAATAATGTACATCATAAGTAGCCTCTTGTGCTAAAAGACCAATATAACAGCCGATCACAAAACCCATGTGTGATGGTGTTTAACTAAGTAAATACTTTACGTATACTATATAAATAAGTGGTTAAAACTACTAAAGATATGGAGGCAAAAGTCAATTATTCAAAGTGTTTAATTTTTTAAAGTAGCAGCGTAAATGAAAATTAAATTCAACACTATCAAGTCGTATATTAGTACAGCGTCTGCTTTAATTAAATGGCCGCACTTTAACAAATTAAAAGCATCTGGAAATTATGAATTTTGACCCATTTCCAACATGAAAAGCGACACGTTTGTGGTATTTTAGACGTGGCTAAATAAAGTTTGAGTGGGTAATACGGCGGGATGGGCTTAGCCTTTTAAATATTTAACTCGTTTGTGTATAAGAGTAGTGCGGGTCGTCGCACTGCTTTAGAGCAGTCTCAAAGTGCATTAATATTTACTATTTATTAAAAATTCTGTAGTTTAGTTCCTAACAAACATGCTCAGTTGTGAACTACAGGAACAAAAAGTAAACTAGTATCAAGCATGTACATTTTCTATATTATATCTTGTAAAAGAGAAGTGATATTATTAAGGTAAGGCAAGGTAATCACCGCTATTAGGAAAAACTTCAAGTGTCTATGTTTTTTCTATCTTATGAAAAATTGTGTATGCATTGCCGAGGAGGTAAGTAAGGATAAGTGATGGAAAAAGATGTGCCCGATCAGGTCGATCAAACTAACAAGAATCCGACGTCCTCGTAGATTGAAAAATCTGAAAAAACAATATTTTAAACTATGAGCATACATACTTCTTCTATAATTTCCCGCACAAAAAATAACAGAACGTCTATAGTCCACTTACGTCGAATAATTTTACATTAATTCAATATAGGTTACAGTACATACAGTACAGTACAATATAGGTTCCGTAGATCGCAGACTTTCACAGAGTTCAGCCATTTAGGTTCAGTGTCGATTAATAGTCTGAGTTTAACTTGCAGATTATCTAGACTTAACACTAAGTCGGCTAAAAACAATTAAGAGCGCTTGCTAACAGTTTAAGTTAAATTTGTAGTGTTTGGTCAGTAAATTGGGTTGAGATTGAATAATTTATTGCTGTATATTGGTAGCTTGCCAGTCTTCTATTAATTTGGGTATTTGCATATTGAGATAAGATCTTTCAGAACTAATCATGTTATCCGGGTGAATACAACTTCTATTGTTTAATTTATTTTACACTAATTCTTGATCGTGCATTAGAAAAAGTAACTAAGTATATTCAATTTAATATAAATATAATTGGCGGCCATATTGCACAACCTTTGGATGGAGACAAAAGAAAGAACAGAGAAACGCCACAGTTACTTCTATTTTAAATTTTGTTAATAATAACATTGATAATATTTGTAAGTGTGTCACTTTTTATGGTTATTATTAAATTGATTTTTTTATGTTTTATTTCATTTGTATAGTACTGATGTTTTGACTGTGTATTATAAGATAATTTAACTCCTTATGAACGAGCAAAAAATAACGTAGTTGGAAAAATAAAAAATAAGCTTCCTAAAATATTATGCTTACGTACTTAGTTACTGATGCATTTTGTAGTTAATGGCTGGATGTAGACAACTTTCAAATAGTCTCCATGAAAATCGTTGGGGAAAGCCATATTCATGGTTCCTCCGTGCCTATGAGCCGACTTTCTCCGTAGCGCAGCTGTTTAAACGCTGGCTGTGAAACTAGAGGCCCCAGGTTCGATCCCCGCACCGAAACAAATATTTGTGTGATCCGCAGGTATTTGTTTCGAGTCTGGGTGTTTTTGAGACCGAAGAGTTTCTCGTAGTGCCTGATACTACCAACAAAAGACTCGATCTTAGTGTAGGGCCAGGACTACTTATTTATTTATATAATCCTTTTTTGCACTTTACAGAGAAACAACAAAGAAATCACATAATAATAATAGTACTAGTGGCGGCCTTATCACACTAGGTAATTTCTTACAGGCAACCATAGGATGGATATTTAAATAGGAGAAAGAAAGGTTAGTCTAGACTATGCACGTGACAGTTGGGTATATTTATTTATTTATTTTATGAAGATAATGATGTAACTGATTTTTATTCTATTTACTACCTTAATTCTAACAACCCATACAAATCCAGGCGCAATAAAACTTCTAAATCTAAGCAAATGGATTTAGTGAAAGAAAATTGCGATCAACAGCCTGTAAGACTATTTAATGACCGCACATTAAGTAAACATCTGAGTTAATGAAAAGATTTTTGCTCCAAGTGAAAATAACTAAGTAAATAGCTAAGGAGGGCGTGGGAGGACAAACTTGTTATCAGATACGTCGCGAGAACTCCAGACAAATATGTTTTGAGAGTGTTTGTTCAGAATTTAGAAACTGGATGTTTTGTTTTTGTAAAATTGAAGTAAGCAGTGCATTTATTTTTGCTAAAATAATCGAGATATTTTATTTGCTTTTATCTTTGGAAGATGATTATATAATTTTGTATGGATGCTCTGATGTTTAATCATTTCTGTTCTAGCTTTTTAAAATAATAAATAAAGTAAACATTACTTTGCTTTTTGTTTATTGTGATTTGATAGGGTGTTATAAGTATGTAAGTTCTATATTACTCTCAAATCTATGGGATGACATCTGGGTACGTACTGTTACATCCCTCACATGTACTTAGAATTGCCCATAATCTTACAGTCATCATTTTAAGTATCATATATAAGTCCGAGCCCGGGCTGCTCTAGTTAGTCTCGCGCAGTCATTCCTGTGACGCTACCATTTTTCGTGTTCGTGTTTTATTTCTATTTCCTTTACTATTTTCAAATTCGTGTTTTACAAAATTGTGTTAATTAATTATATTTTACTATTTCTGAGTTCATAAAGTTGTGTTTCTTTTATTGTACTTTTTTTTAAAAACCAAAAGTCGGTTTTCCGCATAACATTTTGGTGGCAGCGCAAAGGATTTTTTCCAAAGAACAAAAATCTCGGAATACGTCTCCAAGTATTTCCTGAAGTGACTGAAGCGCTGTGAAGTGACGTGGAGTGAAAAAACTCGAATCCCGTGCACAGTTGGATTTGCTGTGGATTTACCATACAAGCGCTTCTCCTACATTCATCGGCGTTGAGCTCTGCTGCGGTCTACCAGCGATCTCTCACTGTATCCAAAGAAGCTGTTGATTCTGCCTATATCGACTCTGCCTTGTGCGTGCTGTGATCCTGCCTATATCGACTCTGCCTTGTGCGTGCTGTGATCCTGCCTATATCGACTCTGCCTTGTGCGTGCTGTGATCCTGCCTATATCGACTCTGCCTTGTGCGTGCTGTGATCCTGCCTATATCGACTCTGCCTTGTGCGTGCTGTGATCCTGCCTATATCGACTCTGCCCCGTACGTGCCGTGATCCTGCCTGCATAGACTCTGCCTCGCATCTTGTGCTGTGCGACCGGAAGTGCATCTACAATGCTGATAACTCCCGCAATCTACACTGCAATGTTTATGTAAGTCCTTGGTCACTGCATACAACACAACACAACAGTTGCTTTTAATTAATATTAATAACAACAATTAATATCGAATTTGGTAATATTTTCCTTTAATCGTATTATATACTCACAGCTAATCATAGTATGCCTAAAGTGCCCAAAATAGAATTAACTACTGAACACAGAGAATTTCAGGCCCACGAATCGAGTCCAACCCCAGACAAGGTTGAGCTTCCTCCGAGCCCTATAACAGACACTCATAGAAAGTCACGACATTTCACTATGAGCATTGAAATAGAACTCAACACTCTAATCAAATTTATTAAACCGTATGATGGAAATAGGGAGACTCTAAGTTCATTTATCAACAATTGCAATAATGCTTACGAGATAGCGTCAGAAGTCCAAAGGCCTATCTTATTTAAATACATATTAAGCCAATTACAAGGCAAAGCAGACGTAGCATGCTCATTCAAAGAATTTTCATCTTGGGACCAACTCAAAGAATTCTTAAAATCCCAATTCGGCGATAAAAAACATTATTCGTCGTTACTATCCGACCTTCAGGAATGCAAGCAAAGTAACACAGATACTGTCAGTCAGTTTGCACTAAAAGTAGAGTCATGCCTATCTAAATTACTCACGGAAATTAATATTTCAATACCCACTAAAAAGAAGGGTGAATTAGCGGGCCGCGTCGCCGCTATGCAAGATCTGGCGACACACACTTTTATAGTCGGCCTTAACCCTAGATTGTCAACTATAGTCAGATGCCGTGACCCCGAAACCTTGAATGATGCTATTAACTTTGCATTATCAGAAGAAAAAATTCTACAAACTAGTGTTAGACGCTACACCCCCATCCAGACACCTAATATACCAATTCGGCATGAACGTTCAAATACAATACGCCAACAATCAATCAATTTTAAATACGATCAGAGACCGCGGATCACTAATAACAATTCCCAGAACACAATAACATGCAGATACTGCAAAAACATCGGCCACAGTATCGAGAACTGTCGTAAGAGACAATACAATAATCAGCGGTTCTCAAACTTTAATTCGAGTCAACCAGGTCCCTCGTTCAGACCGCGTGCTATTAATTTTGTACAAACTTCGGATAACATACCTGTCTGTCACGATGCTCCGCGTGAACCCTCTGACGATTTTGACGGTACAAAAAACTAAAACACGCCTCGTTCAAATATAGAACGAGGCGCCAACCCGTTAAAATCGAAAACAAATCTTCCATATCCACTGTATCCGCTGCATCCACTGTATCCGCTGTATCCATTGCATCCACTGTATCCGCTGTATCCACTGTATCCGCTGTATCCACTGTATCCACTGTATCCACTGTATCCGCTGCATCCATTGTATCCCCTGTATCCGCTGTATCCACTGTATCCGCTGCATCCCCTGTATCCGCTGTATCCACTGTATCCGCTGCATCCACTGTATCCGCTGTATCCACTGTATCCGCTGTATCCGCTGCATCCATTGTATCCCCTGTATCCGCTGTATCCACTGTATCCGCTGCATCCCCTGTATCCGCTGTATCCACTGTATCCGCTGCATCCACTGTATCCGCTGCATCCACTGTATCCGCTGTCTCCGCTGCATCCACTGTATCCGCTGTATCCACTGTATCCACTGTATCCCCTGTATCCACTGTATCCACTGCATCCACTACATCCACTGTATCCACTGCATCCGCTGTATCCCCTACACCCCATATACCAATTGTGTCCACAGTTTCCAATATATCCACTGAATCCAATAAGGCTTTTATACCCAGAGATCCTCAGAAGATTTACGAAGTTTCCTGCAATCACAACAAACTCATGTTGCCTCACATTCTTGTCCAAACCTCCGTTTCTGATATACCTTTATCCTTACTAGTAGACTCTGGAGCATCCGTCAGTCTACTCAAATTAGATAGCATTCGCAACAAAGTCACTCTCACAAAAGAATCAATTATAATAAAAGGCATCGATCCCGGGGAGGAAACAACGGAAACCTCCGGCCATTTTTTGTTAAAATTTACTCCTCTACATTCCTCACACAAACCAATGCAACACAGATTTCACGTAATAAACAACATTAGTCTGCCCTATGACGGTATAATTGGCAATGATTTCCTCAAATCCTTTGGTTGCTCTGTTGATTATAGCACCGATTCACTGTACTTTAAAAATCAAAAAATTAAATTACACTTCTGCGAGCCTACCTATATAATACCACCCCGAACCGAGACAGTCATTGAATGCTCTGTATCCAACCCTAACGTGAAGACGGGCCTCATCCTAGATCAGAGCCCTTCCGAAAGCCTACTGATAGCAAACTGCCTTGTTGAAGTAAAACGAAATAATAGAATCAACTTGACTGTAGCTAATGTTTCCGAGTCCCCGATCTCTCTCACTTCAAACCTTAACCTTACCCTAACTCCGATCGACGCATCTTACCTTACCACCCCAGACGTATTCAATTCCCATTCCAAAAGTGATACTATACAAAGGACAAAAGATGTCCTTGATCAAGTCCGTATATCACATTTAAATGCCGAGGAGACTCAATCCCTGCTCCAAATTTGCTCAGACTATTCTGATATATTCCACCTACAGGGTGAAAGACTCTCGTGCACAGAGGCTATTAAACATGAGATTAAGACTACTTGCGACAATCCAATTCATACCAAGTCTTACCGATTCCCTGAAATACATAAGGCTGAAGTCAAAAGACAAATCGGAGAAATGCTAGACCAAGGCATAATTGAACCTTCTACATCCCCTTGGTCATCCCCGATCTGGATCGTCCCCAAAAAACGCGATGCCTCTGGGCAACAAAAATGGAGGATTGTCGTAGATTACAGAAAACTCAATGACATCACGGTGGGTGATACTTACCCTATACCGCAAATCTCGGAAATCCTCGATCAGTTAGGCAACAGTAAATATTTTTCTACACTCGATCTCGCTTCTGGTTTCCACCAAATTCAAATTAATAAGGAGGATGCTACTAAAACTGCGTTTTCTATTCCCGAAGGACACTTTCAGTTCACACGAATGCCATTTGGTCTAAAAAACGCGCCTTCCACATTTCAAAGACTGATGAATACGGCACTATCCGGACTACAAGGTGTCCGCTGTTTTGTTTACCTAGACGACATAGTTATATATTCCCATGATTTACAATCCCATATTGCCAACCTTACCTCAGTATTTCAACGTCTTCGAAAGTTTAAACTTAAACTACAGCCTGACAAATGTGAATTCCTGCGACATGAAGTTGCATATCTCGGACATATAATCTCCGAAGATGGAGTCAAACCTAATCCCGACAAAATAAAAGCTGTAACCAAATGTAAAAATTTTCCGGTCCCCGAATCGCCAAAAGATATAAAATCCTTTCTTGGCCTTGTGTCTTATTATAGACGATTTATCCCAGATTTCTCAAAAATTGCTAAACCCCTTACGTCACTGCTAAAGAAAGATACAGCCTTTGAATGGCAAAATCAACAACAGCTGGCTTTCGAATGCCTAAAGCAAAAACTAACCACTGCGCCCGTATTATGTTATCCCGACTTCACCAAACCATTTATACTCACCACGGACGGATCAAATCACGCTATTGGCGCTGTGCTATCTCAGGGTCCCATCGGACGAGATAGACCCATCGCTTTTGCTTCCCGGACTCTCAACAAGAGTGAATGTAATTACTCAACGACGGAAAAAGAATTACTCGCTATTATATTTGGCTGTAAAACATTCCGTCCATACTTATATGGCCGTAAATTCCAAATCATAACTGACCACCGACCACTGAAGTGGCTCTTTAATCATAAAGACCCGTCCAGCAAAATGCAGAGGTGGCGTCTAAAACTCGAAGAATACGATTATGAGATTATATATAGAAAAGGGAAACTTAATTCTGCCGCCGATGCTCTTTCCAGATTCCCAGTCAACCCAATTTATAACGAGAACACACTAAATCCTACCAATTCTACCAATCCTACCAATCCTACCAATCCTACCAATCCTACCAATCCTACCAATCCTACCGACCCTACTAATCCTGCTAATCCTACTAATCCTACTAGTTCTACTAATCCTACTAATCCTACTAATCCTACTTATCCTACTAATCCTACTAGTTCTACTAATCCTACTAGTTCTACTAATCCTACTAATCCTACTAATCCTACTAATCCTACTATTTATACTAATCCTACTAATCCTACTAGTTCTACTAATCCTATTAGCCCTACCAATCCTACTATTCCAACTGACACCCCTTTCACCGATGCAAATCTTGACCAAGACCTAATGGATCTACTAGTATCTCCTCCATCATTTAGCCTAGATGAGGTTGATACTAACTTAAATTCTAATGAGATTAATCTTGACATCGGTGCTGAAAACCCTAGTATTGAAGAACTTACAGATATTCCTGACGCAGATCTTGTACAAATTCCAACTCCAGAGTTCCGACAAATCCCCCTTGAGGACATAAATCCCTCTATTTCCCAATTTGAAAACTCAGACGTGCCAAACATCCAGCCTATACCTAACAGGGAACCGTCCGCTTCGAAGTCTCAAACGCTATCATACAACGATGAAGATTATTCTAATTTCCTAAAAGAATTCGCAGTCAAAAAGGGCAACTATGATACTAAGCTTATTGAACATAATGAAAATCTTGTTAAATCAAAATGCAAAATTATTCTAGTTCCTTCATCAATCGATTTGGACGAATCTAATCCGTATGTACAGGAACTTCTAGGAAATTTTCAAAACCCGGAAATCTTAATAAATTCTGAACGGACTCTGTATTCTTTTTCTAAATTTTCTCACGATAATAAGGATTACTACTTTTTATTCTTTAAGGTTCATTATTTCGATGAAAGTTCTTATAAAGAAATCTACGACACCTTAAAAACCGTAAGAACCGAATTATCCTCTGACCCAACTGTAAGAGAAATCGCAATTTCTGACTTTAGAAATCCCTTCGAGAAACAATCATATGTTAAAATATTTAATATACTTACTTATCTTTTCCATAATACTAACATAATCATTAACATTTATCGCAACAATATTATTTACCCTACTCCAACGGAAATAAAGAAAATACTCAAAGAAAATCACGATATTCCTATCACCGGTCATATAGGCTCAAATAGAATGCTTAAAAGGATCCAAGAGAAATACTACTGGAAAGGAATGCGTTCGGAAATCGAAGATTACGTTAAACATTGTTCCTCTTGCCAACTGAATAAAGCTCTTAGACAAACAAATCGTGCCCCAATGCAAATTACTACAACATCTACAAGTCCCTTTCAGCGTGTAGCGCTTGACGTGGTTGGCCCTCTTCCTGAATCCGGCAGTGCCAAACTCAAATACATTCTTACCATGCAAGATGATCTTACTAAATTCTCAGTCGCGTACCCTATGCGCAATATTACGGCAGAAGAAAGCACAGACTGTCTCGTTCATTTTATTAGTCTCTTTGGCATCCCGAAATCAATACTAACAGATCAAGGGTCAAACTTTACCTCAGACCTTTTCAAACAGACTTGTAGCTTCCTCAAAATTAAACAGCTCTGGTCTACACCATACCATCCACAAACTCAGGGCGCACTCGAAAGGAGCCATTCCACTCTCAAAGAATACTTAAAATCATTTGTTGATCCCAATCACACCAATTGGCCTAGATATGTATACACTGCCATAATGACATATAACACCAATGTCCATTCTACAACTAACTTTACTCCATACGAACTCCTTTTCGGTCATAAACCTTTTATCCCTGATTCCGTTTTTAATTCAGCACCTGATACCACATATCCGGAGTATTTAAAAATGCTCCAACACCGCTTACAACATTCACGGAATAGAGCTATTGAAAATATCACCGCGTCTAAAGAAAGATCAAAAAATTACTATGATCAACGAACTAGACCCATTTCGTACAAAACAGGCGATTACGTCTTTTTGAAGAATCATGTGCGTCAAGGAAAGTCGCTATCATCCCTTTGGAAAGGTCCATATCGCATTGTTCGTATACATGGTAACAACACATTGTCACTCTTGATCAATCGACGACATGTTAAGCATCATTATGATGAAATAAAACCAGCCCATATGGTCTCTGCTCTCATGCCACGACAAACCTGAAAAAAAAAAACCTTAGTCTAAGTTTAGAAATCCTATTTCATTAAGAATATAATATTACAAATACTTACCTTCTCTACACTTACCTTCTTTATACTTACCTTCTCTATACTTACCTTAGTTAATATTTTATTTCAGCGTCACTGTACAAGCGCACCAGTATATACATCCTATCACCACAAGATCAGGTATTTTCTTTGACTATGAAGGAAAGATGAAAATTCAGAGTGGTCACTTAGATTTATTAATCCCGCAAGATATTTCTCATTTTCCAGCTCATATAGAGAATGTCGACTCTGTAATTCAAAAGGTTAAACAATTTTGCTCACTTGATTATATTGCAAACCACGACTACTGTCTCAGTACTATAGAACCTCTATCAATTCGATATCGTGATATCCTAGATTCGTATAAATCCATTGAACACCTTATTTCTAATAAACAACGTAGGTCAGCCTGGATTGGGGCTGGAGGTTCTATTTTAAAAACTATTTTTGGCACTTTAGACGAAGATGACGCAATAAGATACAATAATGCTATTTCTATGTTGCAAGACGATCAGAAGAAAATAGCCTCATTAGTTAAAGAAAATATATTAATAACGACTTCATCACTTTCTACCTATAACAAATCAATACAACAACTAAAAACTAACGAAGCTATTCTGACTGATGCGATTGACAAGCTTTCGGTATTAATGGTAAACATTTCGTTAGAAAATTCACATAATCAAATTCATTCAAATTTAAATTTAATTCTCAACAGTTTGGAAACCACTGTCTTAACACTCTCATTTCAATTAGAAGATTTAAGCAACGCTATCATATTCTGTAACAAAAACATGTTAAGCCCAGCTGTCTTATCGCCGACGCAACTGTACCGAGAACTTGTTGATCATTATAGTAATATACCGAATAATTTAGATCTACCGCTAAGCTTAGATTTAAGTGAAATTCATAATTTGTTATCTTTGATCAATTTAAAATGTTTTCATACGTTAAATAAGATCGTTTTTATTGTACAGATTCCGCTAGTATTCCCTAAAGAATACAATTTATATCACAGTTTGCCTCTACTAGTCCCACATAATAAAACAGAAATATTTGGGCTACTCATTCCTAGCACAAAATATATTGCAGTGACCAACGACAAAACTCAGTACTGTACGATAAACTCATTAGATGAATGCCGAGTTTACAATGAAATTCACTACGTATGTAATATTATTAATACATACTCTATTAGCGCTAATCCAAGTTGCGAAACCGAAATCATTACTAAAACTCTTAATTATTTGCCTTCCCAATGTCATCCCAAATTCATTTCTGGCTCTGTAGACATTTGGCACCCTTTAAAATTTAATAAATGGTTATATGTTCAATCGCAACAAAGTAATTTAATAATAGATTGCATTAACAAAGAGCCATATGAAGTGTCTATAACAGGCGCTGGCATACTCGTAATGCCCAATTTGTGTACCGGATATTGCAAAAGCGCAGTCCTCGTTCCAAAAGGCTCTGTATATAATGTAAGCTTACCTTTAAAACAATCCAACTATAGTTTAATCAATGACTCATTTTATACCTTAGATAATATTATTAAAATGTCGCGTAGTGTGTCCCCAACTCATCTCAGAAACGTTGATTTAGATAACTTTAATTCTAATCCCGAAATTCAAGCTCATTTACTAGCACTAGATAACATAATAGAAAAACCACATATAATAGAGTACGGGGCACACTATCCAATAATCACTATATGTATAGTAGTTCTAATAAGTTGCTATATCTTGTACAAATTAATTATATATTGTAGGAAAAATGGTAGCATCCCCAGAGTAACTTTCCTTACCAAATCCCGACCAAATTCCCCCGACCCTGAAGTAGGAATTCCATTAGAAGACATAGAAGACCCATCTCCTACCATACCTCCTCCTAGACTGAGGATGTCCTAGAGTAAAGACGAAAACCATTGTGAACTTCGGAGTTGCAACCCCGAAGTTCACTCTTCTCCCAGGGGCTGTTACATCCCTCACATGTACTTAGAATTGCCCATAATCTTACAGTCATCATTTTAAGTATCATATATAAGTCCGAGCCCGGGCTGCTCTAGTTAGTCTCGCGCAGTCATTCCTGTGACGCTACCATTTTTCGTGTTCGTGTTTTATTTCTATTTCCTTTACTATTTTCAAATTCGTGTTTTACAAAATTGTGTTAATTAATTATATTTTACTATTTCTGAGTTCATAAAGTTGTGTTTCTTTTATTGTACTTTTTTTTAAAAACCCAAAGTCGATTTTCCGCATAACAGTACCACCGCAATGTCTATTTCTCCCACCAAACAGAAGTGTACAAGCACTTTTGTTTTCCGATTTGAAGGCTATTTTAGCCAGCTTAACTACTGGACATATTGAGACTTAACATCTCATGTCTCAGGTTGGCAAACGCAGTGGAATGCCAAGCTTTGCTTCGAAATTCATGGTTTTGTTCGGTTCTTGTCTGTCCATGAGCGGTCGTAACGCTTATCACTTGGTGAAAGGCAAGCTGGTCTCCCAAAATGTAATAAAAAAAAACATGTTTATTTTCGGCCACCAATCTACATATTATAGTGTGGATAGGGTTTTAGAGGTTATAATAAGATCTTCACTTATTCTCTTTTTTATAGTTGACTTTCAGTAGGTATATTATAGTGGGGATCAGGTTCGTATAATAAGACCTTCACTTATTCCCTTTTTTATAGTTTGATGACTTTCAATAATAGAAAACTAGTTTAAATAAATAACTGAATACAATTAAAAACATAATTTTCTCAGCAATTGTTTCGTTTAATTTTATCCATTGTTTTAGTTTGGAAAGGCCGGGCTGCTCTGTGAGAAATTATCGTAATAAAGACCCTTAATGAAAGTTTCAAATCTTTTGTCACAAACTTCCTTTAACAAATTAATTAGAATATTTCACTGCGGCCGAAAAATCCCGATATGAATTATTCTTGCTTATTTGAGTTCAGCCGTATTTATAGCGGATTTTTGGATCCTTACGTAATGTTTATTGTCAGGTAGTAGGTTTCTAATAATATGTGTCGCCGCCTGGAAAAGTAACATTACGGTGTCTATTTCTTCCGCCAAACAGCAGTGTAAATGCACGGTTATATTCCAGTTAAAGACATTGCAGCCTGAGTAACTGCCGGATATTTTGAGACGTCACATCTCATGTCTCAGGATGGTGAGCGCCATCGATAATACACTATACAGGTAAGTGAGCGCAGTGGAGTGACAAGCATTACTTTGAATTCATCGTGTCGCTTGCTTTTTCTACTGTAGATGAGCGGTCCTATCACATAGCGTCAAGCGACTGGCATGCTCGTCTCGCTATTTTTTGCAATAAAAAAGGTTTTCTCCTCATAAGATACTTTACATTTGTGCCGTTTTCTAGCCTTTGATGCTATAGATGTAATGAGATCTTTATAGAGTTATGAAGACCAAAGCAAATACAAAACTATCTATCATCATCATCATATCAGCCACAGGAAGTCCACTGCTGAACATAGGACTCCCCCAAGGATCTCCACAATTACCTGTTGGAAGCGGCCTGCATCCAGTGACTTCCTGCAACCTTAGCCAGATCGTCCGTCCACCTTGTAGGCGGGCGTCCGACATTTCGCTTGCCTGTACGAGGCCTCCACTCAAGAACCTTTCGGCCCCAACGGCCATCGGTTCTACGAGCTATGTGCCCGGCCCACTGCCACTTCAACTTGCCAATCCTATGGGCTATGTCGGTAACCTTGGTTCTCCTACGGATCTCCTCATTTCTGATTCGATCTCGTAGGGAAACACCGAGCATAGCCCGCTCCATGGCTCGTTGAGTGACTTTGAGCCTTTTAATGAGGCCCACAGTGAGAGGCCATGTCTCGGTGCCGTATGTCATCACTGGTAACACACAACTATCTATACTTCCTAACAAATATTCTAAAGTCTGCGATTTTCAATAGTAGACCACATTAAGTGATATCTTTGTTTTGATTTTAAAAATGATGATGATAAAAACTTTACTTTTTATTAAGTAGAATGACTAGCACTGTTAGCCGAGTGAGGTACACAATAAGCCAAAAGGTGATATTTCACATTAACTATTAATTTCAGCGACAAAATTATTTGAAATTGCAACGGTGTCACACAATCAAGGATGAACAGCAATATAGCTTTATTGTAAAGGACACTCGAACGGCACGTTTCGAGGGTCCTCGAATGAATTACTCATATAATGAGTCATTCAGATCCAATCGATTCGGTTTCAACGTTTCATTTAATTACACACAAACTTGCAAAATGGCACATTTACTCGTAAACTATTCATAATGCGTTGTGGACCCACAATTAAATTTATGAAATGGAGCAAGCTTTTGACGTAAGTGAACACTTCAGTGTCCATGTATGCACTTGCACGCATAGCAGATACTAAGTTGAGTAATTTAATATCACAAAATTACAATGTATAATTTTGCAAATTGAGAGTAAATAAGTATTGTTTTGTTTTTGTTAAATAGAGTTAAATTCAATTACATTTCATTTGCAAAATTAGAAAACCACTGCACATGTTTAAGAATAATAGAAAAGAAGATATCAGGCTATAATAAAACTAAAACCGATCTATTATTACCTTCATGTCACGAATACTGGATTGTATATTCATTACCTTACGTGTACAGGTCATGAATTTAGAACCTAGACGAATCTGAAAAAGCAAATAACTCACGTACATTTAAATTATACCCAACTGTATTTAGATCCAAAGATAACGCATATTACATTAAGCCATGTTTTCAATTATTGACATTTTCATTTATATGATAAAATCCCAAGTTTTCATTCTAATATCAAAGTTTCGTCTAATAAGTAAATATTTCATTAGTACGAATTTTCTTTTCAACTGAATGACTTTACATTAATTTCAGTAAAATCGCAATAGGTCAGACAAAATCACTTTGAAGTTCCAATTCTAGATTAAAACATCTTTCTGTAAATTTTATCTGATTTGCGTAGTTTGTCTCATGAAATTCCTTTTAGAGTTTTGATATTATAATTCTTAAACGAGTGGTAAAGTTTTTACATTAGTTTTCATTAATGTTATCTTTACTGAATTTATAACGGTAATTATAAGAACATTATCAATTAATAGTCCAGAAGGTTTCTACATTTTGTACCAGTGTGTAATATCAAAGTCTTCGTTTGATTAACTTAATTTCACATTTATCTAGGTTTGTTAATCGTCGAGATAACCTGTTAGTATAGGAGGTAGCAACGTTTTCGAGAAAGAATTTTAGGTCAGTTGATTTTGTGATATGTCGTCCTTCTTGCACTTTCGGTTAGAGTCTGGGCTATCTGGCTGGCGGTAGTGGTTGCGTTCATTAGTGCGCATCCTACCTGTCCAGGTAATAATCCTGGATTTTAAAAGCATTTTAGAAGGCGTAATTTTTGGTTTTTTGTTTTTAAATAAGTCTCTCTGACATACTTTTTTTATTGCCAGACATCATTGACATTGCTAACTATGTGCTATACGCGATTTTATATATTTTTTTTATTAAAATTTTTAAGTATTTTATAATGTCTGTAATTTTAATATTATGTTATTTAAAGATAAGAAAAACTTAAAATAAATTTGCCAGACATTAATTCGATTGTTAAGTCTGGAATTAAAATGAAAAAGTCATGAAAAGTATTGCAGTATGATGCTAGTATTCCGACAGAGACAGCTGAAGTCATCCAGTTTGCCACCCTGTAAAGTGGAATTGCAACAGCATTTATTGAGGGTTCGTTACGTGACGAAAATTTGGAGAAATGCTCACTCAAAACATCCAACATCTTTATCTCCAATGGCTTTCGGTTGGACCATTAACGGTGACAAATATGATTTTGTCTGGTTTTTGGGAGATCAATTACCATCCTCAGTTGCAGATATTATTATTCAAAGTAAGTGTAAAATGGAATATTTATCAATAATAACTAAAATGTTTTATAACGAACAAGAAGAATTACACTGTTTATTTTTTTTCTGTTACAGATGATAGAGTTTTAGAAGCTAACGAAAGTTCCCAAGAAGATGATAAGAATGACACTGACAAAGACAGCGACGATGATGATGATGATTATGAAGATGCCTCTTTTTTTTGTGACGTCACTATGGGCTGAAACAACTTGAAAAACTTAATATTAATTATTTATAATTTACATTTAGTAATCAGAACAATTTAAATAAAAAGTGTTGTTTTTTAAATTTTAATCTAATTTTATATTCCTTTTTATGCTTAATTTTTTTTGGAAACTTGCTCTGACTAGAATGATTATTATTATTATTATTTATATGGTATTTAAAATAATTTCTACTATTTCTGGCGAAATAATCAGCTACGCAGGCTTGCGGCCAAAACGAAACTGATAATGAATAAATGATAGTTAAAACACGTAAGAAATAGAAAAATAATGGATGAGCTTATTAAAATGTTTCTATTGACAGGAATTTACGAACTATTCGGCAGGTATTTAAAATGACAGCTTTTTGCATGAGGGTATATGTTAGGGGATGTATTTGGAGTGTCTTCAAACTTTTATGAAGATACTTAGGAATTACACCCATAGTTGACACCACAATTGGTACGGTCCGCACGGAGTCAACTCGCCACTGTCTTTTTAATTCTATAGAAAGGTTATATTTTGCTATTTTTTCTATATATGTTGTTTGTAGGTTATGGGTATTTGGTATAGCTATATCAATTAGAAAAACTGCTTTGTTTCTTTTATCGTGTAGTGTAATATCCGGTCTATTGTGATGAATTGTCTTGTCTGTCATAATAGTCCTGTCCCAGTAAAGCTTGTAGTTCGAATCGGACGATTCTAGTATTATTTTGGGTGAATATTTATAATATGACGTTTTATTTGTTATTAACTCGTATTTGTATGCAAGATATTAGTGTACTATTACATACTTGGTCTATATTATAATATTGGTGTATTATTATATACTTGGTCATGTCGATGTTTGTAATCCGTCTGGGTTATAGATTTACAGGCTCCGGTTATATGTTGAATTGTTTCAGGACTACTATGACAGTGCCGACAGAGATCATTTTGGACTGTAGGATCTTTGATTATGTGTTTCCTATAATTTTTTGTGTCGATTGTCTGGTCCTGGATGGCAACCATGAATCCCTCCGTTTCGGAAAACATTTCGCCTCGCTTAAGCCACGCGTTTGAAGCTATTTTGTCAACGATAGGATTAGTTAAGTCGAGGCGGTGTCTCCCGTGGAGAGATTTTTGTGTCCAGGCATTCAGCTTTTGTGTGTTAATGGTCGGGTTTAAGTCCATCATGGAATCTAACAGGTTAAGTGGTGTATATTTATGATCAGCTCGTACTACAGCTCTATGTAGTTCTGATTCATGGGATTTGGAATGGAAAAATAATCGTAGTGTTTGAATATTATTATTATTTTTTATTACATGTACAGTGACAAGTAATTTACTTTTGTAATGGTTCTCTGTATCATTCTCGACTTATTCTGCAACTGTCTCTCTCCGAATACTAGCATTATACTGCAATACTTTTCATGACTTTTTCATTTTAATTCCAGACTTAACAATCGAATTAATGTCTGGCAAATTTATTTTAAGTTTTCTTATCTTTAAATAACATAATATTAAAATTACAGACATTATAAAATACTTAAAAATTTTAATAAAAAAAAAATATAAAATCGCGTATAGCACATAGTTAGCAATGTCAATGATGTCTGGCAATAAAAAAAGTATGTCAGAGAGACTTATTTAAAAACAAAAAATCAAAAATTACGCCTTCTAAAATGCTTTTAAAATCCAGGATTATTACCTGGACAGGTAGGATGCGCACTAATGAACGCAACCACTACCGCCAGCCAGATAGCCCAGACTCTAACCGAAAGTGCAAGAAGGACGACATATCACAAAATCAGCTGACCTAAAATTCTTACTTTTCAAACGTTGCTAGCTCCCGTACCATGTGAATCGTGATTATTGTGATTTTATCAACATCAGGTTTTTTTTTTACAAAATAGTGAATTCATCCGTGATTACAGACAGGGGATTGTATTTTCTGACGCTACTTTACATATAGAGTTTTTCTAGATTCTTCTTCATTCTACATAGTTTATTTTAATGTTCCTTTTCCAGCCATTTCACCGACTTCTATTAAAATGGCATTGTGTCTTAGTATAGATTTTGTTCCCGTCATAACTCATGACAGATGTTCTCTGGAATAGGCCTCAGCTGCGCACAATACGCCTAATTCAAACCTTTTATCGACACTAATGGCTCTCGGTAATGACGCCGTCACTCCAGCGCCCGGTCTTCTTATTGCTTATAATTAACTGAACGTTTGAATATTTAGGTGAACTGATATTTAATGCTTCTTCATTTAAAATGTATTTGGTATTAATGTCCCTTTAATTAATAAAATATAGTGCTGATATTCGAAATAATAAAACAAAACAAATCCACGAAACTGAAATTGAATTGCTAAGTACACTAAGTACTAAGATAAAGGATTTTATCAACAAAAACTGAAAAAATAAATATTTTTTTTACATTCCACTTACCATTCCATTCAACAAGAACATTTTCATCTGCCTACAGAATGATATTAAAAAAAAACTGTGTCTCCTAACACAAGTAAGTATATAATATGCTTAAAAGGAAACTCCTACTACTATTTCACTATGTGTAAAACTCAGTTATTGAATTTTTTTAGTATATTTCATTTTGAAATAGCAACTTAACGAAATATTTTAGATAACTACCCGACGTATTTCAGTATCAAAAGCATTGTGAACTTGTGGCTGAGGATGTTAATGATACGAGTAATAGCCTGTATATTGCATTCAACAACAACCAAAGACGCAATTAAGTCGAGTTTCGTTTGTATCAGATTCGTAGAAAATTGTTGTGTGTGAGAAGCATTGTTTGTACCTATATAATGAAGTTTAATGAAATATGCGATGAATACTACCACAATCATAGGAACACGCATAATAATATTGAGATAACCAAACAGCAGTGTAAATGCACTGTTATGTTTCGGTTTGAAGGATATTGCCACTAGGGTAACTACTGTATATATTGAGACTTAACATCTTATGTCTTAGGATGGCGAGCCAAGAATGCCAAACATTGCTTTATAATTCATGGATCATTCATGGTGGTTCATGGTAAAAAAATACCTTAGTTCAATCTGTATACAGCTAGGAGACGCGCGCTTATTCGTATTAAAGAAATTAAACAATGCACTCCCTGTGTTATTATATATTAAAAAAAAAGTATTATAGTATTCCTAAAAAAACATTTTCAGACTTATTGAAGCGCAAAGAGGTGTACAAATGAAGCGATAAAACAGACACATATTTAAAGTGAAACAACTTTTATTGAATAAATAATGGGCTATCCCAATTTTCAGGCAATCAATATAAATTTACAACAAATTCACTTGAAAGAAATTGCAGAAAATACAAACATTTACCTTAATCAAATAGAGCTCTTTATTTTTGAAGCTGTGCCTCTACTATTTGTCTTACATTATGGTCAGTTTCGATGGGTAATGAAGTGAACTGTAAGTAAATATTATTGCCTGCATTTAACACACCTGTATCAACTACATTTTTATTTTTCTTCATTTTGTGACATACATTTTCAAACTTGGAACGCAATTGGTAATAAATAAAATATTATGGGTTATTATTGGTTTAGCATAAGTTTAAAAAATTACGCTGCCGTTTAGAATAGCATTTACGCACATGTATTCAAATATAATAGACATTAAATTAATCATTATTTCCAAAGAACAGTTTTATTCCACTGAAAAATTTCTACTAACTGGGCCACTTTTGAATATACGGCACATTATATTATTACTAAACTGGCATAAAAACATGTTACATGACATGGTAAACGAATTTCTTCAATATATTACTTAAACAATTCATGCAAAGCCGAGTTCACAACATCAAAACTCACTTCCGCAAGCAAAAGTTCGGCAACAAAACCCGTGGTAGTGGTAAGGGTCCGAAACAAAAACCCGAATGGTGTTTCATCAATCAACGTCCTATCTGAATCAGCCGCAGTTCGGTTTAATCCCTGGACGGTGCTGTTAATTCCTTCGATTCACCTTCCCGATATTCAATGAGTGTTGATCTCGATAAGTTGGTATGGCGTTATCTTGAGCCGTAGTTTAGGGTTATGTTGTCGAACATTTGGAGAGTGACGATTCAAAAAAAGAAATACGATCAGTAAGAAAAAAGTTGATTGTAATTTTAATTTATCACATTGTTTTATATTGCTATGATCGATTGCATTGTGCTATGGGTATATCAAAACTATTGACGACAAAATATTCTGTATATTGACAGCGTACATTTAAAAGTAGGTGACCTGTTTGCAAACGGATAAGACGCGGCTGCCAACATATTTACGATGGTCGCGGTTTTGAATCCCTGGGTACTATTCTGACTTTTTGGAGTCAGGATTGTATTGATAGTCGATCACCACGCATTAAAACGGTGAAGGAAAACATCGTGAGGAAAGGTTTCCTCACTATGCAGGTGCATTACCATTGCGATATGTAAGAATTTGTACCGTATGCAAAGTTCTTCAACTGGCACAAAGCCAGCGTGGTGGACTATAAACCGTAATTATTCTCAATCCTACTCTGGATTGTGCAAGAGGCTTGTACCCTGCAATGGGACGTTTATGGGTCCATACAGTATATTGAAAGCAACTGTATCGCCTCATAATCTAGCCCAGTAAAACATGAACGCAATCGTTATTTCTAATGTAAAAAAAATAATATAAATTGTTCTTATCTAGGCATCGAACCCAAGCCTTCTTATTTAACAGCCTGAACACACTGCCAGTAGTTTAATGAGGCAATCTTCACAAAATTTATATAAACCATTCCATCGTACAATCATCTGAAATTACCGATAATTACAACTACACTCAAGAACTAATTTTCAACAATGTGACATACGTCATTAGTCCCGAAGCTTGTTGGAGTGGGCTTAACAGTTTCCATACAAACACGTCAGTAGTTGTCGAGTACATTAGATTAAAGTGGAATTAGGCAGAAACCTGGCAATTAGGGTTATCAGCTTAATTCCATTTTGTAGGCGCGGCTTGCCAGTGTGTGCGTGGTAACCGCAATTTAAATCCGGAGGATCTACCTATGTCATTACAGATAATTGTTTCACTTATAAGTTATATAGTACATGTATAACCGTGACACGCTTCTGCAGTTTTTTTTTGTTGCTATGAATTAATGGTGTGACGAGCATACCGTTCGCCTGATGGTAAGCGATACGACCGCTCATAAACAATCGCAAAACCAAACAACACCTTGAATTAAATTATCCTTACATCACCTGCCTTCTTTTCTTACATCTCAATTTCGATACTTAGGCAGTAACCATGCTAGGAACCTTCGGTCAACTAAAAATTTTCTTCTTCATTGTCCTTCTCACAACTCAGACTTCATACATTCTTCTTTCCCTATTTAGTCCATACTCCTATGGAACGCGCTCCCCCTCGGAATCAGGGCGTCGAGTACGCGCATTAAGTTTAAAAGGTCAGTTAAGCAACTTTTACTTGATCGCCGGGCAGAATCACTTTAGTGCGTATTTATCACTTTCCATTTACATTATGTTATATATATATATTATGTAGATACATATAAATTTATATGTGTGTATGCATGTATATGTATATAAATGTGTGTGTGTTTGTATACAGTTATATTTATTAATTGATTCAAATATATTTATGTATTACATATATTAGGCGCCTACCGTGCTCTCTCTCTGCACCACCTAAAGGTTGACTGGCAGAGAATGCCTCAGGCATTAAGTCCGCCTTTATACAATTTCTGTATATGAAGCATTAAAATAAAATAAATAAATAAATTCAAGACATTGGAGACATAAGATGTTAAGTCTCAGTATATCCGGTAGTTACTCTAGCTACAATGTCTTTCAATCAGAAACTTTTTAACACAGAATTAACACAGCTGGTTGGTGGGAGAAATAGACATTGTTGTGTTTCGGTTAGGAGGACATTGTAGTCAGAGTAACTATTGCACATATAGAGACTCAACATTGCTTTGTAATTAATGTGTTGTGAACAATGTTGAAAATTCATGAACTATTACGTATTGTTATGCTCTTTATAGTTACACCTATGCATATTTCCTGACGATAACTTCCTTCACCGTTTGCGGATTTAACTATCAATACACAATACCAAAGTTTTATAAATCTTTTATTTTATGAACGAGAGAAGCAGTCCTCTGTGACCGAGTCATCATACCTTAAGCGCCATTTAGATGGTGATAATTTCTCGCGGCGAGAATTGCATTATTGCATGACTTAACTGCCATTGATCATCGTGTTTTGACAAATGTTTACACTATACAATTTTTATATCCTTACGGTGATCATATTATCATCGAGGCGAGAAACTCTCCCCATGTAAATAAAGTCACTTTAGGTTGTGTACATACCACACTATCTTAATCCATAGTCGTACATTTAATTTATAGAAAGTTTAAAAAAATGCTTTTCGATCATAATACATCTAGTTTCCTGAATAAGGATATATACCAATACGATTATATGTTAAAAATGTATCTTTCTCACGGTAAAACTACATATGAGTATAATTTACAAACTTCCAGTCTCAGTAAAATATTTCTTAGAATAAATTTGCACATAGAGAAATTTATCTCACATTTCACAATACTTATGTGAAGTTTATGGTAAATAAAGATATCAGCTATGGTTTAGAAAATATTGAACTCGTGTCTTGAATACAATTCGGATGCTTAGCACGTTCTATCGGCACTGCTCATACATTGCGCTAAGAAAATGTTTAAATTTGAAATTGTGAAACATTTGAAATCAAAATATACAGTTTAATAATAAGAATCGCAAAACAAAGAAAGACGGTAAAACAGTACTGTTGAAAAAAAGAGAACTCAAAAATGCAATTTGTGTTGCTGAAGCAGTTTCTTGTGCCGTTTCTTCTTCGCAGTTGTAAATTTGGATTACTTAAGGATAAATCTTTTCTAACAATTACTAATTCAATTCAAGATTTGTATGTACAAGCACGAAAAAGAAACTAAAATAACTCTGATTGTAAGTAAAGTGGAGTCCAAGGTATACACTACGCGAAATATTTTTTCGTCTGTCGAGAAAATTTTGCTGGCCTGATTATATCAAGCTGCCTATCGCTGTAAACAGTGATATTGTTGTTCTAGATCCCTGGTATTGCGAAGGTCCGTAAGCGGCGGCGACTCTTTACCACCAGGCCACATGCTCATCTGCCTAAGAAGACCATAAAATGATAGTCATACACGTTAGGTTATACCTGTGATTTTTGACTGTTCAGTTACAACTTTCAGGTAAGCTTGAGTTCAGTAGAAGATATACATACCTGTAGTGGTAGACTTATACAAACTCTCAGTTGAGGCCATGGCACCTATAGCGACAAACGCAGATTTAGAAGCTGTGGTTCTTATACGTTTATTGTTAGTTGTAATGAAAATAAGGATGACCGTCACCCACGCAGTTTAACATACGTCGTCAGAGCATTCGTTCTTCGTTTCGGATCATACAGAATCACTGGTAAATAAATGGTAAACCCAAGCTAACTTTAGCTATGTAAAATTTTGATCATATGTATACAATATCACAATAAATGTATAAAACGGTTGTAGTCGAACTTCCGATAGTAAAGGAATTCAGTGTTCGGAAGTAGTTTGTATAATAACGATATAGGTTAGATGGCTTTTAATATATTCATTCATAATCGACAGCATATCTATGCTATTATCTAATACACTACATGCGTAAGTAGATCTCTTTGCGCGCCATTGATTTGTCTAACAGGTCAATGATTGTCCTTTAAAGGTTGTCCATAAGATTAATATTTCAATTTAACATTCACTGACGTCAAATTTTATAATACAATAAAGTATTTTATGCCCGTTCTCAAGTTTATATTCATCTCCCGCGGGATGTTCGAGATGTAAAATTAAAGTCTTCGCATAAAGGTTTTTTGTTTTGAGATTTATATTTAAATATATTTGAAATTATATCTTTATATCAATATTATTCTTGTAATACAATTAGGACCAGAGCGATTTGATTTCGTTTTAACAGTAGTTTCGAGTATTAGTATTAGCGTAGAACGGATGGCCGTTGGGGCCGAAAGGTTCTAGAGTGGAGGCCACATTCAGGTAAGCAAAATGTCGGACGCCCGTCAACAAGGTAGACCTGGCTAAAGTTGCAGGAAGTCGCTGGATGCAGGCTGCTTCCAATAGGTCAATGTGGAGATCCTTAGGGGAGGCCTATGTTCAGCAGTGGATGTCCTGTGTCTGAGATGATGATTAGTATTAAATGGCTTGTAATATTGGTTAAGTGGATTATTCATGCCGATAGTAAATCGTTGAATCAGAATCAGAAATCAATGTACGATTGAAGACCAAACAATAATCTTTCCGATATCTATAAGGATATCTGGGGAATATTTTACTTACTGTCAGGCGGGAGAAATAGACATTGCGGTGGTACCTACCCTGGCGGCTCACATTTCAGAGACCTACCACCAGTGACGCCTATACTCAACAGTCCCATACATAGTTCAAAACCCAATAAGAGTTGTAGTACGCGAATCAGAAACAACCAAAAACCAGCTTACTGAATCTGGTATGAAATAAATATTTCTGTGCCACAACAACATTTGCCTCTAATTTTAATTAACTGCATCACAGTGAGTATACAAAGGACAAAGTAAAACAAGAAAACAAAACATTATTATAATAAGCACTATTCTCACAGATATTTCGCCGCACGCTATTTTATAACACAAAAGTCAACCCAAAAACAAACCACACCTGTAAACCTCATAAAAAGCACACAAATTCCGCATCCACCTTTGTCCTGGGACGAAATGCAAAAATTCGCGTTGCGGATAATTCATTAGCATTCAGATCTCATCAGGCATCCTGAGTTTTTAGATAAATGTTGGAATAAATCATTTTAATGTGTCCTATTCAGCGAGCGGGGCAGTCGCATGTCCAGATGTTGTGCCGACTTTTATTTCATGCTTTAGAGATGTTTTATGTATATGAATAATTTTATTTATTTTCTTAGACAACGAATTTTACTTACCATACAAAATATTACGGAAAACTGCGAGACGTGCAGATAATTCACATTGTTTTTCTTCACAGTTGAAATGACAGAAATTGTATAGTAAAAAACAGACAAATAAAATAAAATTGTGGAAAATATTATTTTTGCTAACATTAATCTTGTAATCACTGGAAAGTTGTTCATCTTATATACCTGAATAATTTATTGTAATTTCTAATAAGCATACAGCTACCCTTGTGTCAGTTTGCGCCATATTCTGCGATTGTCGGATATACTGGTAGGAGGTCTCTCATGTGTGGGAGGCCGCCTGGCTAGGTACCAATGCAATGCCAATTTTCCCGCCAAATAACAATTTAAACGCACTATTGTGTTTCGGATTGAGGGACATTGTAGCCACAGTAACTACTGGACATATTTAAACTTAAAATCTTACGTCTCAGAATGCCGAGCGCAGTGGAATGCATTTGTAATTCAAGGTGTGGTTTAGTTCTTCTACTGTTTATGAGCGGTCGTATCGCTTACCATCAGGCGAACGGCATGCTCGTCTCGCCATTCACTACATTATGTATATATACAACTTCTTAAAATGTTTTATTATTATTAATCTGAATCCTTGCCAGAAATGATAGAAAATAATACATTTACTGCATACAAAGGCCGCGTAATAATTTGACAGTTCGCTCATAACACTGTACTC
The DNA here is from genome assembly GCA_023078785.2 of Hyles euphorbiae. Classification (NCBI taxonomy): domain Eukaryota; kingdom Metazoa; phylum Arthropoda; class Insecta; order Lepidoptera; family Sphingidae; genus Hyles; species Hyles euphorbiae. The sequence continues at coordinate 12,054,719 of CM041034.1, read as the reverse complement.
GGGTGTAACAGTGTTAGTGAACCTATTATTTTCTGAAACCGCAGACTAAACTGACTTTAAAATGAATTTGATGGATTTTGTATCGAGCTTCAGTGACGTGTTTTATCTAAAATATCCCCTATTAGACGTATCTACATCAAGTAGTGATTGTATTTAATAATTCTGATGTCGTTTTTGTCTTGTCTTATATTGTCCATAGTTGGATAAGGTTTGAATTTCACCTGTCCAGATGTGAGCCCGTAGACTCTTAAGGCTAAATTTTTATACTCCATTTTATTTCAATGAATCAATGTTATACGTGGTCTTCTTCTATGACTTCAACAACTGCAGAATTCGTTTAGGGTCGATGTTTAACGTCAGCTATGTGTTTGTTTACGCGGATACTTATGCTTCTTCTTAAATGTAAAAATGCTTATGCTTAAATGTAAAAATGAAACCAAATTCGCGATAAAATCCGTAAATAATATATTTATTCCAATGTGTACCATTCGCGTAAATCTGAGAAACCATTAAGAAACAACATTATCAGTCTAAAGTTAGGAATTTGGGCCCGATATGGCATCAAGACGATCACATCGTGGGAGAAAAAACGACGCAAGTTTATGTATGTTCCATTCAAGCGGAAAATAATGATACAGCTAAATAATACTACAAATATCGCTGTTGTAATTTATCTTTAAACATTATTTGCGATTGCAATGCTCAAGTCCGATTCGTGTCCCGCTCCCGAATCTAGCGCAATGAATGGAACAGTTTCCATTGTGTAACTTCGAAGAGTTTCAGAACAGAAGTGTTTACTTGAATTGCTAACAAATTGACTTGTGAATTTTACTTGTCCCGTATTGTTGAATTGAAAATTTGTATTCTATATAATTGATGTTGATGAAAATCGATATCATACTATAATGAAAATCGGTTAGAATATTTTACTTGTATAATAATATACTTTAAAATATGTTGTCGATTGAGTTACAATTTTATTTTCTGTCTGTGTATATGTAAAAAACACGAGCAAAATACAATATAAATAACTACCCATAGTTCGTATTTTTTATAGCCCACATATGTGTCTCACTGCTGGGCAAAGTTCTGCCCTTTGTTTCTTTTTGGACCAGTTCTCGGCGAGCTCTTACCACGTTGGCTCGAATACATCCAATTAGTCTTTCCACCAGATCTTTGGTATTCCGCGTTTTTCATTTATTTCTTTGGGTACACGATCACATTTTACACACACGTTTGGGTTAATATTATATTTGTTCGCTTTGTAACCTTATTTGATTTCATGTTTTAGGAGCTTCATCCTATTCAAATTCTGTAATCTTGTACAATTTAAAGCCGTGTTTACACTAGCGAGGCAGTGACTCATAATACGAGTATTACATATTGCGGTGCGTATTACACGAATGTTAAATAAATTGTTGATGGATTATACGTCGCAATATTGGTCTGTCTCTGCAAATATTTTGGGTAGGCGTATTGGATTTGGCGTACCGGTTCCTGTGTAAATGAATTTATGTAAAGACGTACATTTGACATACCATAATGTAATATCCTCGATATTTCATTTTCATGCGTGACTGAAATTTTAGGAAGGAAATTAAAATAATGTATTAAATGTCATTGAAAATGTATTTTACTTTATAAGTAAATTTTAGTCTTTTCGGTGCCAGTACTTCGGTACTATTTTTTTGCATTTATTTGTTGGTCAAATCTGCTATAGGAGTTTGCAAAGTTATTAGCATCAACTGCAAAATATTTACTGTAGAGTATTACAAAAAAAAAAAAATCGTTGAAAGTCTTGAGTCGTCTTTATCCTCATTACTTTAATAACAAAAAGCCCACTGCAGACCAAAAGCTTCTAAAATATTTAATTGATCTGAGTGAACTATACATTCATCCTCTTTTTTATTCCATAGGACCGTCAAACGAGCAAACAGTTAACCTCATGTAAAGTGATGTTTCCTACCCATAAACATCCACAATGTTAGATTCATAAGTGTGTAGCTGGCCTATCAAATCGTGAGGGAACCAAAAGGTAAAGGGTGGAAAGTGTAAACAAGACGCGACAGCTAAGTTGTCGCTTCACGTCCATCTCCTGTGAGACAGTGGTACCACACCTGACGATCCTACCCATTCATACTGAGTCATGACTGATAACAGCCAGATGATTGTACAAATAAAGAAAACTTCCTCATTCTACTTTTATTTTCGAAAAAACTTCTCTTCTGTCCTCTTTATCAGCCCATATACGTCCCACTGCAGGGCACAGACCTCCTATACAATCGAGAGTACGACTGAGAGTGGTATTAGGCCATATAGTCAACTACGCTGGCATAATGTGGGTTGGTGGACTTACATACCATATAAATTTTTATGAATCGCTATGGTATGCAGGTTTCCTCACTATGTTTTTCTTCACCATTTTAGTGCATGGCGATTGACTATCAAGAAGATTACTTACACATATATTTCGATTCTGCATATTGTATTTTTATGTGTACAATAAAGACTTAAATAATAAATATTAATTATAATATATAAGGGAAAAAACAGTCGTATGACGTATCTATATGGAAAGCACTCTACGCTCCCCCAGTAACCGAGTTCAAAACTAGAATTATAGAATTCGTGCGTCATTAGTTTGCGGCTGGTTTAGTTTGACCCCGCGTCAAAGTTACGGCTAATGGCAAGTTTGACATTGCCGAGGGAAAATTTAACTGAGCCTGGCTCGGCGGATAAATGGATTTGTTATTGCTGTCATAGACAAGTTCTATACGTGTAGTATTTAATTGGTTATTGGAAGGTGCAGTGGGGGTTAAACCTACTGATCTTGACTTTACACTCGTTAAAAAAGGATTTTGATAAACAGCTTTAGGAAAATCGGCTATTGCCACTGCGTCATTTACTTGCTCACAATAACAAAGATAAACTTTAAATTTCACATAAATAAAATTCAGGCAAGCAATTCTGGCTTTGAAAGTGTGAGTAACTTTCCACTTTTGATGCAAACTAATATCTTCCTCTCTGTCTTCAGCCAAAGGAAGTCCACTTCTCAATATAAGCATCCTCTAAGGATCTCCACATTGACCTGTTGGGAGTGGCTTACATCTAGCGACTTCCTGCAACCTTGACCAGGTCGTTCATCCACCTTGTATGTTGGCGTCCGACACTACGCTTGCCTGTACGTGGCCTCCACTCCAGAACCTTTCGGCCCCAACGGCTATCAATCTTCGCGCTATATCATATCCCGGTGTGGTAATCGCACCCGATGCATTTCATTGCACGGTTGTTGTCCCTTCCACTGAACTCTCCCACCACCGTCAGTGTCACAAAACCTATTCGTCCACCAAACCGCAATGAATTAGCCAAACCACACACAGAGCGGAGTGAATATGCAGAATTGTTTGGTGTTGGTTCCATTTGAAATATAACCTTTTTGTTAACTTCGTAATATTCACTGTTGGTAGGGTGATGTTACCAATTTATACTATTCACTATTTAAGAATTTAGAAGAGGATTAAGAATTGAAAATGTCTCTTGGTTGGCATAAGCGGTAGCTCATTTTGTTGAGGGCTGGGCTAATAAGCTGACAATTATAATACGTATGAATTCATAGCTGTTTAGCATACTTTGAACTTGTTGTGATTTCCTACAACTGAGGAAACACGCTGATTGTGTACTTTGTGATATTATATTAATAGAGATATATTAATGCTATGTGTATTCTTTGTAAAAAATCCTTTCAATAAATAAAAATAAAAATAGCTACTGTTCACATGCTGTAACGTGAAGGAGACATCCTAAGCGCCACTGCTTATTAATTCTTACTCGAAATTATAAATAATATACAATTTATTTCTGCAATAATATTCAAAATCTTACAAAAGCGTCCAATATTGGGGTGCTGCGGTCTTTTGATTCATGTTTATTAAGACAAGGAAGTAACTACGTTTAATGGCTGTAACTTCGACGATCGGTCCCAGTTGTCGAATATTACAAGCTCTCAACCACGTTGCGAATATTATTTTGGAGTATCTTCATTATTCCAGAATGATCTATTTATGATCCATTTTTCTCATACAACTTTAATATCAAACTTAATTATGTATAATGGTTTCTTCTTAGATTTACGCGAATGTTACACATCGAAATAAAACTATTATTTACGGATTGATTTCAAAAATAAATAACACCATGAATTACAAAGAATGCTTGGCATTCCACTGCGCTCGCCGTCCTGAGATATAATGTTAAACAATTATAAAGAATAAACTAAATAAACTACATCCCTAATAAAATACACAGCAAGAGCCTTTAAAAAGAAACCGCAACATGTTCTGCTAAGCCCCTGAACTGCAAACAACTTCACAATAAACACTTCAAAAAATAAACTATTCCAAAGCAAGAATTTCAATAAAAAGCACATCAGCTTGTGAAAACATTTGCCAAGCGTTGCCCGTCGCATTCCGCCGACACCCGAGAAATCTCAAGAAATAAAATGCACAAGTGAAATATCTATTCATAACCGGGACTTAATCGTGGACATGCAATTTCCTCGCCACTGCATATTTCCCAACAGACTCGACTCCTTGAGGTGACATTTTTCAACTAACTTTTTTAAAATTAACACCGCAGGGTACCTCTCGACTTACTCTTAAACTTTTCGACAAGTTTATTTGGACGGGCGTGGAAACTACTGCTCAATTATGTAATCCTTATTAACAGTTTTATAAGGTTCAAAATCGATTGTTGTTTCGAGGTTGGCTGTATAAAATGGTTTTTAGGTGCAAATCCTCTTCCTTAAAGCTATTTGCGGGCTACAAACGGTATTTACCACTTTACTTAATAACGCCACAACAGTAGCTTCTAAGCAGAGTTAAATATTTTGACAAGTAAAGTTGGTGTATATTTTATAACTCTTTATACATGAATAATAGTTTTCAATTTATAAAGGCTCGCCAACTCATACATTTGCCGCACCATTAAGCTTTGGAACGGTTCTCCGCCTAACGTGTTTCCTCTTTCCTACAATCCGTTCTTTCCGCCACAGTTTGAAGACGGAATTAAGTAGGCCGACATAATTTTGTAGAGTGCAAAAAGATTATATTTAAATCCGTTGTCAATAAGCAACTTTTTTACGACGATATTGAACTCAGCATTGGATGTAGGGCCTTGCCGTGCCAAGTTAAAATATATATATATATAAAAGGAAAAGATACAATACAGTGTTCGATGCCCATTAATTATTACATTGAATGGCGAGACAAGCATGCCATTTGCCTGTTAGTAAGCGATAAGACTGATCATGTACTGTAACAAACCTAAAAATATACCATGAATTACAAAGCAGTGCTCGGCATTTCACTACGCTCGCCATCCTGAGACACAAGTCTCAATACGACCAATAGTTATTCTGGCTCCAATCTACAAACTTGAACACCCCAGTTCATTTACACTGCTCCTACTGGTCATTTAAGGAATCTTTGTAGTTTTATATTACTACCTGTCTCTCAAAGTAAATAATATATCTAACAGTAGGAACGTGAGAGTGTGTTCCAAATTGATTATACATCAACTAGAGATCGCATCTTTTTTAATCAATTTTCTTTCTTTCTTTCGTTGGTAAAATTATGCCAGACTCAAAAGGCAGAGAGGCAAAAGGCTATATGCTAAGCGGGATAAACTAAGATATTGTGTTTTTCACCATTGGATATGTTTAGCCGCTATCACAACTGATACATTTCTCATCACAAAGCAAAATAATTGAAAATAATAAGAACCGATCTGTGGACATTTAACGGAATATTTAGCAAACTGTTATTCCCAGTAACAAACGAGCTTAGATAACCTAATTAGATCTTGGCCCGAGGCGTTCTTTTCTTTCCCGTGGCACGTCCGATTCAGTCCATTTACCGTTAACTCACCGCGTTGCTGAGCAATTAATTTCAGACGCTCTTTTTAAAAATAGTACAGGGGTTTTTCATTCGCTCAGTTCCGATTTCAGTGTTAGATTTGATGGGTGTTAATTGATTTGGAATGATGTGTGCAAATAAAATGGAATATTTTGGATAGACAGACATTTATAAACTCACACATTTATCCTCTATATGTTCAGATATGCTATACCTATCGCAAACGTATTTATTTCCACCAAGTCTACTGCTTAATAGCGCACGATTTCTAATTTCGGATTAATCGTATGAGATTTTTCATTCCGCAATTTGGATCGTTCTTGATTGATCCCCTTGGAATGAAACCTCAGCAAATAGAACTAGAATCTTATTAGATGTCATTCTTTTAATTGAAATAAAACAAATATTTTACATCTGCAAATTCTTGCGAATATACCGGGTAATTGCGTCGACTTTTATTATTTAGATTCAGGTCCATGGGTTCTTTCATGTTTTCGTTGAATTTGGTAACCTGTAACTGCGGTGAGGAGAGCATTTTAAGGCCAATGTAATTCTCACTATGAGGTTGTTTCCTTGATGCTATACATATATATCGTATACGGAATATGGATAAATTGTTTTCATCACGCAGACACAATGTTTTCATCAGTTACCTTAACAGAAATTACCAGGGGTCATACTATGTCAGGAGTATAATTTTGATATTTTTGTATCTTGTTAAATAATTAATAAAGAATAAAACACTAATAACTAAATTTAATCCCTTTTCCAACCTCCCATTGACCTCTCGATTGGAGGCCTTTCGATAAATGAGCGTTCGTTGCTGTCTAGACGGTGCAGTGTGCGTGGGTTCACATCTCAGAGGCACTGACTGTTCGGAGTCATGTACGTATTTTGTCATTTACCAAGAAATTTAGCTATGAAGCAAACCTGTAGAAACCTACATACCAATCTACTATAGTGTTGGTGACGCATACGGCATATAAAAAAAAAAAAAACGAGGTTTAATCGCGCCATAGTATGTAAAATTGTACCCAGTTGGGTGAAATTTGAGAATATTTTCGGTTTTTTGAGAATAACTCATTACGTGTACAAGCTTTCTGCAAGTATTAAATTATAGGGTGTTGTGAATTCTTATGATATAACTCCGGGATTAATATGTGATATTTAGATTCATTAGCTGGCAGTGGGCCGGGCACATAGCTCGAAGAACCGATGGCCGTTGGGGCCGAAAGGTTCTAGAGTGAAGGCCACGTACAGGCAAGCGAAATGTCGGACGCCCGCCTACAAGGTGGACGGACGAACTAGCTAAGTTTGCAGGGAGTCGCTGTGGAGATCCTTGGAGGAGGCCTATGTACAGTAGTGGACTTCCTGTGGCTGAGATGATGATGATGATGATGACGATGATTTAGGTTCAGCTGCTGCTGGTTCAGGGATTACAACGAAAATAATAAGTAACACGAATGTTCTGTATATTCGTAAGAATTCCCTGGAGAAAAAATATTACTCTGCTTCAAATGACCTGTATTATAAAGGCAATTAATTGGAAACAGTGGAAACTTAAAGACCATTCGGTTGTACCTACATACATAGTAAAACATACTCTATACTATATTCTATAACAGCCCATGTTCGCCCCACTTCAGGGCACTGGCCTCATCTCTACACCAATTTACAGGAATTAGGTCATATAGTCCATACACGGCCATTTATATAACCTAAAGTTAAATTAAAATGTCATGTATTTTATTTTCATCTGTGCTGTAGGTTTTGTTATACAAGTACTTATATAAAATCTGTAGATTAAGATTGCAAATCTTGACACATTCAAGCCAGATACAACGGGTCTTTGTAAAAATCCTTAGGGGTGACTAATATGACTATGACTAATGATGGTGATGATAGATAATAAATCTTGCGCAGGTAGTTAAAAAATCGGATTAAAAGTTATCATAGATTGGAATTACAACATAACATACCCATGACTCCCATTCAAGATCCCTAAGGTCGTCAGAGAGACTGGAATTAAGAATGCCTGTGCACTCCACTAATTTTATGGACGGGTCGTTCACCGTCAAAGCTGTCCGATTGTGGAACGCTCTACCAGTTGTGGTAAGACGGGCGAGATCACTATCATCGTTTAAAAAAATGGTCAAAGATCACTACCTGTCTCCTACATTTACACATTGATGTGGATAACTTTCCTGTTTGTATGTATGTACTGATACTCTTATATATATATAAATATGTATTTATTTATGTATGTATATTAGTTATATATATGTATGTATTGATGTATGTATATATATATATATATATATTTATTATTATTTAGTAAATATCTGTATTTCTTATATTTTTTTCCGTCTTAACTCCTATTCTTTACACTTTACGACTGCCCTCTAATTATCCTTTTATCAAATCCATCCCATGGTTGTCTGTAAGACATTGCCTTTGAGCGATAAGACCGCCAATTGTACTTTTATGATTGTGATTTTCATTTTATTTGTATTCTTTTTTTTTGTGCAATAAAGTGTATAAATAAATAAATAAAAAATACCCACAATTTATTTTACAGATTTTAACAGTGATAGTCACGTGAGATATCCTGCCAAAAGTTAGTAGTTACACATATAGTTTACTTAGATAAAAAAGGCCTAAACTTTTTTTATTAGCAAATAACCGTATTTTTGTATAGTTAAGTAATAATCTATATTGGTCGAAAATTATAAATGATGTTCACACATAATCAAAACTTCGATATTTGTAAAGCAGTTTGTAAAGCAAAATAAATCGATATGTATTGTGAAGTTTCTAGTTGGTTTACGATGTAGTATGTTACTGCTCCATAAATTGCAAGGTGTTTCGATATTAAGCGAGGTATTAAACTGTTACGGGGGAAATAAAACTATTAGACGATTTTATTTCTATTCCAACTCGAATGGGCAACTTTCCGGAAACTGCATCACATGTTTTCGTCAAATATTCTTCAGTACCTAAAGTCGAAAGTCCTTTACTGTTGTGTGTTACCAGTGATGACTTACGGCACCGAGACGTGGCCTGGCTACGGGCCTTATTACGCTTTCAAGGTCACTCAATGCGTTATGGAGCGGGCTATGCTCGGTATTTCCCTAAGAGTTCGAATCATTAGTAAGGAGATCCGTTGGAGAACGATAGTTATTGACATAGCCTATAAGATTAGCAAGTTGAAGTGGCAGTCGGCCGGGCATATAGCGAGTAAAACTGATGGCCGTTGGGCCAGAAAGGTTCTAGAGTTGAGGCCACGAACAGGCGACGAACAAACGAAATTTTGGACGCCCACCTACAAGGTGAACGGATGACCTAGCCAAGGATTAAGGAAGCTAGATGCAGGCCGCTTCTAATAGGTCGATTTGGACGGCCTAGGCAGAGGCCTTTGTTCATATTGCAGTAGACTTCCTGCGGCTGAGATGATAATGATTATGATGATGGTGATTTCATTTCCTTTGATATCTTTTTGCAATCTATGGCGAGACGAGCATACCTTTCGCCTCGCGATGAGATGAGACGATGATGCGACCGCTCATGAACAATAGCAAAACCAAACAACACCATGAATTACAAAGCAATGACGAGATCGTGGCCGAGGATGTCCTACTTTTCTCTCGTAGTGTCTGTGTCTCATTAAGAATCGTTTAGTGTTGTAGCTGAATTTGTCATTTCAATAAATTAGTCGTTGTTCGGTTACTGGGAGGAAAATTTAGATACATGCGTGCCAGTGCCATTCTAACCAGGAGTGTCAGTTTTCCCCGCAGTAAGATAAAATAATTTTCTTTTTTAACACGCACTCTTAGGAAAAGTCGGCATAATCACAAAATAAGATCTCATTCTACCCTGGATTTAGCATTACGACATATCGTTGGTATCGATAAATTACTCGATACCCATTAAAACGTCAATATAATCCATGTAATAATACTGAGCAATATTACTTGACTAAGTCGAAGTTTCTCTTGTCGCACGTTCATCAAGCTTACCTAGATTCTACACAAGCTTAGAACTATGTTTGCACGAAAATTTAGTTTACAACTTTGAATACAGAACGTGTCTGCGTACTGCACGGTAAATGGCTTTGTATGAGTGTTGTCATTGACATTATTTAGTGATTTAAGCTGGCTGTAAAATGTATAAAATTATATTTATTTATATTTTAAGACCGCCAACCCGTATCAGGCTAGCGTGGTGAACTTTATGGACTTATCGTACCTTCGGTTGTAAAGGAGCTCTACGCCCTGCAGTGAGACGGATATTGGCTGATACACAAACAGACATATTTTTTTATTGCAATGAATGGCGAGACGAACACGCCGCTCGCCAGATGGTAAGAGATACGACCGCTCATGAACAGTAGCAGAACAAAATAACACCTAGAATTACAAAGCTATGCTTGGCATTCTACTGCGCTCGCTATCCTGAGACATTATATGCAAAAATAATTCTAGGGATATTTTTATCACTATATTTATTTATTACAATTGGAATTCTAGGGGCTAGAAAGAGGATAACAAAAATGACGGATTATGAGCCTCAACTTCACCCCCAAACAACTGCGAAAAAAACACGGTGTTTCCAAAATCTTGTCAATAACCTTTTTTTGGCTAAAAAAGCCCATTAATGATAATAATTGTCATATCATTTTATTGTCAACATAATAATATTTTTACTATAAAAGGAAAACAACAAAGCAATTAGTTCAAGGACGATCTCAGAAGGCCGTGAAAAAACCGTGAAGACAAATAAAATTTGACCTTGGATAGAAGTATTGATGGACTATAAATACGTATGGCCTTATTCATAGTCTGTTTAAAAACTTATATTAGTTACGGCATGTTCTATCTTCTTCGCTCAAACTGAATTCTTAAATCGTTTAGAATGTACAAAACTTTCGATAACAAATATACAATCATGGACTAACTATGGATAAAGCCAGTAGTATATAAATTTAAAACATCATCATATCAGCCACAGGAAGTCCACTGCTGAACATAGGCCTCCCCCAAGGATCTCCACAATGATCTGTTAGAAGCGGCCTGCATCAAGCGACTTCCTGCAACCTAAGCCAGATCGTCCGTCCACCTTGTAGGCGGGCGTTCGATATTTCGCTTGCCTGTAACATGGCCTCTATTCAAGAACCTTTCGGCCCCAACGGCCATCAGTTCTACGAGCTATGTGCCCGGCCCACTGCCACTTCAACATGCCAATCCTATGGGCTATGTCGGTAACCTCCGTTTTCCTACGGATCTCCTCATTTCATATTCTCTCGATTAGATCTCGTAACAAATTGAACATAGTCTTCTCCATAGCTTCCTAATAAGGCTCATAGTGAGAGGCCACATCTCCAACGGGCTGGAAGGTTAGTAACACTGACATACCCTTTTTGTCCTCCCTGGGGTACCTAAAGGGGTACATTAAGAAAGTATATTTGGACGGGATTTTAGTATGTTGTTTGTTACCAATGTTTTTACGGCTGCCTTGAAAATTGCCCCATTGAAATTTTTATGGGAGTTTTACAAACCCCTCATACCTATGGTAAAAGCTATAGAAAAAATTAGGTGGAGTAAAATCTCATAATCCCATAGCCCGACAAGGGCTGTAAAGTTTTCTTCATAAAAATAAATATACCGTGGCATACAGTGGCTTAGGATATAAAATGTCAATATAAACGAGACAGTATTACGTGTATAGAATCAGGCGATGTTTTGTCAAGTGTGAAAATAAGGTATGGAGCTGTAAACATACGGAGGAATTACCCAAGCTAGAATGAGATGCAATGATTTATGTTAGCTCTTATTTATAATGCAATAAAAAGCGGTCTATTGAAAAATACTTTCGTATCAAAGATCAACATTCCTAAATACTGAGTCATATTTCTTTTAAATTTGTTACGTGGTGCGATCGTAGGGCAGGAACAAATTCGACAATCTGTATGAAAAATGTAACAGCAAAATAAAGATTTACCTTTTTGCTAACCACCTTAATGAGAAGGTTTTGACTAAAGTCTGTCACCGATTAGACCCGATTCAGCTCGCCCCATTAAAAATAAAGGTTAAAATTTTAAGAACCCATGTGCTGTAGCCCTTGAATGAATATCCTCTTAGAAGCGTTAAAAACCAGACAATAGCCCTCGATTGACACCTCAACGCTTTTGTAAAAAAAAACTGCTAGTGTCGACGTGCCCGCTACAACACTATTACTCTATGTTTCTCACAAAGGATATTTTCACCTGCGCCTTCAAACATATCCGTGACCGCATTGCCAACGCGCTCGTATGTTGCCTATTCTCTTTCAGTACGTGAGAAAAATAAACTTTAACACAACTTTTACTTAAGGATTCCACTGTAGTTGCGCTTACAAAACGAATAGATTGTTGAAGGATTTGTGTCGATTGAAAGATTCTGTATCGTAATAAGGTGTTTGTGTGAAAAAGTTGTGCGTGTATACTTTTCATTTTTATCGATTTTGGCTGCATCCTTAGTATGAAAGTTTTGAAGAAAATGTTGGTAATTATTTAGTTATTAGTAATTCGAGGAACAGTTTGTCTTAATTTAATTAAATTTCAAATTAAAACATAATTTTGCATAAAGCAAAACAGCTTTGGACGGTGACTTCAAATAAAGTTTAAGTAGTAACAAACAAAAATTAAAAAACGGAACTGGTGAGGACAAACTAAATCGATTAAATAAGGAGACAAGCACATTAACACCGTCGGGATAAAAAGTTGAAAAAGAGGGCCGTTTAATTTGTTCTCTGAAGTGAGAGGCAGTGAAATCAGATTATGTTGCTAAGCAACGGGACGCCTGAATGAATTACGGGCAGTCAATTAAAGAAACTAGACGGAAAATTTAGCATTTCATTTTATTACTCACTGGTTGATTGAACCGATACAGTTTAAGTATATACGGATAGATGGCGCTGTTATGAATAAGTTAAAACATGAATGTACCGGAAGTAGGTAATTTTTAACTTTAATCAACAAAATACGTGATGTCTTCTTTTAAAACTTTCATATTTTTCTTACTTTTGCAAGTTTTACAATAACAAGATCTAATGAAGCTGGCGCTAATAGAATAAGACAATTTGGTGATTTAGCAGAATCCGTAGAACGTAATATAAAATTAAAGTAAGGACAAGACTATCAAAAGTAGGGGTTGTACAAATTCGTATAATACAACAGCTTACATACCTAATTTTATTTCTTCATAGTCTGTTTTTAAAATTCCATAAATTCCTAATCTACCAATTTTTCTAGTTTAAAGTCGTGGTTGTAATTAAAGTAGAACGGTAGAGAAATGAACTTAAAAAAAAACAAAGAATAAAAGAAATAAAAAAATGTTCAAAAATCCATTGCAAAATTTAAATTTGAAGTTAAAATCACCAATGTAAATTATTATATTTCGTATGAATACGATCACTAAAATTGTATGTCTGACATTTTAATAAATAATATTTGCTTATTTCAGCACGTAAAAAGTAAAATTGTCTTTCTGTTACGACGCATGTTGAAATGACGAAGTTATCAAAATATATCTTAACATCGGCATGTACAGAAAGTATTCTTTTTTCATTGACAATACGTATTTTTTTAATGTGTAAGACTATACAAAATAGTTTTCAATTTAATTTGCCAGTAGTCTATTAGTATAGTTGCTGCTTTAGAATAATAGAAATGGGAAGAAAAAGTAGAAATATATGCAGCACAGGTTGTTTTAAATAGTCATAATATATATGTTCATATGTATGTAGAGAAGCCCTAACAATGCCGGCTTTGTCGCACAAAAAATTTTGTGATATTTTTTTACTTCCTTGCTCCTTTTTTAATTAAATTGTCTAGTTTCTGAAAACGTTGTAAATGAATTCAAATTCTATTTCACAGATTTAGAACAATGAAAATTAGGTACCAAAATGGGTACGAAATTGGATACCCAATGTTTCTTCAAATATGTGTAATTCAGCAACTTGTGGCTTATATCAACAATGGTGTTGGGAAACATCCGACAGTATCATTATAAAACTGAGCCCAGCAATATTAAATGAACCTTTTACACTGAAATATTTAAATGAAAAGTTCATAAAGCGCTAAATCAGTAATTTAAATGAACAAAGCCGCAGGTGAGTACTTGTCTTAAATATTCCACTTTGCTAGCTCGCTTAGTGAGTTGCAAATTTCGCTGAAAAGTTCTAACGATGCGTCCGCCGTGCATCTTGAAAGTTTCAGCACATTTCAGTATGTTTTGCAATATTTCTTCCTAAGCACACGTTCAACTTTTGATATAACTTGAGATTTTTTAGCAAATTACTTTAAGTGCAGTTTAATGTTTGTAGCTGCTAATTTCTATCTGAGTCAAATGGCATTCGCAAAGGATAAAACTCGATGAAGAAATGTTAGGGATCGGATTGCGGTATTATACTGATAGTAGATAGTACTATTGCTTAATGGCTTGTAATTGCTGCAAAACTGATTCCATTAAATTGAGAAATAAAAAATGTCAAGAAACTATAATATAATATCACGACGAAGATCTCTCATAAATTGATATTTTAACACATTTGTTAGACTGTAGTCCAATAACAACGAACTTAAACTATTTGACTATAAAATCAGTATTTCTAAAGAAAATGACGATGATTGTTCACTCGCACGAGTAACATTAGTTCTCGAGAAAATAGCAATTACAAAATTAGATGCTAAACGCGCACCCCAAGTTCCAAGAACAAATACAGTATTAACCGACAGAATCACAAATTATGTAAATTCGGAGACGATGTACGATTAACATAAGTCAACAGTTTGTAGCCGTATTACGTATTCAGTGCTCAGACGACGGACAGCATACGACGTTGCGCGTGCTGAAACAAAATTTGATGGAAAACAGCTTCAAACTTATTATGAAATGTTTGAGAAGGAAATTTTCAATTTGGAGGAAACCAGGAGGTAAGCAGGTTAAACAATGTTTGTGCTTCTGAAACTTTTTAGATCTACTTAAATTAATTCTAAATGGCTAATAATGCGTCATGTCATGAGTAAGGACTAACGGCTGCTGCCAATAAACAATCCCAATCCAAAATTTGCCGTTTGAGATTGAGAGCTCAATCTTTTTTCTGATACTATATTGCCAATAATCAATCTCAATAGTGAAAAAACTATGGCAACATGGTAAATGACAACTCGAAAAGTAGAAAACAATCCAGATTTACTTCAATCTAATTTTTTCGATTGATTATTGGCATCGGCCGTTATACTTTCATTGAAATCATTGACATTTATAAAAATATTATTCTTCAAACTTTAAATATTTTAGGTGCTTCATACGATAACATTAAATGAAGGTATTGTGAAGTTAACGATAGTTTAGCTAAAATATAACAGAACAGATTATGAAACATAAATTCTAAATCTAATTTTGCCACCAGATATTGAATTTACACCGCTTTACTCTAGTCTATTTTAGGTCTGATACAATTTAGGGACCTATAAATAAAGGCCCATTTCTCAAACTTCGCCAACTTGCGTTCATTTTAGTTCGAGAGCCTTTATTGCCGTAAGTGGTAACTTTCAAACAGCAAAATCTTGAGCGATAAACAATTACGGTTTAACTATTTAAATCAGTGGAACTCTTCAATCTGTTCTATAAATTCTTTGAAACTACAAATAACGTTTGAATTGAAATAATATAAATACCGCCTGTTAACTAGGCCACTAGTTTATTATATTATTGATCAAACAAAACTTTCTACAAATCCCCTGTAAATTAGTAAAACTTTTGTCAAATTAAATAAACCAAAAGTTCATTTCAAACGTTTGTATAACAATAGTTGAGAATTGATTTTTGTTCGTTTCTATTTGATTCCAATATTTCAATCATCTAGGTTACTAAAGCGCCATTTACACGGGCAAAGTTTATTGCCTTTTAGATACGATTAATAATTATAAAAAAGTTGCATCGTGTAAACGTTTGTCAAAAACGATAATTTTATGGCGGCCATGTCATGAGATAAGGGCATATGATTCTCGCCGCGAGAAACTCTCTCCGGGTAAGTGGGCTTTATTAACTGTTCAATTAATTATTGTAAACATAATTAATTATTGTAATCATAATTAATTAAAGTAATCAAAATCACTTTAAATTAAATGTATTACAGTATGCCAAAACCTTATTAAAACTAAACCTGACTACATCCATGGTTTATGTACACTCACAGCCAACTTTTTGAAATCGCGGATTAAAAGCGGTCAATTGTACATCTAAGAAATGCCTAATTATCACCCTTTTTAATCTATACTGCAGGTAATTTTATGTAAGAAGTGTGTGATATTTAAAACACGAAATTCAAATACCTTTTCGTTGGCTTGTATTTGATTCAGTATTGATAGCTGTTGTGTGATAGTGATTACTGTAGATCACCAACCACGTAGCACGTTGCTAATCTTAGCCACATTCTTAGAAGTACACATTACTTCTTTATAAATGTAAAGAAACCAACAATAAATGCCCATCATGCTGAGAAGTCTAATAAATCAAATATCCAGGTGTCTAGCTCGGTGACGTAACGGGGCATCTATCACTGTTATCATTTACCGTTGGAGTCGAATTTTTCATTGAGGTGAAGGTCGGGTGACTAAGATAAAAACCTTCAGGTTTTTGAACGAATAATTTATTACTCCCATTTTTAGGGTACAGTCGCCGCTGTTAATGATGCGGGGAGGGATAAATTCCTTGTAAAAGAATAATGTTTTGTCGTGATAGTGCTTAGCTGTGAAATATTGGTGTAACCGTTTGTGTGATGTCATTGTTGGGTTAGATATTTCAAGTTGTTTGGCCCCTTCATTATTCTTATAAGACATAGGATGTAGCTTAGGTACTGCTACTGCTACGTGTTAGTATTCTTCTTAAATGAAGTGATTGACATTGATCGTCCATCTCTGACTACATATTTTCTCATCATTCGAGCATAATATTGAGATCCTAGATTATAAATTGTTGGACTCTCTCTTTAAATCAAGATTACTATAAGAAAATTTTACTACTTGATATAGCGTTTACTTTGGCAAAAACTGCACCTTATGACTCAAGATAGCAGCAGTACAGTTTGCTAAGTAAGTGTTTATGCTACATTTTTATGTACCCTTTAAAATATGCTAGGGGGAAAGTTATGTTGTATTGTTATAGTAATGTTTAAAACTATACAACATTAAATTTTCATAGTTTACTTTTATTACGGAACCAATACTGAAAATGCATCGCACCATAGCCAACTCAATTACAATATTCAATGCGTTGAATATTTTGACGAAGCAAAACTTTTATTATGCATATAAATGACGTTTACATCTGCCCATTCTTAAACAATATTTTCTATGAAATCCCTGTTTATATTTCGTCTAGCTCTTTTGTTTACTAAACGATACAGTTAAAATTGCTTCGTGCTTGGATTTTTTCGGACTGCTTGTAACAAACTGCATGATAACATTGTTATATTCTGATTTGTTTTTGTGCATAAAAGCAATGTTTTTCTTACTCCATCGTTGATAGTACTCGTAAATGTAGCTAAGCGTAGTCTGAAAAGCTAATATAATTTTAGGAATTTTACATATTTTTCTTTGCTGTATCATAAAGTAACATAAATTTATTTATTTACACTTTATTACACAAAAAGAAAACAAATACAAAGATAAATCACACACATAAAAAGTAAAATTGGCGGACTTATCGCCGATAGGCAATTTTATGGTTATTAGGAAGTTTTAGTTTATACTATTATTGGAATTTGTATCTGTATCAGCCCATATACGTATCACTACAGGGCAAGGGCCTCCTCCGCAATCGAGAGTAGGATTGAGAGTGGTTAGACGATGTACTCCACCACGCTGGCCTAGTGCGGGTTGGCGGAATTTGTTTTTCCTGCACCGTTGTAGTGTGTGGTGATTAACTATCAATACACACATGACTCCGAAAAATTTAGAGGTATGTTGTGGGATTTGAGCTCGTGACCACCATGAACATATTGGCATCCGCGTCTTTTCTGTTTACGAACAGGCCACCACGTACTTCTATTATTGTACATTAAATCAATGTTACCAGTAACCTCCTACGTGATGGTGAGACATTAATTGTATCCTTTCAAATAATCCATACAGTACAGTGACATGTCTTTCGTAGCGACCCATGACGATCACATGATCCTGATTTAGCATGGCTCATGAGTATAAGTGCGTGGTGGCCTGTTGGTAAACGGACTAGACGCGACTGCCTACATGTTCACGGTGGTCGCGGGTTCGAATCCCAGGGCACACCTCTGACTTTTCGGAGTCATGTGTGTATTGATAATCAATAACCACGCACTAAAACGGTGAAGGAAACATCGTGAGGAAACCTGCATATTATAGCGATTCATAAGAATTTCTATGGTATGTAAGTCCGCCAACCCGCACTAGGCCAGCGTGGTGGACTATATGGCCTAACCACTCTCGATCGTATTCTCGATTGTAGAGTAGGCCCGTGCCCTGCAGTGGGACGTATATGGGCTGATACAGAATACATGAGTATATCTATCCGAGCCGATATATGTATAATATGTAATTGTGTCTCCTCTGTTTCCAGTCACTATGTCAGGTCATTAAAAATAAATTACAAAATAATCCCTAAAAGTATATTATATTCTACGAGTATAAAGGCTCTTCGCAAATCATAATTGCTTCTTGAAGCTTTTATCGAGGTTTACTCAATGGCATGATATGCATTACTTTGATCTAACAATAGAATTGAGTACACAAAAAATCTCTAATTGACGTTTTCCGAATACCAATAGGGTTACTGTCTGCGTTTTGTTTTTGCTTCATTAATTTCATTACTTTTATATTTTATTATTTCCATTAGCAATGTTGAATATAATTTATTTTCATGAAAACTTGATTAGTTCGATAGATCTTTGAATTTTTATTATAGTCTCTATTAGTTATTCAAATGTAATTTGCCTTTTGTGATATTATACACCAAGAGCCCGTGGCCGCCAGACCTTCGTAATTTTATAAAACTTGAAAGTTTGTGTGCGCATGCCTCTAACATAAGCATCACACAATTAGTTATTATGAAGTTCCGATCGTGGTTGCTGCGGAAGTTATGTGCTTCAATGTTTCTAGCAAGATGAAAGAACCATCAAAAGTGTCAGAATACTAAGGAAATATTTTTTATTGTTGCTTTAACAACATATATAAACTCAGCTTTTATACTATAACGCTGACAAAATTACATTATGTTAAAGTTTGAAGTTAGAGTAATATTTAATAACATGTAATTTTGCCGAAGTTATAGTATAAAAGCCGAATTTTATATATGTTATTAAGGCAACTACAAACAAACATTTCCTTGGTATTCAGACACTTTTGATGGTTCTTTCATCTTGCCAGAAACATTAAAGCTCATAACTTCCAAAGCAACCACGATCCGAGCTTCATAATAGCTGATCGTGTGATGCTTACGTCAGAGGCATGTGCAGACAAACTTTCAGCTTTTATAAAAGGTCTGGCGGCTACGGGCTCTTCATCTATTATACTGGATTAGGTTTTATATTTATTTTCAGTTTATTACATAAATATTCTAATAGCACGTCAGGCAAATTGGGGACAGTGAATTCTGACTGCTGTGGTATTTTAAGTCATAGAGCATAATTCATTTAGCTAAAGCAGTAAAAATAGTTGATTTTAGTATGTCAATTTAGTCTAATGTAATAACATAATAAGCTCATCATTCGATGGTATAGTGATTTATAGTGTCTACTGTAAAATTCTGATTTCATCTCACAAGAGCACCGACTTGTATAAGTTGCGGATTCTAACAACTCCAGTTACCCGGAACCATCGATATCAATGTTACATGTTAATGCCCGGAACTAAATAATTCCCTGAAATGGTTGTCTTAGGGTTTTGTGCGGCAATGTTTGTCGTAGATATAATTATGTTTATGTGCCAACATTACTTGAGTGTTTAATCTAACGTCAGGCTTTATGTGTCAAGCATACACCTGGTCGTAGAAAAAGATTATTATATGTAACAGAACCATAGCATGTGTGTTTTAAAATTGGTTGTGAATAATAATCAAGAAATCGTTAAGAACTTATAAATTACTCTTTATAAAATTAAGAATGTCGAGTAGTTATTAACCAGAAGAATTTTGATTTAGGGAAGTTAAATGAAATAATAAATAATAATAATTGTGACAATTCATAAAATTAAAGTTGGCGATCCAACTTTACAGGGTTTTTATTGTTACAAGTTTCTTTATGGAATATCCAATCTCGTGGCTATAATTTTATAAAGGTTAAATATAGTTTCAAATTAATATATTTCTGATAATAAACATCGATTCGTCCACGTCAAATACAATAATTCTCTGTATTTATTACCTAATTGGCTTCTAATTTTCGTGTCTCATTCGCCATTGCAATAAAATTTCCAATGTGTTTGTTTTGATTCACTAGATGTCACTTTTTACGATCTTTCAAAGACATTTCGTCCTTAAAAATAAAACACAATATCGACATCAGTCTCGGCGTCTCTGTAATGTTAGATCTTTTTGTTGACGATTTTCTTATTACAGGCAATTTCCTTAAGTGGCTACAATCTCGGATTTTGCTTCGTATTTTCTTGTGTTGTTTTCAGATAAACGGTTATCTGCTATGAATGAATTATGTGGCAATTAATTTATGTACTATGAAAGCTGCTGTTATTTTGTGTGCAAATTAAAATTTCATATGTGTGGCTTGGAATGACAATAGACACGCCCCCATCAAATCTTGGGCTAAAAATAATACATTAAACTTTATTATAATGGTTTCTTAGATTTAAGCGAAGGTTACACATTGAAAACGACCTATTATTAAGGTAGTTAATTTTAAGGTATCTTTCATAACATTCACTGAGCGGATGATTAACACCTCAGTACGCGCCTGACCACGAAAGCTGCAAAGTAATCGAAACATCGCATCTGTGAAAAGTTAAAATTTAAATCTAACTCTCAGTAAAATCCGTAAGAATTAGTTTCATTTTAATAATTAATTTATCCATACTAGTATATAAAACTGAAGAGTTTGTTTGTATGTTTGTTACCTCTAATCTCAGGAACTATTGGTTCGAAGTGAAAAAATATGTTTGTTTGGATAGGTCATTTATAGAGAAATGCTAAAGGCTATATTTCATCACGCTATGACCTACAGGGAAGCAGCTGTGAAAAATCTAGCAAATACGTGGAAATTTTATCCGTTTTTCGTGGTCCGATAGGTCGATATTCTAAATTGATAGCCGAATTGAACATTTTGGCTGCCATTTAGAAAAGTGTATTTGCATCCGGGTGAAGCCAGGCCGGAACGCTAGTGTTATAAAATGTTTAAAATACTGTAATATTAGAAATAACTTTGCCTTAAATATTTTGAGGACAAATTTTTCCTTCAAATAATATCAGTACTCATATTATTGTAAAGTGTGTTTTGACACCCACTAATGATTATATCTTAAAAATAAATTCGAACACATATTACAAATCGCTCCAGAAAATTTACCAAAACGCATAAACAATGTAACAAATAAACATTTTCACCACTATATTTTGCCAAACTAATAACTCTTTCCGGCATTGGTTTCCTAAACAGATAAGCGATAATTTATAGCTTCGCTTTGTTTATTTGAAACAAAGGACATGAAGTAAGACATACAACGATATATCTCGTTACACGTTCACATATCAGCAAAATAAAGTTAGCGTTGCATGTTGTCCACACGAGGCGAAATACTCGCGAAATATCTTTTATAAAACTCATTTTAAAAGAAATATGTAAGATAATGGTTTAACATATACATACATACATACATAAACTCACACCTTTTTCCCAGAAGGGGTAGGCAGAGGTGCCAGGACACCCACATTTCGCCTTGTATGTTCCGTACCACATGTGATAGATGGCGAGCCTATCGCCATATCGGGCCGAAATTCCTGACTCTGGGCTGATAATGAATAAAAAAATCCAATATCACTTTGCCCAACCCGGGATGCGAACCCAAGACCTCAGCTTTGTAACCGTACCCTAGTACAACTTCGCCACCGAAGCAGTCGATGGTTTAACTATCACGAAAATAGTCGCATACAACACAATAAATTATTATATAGGTAACACAACAAAATACAAAAAAAAAGAGAAATACATGTAGGTGATGTAGGTACGTATGTTTCACGGCTCATTCGTGACAACAGACTATCATATCAGCCTGGTGCTATAGACAGAAATATATTTATGTGGTTCCGTGTGTGATTTTGTTGTTAAATTGCATATTGTATATATTATACTGTAATTTATCAGCCCTTACACGTCCCACTGCAGACTTCCTCTACAATCGAGAAGGATTAGGCCATATAGTCCACCATGGTGGCACTTGACAAGTCATTACAGTACAGCGCAGTCCAGACATCATTCATCATCATTCACCAGTTTTTGTCATAGTGGATTTGTTGTTACTTTTTTATCTTTTATAATCGGCCTGGTTCACGATAACATTACATAAAGTTACCTTTAACAACTATGATAAATAATAAAATCTCAGTACGTTGCTATTTAAAGAAAAGAGAAAAAGAACGTAAGCAAAGAAGAGAAGGTATTGGGATTACGAGCCAGTCAAAATCCTTACATCCTTGTAAGAATTACACGCCTGTAACTGAGAATTAACACAGCATGAATTATTCACCCCAATTCGCCTCGTGTGAACAAACATTACACGTTACAGAAGCGGAAACTCGGTATCCAATGCAGGTTTTGAAGTTGAAAGTAATAAAAGCGTGTCGGTAATGCTCTGTGGTGGAGATAAAGTGTTTCGTAAAGTTTTTAACGTCTCAGCTAAATGAACTGCGAGTAACGAGATATCATTTAACTTTTATGAGGAATTAACTTAAACTTCTTCCCTTGTATTGGAATACTTGGTTCGGATGACGCTCTTGGAAAAATTGGTATTAAAAGTTGAAGCCTTAAAGGTTTTATGCATAATGGGCGAATTTGTGGCTCAGTAATATTTGTCCGTGGCTATTGGGGTAACATGCTTTTGACTGCCTGAAAAGAGACGATAATTTTCGTGAATATAATATAGATGTTTCTAAATACTTACAGAACTCGTTCCGTTGACGTTGTCAGGTGTTAATAAGTCCCATAAACTACCAAGCGGTTTTCAAGGGTGTTGAAATATTTGAATCTCAATATTAAGAAATATATCTTATGTGTATTCTTGGCCTTTAAATAACGAGTAGAAAGTAGAACAAAGGAAAGAATAACAATTTTGGAAATACCATTATTGACTTAAACTCAAAATTAGTTATGCTCGAATTTTACACTAAACGTTGAAGTACAAAATTAAAAGGCCTAATAAAAGAAAAATCTGAAAAAATGTCTCCAATATTCCAATTCTTAAAGTGAACGTCAACGCTTTCTTCAAGATTGTTTTTCAGTCAGCCATATGGGTGGAATTTTAATAAATATCTCGATTATCTCACGTAAACTTATATCAAATGTTTTCGTCTTTTTTACTCCCATCACGTTCTCGTATAAGAGTGAAGGAGATTGAAACATGTGACTTGAATAAAACAAAACTTCAGGCTTAGAACGCAATCTGTATAGAGGGGAAATTCCAAACTGATTTAGTGACTGACAATCGCCCGACCTAAAGATATAATATTAGTGATTTGAAATTTGGAAAGGATATTATTTTTAAATTACGAAATACTTTCTTAAAATTTAATGTTGCATGCAAATCCAAAAATATTTTGGTGAAATGTGTTTTTTTTATTGTTATGAATGGCGAAGCGAGCATACCATTCGCCTATTGCATGCTTAGTATTCTTCTACGCTCACTCGCCATCCTGACACGTAAGATCTTAAGTCTCAATATGTCCAATAGTTACTCTGGCTACAATGTGAAAATAGAAAATCACTTATAAATTAGATTACCCAGTAGAATTACACGTAAACCCCATAAATCAAGGCTCGTGGTCGCCGGCGGTTAAAACAAAGTACTCTGTGCTGCCGCTGTACGCCGTATAGGTATAAGGTACTGTAGGTTAAGCTTTATGTGTGTGAATGTACGTCGTATTTATTATTTTATATTGACATATATCAAGGTACAAGATAAGTACAAGCAAGAGTAAAGTGTTATTAAACTGGATCGATTTGGGCAATATTAACGTCTCGGACAGTAGTAATTGTTAGACGATCGTGGCAAACGACCTTTATGGATGGTATTTTGAGAGGTAATGGCTTCATATTTATAGGCTATCTGCAATAAATGGTTTATTAAATGTATTTATTATTTATTGGATCAATATACTCAATGCGTGGTTGAGAAAAGGCTTTATGAGATACCGCATTGTGGAGTGAATTGAAAATTTTTGAGACTTTGAAACTGAGTATCAGAAGTTAAAACTATAAATACAAAGTGTTAAATTAAAATTGTTTTAAAGAAGAGAATACCCTACGCCAGGTAAGTACCAATCTTGTAGAGTAAATGGCCAGTAGTGTATATCAATCGACGCAACATAACCATAATGCGAATCGTAAAAACAAATGACCAGGAAAACTAAGATTACCACGTTGGGATCAATCGGGTAGAATGGACCCGGCGGATACGAAGCGCCAGAAACGGGAACTGATGAGATTATGAAAGAAGTGAAGGGTTAGTTGTGACGATTGTATGAAAAAACTGTAATTTTTGAGAGTTAATTAATAATAGAAAAATATGATTCTGCTTCTGACTACCGTGCGACATTCATGTTTTATAGGTTATGTCGGGAGAAAAATAAATTAAAAATACATTTAATTAGTTACTGTTAGTGAATTTGTTGTGAAAGTGTGTTATTCGTGTTTATATATTATTCTTTTTATTACTGTCATATAAGTGTACATAAGTATTAATTTGGTGGTGAGTTTTGTTTGTGTCGTTTGTTTCTGTCACGTGCTTGTCTATTATTTGTGTTTGTAAATAGATTATATTAATATGGAAATGGATGTCTATGATCGAAACCCGGATCCAGATCCTCCCCCGGAGATCATGTCCCCAGTGATAGCCCCTAATACCTCAGCAGTTCCGCCACAAACAACAAATACTGCCCCTAGTTTCTCTCAGGCCGGCTCATTGAAGCTATCTGCGATAAAAACAAAAAGAATGAGGTCAATCCTGAAAATGAAAAAAAATAACAACAAAATCTCTCTTCCAAGCAATTTATTATCGCAATCCATTTTAGATGAAACCCAATCTAGCTCACCAACATCCGGCCGCTCAGTTATGGATAGTTCGAGCTCAGAAATTAATAAACCCACACGGGCTCTGTATTCTCCGGAAGATGTTGGTCCGTTTATTGCATATGTGGAACTATCCGAAAATTCTCCATCAGATGGGACAACATTACATCCCATTAAATTTGGAGCATTTTTATACAAAAATAACCTCAAAAATGTTTTACAAGATGGAATTAAAAAAATTGGTCGTAATAGACTTTCCATTTCGTTTAAAACAGGTCAATTAGCGAACCAGTTCATACAGAATGACATTTTCCAGATTAATAACTATAAGGTGTATATCCCCTCCCACAATATCTCTCGCATCGGTCTAGTTAGAGGTATACCCGTTGAGTGGAGTCATGAGGAAATTGTTGAATTTGTGAGACTTCCTCCCAATACTGGCAAAATTATAAAAACGCGTAGGCTCAACCGTAAACTTGCATCACCAGATGGACCAAAATGGATTCCAACGCAGACGGTAGTGTTTTCATTCGATGGTCAAATCTTACCTAAAGAAATTTATTGCTGCTTTACATTATTACCCGTTGAGCAGTACATATATCCGACGATCCAATGTTTTGCTTGCTGTAGGTTTGGACATACACGTGCACAATGTAGATCGAAACCGAGATGTTATAGATGCACAGATGACCACTCCGGAGATTCGTGCTCGGTGTTGGAATCAGAAGCTGTGTGTATCTATTGCACTGGGTGTCACTTCGCCACAAATAAGATTTGCCCAGAACACAGTAGACAAGCAAATATCAAACATTATATGTCACTTCATAATGTGTCATATAATGAAGCAATGATAAAATTCCCGCTAGTTAAGAAATCGTTTGCCGAAGTAATGGTGTCCCCTCAGGCTGTGCCGCCTCAACAACCTACTGCTGTATTTTCTCCACCTGACACTCAAGCCACTAAGTCTTCTAAGTCATATCGCAAAACTGTATTCCGTACCCCGCAATCCCGTCCTTCTACCCCACAATCTCATAGTCAAGAATCTCATAGAGCACTGATACAATCTTTTGTTATGCCTTCTCCTGAAAATGGTTGTGCCCTCAAAAATAAACATGTTAATTCAGACGTGGAAAATGAACATGACAAGATGGATAGTGTATCAACGGATACAATCCATGATTTAATATCATCATTGATTAAGGTTATCACTGATTCAAAATTACCGAACAACGTTGCTTGTAACATTATTCAGACTATTACTCTATCAATTTTTAACATTTTAAAAAATGGATCTAATTCTTCAGTGGAACTGTAGGAGTGTAATTAAAAATAAAACGTATTTATCCTCCCTTTTAAATAAACACAAACCCTTTATTTGTGCAATATCAGAGACATGGTTAAAACCTAACCAAATCTTTCGTATTAAAGGGTATACTCTGCTTCGCGATGACAGAAGTGACGGGTGGGGCGGGGCAGCCCTATTAATTAAAAATAATTTAAATTTTAATCAGATTCCCATAGTTAATAATAGTAGAAATATTCAATTTGTATGCATTCGTTTTAATAACATTTCTTTCATTTCTGTCTATATACCCAGAAGAGATAATTCCGTTATTCCCATATTGCGTACCTATTTATCTTCTATCCCTCCTCCTATCATCTTAATGGGTGATTTCAACTGCCATAATCAGATCTGGGGTGCTCTTAATAATGATCCCTTTAGTGTAAGGATTTTAGATGTTTTAGATGAATTTGATTTGTGTGTTCTTAATGATGGCTCCCCTACTCGTCGTACCCCTCCTAATATTAATCCTAGTTTTGTTGACCTGTCCTTTAGTTCCCCCAGTTTGGCTAGCCTTTTATCTTGGTCGTGCCTCTCATTCACGCACGGTTCTGATCACTTCCCTATCTTAATCTCATTCCCTTCGCAAAGCACTAAAACCTCAACTCTTCCTCCCCTGCTACCTTTCATCTTGGATGACACCAAATGGGAAATTTATTCTAATTTTATAGAAGGTAAAATTAGTCTTTTGCCTGAGCCCAATCAAATGAATATTTATATTTGCTGTGACAAGTTAAAACAATTAATAATAACTTCAGCAGACACATGTTTTAAGAAAAAAAATGTGTCTCTAGGTAAAATTCCTTCTCCTCCTTGGTGGGATTCGGAATGCACCCAAGCCGTTAAGAGGAGACACGAAGCGGAAACAATATGCAACAATACTATTAATCTAGAGTCCTTTTTGAATTTCCGTAACATAGACGCCTCTACGAAAAGACTATTGAAGAAAAAGAAGTGTCAGGGGTGGCGTAGATTTTGTGCATCTTTATCACCTGAAACTCCCACTTCCTTGATTTGGAAACGGGTCAGGTGCTACAGAATTTCACAAAAAGATTTGAATGCTACTTCATATTCAACTAACTGGCTGGAAGTTTTTTTAGATAGGTTAGCTCCTCCCTCAGTCCCACACCTTTCTCAAATTCCCTATCAATACTTCCCCCGTGATCAGGCTCACACTACATCCATTGATTCCCCTTTTAGTTACCAAGAGCTATTATTAGTGCTTGAACAATGTAAAGACTCTTCACCTGGCTCTGATGGTATCCCCTATTCATTTTTATCAAAATTAAAATGTAATGCATTAACGTACTTTTTAAAATTAATTAACACAGTTGTTGATTATGGTAGCATACCAGCACATTGGAAACACCAAATAATAATTCCTATCCCTAAATCTGGAAAGAACCCGTCAGATTCCAAATCATACCGTCCTATAGCTCTATCCTCTACTATCCCAAAAGTTGCAGAACATTTAATTAAAAATAGACTGGAATGGTTCCTGGAACACCATTCGCTTTTAGCAGAAACCCAATTCGGCTTTAGGAAGGGTCGTAGTATATCTGATAGCCATGCCATTTTCACGACAGATATCCATCTAGCGTTCAGTCTAAATGCTTCAGTGGTCGCTGGATTCCTGGATGTATCAGCAGCATATGATAATGTCGATCTTTTAGTCCTTAGGAACAAATTAGTTCAGCTAAGGATTCCTCAAAGATTGACAGATTTCATGTTTAACCTTTTATCCGGTAGAACAATATCTCTGAGGCATCCGGGTATTCAGATGACCACTCGAACTGTGTGGAGGGGTCTACCTCAAGGGTCTATTATCAGTCCATTACTGTATGATGTGTACACTTCTGATATGGATCACCACATATCAGATGTGTGCAATGTCTTGCAATATGCGGATGATCTTCTCATTTACTCAATTAACCACTCTATAAATGAGGCAAAAGAGCAATTGGAGAGGGGACTAAATATGCTGAGCTCCTGGCTGTCATTGAATTCTCTGGAGTTATCACCCTCAAAGAGTACAGTTGTGATATTTACCAGAAAACAGAGCATCCCAAGTTTACAAATTCAATTAAATGGATGTATAATTCCAATAAGGAATGAGGCAAAATTTCTGGGGAAGGTTTTTGACAGCAAAATGAATGGCAAAGCTCATATTGCACATCTTCTCAATAAATGTGAACACAACATCAATATAATGCGATGCCTGAGAGGTGTCTGGTGGGGTGCCCACCCATATTCACTTAGGTTAATGTATAATGCTATTGTTAGAAGCCATTTAGATTTTGCTACTCATTTACTTGTACCATGTAATAAGAAAGCATTAAAAAAGCTAGATGTAATGCAAAGTAAAGCTTTAAGAATTGTGGTTGGTGCAATGAAAAGTTCACCAATTAACGCTTTACAGGTGGAATGCTCTGACCCTCCTCTCAATCTCAGGCGACAATATCTGTCTGACAGATATATATATAAGATATCCCAATATGATACGCATTTGTTATTGCCTAAACTTAGGATACTAAGTACATACATTGACACTAGATCATACTGGGCTCATAAACCTACACCTTGTATTGTAGAAAGCTATAGGAGACTAGAATCTGTATCCTGTCCAATTAAAAAATTTCCAACCCATCCCTTATTCTTTTTGGATTACTCGTCAATTATTTTTTTTCCTACAATTGAATTAACACTTGCAATTGATAAACACACCCCAGATCCTGACACAAGGTTAAAAAACATTATTGCAACTCGTTGGCCGAATGCAGAAGTGTTTTACACGGATGCCTCAAAATTGAATGATGAAAGCGGTGTGGGTGTGGCTTTTTTTCATCAAGATGCCAATGTATTTTATATGTTTAAATTCCCACATTATTGTACAGTATTTACAGGAGAATGTTTGGCAATCTTGAAATGTATAATGTATATTAGAGAACACAATATTTCATCCTCAATTATATTTTCAGACTCAAAAAGTTGTATTCAGGCTCTTTTAAGTAATCCCTTTAATAAAAATGGTATATCCCCAATAATATTACAAACAAAAAAATTAATTAAATTATGTAGTGAAGAACATCTGCAAATCACTATTGCATGGATACCTAGCCATGTAGGGATAACTGGCAATGAATATGTGGATCAGTTAGCCAAAAGTGCTATTAATCTAGGTAACGAAGATCACTTTTTAGTCTATTCACATGATCTTGTCCCCATTGCAAAACAACAACTGGAGACTGAGTGGAATGCCTATTGGAAGGATACAAGCCGCTTTAAAGGGGCTCATTTATACAGAATACAGCCTGATATAACTCTGAGACCATGGTTCTCGAAAATACAGCTCAGCAAGCATATATCAACAATAATTTCTCGGTTAAGAATTGGTCATTGCTCATCGCCCGTCCATCTATGTAAATTGCACGTAAGGGATTCTTCCTTGTGTGAATGTGGACTTGACGAAGGTTCCATAGTACACATATTGTTCAACTGCACCCGGTATTCCTCTCCATCCTTGTACGAATTATTGGTTAGAAATAAAGTCGCGCTCCCCTGTAACCTGGCATCCATCCTGAGCCTTAAAAATAAACCAGCATTAAAATCACTAATAACGTATCTAAATATGTATAGTATAAAATTATGAACTAACCTTACATGTCCACTTGCGTTCTATGTCTTATTCGTATCAGTAACATAATTATCATTTGATTTTAATCTCATCGCTTTAAAAACATAGCCTATAAAATTACACTTTAAACTGACATGAATGAGTCACTTGGTCACTTGACATTGGCAGTAATGTTCTCAATGAAGCAGAATCAGTTGCCATATACAAAAAAAAAAAAAAAAAAAATAGAAAAATATTGTACTAAAAAGAACGGATAATTAACGAACAATATAACCAGTAACAAGATATCTACTCTCAAATGTAATCCTTACAGTATTTCAAACGGATTTTTTGATTTTTGAAGCCATATCTTGAAATCTTCGTAAAAGATGTTTATCTCCTCAAAACCGCAGCTCGCTGTTAGCTGAGAACAATAAACTAGGTTTTATTTTAACTTTATATAACTGAATGAAGCTTCGGTATAAAGCTAAATGGCTAAAATGGAATCGTTTCATCTGATATTAACTTGTACAATTTTATATCAATATGACAAAAAATATACACTTTAAAGTCTGCTGCTCTCATTTTTTCTTTTCTTCTTACCTTGTTAGTCGGTAAGACCGACATTAGTTCTCTCATGGCAAATTTTCCTATAGATGATAAAATTAATTTAGTATACAAAGTACATATCACATAATAGGTCTTTAAAACCAATCCATAGTAAATTGAGATATTCATAATGAACACGTCATTTCTCTTCGTCTAGCAACCAGACATACTTAAAACTTTAAGCTATACTGTCTAGACAATCTCGGTTTTGACAGCAGTCTCTGAGAGTACAGCAACAAATATTATAACTGGTATTTAGGGTTTATGTATTCCCTTTACTCGTCTCATAGTTTAGTATGACTATTTGCATGTCTTTGTGTCATGTGGTTCGATTCCCATTTTCAAGTATGCTTCCAGCGATTTTTTAAGGGTAAATAAATCTCATTTGCGGTTTTGGTTTAAGAAATATGATTTGACTTGCCTGGGATCAGAATTTGCGGCAGGCTAGGGGTAATTTACTGGTGGTAGGTCTCTCATATGTGAGAGGCCATCTGGGTAGGTACCACCGCAATGTCTATTTCTCCCGTGAAACAACACTGCTTAAATGCACTGTTGTGTTTCGGATTGAAGGACGTTGTAGCCAGAGCATCTACTGGACATATTGAGACTTAACATCTTATGTCTCAGGATGGCGAGCGCAGTGGAATGTTGCTACTGTTATGAGCGGTCGTATCGCTTACCATCAGGCGAACGGCTTGCTCGTCTCGCCATTCAATGCAATAAAAAAAAAAAAAAAAAAAAAATAGGCTAGTATGTACTCAACCTATCCTTACAGATGCAGATGTGCCTTATGCCATGATTAATGGATTTATTTTTATGTGTTTCTCATAAATTTTTTGTTTCATTCATTCGTTTATCATCAACAAACTAAGTGAACAAACGTTTTACCAACGTAAAGATCTTTTAAACCTCAATTTGCTACATACAAATACTTACAAAGTAAAATGTAAAACAGATTAAAATGACGTGGTGCTATACCGGGTATCTCAAGACTGCTACCGAAAACGAAGCCGGGTTGTAGTTTTAGTGACTACAAACATATTATTGCAACTAAAAATTTCGCATAGAAACGCGACATTTTTTTTTAATGATTTTTTAAATATCGTCATTTTTGAGTGGTAAATCCATAGTTTTTGCTAAAATAATAATTTAAACACTTTTATACCTTAGATTATTTATAAATAAAAGGGTATACACTATTATTTTAGGAAAAAAATTATTTACCACCCAAATATGGTCAAACGAAAAAAAAAGCAAAAAAAATTGTCGCTTTTTTTTGCAACTTTTTCTGTTGCATTGTGTCTGAAGTCGCTTAAACTACCACCCGGCTTCGTTTTCGGTAGCAGTCTTGATATACCCTGTATAGGTAACAACTTCACATTAATAATATTTACACAGACACTTGTGTTAAAAACTAAAAATGTTCCATAATAAAAAATACAATTTTATTTCGCTCTAAAATGCTACGTTTTTTTCATCTTATAAATATTTATATTGTGTTTTTTCAAAGCCACTCCGTCGTCGGAACACCTGAGACTGCTTAGAAATTCTTTTTTATTATCAAGCTGCGGCATTCTCTTAAGAAAATAACGTGCCTCAGTTTTATTTCATTAAACACATGCTAAGTGGCTGTTGACGCTTTTTGTAGCTGTTTTTCAGTGTGAAAGCTAGTGATATCTTCTTCTATAGAATGTGCGGTATATTCTATTAGTTTCACGACACTATCTAAATGTTTATTGGTTTTTATTAAATATCTATGCTGTACCTATTCAAATCTGTTGACGGTTGAGGTCGAATAAAGTCCTAGACACTTGCAGTACATATCATGAGGAGAAGTTATAGGATAGAATAGATAGACTAGAATTTCATTTATTTTAGTGTACGTTTTGTATTGATTACCCTTGGAATGTTTTTTTACCACCATTTTAATTACTGAATGCAATTTTGGATAATTTGAATGGTAGAAATTTAATTGATTTTAGTATTAAAACTTTTAGAAACATAATATAATAGGTAAATCAAAACTGTAACTCTTATTCGTAAATAACTAACACTGTTGTTGATCATTAAAATTTGAGGTAGCTCATTTTTAAAATTGTTTTAACACAACCTAAAAACATAGTCCACCAAAAATAGAAGTTAATTGGATTTTTTGAATCGTTAATTAATACTATTTTGTTTTTAAAAACAACATTCAAAACCCTTGTGTATCATGCTGCAGGAATTAGCATTAGACTGTTCCAGCAAATTCCGGGACTCATCAAAAATTATGCAGGGAAACTGGGACGTTTCCTTAATAACACAGTAAGTGCAATTTTCCAGGTGGCAACGTACCAACAATGGCGTAATCTCAGTATTCTTTTTGAACCAACGTGCAGTGACTGCGTGTTTGAAATTACACCTTTTATTTTTAAAATGTAACACGTGGGGGCAAGATGGATTCATTGGTCTATTGTAGACTGGGACATGGCAAGGGATTTACGGCCGATGCCAATAATCAATCGTAAATTAGATTGAAGTCAATCTGGATTGTTTTCTACTTTTGGATTTGTCATTTACCATGTTGTCATAGTTTTTTTACTACTGAGATTGATTATTATTGGCAATATAGTATCAGAAAAAAGATTGAGCTGACAATCTCAAACAGCAAATTTTGGATTGGGATTGTCTATTGGCAGCGGCTGTTAATCGAATGGCATTTCTCGATGGCACGACATCAACAATTTAAACCAATAGAATTTATGTCGTTTTCCCACCAGTTAAGTTTGAATATCCTTCAGTAAAAAATAATCCCTTGCCATTCATTCCTGGTCGGCGCTGGCCTTATAATTTACGCGAATTTTACACATTGAAATAAAACAGTTTGTGACGGATTTTATCGTAGATTGAGTCCGCTAAAAATGTAATAATTAAACCAAGTTGACGATGAAATCGGTAAAAAAACAGTTATATTTTAACATGAATATTTTGGAGATTAAATATTTTGGAAAGTAGCTTTAGTTTTGAATTTTGTTTGAATTTTTAAACATTGTATTTGGAACCCGGGAAATTTAGTTATTTACATTATTAGAAGTTATTGACAGATTTTTATTTAGTCTGTTTTAGTGACACATAGCATAAAGAATGAAGAAAAAAGCCAAGAAAAAAGCCGTTGGGGCCGAAAAGTTCTGGAGTGGAGGACGCGTACAAGAAAGTGTAGTGTCGGACGCCCGCCTACAAGGTAGACGGACGATCCGGTTAAGGTTGCAGGAAGTATCTGGATGAAATCCAATAGTCGTTGTGGATATTCTTGGAAATAGCCTATGTTCAGCAGTGGAATTCCTGTACCTGAAGAGAAAGGGAGAGAAAGAAATATCTAGCATGTATGAGAGTGTATAGTCTAGAATTAAATTGTCTGTAGTCAGTTTTCTATTAATTGTAAAATTTTATTCTCGACTGAACTTTCATTGTTCAAAGTGTTATTAAATCCAAAATTTTCACAACATACCGGGTATCTCAAGACTGCTACCGAAAACGAAGCCGGGTGGTAGTTTGAGTGACTACACACACAAAGTAACCAAAAATTTCGAAAAGAAACGCGACAATTATTTTTTATGATTTCTTAAATATCGGCATTTTTGGGTGGTAAATCCATAGCTTTTGCTAAAATAATAATTTAAACACTTTTATACCTTAGATTATTTATAAATAAAAGGGTATACACTATTATTTTACGAAAAAATGAATTTACCACCCAAATATGGCCATAGGAAAAAAATATCAAAAAAAAAATTGTCGCTTTTTTTTGCAACTTTTTCTGTTGCATTGTGTCTGAAGTCGCTTAAACTACCACCCGGCTTCGTTTTCGGTAGCAGTCTTGAGATACCCTGTATTATAATTTCTAAAAATGACCACTTTAAATCGAATTAAAAAAGGATATTCAAAACAATATTTACCACCATGTCTAATGTTCAAATACTATTTCTATATCAACGAAATAATATATTTTCGTCCAAATTATGTTCCAGATCATTAAAAACACATTTTTACTTTACAATATTCGCAAATAGAATTCAGACTTACCCTTGTGTCTGACATTGAAACGTTTTCATCGCTTTAAATATACACTGTATACTTTGGAGGTCTTTACAGCTCATAGATATTTTTAATTGTACAAAAAAATATCTGTATCCAATACTACTAGTCATCCAAAAAAAACTACGACCCTGTTTCTGGTATAAGCACTAAAAATACGCAGTACATTGCTTCTCGTGTACGAATAAAAGAAAGATTCGTGTTTACCGCCGTGTAAATTTAACGTTCCAATAGATCTACATATTTGAACAAAGCTCTTGTTCAATCCAGATGAAATATTGCCTCGTTCACCTGTTGCTTTGTTCTTTGTTTACATACTACCCAGAGTAGCGCCTATAAATGTGTCTTTATATTTGTCTTGGGATTGCGAAAAACATATTTAAAGGGTAGGCTAGGCTTTTTCTAGATATAAAAAGTCTTTTTTCCATAATTTCTAAAAAAGTGTCTTCTTAAGTCGTATCCTAAACTATACATTGCTTGTTATGTGGAATATTTAATGTTCTAATGTTGATGTTAATTTGTACGTAAGACGGTAAGGGCCATTTTAACTGCGGTTAAAAAATGTTTTCATGTAATACAGATATGCCCAATAGGGCGATATTGAATGCAGCACACTGCGCTTGGCGGTACGTGGCAT
Organism: Hyles euphorbiae; assembly: GCA_023078785.2. Classification (NCBI taxonomy): domain Eukaryota; kingdom Metazoa; phylum Arthropoda; class Insecta; order Lepidoptera; family Sphingidae; genus Hyles; species Hyles euphorbiae. Next base: position 12,019,227 of record CM041034.1, on the reverse strand, counting down.
CCATTCACAAACTTTTCGACCCCATCAGTCATTAGTTTTCCGCAGTATGTGTCCTGCGCATGGCCAGTTTAATTTCCTAATCCGCTGGGTCAGGTCGGTCACTAATAAAATCATGATTCTGTGTTGCATTCTAACAAATCTGCTATTATTAATTTTGAAAATATTGTAATTCACGTTCAAGTGTATTAAGTTTTTTTTAATTTCTAGCATATTACACAGAGATAATAAAAATATGGGTTGGCATATTGAGAAAAATACATGCATATACTCGTATCTTGTAACACTGATCATCCTTAGCTTAAAGGTTTTGAGCAGCCACTAATTGGCACATACGATAGTAAATAAAGGGAGCTCACAGCCGTTGAATGAGTCAATATAGATTTCTTAAAAATATTTTAAAATATAATAATTGCAGGGAAGTAAGAAATAATTACTTAAATTTTAATCTTCGACCTTATTTTGGCGAGTAATTTGATCAGATAGCCAACATTTTGTTTGGTTACTTGTAAATGGGAATATGAGCAATCCAAACTAAAGGTCAAAATTAATATTAATTTAAATTCCACACAGTTTGTACTACTTAATAATGAAAATAGCACAACACAATTCATGTACCAAATGCTGTAAAAATTCAATGCAAATTGAGTCTGCGAAGATGACGGTAAAGGAAAAAAAACAGAGAATCTTTTAACCAAACCATCATTACCATTAAAATGTAGTCGTGCAGCGAGACATAATGTAAGCAATTACTAGATACTGACGGAAACAAAAACTTTTTGAAGGTGAACACAGATGTTTTTGTGTTTCAAAGTACAAGGCTTTGTGTAACCTGAATTAATTAATATGACTTAAACTGGGTCAGTAGGACTCGAAGGTATGTATAAAGAATATGTGATTCCCAAGTTATTTCCTTGCCTGTTGCATACGGTGAAGTTTAAAACAATAACCATTAGGCACCGCGTGAGCACTGGATTTTTTTGTTCTGGAACAGCAATTTGAATTAACATTTTAGAGCATTTACGCTATGCTATACTGGTGGTAGGTCTCTCATATGTGAGAGGCCATCTGGGTAGGTACCACCGCAATGTCTATTTCTCCCGTGAAACAACACTGCTTAAATGCACTGTTGTGTTTCGGATTGAAGGACATTGTAGCCAGAGCAACTACTGGACATATTAAGACTTAACATCTTATGTCTCAGGATGGCGAGCGCAGTGGAATGTTACTACTGTTCATGAGCGGTCGTATCGCTTACCATCAGGCGAACGGCTTGCTCGTCTCGCCATTCAATGCAATAAAAAAAAAAAAAAAAAAAAATGCTCGCCAAATATCATGTGTAACAAAAACACATTGACTACGTGGTTAGTAAGAATTTTTGAATCTTGATTCTTTCTAACAGTGGTTAAAAAGGTCTGCATGCTCAATAATTGGCAACCATCTGATCATTACCATCATCCACTGTGGAACTACTGACTTTCATAACTTTCTTGAAGATATTTTTGAAATACTCTTTTTGAGTATCAGAAGTTAATGCTTTCACTGCCAAAACTCTGAGGCGTTTTCAATAATCCATATTTCCCATACCAAAAATGTTCATTAATCGTTATTATGACAAAACAATACTAATTCTATATCTGTTTTAGTCACTCTTATGCGGTTATACTATCTTACCTCCTACTACATTCGGATGTGTTAGACTGAGTTATTAAGTACACAGTTCGCCAAAATTTTACTAGTGATATCCACTTCAGTATCATACTCCAATGGTATTTTTTATGTAATAAGTCCGGCAAACCTACGAACAAGTCATCAGATGGCAAGTGATCAATGCCGCTCAGACACATCCAAAGCGTTTGAATCATCGATGTGTTGCCGGATCTTCAAATCAGGAGGGAAGCGGTAAGGAAAGGGGTATTGGAAATCCGGGTATCCATTTACCCAGCGAAATACGACAGCAAAACTATCACTTTTCGTCGGTATCATCTGAGACCACTGTCTCACAGGGGCTATACTATTGTACCGCCCCGGAGGAGCCTGCTTATCCATGCTGAATCCTGAAAAAAACAGCATGTCTTTGGCACTTTGAAAAATTGAATCGAATTGTTTGGATTTTAAATTTATTATATCTAGATAACAGGCAAACAACTTACTTGTAGTAAATGGACCTTAAGAGCTGCAAGGGTGCAAGTGGGTCACCTAATGGAAAATGCCACAGTCACTCACGACTCACCTCATTGATTTATTATCAGTATGCATGGTCTGTGAACTGTAATGTCTTTGCTTCAATTCTCGGGTCGGGTAAGTTACTTTGTGTGGGTTTTCTGGTTTGTAACGTTCGATTTACCTAGGCTTCGGGGATCCAGGTGCGATTTTATGACAACCTGGAAAACATGTAGATTCGATTCGGGATTTTAAAGTACGAATGAGCAAAGAGAGGAGAAATGTAGGTATCATCATTGGAAATTTGGCTATTACAAAGTTTTTTTTTTTTTTTATAATGTTACCGCCTTTTCAATCCGATTTAATCACAATACAATTGGTGTTATGTATTATACAGCTTTACTTCATTAAAAATAAAGATACGTACCATTAGAAGTGCATTGTTTACTAGTAGCCAATAGAGAAAAGGAAATGCAATTCATAAGCCTAAGCCAAGAATATACATATACGACCAATACTTCGGAGTAAAAACTAAATCTGATGACTGAATCACGTTTTTACACCGCGATAAAACCCTTATGTTTTTCGTGCCGCGCTGACAAGAATATTATGTTAACTGGCTTTTCTCCCGATGAGTCAGCCCATATTTCTTTCGTTTCGCAATTCTTAGCTCCGTGATATACGACTTTCATCGATAGCAGACACTTATCGTGCGCAAGATTTATGATATTTTCGTATTATTTATACGCCTTATTATTAGTGTTGTAAAAATGAGCGCTGAGAGTCGAGCGTCGAGCGCTGAGTCGACGCTTTGGAGCGTTTTAGACTCGAGCGTTAAACGCTTGAGCGTTTAAGGCTTGCGAGCGTTGAGAGTTTAGACTTTCATGCTCGAGTTATGCGCTCGAGCGTTCAAGCGTTGTAGTTTTTAAATACGGATAGATGAAAAAAATGTGATAAATAAAAATGTTAGGAGTTGTGGGGGGCGGTAGGTACGGTGAGTATTACTTATCTTTTGACTTTGGTCGTATAAGCTGGCCTTATCTATACATATAAATAAAATTGAAGTGTCTGTTTGTAAAGTGAAAATAAATAAAAATGTCCAAGTACATATCGTTATACAGGGAGCGCAAAAAAATGGCGCACTTGCTCAGTTTGGTACAAGGGCATAATATTAATATCATAATAAAAAAATAATATTTGGAAAATATTTCGCATTAACCGTTGTTTACACATGGGTAAGGTCATGAACTCTTAGCTGTATAATTTATCCTTCTCTAACTTCAAAAAAGGGTATTTTTGGTTCCATTTCAAATAAATCAATCAGTTAAACAGGGGCGTACTTAGATTTAAGCGTCAATAAATTTACAACATAATAACTTTAGGTGCAGTTGCATCGTGTATGGATTGACTATTTTGTTTGTCATTATTTTCCTTAGTGTCACAAATCCAAACTGAAAGACACCAAGAAATCACACTGGTCATCGCTTAAATCATGTAAGATTGCGAATTTAATTATAACTAGAAAAGTTTTGGTAATACCTACATAACATTTAAATTTTCTAAATAATTAATATTCATTGAAAAAATAATCTTTTGACACTGATTAATAAAAAATAAGATTTTTAAAATGATGGCCCAATTCGGCCCTATTAGTCAAAGGAAGCCGCCGGTCATAGTGTACTTCGTCGGATCCAACGCGGCTCGATTATTCTTCCTTTGAGGTTGCCGCCGCCCTTTGTGAGCGCGAGCCGAAAGGCGGCAATTTCTTTGTCGGTAACTTTTAGCATTTTGCAAAAGAAGACCGACATCTTGAGGTGTGTTCACACTACACACTTGATATAACTTAATTTGATTAAGTACCTACTCCGATATAAAAGTTACGTTAAAAAAAAAGATCTTATTGGACTAATAGAATGGTCCTTGCTCAAGAGCTTATAATATTATTTAAATATGTCATCAACCGATCCAGTCAGTTACAAATTGCCTATTTACTTTTGCTTATTATTGTATTTAACATTACTAATGTGTTTTGAAAATTATGTTACTTTAAAGTGATAAAATTTCTTCTAAATTCTTATACCTAGAGAAATTGTCAAGAATCAAGAAACAGAACGATATGGTGTGGGAATTCTTCTCACAAAAGAAATCTCCAAATCAGTCACAAAGTTTGTTCCCTTTTCCAACAGAGTCATGTTGATCAAACTGGAGGCAAAACCATACAACATTAACATTGTGCAGGTGTACGCACCCACGGGAGACAAACCGGTTACTGAAATAGAAAACTTCTACAAAGACATTGACATCTTGTTAAAATCCACAAAACACCATGAAGTGGTCATTGTTATGGGCGACATGAATGCGAAGGTGGGTTCAACCGTCGTACCTGGAGTTGCAGGTCCTTATGGTCTTGGAACCCGTAATGATAGGGGCGACCTACTAATAGAATTTTGTCAAGAAAAAGATCTTGTAATTACGAACACCCTATTTAAACTACCACCTCGCCGTTTATACACTTGGACATCGCCAATGCATACTTCTGAACACATTGTGAGGAACCAAATAGATTACGTGATGGTCAACAAACGATACCGAAACTGCATTAAGAAAGCACAAACCTACCCTGGAGCAGATATTAGATCAGATCATAACCCAGTTGTGGTGGACATAAGATGCAAGTTGAAGAAGACACAATCGAAAAGAAGTGACAGAAGACCAAACGTACGGAAACTATCTGAGCCCCATACGCGAGAAAAGGTTTGCAATGCCATCAACGAATGGGCCACGGAACAGCGCACTAGAACTGTTAACTCCGAAATGGAAACATGGACTAGCCTTAAACATAAGGTGTATGATATCTGTCACAAATATCTTCAACCGTCACAATTGGTTAGGAAACAGGACTGGATGACAGACTCAATTTTACAACTAATGGAAGAACGGAGACTGTGCAAGACTACAAATCCAGAACGGTATAAACAAGTTGATAACACCATAAGAAAACAAATTACCCAAGCTAAAAACAGATATTACAGCGATAAATGCGCACACTTAGAGGATCTTCTTCAGAAACATGACACCTTCAATGCACATAAACATATCAAGGAAATGGTGGGTCAAAGACAAAGACCAATTAATATACTTACCGACGAGGTGGGAATCTGATCCTAGATCCCATTAGCAAGAGGAAACAATGGTGTGAATACGTCTCGGAGATGTTCGCTGATCTAACCAGAAATATCCAAATAACTACCGACGACAATGGTCCCTCTATCTTACAATCTGAGGTATTACGCGCCTTGAGATCAGCCAAAACAGGAAAAGCACTGGGACCTGATAAAATACCCATTGAAATCCTCAAGCTATTAGAAGAAGACAAACTGGATGTACTGACCCAGTTCTTCAACAATATCTACGAAAATGGAGTCCTTCCTGATGACTGGTTAAAATCTACGTTTATCACAATACCCAAAAAGCAAAATGCTAGAAAATGTGGAGAATATCGTATGATCAGTCTAATGAGCCATGTCCTAAAAGTGTTCCTAAACATCATACAGAACAGAATAAGACTGAAATGTGACGAACGACTGAGAGACAGCCAATTTGGTTTTCGCTCTGGCGTCGGCACACGAGAAGCCCTATTCGCCCTCAACGTTCTTGTACAAAAATGCCGAGATATGCAAAATGATATATGGATATGCTTTGTTGACTACGAAAAAGCATTCGATCGAGTTAAACACCAGCAACTCATGAACCTTTTAATGGATATTGGTCTCGATGGCAAAGACGTAAGGATTATCCGTAATCTATACGAAAAACAAGTGGCTACAATTAGGGTCGACAATGAAGACACCGAGGATATAGAGATCTGTCGTGGGGTCCGGCAGGGATGCATTATGTCTCCACTTCTATTTAATTTGTACTCGGAAGCCGTGATGTCTGAAGCTCTTGAAGACCTTGAAGCTGGAGTAAAAATCAATGGTACCATCATTAACAACTTGCGTTACGCAGACGATACTGTTCTCGTTGCTTCCTCAGAAAGCGATTTGCAAGCCATTGTAAATAAAGTCAACGAGAGCAGCCAAAAAGCCGGTCTGTCGATGAACATCAGCAAGACAAAACTGATGGTAGTCTCCAGAAATCCAGGAATAAATCCTAACATATCGATAGGTGGAAAACAACTAGAGCGAGTACGACAATACAAGTATCTCGGTGCTTGGGTAAATGAAGCATGGGATTCCAACCAGGAAATTAAGACCCGTATAGAACTTGCCCGAGCCTCTTTCAACAAAATGAGAAAAGTGCTGTGTTGTCGTCAACTGAACATAAATCTCAGAGTAAGGATACTTCTCTGCTACATCTGGCCTGTCGTCATGTATGGCTGCGAAGCATGGACCTTGAAAGACGATACTACAAGGCGCCTAGAGGCATTCGAAATGTGGTGTTACCGTCGCATGTTGCGCATCAGTTGGATGCAGAAAGTAAAGAACGATACCGTGCTCCAGCGTGTCAGTATGCCCCGGAAAATGATGCAAACCATCAAAAAACGCAAGACAGAATATCTCGGCCATGTGCTTAGGCACGATAGATATAAGTTGCTCCAATTAATTATTATGGGCAAGGTGGAAGGCAAGAGACGCGCTGGACGAAGGAAAAAATCGTGGCTTCGAAACATCCGGGAGTGGACCGGTATCAGCACCGTTGAACAACTATTCCATCTGGCTAAGGACAGGGAAAAATACAAGAAGCTGACGGCCAACCTTCAGCACTGAAGAGGCACTCGAAGAAGAAGAAGAAGAAGAAGAGAAATGTCGTCTACCATTATAGCATAGAATTTGCATAATATGAGACTTCTGTGAGATAAAATTAGTGAAATTAATAAACACTAAGCACTAATTTACTGCACTGGAGACCCCGTGCCCTGCAGTGGCACGTATATGAGCTGATACAGTACTAATACTAATTGTTCACATGAATTATTATGAACTCAAATAGGAAAGCTTTGTATCTAATGTGAACAGGCCTTTATCTTTCAAAAATCAAAATAATAATTTATTTTTTATTAGTTGAATTCGGATTACGATCGCGTGTGCATGTATTAGTCGTGTGCATATTATTGTAAATTCGTTTTCAGTTATTTTGAGTAAATTTTATTAATTTCACTATGCTTTGAACATTACCCAATTTGATAGCTTTTGATGTAACTTGTGTTATGTGAAATGTAAAAGAAAAAGTGATTTGTGCTACCAAACTATGACAGTGTTTTCGTGCGGGTTTTGGCGGATCCTGCGCTTCCATCCTTGCCTATCAAGGTCATTACGGTTTACATTGCAAGGTCAGTAAACTATTTTAGTGGTCATTAATAACAACTAACCAGCCCATATGAGTCACCGACGGCCTCCGTGGCGCAGTTGGTAAGAACTGCCTGTGAAATGAGAGACCGCGGGTTCGGTTTCTGCCCCGAGACAAATAATTTCCATGAACCATAATTATTTTTCTAATACCCGCGACACAAGTTTTGTATCTTAGTGTGGGGTTAGTACCCATGTATGTGACTGTTGACAGTATTAATTTAATATCTTTTTATGTACCCTGAGCGTTATGTACACAATCGCACGACTTATAAGTAAATAATGAGCTCTGCTTATTTATTGTTGAGTGTCTACCGTTCAGTTGTAAGGTTCAATCACTTTAGCGTAATGTGTTAAGGGATAGCATATGTAACGCTAGTTTTTTTTTTCTCGGCATCTTTCTTAATATTCGCTAGCGCCATGCAAATCCGTCTTAATTAAGATGCCTTCACCATATACTATAATGTATATTGGCAGGTGCGCCGTTTTCTTGTCCACCCTGTATACACGATACCTATAACGAAAATGACCTTAGATTTTTTTTGTCTGTCTGTCTGTCCGTCTGTCTGTTTGTTCCGGCTAATCTCTGAAATGGCTGGACCGATTTTGACGGGACTTTTTTTGTTAGGTAGCTGATATAATAAGAAGTAACTTAGGCTACATTTGTAGTAGAAAATTTCATTTATTTAAAAAATAACTAAAAGACCTAATTAACTTTTTTGTTAAACTTCACGCGGACGAAGTCGCGGGCACAGCTAGTCATAACTAAAAGAAGGAACAGACTTAGTAACGAAAATATACAGGCCAATATGTGACTTTTCTCATGATTAAAAAAAATATAGTGTTGCAAAGGTGTGTGATGATTTTAGGTAGGTATTTAATTTAACTTAGTTGCTAAGAAAAATCAGTAGGTAGTCAGGAATTGTACAGAAATTTCAGCTATTTTTTTTTATTGCATGTTGGGTGTTATTTATTTATTTATTTATTTAAACTGCTGTTTGACGGGAGAAAAAGACATTGCGGTGGTACCCACCAAGACAGCCTCCCACATATTAGAGACTTACCACCAGTAAAATACAAAAACCAAAAACAAACAAAAAGCTAAACCACACTTGTAATGTAATTTGGGCCTTATGGCGTAGATCATATGGCATATTGTATACTAATAATAAATAAGTATTTTTCTACTATTATAATATAAATATCGTTAAAAATAAAATTAAAATTGTCTTATTTCAATTATACTATCTTTTTTTACGGTGGTCGCGGGTTCGAATCCCAGGGCACACCTCTGACTTTTCGGAGTCATGTGTGTATTGATAGTCAATCACCATGCACTAAAACGGTAAGGGAAAACATCATGAGGAAACCTGCATACCATAGCGATTTATAAAAAATTCTATGGTATGTAAGTCCGCCAATCCGCACTAGGCTAGTGTGGTGGACTATATGGCCTAAACACTCTCAATCGAACTCTCGATTGTAGAGTAGGCCCGTGCCTTGCAGTGGGACGTATATGGGCTGATACAGATACAGATCTTTTTTACAGTTTCTCTAACTATGTAATCTAAGCGCGCTCTCAAGCTCGAGCCGAGCGCTCAAGCCACTGCTCGAGCGTCGAGCGCTTCAGTCGAGTCCCGACTCGAGCACGAGCAATCTGCTTGAGCGTCGACTCGAGCGTTTAAGCGCCGACTCGAGCTTTTTTACAACACTACTTATTATACCTTACGCCTTATAACCTTCATAATTGAGGGTGAGGAGATAAATCAATTTCATATTAGATCTTCATGTCATAAAATATTTTATTAAACCTTCGTTATTGTGTTCTGTATCAACCCATATACGTCCCACTGCAGGGCACGGGCCTACTCTACAATCGAGAATACGATTGAGAGTGGTTAGGCCATATAGTCCACCACGCTGGCCTAGTGCGGGTTGGCGGACTTACATACCATAGAAATTTTATAAATCGCTATGGTATGCAGGTTTCCTCACGATGTTTTCCTTCACCGTTTTAGTGCGTGGTGATTGACTATCAATACACACATGACTCCGAAAAGTCAGAGGTGTGCCCTGGGATTCGAACCCGCGACCACCGTAAACATGTTGGCAGTCGCGTCTGGTCCGTTTACCAACAGGCCACCACGCACTGTTATTGTGTTAGCACTGGTAAATTCAAAGGTCGTCTGTCAAAAAAGAATGAACTTGAGGAAACAATGTTAAGTCAAGAAAACATCACTATTGCAAAATATTTAAACAAAAATGGATAAGCATTTGACGAAAGTTTGTTTCCCCTTAGATATAATTCTTATCAAAAAAGGCAATATTTCTGAAAACAGTAGAAACAATTTAAGCATGTAATATTATGGATAAATTTCTCTCTAAATGTGGTCTGCACGAAGAAAAGGCTTCTAACGTTGAGGTCCGTAATAAAGTTCGTAATTTACAAACAAAACTCGTGACTAAGATAATAAAGGAGCATAAAATTGTCGGGGTACGACTCTGGGCCCCAACCGCAAAGAACATGGATGTATAAATCTGTTGGATGTGAACATTTTTAGATTTAAAGATGAACGATTGTGACCGAAGTTAAATTTTGATACCTGTGTATAATTTTCCTTCAAAATTATGATAGTGTTCCTCAGCGAAGAAATCCTGATAAAACTGCTGAACATAAGCATCGAAGATTTCTATAGGCACATTTACGTTTCAATATCGGTCGGTGTCACGGATATATTTATATTATTATTATATTATTGTCTATTATATCAGAAACTGCATGGGTGCATATATTTTTGTTAGTCAATGCATTCTCGAATGGCCTAAAGCGGGTTGGCGGACTTTACATACCATAGAAAAACAATTGCCGACATGATCATGAACCGATAAAAAATAAAATAAATAATCCATACAAAACGCCATGGCATGCTGGTTTCTGTGCGATGATTTCCTTTACCTTTATAGTCTAGAATAATCATTTGTACAGAATGCTAGTCCACTGATGAACTAATTCGTAAACGATATGATGCGAAAAGAACATTAGGCTTTAAACTATGATCCCGGCGGGAAAGCGACTACAATAATCTACTGTTGAATTATATCCTTACTGATATTATAATCCTGAAAGTGAATTGATTTGTTACGCACTATAGATATAATCTACTCTTAATGGAGAAATTATAAAAAATCATTATCTTTTAATCCTCTATTCAAATGAGAGACGCCAACAAAGTGATGTAAATGGCAATTGTATAACAAAATAATTTGTGTTATTGAATATAATATTCTTACATCGTTGTGCATTAGCACACATCCCTGACGTGTGTTTGTCACAACAATCTCTTTATACAGGGTGACGTTTACATTTCATAAACTAAAACATAACAGGCAAATGCGGCGTCTAACCGCAGCGTTTGAAGGATTCCATTACGGTTCACGTTTAGACTGTACCAATTTTTGCTTCCGGTTTTTGTATGGTGTACCTACATACTTGCATATCTAGACTAATATTATAAAGAAGAGAGATATATTGTTTGCCTTGAATAGGCTCTGAAACTAATGGACCAATTTGAAAATATATTTCACCATTATAATCCTGCATTATCCCTAATGCACGGCGATATTTTCAAAAGTTAAGTTTCAGACAGCAAGTATCTCATATTTGTATTAACATAGGGAATTTTTAAGCATGGGAATTAATTAATGCAGACAGGAGACGTCATTTTCAAATATTCAAATTTCGAATGATAGAATGGACCAAAACTTTATTTCAATGGCTCGGTAGACACAATGATTTGCACACTCTTTCTCCAATGCAAAAGCACCCATGAGATATGACACAAAATGCATTAACAATAAATGTGCTTAATATACTACACTTTATTATTTTTGTGTATATTTTGTTACTGCTGAATTCAGGTAAGTATAAAATATTTTTGCATAAACAGTGTCATAAAAACCACGAGTTAGATAATACAAATAGTCGGTGTGAGAGTGTAGCAGCGATATCTACGGGAATGCTCCGACCAACTGCATTATGAGCATTTATCATTGTACTTCATTAACTAAACGTTTATACGTTTAGTAAGAAATAGTACGGATTATATTTTATGTTATAATGTTACGTGGTAGCAGACAGAAAAGCATTGTCAAATAAATTTTTGTATTCTAAAATTAATACAGTACGTTTTAAACTGATGCCTTTTTCCCAAAATGTGTAGGAGACACATCGTGCCTATCGCTATATCGGGCAATTTCTGACTACGGGCGTAAATCCTAGTAATCACCATAGAACAACAGCACCACCGAGTCAGCACGATTTATAAGTGATATAGTACCCACCGCTGATAAATGGTAGTTTTCGCCTGTTGATACAGTTACAGTTTGAGCCCATATACATTCCACTACAGGGCACGGGCCTCGTCTACAATCGAGAGTACGATTGAGAGTAGTTAGACTATATAGTCCATCATGCTGGCCTAGCGTGTGTTGGCGGACGTTACATACAATAGAAATTCTTAAAAATCGCTATGGTATGCAGGTTCCCTCACGATGTTTCTCCACCGTTATAGAGTGTGGTGATTGATAATCAAAACACAGATGACTACAAAAAATCAGAGGCCGGTTATACTGGTTTGTAGCCGGACATTCGTGCTGTCCATAAAAAGAAAAAAAAGGTAATTAATTATTTATAATGTCAAGAAATGTATCAATTGGTGTAAAACGAACTGCTGAACTTATTAGAAACCAAAATTAAGACATTAATGTATATTTAATATAATTTAGAATTTATTAAAAAAATGAACACGAGTCCAAGGAAAGAACAGATGACCATATTCAACTGTTCTGTGAATACAAATATAATAATACTATAAATATAAATATTAAGGATAGGCTACATAATGTTTAAAATCAAACAAAATGTACCAATGAATACGGTGATTTTAATGATTTATCGACAAGGCTTTTGCACCTGTTGTAAACCGTTTTAATATTTTCTATAATTGTACTCCGTGTAATGTACTCCGGTACGGTTACAAAGCTGAGGTCTCGGGTTCGAATCCCGGGTTGGGCAAAGTGATATTGGATTTTTCTATTCATTTATCAGCCCAGAGTCAGGAATTTGTGCCCGATATGGCGATAGGCTCGCCACCTATCACATCATGGGACGGAACATACAAGGCGAAATGTGGGTGCCCTGGCACCTCTGCCTACCCCTTCTGGGAAAAAGGCGTGAGTTTATGTATGTATGTATGTAATTTTGGTATCGTTCAGTAAGTGAAATGAATGGAAAAGTGTTTTGGTTTATTTATTTTTTTACATGAAACGTCTTGTTCCTTTCCTAGGATTGATTCGAAGTAAGGATCATTTTCATCTTCTTCAGTAGGTTTTTTCCCGCATGACTTATCCTTTTCAAAATGACTCATCTCCGTCTGTGCATTAGAAATGTTAACATGATGATTATTATTATAATTATTATTTCTATCACAAGATTTTCTTCAACTACAGAATATAGCTTCAATAGAACCCTGTGGTGAATGTCATTACAATTATTATACGTGGTTAAAAATATATACCTACAACAAGTACATACATATCAGCACTACCATAGTACAGTACTTTGTACAGATTATTTTTTAATACTATCCAAAGATCATTACTACTGTCCAAAGCTTGGTATTATTTTTATAATCTATCATTTCTTATGATTTTATCTAGAAATATCAATCAAAAGCATTCCTATTAAGCGTTACATTACTTAATTTCTCATGCGAAGAACTTGTAAGCCACAAAAGGGAGATATTTCAAAGAGCACTCAACAATATTGCAAGGCACAAATGGGAAACAATTATTGAAAATTGAAGATTTTGTGTCGCCAAAGCGTTTTCGAGTCTCGAGAGAGTTTTAAAAGCCGCAGATACACAATTTTAGTACTATACCGAAAACCAATGTTTTGGAATTATTAATCTTTTTTTTATTGCAGTGAATGGCGAGACGAGCAAGCCTGATGGTAAGCGATACGAACGCTCATAAACAGTAGCAACATTCCACTGCGCTCGCCATTCTGAGACATAAGATATTAAGTCTCAATATATGTCCAGTAGTTGCTCTGGCTACATATCTTCTAAAATATACTTATAATGCAGTAGTTTGTTCCCAATTTGCCCCCCTCCCGTCTTTTTTTATTGCGAATTGAATTATCAAGAAGCTACCCTAATACTTTTAAAAATATGATTATCACTTGTTTACTTTATCGCTTTTCGTAAATCTTTCGTAAATTATCGTAGTTTAAAAAACCTTAGGAAAGAACTCTAGATCTCACAGCATATCGATACTCCAACCAGATCAGTAAGTTCCAAACAAAAAACATATTTTATTATTTTTGTTAATTTCGGGGACGCGATGAAAGTTTAACAAGCCACATGGTCTATCTCATATGAAATGCACGATTGGTTAATGGACCACTTAAAAGTATTTTAAATTCTTTCCACGCTGTTTCAATTTCAGGTACATGCTAACGGGGATATGTTACTAGAATTTATTTTAACAAAAGCGAATATTCATTTTTGGAACAAATTGTGACGGCTTCGGTTGCGCAGTTCGTTTTGAGTCTGACTATGACACCATACGAGACTTGTATAAATGAGTATGGGATTAGGACATTCTAAATTTGGAATTCCTTGGGGGAGGTCCATGTTCAGTAGTAGACTTTCTGTGACTGAAAAGAGGAAGAGAGAAGACATTGTATGTGTCGTTGGAAGCATATATAATAAAATCAAACCTAACCTTGGATCGTTGTAATATAAATTTAGAAAGATAATGATTCCAATGATTATACCTTTACGACTGATAGTCAATTTTCAGATATAACCCAGTTCCGAGGAAATAATATTTTTTAAACAGCAAGATCGTAAAAGTTGTTATGTCCGTTTGGGAATAGAGTTTTCATAGTACAGATACAACAACCGTTGACCAATAACAACACATTAACATTTTATCAGAAATTAAAGTATTCTTACCGAAAATTTTCACGATAACCTGTCCCACTATAAAAGTAACTTATTTTAGTTAGTGAAACATCAACTTCAATTAATGTTTCATAGCAATGCATTAACTGTTTGCCATTTGTGAGTTTAATGTTTATTTGTGACTAGCAGTTCGACCCAATTTCACCGGGTGCAGATTTTTTGTCACCACATTATACCAAAAACGTTGAATTTCCGTATAAACTTTTGTATTGTATTAAACTATATTCATAAACATTTTCTTCTTAATCCATTCCTTCACTAAGCTTGTTTAATAAAATACCGCCATATAGCTCACTATAAATAAATCAGTGTACACTTAGAACAGTAATCTCCTGGACCTCCCTACGGTATAGCCGCACAGCACTTGACAAAGCCAGTTTTCCGTGGAAGAATGGATCCACGTCTACCAAAGAGTATATTCCACATACAAAGGACCATCTATGCGCTCACTGCTCAAGCCTCAAAAGTCCAACTGCTTTTGTAGTCACTTCGAGAGAAGAGGAATGTTTGGTACATTCGATTTCAAATAGATTTATAAACTATCTATGATTATAGAATAAGGCCTTATTAATAGTCAAAATAGATATGAAATAAAATATAAATGCTTTATGGAATCTTTAAAATGTTATTCCTATATTAATGAGATTCAGCTACTTTTTTTTTCTCTGCGATCCATATAACATAACAGAATTTCAACAGCTTAACCATTCTCTCTCATGGGTCCTATGAAATGCAGAATTTTGCGTTTTAATCTCAGATAGGATTTAGCACTTCTAGAAGCCTTGATTTTCATAGGTGATGTTCCTGAAAATTGCAATTTATATAAGTTCATAAGATTATTTCTGTATTTGGCATTCCTCTTATATAAATAGACATGACCAATGCTACAATTTGATAATGCGTAGGTACATTAAAGTAGCACATGTTACCAATTTTTATTTTTTTACTTTCATAACTTGGGTTTACAAATCGATTAATTTAGGTTACTAAGACTTTTTCTTACACTTAACTTTCGGCATAGATAAGATAATAAAAATATTTCTCACAATGATCTACGAATTCGTTTGGAGTTTTCTAAACTTTGCTCGTAAAGCATACAAAAGTTAGTCGTAGATTCGGACATAAGTGTACGATTACTTTGTGTTACTAGCAAAATTTTGGTGTGTATGTATGTAATGCGTATAAAATTCATATTTTAATAGGATGAAAGGGGATTCAACTAACGCATTCTAGTACCTAAATGATGCAATGTCATTTGATCTTAATAAAAAAATGGGTATAACGACAACTCGATTCAACGAATAAAATATATTCGTGGGCATAAATGTCGATTCTTATAACCGAATTATTTCTAACATAAACAGTGTTTTGGAGTATAGCCTAAAATCTCTCAATCGGACAGCATTGCAGAGGATTGGATTAGATATTATACAACATGTAACAGATTTAACTGTAAAAGCGGAAAGTAGTACGTTCAGAATCAGCTACTGAACCGATATCAACTTTTTTTTTGGTAGGTATTTTTTTTCAAAATAATTAGTTAAGACCAAGTAAATTACAGACACTCTTTCATTTACTACTCCGAACAAACGAAATTGAAACGTAACTCGAGGACATAAGATCATTTTTACATGAATCACTAAACGAAAACTCTAATAAACTAAATAATGAACAAAAATGAACTTTATTTCGATGGTGATAAAGTTTATTTAAGCAATCTATCAATAATCAAACGCACAAAACGATAGGCCTCAATAAACGTAATAAGCTACCAAAATAAATAACTATCATATTCTCTTTTCCGCACATTTAACTACAACTAGATAGAGCAGGATGCAGCTATTGTTTAATGCAATTTGATCCATCCGACAAACGATGGCGCGCGCGGCGCGGCGGTACATCAAAAGGCAACCGGTATAGGGATGCGCCGCGATAAAAAATTAAATATTACTCCCGGTATTTGCAAGACCGGGCGATCTAAATCCCGCGCAATACATGCACTTAAATGAAACAAATTAAATTGTAACAAAATCACTATGAAATGAAACAACAAGTAGGTATTTCTATGAAAAATAATTTCGCGGAACGTTAAAATGGTGATTAAATTCGGTTTGTAATTTTGCTACAATGTATGCGGAATTCCGGTGTGTATAATATCCCGTTATTGCAATCCCTAAATGGGCACCGACTATGTGAAAAAAATCCAGTCGTGCACCGCAGTTATCTGTGTCTACTTGTGTTTAAGTGTTTAGTAGATATTTCGATAACTTTCGCGCGCGATGTCTTTTCGGTATTCGAATATTGAATACAGTGAAATGGTGAGAACTTTGGCACTGTGTGGTGATAATGTATCATTGGCATGCAGGACATTTAACAACAGGCACGGCCGCGGCACCAGTGTAGTGTCCGACAGTATCTCGATGCTGAGTTCGGAGAGCGCTGGATAGGTCGCGGCGAACCTGTGCAATGGCCTCCTAGGTCACCCGACTTGACGCCTCTTGACTTTTTTTGTGGGGACGTAATAAATCTCTGGTATAACTAGACTACTAAAAAGTAGAATAGTGGCAGCCTTCCTAAAAGTGAAAAGTGACACTGAAGTTTTACATAAATTACGTGAACAATTACGCAAATGTGCATCAAAGTGTATCAAGGTGGTGGACATTTCGAACATATTTTTAAAAGAAATCGCCGCATGAGTGCCATGTAACACGTAAGTTAATTTTGTTGTATTTTTTTGTGTTGTGATTCCCAATCTAGTCTTCATTGTTAGATATTGCGTTATCTAATTATCTTATTCATTAGTAATGCAAAATAAATGACGCCCGTATCCTGCCCGCCTGTAGGAACGAAGTTTAGCGGAAGTGAAATTAATAATATTTTATAGTCGATTCATGCAAAATATTGTCTTACGTTGGGTTCGTACGCATTATATCTAGTAAGTAAAATATTTAGATTTTATAGCTAAAACACAAATGTTATGCTTACAGATTAAATTAATAATAATTTGTTTACCAAACCACCCAGTAATCAGTTACGTACGTAATTTGTATTAGGCTTGGGCAAAAAATATCGATATATCAAAATATCGATATTTTTTCAGAAAAATATCGATATAAATTAGCGATATTTTTTCCCGCGATATATCAATTTTCGATATTTATTTTCAGATATCAAAATCGATATATTTTTTAAGCTCTGCTGTCTGCTCATGCGTCACATCATGTTTTTGACCAATCCGATTTCGTAAATTTAGAAAATACGGGTGGGTCCTTCATCTGGTCCAGACATGAGAAATTATTAAATCTGAGCATAGTTTCCAAGCAGTAGCTGTGTCCCCAATGAACTGAAGCAGTATCACTTTTAGAAAGAAAATCTGATCCAATATAGCTGGGTAAAATGTCAACATCACACGCCGGTTCCCTCGGATATCGCTCAAAAATATTTGATTTGTCAAGCATCTTCAGTGTAATCTGAAAGAGTAGCTTCAGTGGTAAAGGACAATGGCAGATTTCCATACATGATTTTAGTTGATGTAAATTTAGAGCGTTTATTGGTGATAAAAATATAAATGAATTCCGCTGCCGTTCCTAAACAATAATGTGTTGAGAAATACTGCTGAAAAAGTCTACATTACTTACTAAACGTTTTCAATTTATAGATTTTGAGGTTATGTTCTCTTTGACATTTCCAATTGAAATATTATTGTTTTCTTTAAAATGTTATTTGGTGAAGTAGGGCTTTGAAATAAATATTTACCGCACTTGTTTTGCCAAATAAAGCTATTTTTTGTAACAGATTTTAGGAGATTCGATGAAAAATATTTTTGGTCGGCTTAAAAGACCTTACGCCATTGCTGAAAAATACCTGACGGCCATACATAATAGTCAATAAAGCTTTTTATTTTATTGTGAAACTTAAACATCGTTACACAACTATAGTTAGTATGCTGAAAACTCATGAAAAATAATAATATTATTATTATCAAGCATGACATTTCTAAACGCGTTATTCATGCAAATACGATTTCGCCATTGTCCTTTGGCTGATGTCAATATCAGACAAATGCTGGTTTGGATAATGTTTTTTTATTTTGTTTCTATTTTTATGTCGAGCAATTCGATTTTTTTTAAATAATAAAACTTATGTTGAAACAGGCCAGATGTGTATTTGCTTTAAAATTCCGATAATTTTGGCAATTTTTATAAATAATTGCAAATTGGGCAAAAAATATCGATATATCGAAATATCGATATTTTTTGGGTGATATATATCGATATATTTGAAAAATATCGATACGATAAATATCGATATATTTTTTCCATTTGCCCATCCCTAATTTGTATTTCGTTTATTGTCAGCTGTTTCTGCCAGCGCGGCGCGGCGCGTCGCAGCGTTCGGCGTTAGGTACTCGTGTGAATAGGTCTTGTGTAAATGTGTGCGTGTCCGCGAGCGTGTGTAGTACTACTCTCTTATTTGTAACTCGTGAGGTGACCATGTTAAGTGCCTACATTTGGTATAACTAATTTCATAAATAAAATATTTTGTAATTATGGTAGTACGATTTCAAAGCATAAACTATGATTGCAATAATATTTTAAAGTTGGGGTGTCTGAGGTTGTGAATTAATCCTGTTACACGTTGTATATTGGATTAGATAGCCATGCTCAACAGGGGAATTATGGATCGATACAGTAACCCACACATCAGCTTTGTACAAAAAAAAGAATTCAGCGAATAACACTGAATGCTCAAGGTTGTTCGCCGTCAATAATATTGTCAATTTAATCCGCAATGTATTCAGTTCTTTACTACACACGAGGCTCAGGTGATCTCAATAACACGCCGGGTTCCAATCGAATTTATGAGGCAAAACCGTGGTAGCGCCCAATTTACATACAAGCCACGCATGTGTGTGACAAGCTCTGTCCTGGCCGAAAAGTTTATTCCTACACGAAAAGATATTACAACAAAAAATCTTAGGTAAGATTTTTTCGTGGAATTCAAACTAAACAGTTTACTTTAATGGTTTTGGAAATAACAATTACAGGCTTAGTGGCGCTGTAGGCGATCGTAGCACGAGAAACGAACAGAAAGATTTATGACTCCGTCTAGATCAGTCTAGGTATTGATTCTACTGGTGGTAGGTCTCTCATATGTGAGAGGCCGCCTGGGTGGGTACCACCGCAATGTCTATTTGTTCCGCCAAACTGCAGTGTGAGTGCACTGTTATCTTCCGGCTTGAAGAATATTGTAGCCAGAGTAATTACTGGACATATTGAGATTTAAGTGGAATGCCAAGCATTGCTTTGTAATTGAAGGTGCTGTTTGGTTTTGCTACTGTTCATAAGCGGTCGTATCGCTTACCATCAGTAGGCCGAGCACGAAAAACTATCGAATTCGTAACGTAAACGTATCGAGTTCTCGATACGTTTACCAGAGTATGTCGATAGTACGTAGCACGAAGCACTTTCTGTCGACTATCGAGAGCTCGATACGAATACGTTAGTGACGTCATCCTAATGTAAGCAGTGATGTTGCTTTAAGAGCATAATGAGCGACTTGTTGAATGAATGATGCGTTCGAATACCATATCAAATTTAAAATAATCTTAATAACTTGACTCCACCGTTTACTTATAGGACATTTAATTTAGAATATGCATTTACAGTGAATAAATCATTAAAAGCGAGCTATTGGAAATTAAAAAGTGACATTATCGTTGAAGAAATAAAAAAGATTTTTAGATAACAAAAAAATATGATACGTGTTCCGAACGACTCCACTTGACATCGACACGACTCCAAACCAAGGTTGAGTTTGTTTATGTTTCTATAAGTTAACAGCGAAAATGTTCTTGTTTGTTCCTTTCATTAAATAATTAAAATATTTAATATGTATCAAATATTTTGCAATACTAAATGATGGTGGAATTCATGAATACGTGAGTGAAAAGTTCTAATTAGTTTTAACGTTTACTTGAGAGTGCAAGATAATTAATTAATGTGAGTAAAATATTAATGATAAATAATTTTAAATAAAGTAGGTATTTCAATTTAGCAATTTCTATTCCAGAAATGGAGATTTGTCTAAACTCTAAATCTTCTAGCGCCCCGAGAGGTTGCAATAACATTCTAGCAAAATTGAAGGAGTTTACTATAAAAGCATGAAATTAATTTTGTATGTTTCGAAAGTTGATATTATTTATATCCATGGGGTATTTTGTATTTCTTTTTCACTGCAATAAAAAATTGTAAAGTATATATATTTTTTAATTCATTTTTGAACTTAGTAAATAAATAAATAAACCATGATTTAATTTCTCAAACTCAGTTTCTCTTGATTTATATTCATTTTCAATTGAACTTGCAGCAAGAAATGCATTATAAAGTACTAAGTTCATTTAGGGATAATCTTTGCATTATAGGTGATTTTAGGCACTTGATTGTTTTGATAACTTAAGTATAGTATTAGAACACTTTTCTACACAAAAATCAACTTAAACAAAACTATAATCACGATTAAAACATTATTATAATAAGTTTCGAAACCTTTCTCACCGAAAAAATTTAAGTGAGAAAACTTTCGACAATTCTCGATAGCCAGCCTTCGAAACTTACGATACCGTATGTCAAATCAACGTTCGTGCTCGCAAAATTGTTTATTTAACTCGAGTTTTGTTTACATTACGTCTCGATTTCGATACGAAAGTAAGTTCAAATGCTTCGTGCTCGCAAAATTAGTTCCTTTTACGCACGATAGAGGCGCTGTACAAATCTCATACAAAATTACTCGATTTCGATACGAATACTTTTTCGATAGTAATTCGTGCTCGGGCCACAGGTCAACGGCATGCTCGTCTCACCGTAAAAGTAGAAAAATTAATTACATGAAAATTAATTCATTTAAATAATAGTTGAATTAAATATTGATAATTTGGCAGAATATTGTCTGAGGTTTACTTTGTTTAGAAGTTGTGGAATCAAAAGAACTCAGCCAATAATGATACTATAATATAGCTGTCATTACAACCAGGATGTACACTACTGCAACTGAGAAGGCAACTATTGGACATATAATGTAAACTGTATTCGTGACTTAATTTCATTCATAGCGTCCGGTCGTCTGCGAACCATTCCTGCAGCTGAGTAACATATTGCCACGTTCAAAACATGACGTCGGAATCTGTGTAATTGTGATAAAGTGTGAGACCATCCTTACTAACAAGGAATTTATGTGCGGACAATCCGAATTGCGTTCGTGCTTCCTAGTCGTAATGATAAGTTGCCATGAATTTTTTAAATCAGATTGTCAATACATGCACCGAAGTACTAACTTTCTGGTCCTTATTTGTTCTGTGCGATACCATTTTCGTTTATGCTCTCAAGTCTATTTAACCGGTGCGCTGTGTCAAGCTATCGTCCCTTATCCATCTACCCATTAGCAAAAGGAAGTACACTCTTGAACATAGGCCTCTACCAATTATTTCCATAGTGACCTGTTGGAGGCAGCCTGCATCTAGCGACGTCCCGCGACCTTTATCAGGTCGTCTCACCCCCTTGTAGGTGGACGTCTTAAGCTTTCCGCTACGTGGTCTCCATTCGAGAACTTTTGGCCCCATCGGCCGTCAGTTCTCCGCACTATGTACCCCGCCCATTGCCACTTCAACTTACTAATCCGCTGGTCTATGTTGGTTATTTAGTTCTCCTACGGATCTCCTATTCCTGATTCGATTTCGTATGGAAACTCCGAGCATAGATAGCCCTCTCAGGATATTTATCTGTATAGGATATCTATCTATGTCCTTCATAAACTCTCTGAGGATCGTTTGAATAAAAAACTCACAGGGGCGATCATGTGAGAAATTGCTATATAATTCTAGAGGCATGCGAAAGTGAATCAGCCTGGATTAGGCCAGCATAGTGGACCAAGAGGCCTATTTCTGTAACAATGTTCTAAAAGGATATCACAATGTTATCAGATCATTTTCAAGGCATTGAAATTAAATAAATACACGTAGTAATCACAGCCATAGTCTTGACCCTTCACTGAGGCACCTTGCGTACACAGATCACACCCAACAGACATTGGCTACTGACGGGCGTTAATACGTAAGTGATTTTGCAACACCCATTTTGTGCATGGTACAGAATTTTAAGGATTTATATTTGGGGGAAAGGAGGGGAGGGGTAGTAGTGGTAGCATTTTTTCAGAATGTTGAGTAAGGGACATAATAAAATCAATCGTATCTAATTATCGTTGATAAATAACAAGGATTTTGGATGTTTTAGACTAGGAGTGAACGGGAATATTATTGCTGATAGATAGATAAGCCATATAATTTAGTCAACGGGATAATCACAATTAAATAATGACGTGATTCGTGTTTGTATGTTTTTCCTACTTTGAAGGGAGAAATGGGGTGAAACAAGGTAAAGGGTAGAATCTGACGATTTAAAAAAATATAAAAAATATTGCAAATAAAATTGCGGACAAAAAAAAAGCTAGTACTCCATATATTTGAAAGGTCAACTGGGAGAGAATGCCTCAGGCATTAGCCCGCCTTTATGCGTTGTATAAAAAGCATTAATAAATATATTTCAGATCTAACTTGCCAACATCAAAAAAATCACAAAAAGAACGGCCTTTTTCAGGCACTTAACTAATACTCAACAAAAAAAAGGCACTTCAAGATTTAGCATCAGCAGCTTATAACAGACCAACTAAAACACACATCTGCAGAAAAATAATTGAATTAAAAACATAGAAGTAATGAAAACAGAACAAATAAAATTGTAATTGTGAAAACCATTTAAAAAATAACATTGCTGAACTGGAAAGCAAAAACTTAATATCTGAAGAAAATATAAGCATTCTTAACTCTATCGGTGTAAAATGTAGAGAAATTTAAAGCGACAACTGTTAAGGGTAGAATCTGGTTCTTTATTTAAAACTAAAGTATTCTTCGGAACTAAAAGCATTATTTGCCTCATCATTAAATTTCTATTCGACCGAGGCTTACGAATATGTACGCAAGATTTTCGATACATGCTTACCAAGTGTAAAAACATTAGGACGGTATGTAGGTCTGTACATGGAAGTCCAAGATTCACGAAAGAAGCATTTAAAGCTTTAAATCAAAGCAGAGCAGTCCTAAACGACGAGAACACTTTATTGCTGTATTACGTTTGATGAAATGAAATTGAGAAAAAAGGTGGGGAAAACGCTCGGGTCTGTAGATTTTAGAGGCAGTATAGACTCAGATTGCAAAGAATAATGTAGCGATGCGTTAGTGTATCTATTAGTTCCGCTACATGGTAAATGGAAGGTGCCTATTGGTTCCTTTTTATGAAGAAGATTTTGGCTGAGACAAAAGCATTTTTACTCACCAGAGCGATTGCAATTTGTAATGTGGTTAACATTATTATCAAAGCTGTAACTTTTGATAGCTGCACATCCAACATATGGATGGCAAAAAAACTTCGACGCATTTGCAGCCTAACAATCTAAAGGCTATTTTTAAGCTCCAGATGACATTATTAAATTACTAAAGGAAGAGGTCAAGGATACTCGAGGAAATAGTATAAGATGGCACCACATAAAAATCTGCACGTATTGCATGAAAAGGAAATGTTTCATGCAGATAATAAACTTAAAAAATCAAATTTTCAGCATTTGATTTTTAACAAAAATATAATGAAAGTTAAACTTGCAACTCAATTTGTCACTAGAAATTGCTTTAGCGCTCAAATTCTGTAAAAATCATGAAAAATGCTAAAGTGCCTAGATGTAGACGCAACTGCTGACTTTTGGCGTGTTATAAATTATTTCTTCGATATACTTTAAACAATTAGAATGCGGAACAGATATTAAAGAAATAAGACAATTGCAAAAATGTTTTAATGTATTTGACCCGACGACTTTACTTGACGCATTCCCCAACATATACTCGATTTATAGTGCTCTGCGCCTTTATTAACAGTGCAAAATTCTTGTACCATAATCAATATATATAATTGAGATTAACCGCAATAATATTACTACATAAAGAGGAGACGTATGGGAAAATGAAGAACCTGAAGATTATTTATTTATAGAGACACTAGCTGTCGGGCCCGGCTTCGCCCGGGTGCAGATAGTTTTTGAGTCCAATCCACATCAAGAACATATTATTTCGCGTGTCTACTAACTATATTTCCCGCGTGCCGTCGACTATATTTCCCTTCCGTAGGAGAGGACATCCCGTGCCAACAATTTGAATTTGAAAGAGTAGAAAATATGTATATTTGGTTTCCTGACTCATCCCACGGAAACACTACATTTTTCGGGATAAAAAGTAGCCTAATAATCCAGGGTGTCAGCTATCACTATACCAAATTTCATCAAAATCTGTTGAGCCGTTTTTTCATGAAAGAGTAACAAACATCCATACATACATACAAACTTTCACCTTTATAATATTAGTAAGGATTACAACACCATAACGCTATCGAAATTTCCAGAACTAGAACACATTTTTGGAACCCTAGTACATTCAGTATCAGCCCATATACGTCACAGCAGGGCACGGGCCTCCTCTACAATCGACAGTACGATTGAGAGTGGTTAGGCCATATAGTCCACCACGCTGGTCTAGTGCGGGTTGGCGGACTTACATAGCATAGATTTTTTTATAAATCGCTATGGCATGCAGGTTTCCGTTACACATGACTCCGAAAAGTCAGAGGTGTGCCCTGGGATTCGAACCCGCGACCACCGTGAACATACTTACCAAAAAATATAAAAAGCTTTATTTGTTTTGAAGTAGTATCACATAACCACAACCAATCGTCCTTATTTTATAGAGATACAGGTGGGCTGACATATCCATCTTATATAGTAACAAAATTCTGCAGAAGATCAGAACAAATTTTTAGAAGTTTTATGATAAAGGATCCTGTAAATACGAAATTATGTTATAAAGATAAACTACGGCTAGATAGTCAAATTTTTAAAGCGTTTATTAATGAAGAGATGTTTCCTGAAGTACATTAGATATCAATTTGAAAATGGCAGTTTTGAACTCGAGCATAATTGACATTAAGCGATATCTATTGGGAGTGATCTACCCCTTATAGTTCAGTTAATATGTAAGAAATAATTAATTGCCCTCCGAAAAGACCTACCCTTATTTAACATAATTAATCGTTACGGGGGCATGTCAAGAGGCCACAAAAAAATTAAAAAGGTCGCGCTGTTTGCTGATTTTGAGAAATTCAAAAATGAATAAAAAAAATTGAAATGCTTTTTCCTTGGAAACTATTGGTTTTAGGATAAAGTTTTTGAAATAAAAAATGTAGAGGGCATTGCGAGCTATATTTTTGTCATTGGAGTGGTCTCTCACATATCAGAGACCTACCACCAGAGAAAATAATTTACTGCAAATATACATATGGGTTGAATTCAGTGTAGCGTATTCAGGGATTCAATAAGCGTTAAGTGCTAACCCAAAAGCCCGCATCAAATGGACCGTGGCACTTCACAACCATCCTTTATGGCATTCGCTTCACTTCTTCTGAGGTCTGCAACCCTAATTTTATTTTTTCTACAGGTAGACCTTTTTTGTGACTAAGACAGTACTTATAATGCATAGATAATTTATAATCTATAAAATATTTATTTATTAATTTAACACTGTATTTTACATCAGAATTACATGAAAAAAAATGCACAAATGGCGGTCTTATTGCTTTAAGCGGAATACTTTGTTGGTGGTACAACTAAAAATGGTTTCAAAATGGCGGCCAAAAAGTTCAATTCTTTGTATCAATTTAATTTAATTCAAATTAGAATATCGAAGCAAAGGAGCCCTTAGATATGTTATATCACTATACTGCATTGGGTACAGTACGGCAACTGAAACAGATTAGACGCGGTTTGTTTTTGCTGGAAGTAAATTCTAATTCTTAAGTATCATAGTGATAATTTTCATCCATTAAAGAGAGCAATTGTTAAAGTACATCAAACCCTGTCAAAGACAGTATAGAGAAAGTTCCGCTCGCTCAGCAGTTTTACTGTGATACAAGATCAACAGTCCAGAATAGCAAGCAATATACTCGGAAATGAAATCTGAGATCAAAATGTAAACAAAAGTTTTACCACTACAATAAAATAATTTGTCATGGTAGTTTGTTCACAACCGTTAAAAATAGGTTTGAATTATTCTCATTCGTTAAATAAGTATAAAACAAAACTAAATAAAAATTCTTTGGTATGACATTTACATAAACTACAATTTCAACTTCTGTTTTAAATATGTGAAAAAAATGGTACGAAAATAATTTATGCTACAGGTATTATGCAGAAATTCGTAACCTTAGGCCACTGAAATAAAACTTTTTTTTAATTTACTCTCCTTAACTACAAATACGTCGATTTGACGTCCGCGACACATCCCTTTAATTTATTTAGTTGCTTAACTTGATGAATGTGCATCTTGTGATAAAGTTACGTCGTCGTGGTGTAGGTTTCACTTTTTCTGTTGAGTTTTTGTTTTATTTTGTTCCTAAGATTTCTGGCGCTCATGTTCGTAGACGAACGCACTATGGTCACAGAGTACATTTTACATAGGTACTAAGATAGAGACGTCACTCGATCAATTCAAGGCGCCCTCTGGCGTCAAGTAAGAAAAACAATCCAGTAATATATCTATACTTACTTTCATTACGTTTATATACGAAAAGAAAAGATTTAGGGAGGTTTGGACCTGAATAAGATCTAACAGAATCGATTTGAATTTTGTCTATTTGAAACAAATTATTCTGTGTAGAAATGTGAACATAAAAATTCTCATTTCCGCATGTGTATGCATTTTAATAAATTTAATAATTGTTTTAAAATTAACTCATCAGCAAATAAACTAATCAATGCAGTTAAAAGTAATTTAGGGCCAATAATATCCGTGTAAAATACAGTCTACCTAAAATGGAGAAGCCCGTACAAACCAACGATTTTTCCGCCCTCTGGTGTTAAGTTAGTCAAAACGATGATTATAATTCGTCGTTGTTTGTTCTAAGTTAAACCACCGTGACTATGGTCTTTGAAAATCACTATGAGTTAAACCCATTAGAATTAGTTTGGGCCCAAGTCAAGGGTCACGTCGACAGGCATAATAAAACATTGAAAATGTTCAAAATCCAAAAATAAACATAAATAAATAAAACATAGTACTCGCAACATTTGAATCTAGTCATTAATGAAATTATACCCATTATGTTTTTGAGAAAATGTTTCATAACCCTGAAATGTCACTTTTACAATGACATTTGTTTGTTTACATTTTTGATCTCGGATTCGATTTCCGAGTATAGATACTTCGTCACACACTCAATTACAACTTAGGAAATCTATACATACCAATAACCCGCAAATAAATAAAAGTTTGAAAAATCTGAAAAACTGTATTGTATATATTTATCTGTATCAGCCCATCCATCCCACTTCAGGGCACGGGTGTCTATAACCAAGAGTACGATTGAGAGGGGTCCAAGAAGGCAATAAAAAATGAGTAGTAAATATAATAATAATAATGTTACACTGCGATCTGTTAGTATAGAGTAGTACTAAATTGTTTTATGTTTCAATAACGCGCCTTTGATGTTTCGGACTTAGCGTATATTAGTAGTTTTTCGCATGTAATGTAGATGGCGCTGAATTAAAATGTTTTTGTACAAGAGTACCTAACCAACACTTAAAATGATATGGTCGAACGCTCTAAGGCACAGAGTACATTTTATGCTCTAAGGCATAAGCCAACAACGAATACCGAAATGTTGTCGAAATGTGTCGATAGAGGATGGGAAAATGAAAGGACAGAGCACCAAAAATTCAGGGATGGAAATTCGGATTTCTGTCAGGCAGAGATATTACTGTCCGTAGAATACGGTAGAATAGCCACAATTTAGTTGCATTATATCCATAAATAAAATGATATTCAGTCGAATCCTCTATCAGTAGCAACGACTGCAAGTTATATTTCATTTAATACTAGTGGCTTTTCCCAGCGTCATTCGGATGTAGATATTATTTTACACCATTCGACACGAGACATTTTTACATCATATTCATAGTTATTTAGAGCGTTCTCCAATGTCATCTTGGATTTGTTTAATATGTTACTGGTGTAATTCATGCTTTTAGTTTAACCACGCTGTTGTTAGTCATGACTTAGTCTGAATCTGCAAGGTCAGCCGGGGCAGTACGACTGTTTCACATAAGACCGACGTAATGCGACAAGCTTTGCTATAGCGTTTAGTTCCTTGAGTGGGTTTGCCGGATTCCCAATCCCCTCTTCCCATCCTTTATCCTTCTCGTTCACCTACCAATTTGATGAGCCGGCAACACATACATGATCCAAGCAATGTGGATATTCATGGCAGTGATCACTTACCAGCAGCTGTTCTGTTAGCTCGTTTGCCAGACCAAAGCAATAAGATAAGGGTAAATAAAACAAACATACGTACAAACCTACCACTGTAATCACTTTTTGATCAAACCACGACGAAATTCGTTGCATGGCTTAGAAATCTAAGCTTTCACAGGTACAGCGAGAAACAAGTTTGTTTAAATAAATTAGTGGTTCCGAATCTGAAGCGATGTTTGTGACGCTGAAAGTGGCTCTTGAAATTAGCGAATTTTGAAGACGTAATACAACAGGAATTCTAATTAAAAACAGATACATTACGAAACAATCTTATAGACCACGTGTGGGCGTTTCAAATAATAATTCTTTTATTATTCGATTGATTCTTAACATTAGATACTTTTCATCGTGGAATTTTATATAATGCTACGAATAAAACTGCATTATATTTCATTTATATTATACTTTAATAGGACGAAAATAACCTGACTGTTACGGAAAATACGATACTAGGAGGAAAAATTATGTAAAATATAGCCCTTGGGAATATTATTCATGTGACTATTTTCAATTAGTTGTCTGTATTTATCAGCGATGGACGCTCAAGTGTTATTTTATTATATTTCCATATTCTATTCAGTGTGTTTATCAACATATGTAATTGCCCTAGGTAAGATTTATGGCAAATTTTTAATGTGCTTTGACCTATGCATAATTTCTGTTGTATCGCGTCTTTTAACTCTTTATTCATAGACCAGCTTACGAAAATATTTCAGTGATCGAATGAACTGTCCCTGTCGAAAAACTTTTAAATTCAGTTTGAGCGATGAAGACAAAACATTTGATAGCTAAAATAGGCTTATAAACTGCCTATATCTGACTGGGCCAATCCAAAAGTTAAAAGTCGCTTAATGGGTGATGGAAAGAGCTACGCTCGGAATCTCTGAAGGACAAAATTCGAAACGATCTTTACAATGTGCAATAATTATGTTAAAATAGTTTGAATGCTCATGAATTAACTTATTTCCGTGTGTATGATGAGGTATAATTTTATAGGTAGTTATTTTTTATTTATGTATTGATAAATAATTTTTTGCCCTAATTTGCTTTAATTGATATAGACTTCCTGTTAAATTTGACATTAAAATTTTGGTCAAAACACTCCAAGTAATGTAGATTTTAGGAAAATATTAATAAATAACTCGAATGGCTGACCTACAGACATCCAGGAAATAAGTCAATGTAAATTCTAGGTATGGCTATTGATATTGAAAGCTAATTAGCGGTATTATTTTGTTACAGATATTTCTGGTACATCGGTATGTTGTTTTAATTACATATAGTGCAGTAATGAATTTATTTATTGACCTATTTTTCATATATACTTATAAAGGTCGGATTGTTTCTTTTACTTTCAATAAAAATATACATAAAGTAAATTTTATATCTAGCCCCTGTTTTCATATTTTTTGATACGAAGTATTTCAAGTTGACTATCTCACGCAAAGTAATCCAACCTAAAATATGAACCCGTCACCTCCCGGTCCATAACCCACTAATGTTGGTACTAAACAAAAGTGACGAAAACAATTTAAAAAATATATTTTATTTTTATATTTCAGACCGCTGATGATTCTGCCAGAAAGTATGTTTCAAAATACAGTGAGTGTCTATTTTACTTTTTAAATAATTAATACGGTAGCTCTATCTTCTTGATATTATCTCTCATGTTAGTTTATTAATTTATAAACATGTTTTTTTCTATACAGAAATATTTAGATACTGAGGTACTTCTGTTTACTTAATATTATCTGTACAAATTATCTAATAATAAGTTAGATGTATAAAAATGGAAATAAATGTTGTTTCAGAACAATGTGAAATTGCAATCGTAAGTATAAAATATACCTAATCATTTCGTTTTTTCAACTGCTTTTGGAAGAATTGCTTCGATGCTAGGATGTTCATATTATTGTCATATGACGTCATCTTTGCTATACTGAATTGTTTATTTTAGGACAGCTTGAAAGGATTGCCAGGACTTATGGGGTTACCGGTAAGAATTCTATATGTTTTAAATATATAATTTTATAAAACAACATTGATTAAGAATTGAGTTGCTTTTGTTACATAATAAATTATGGCAAAGATATCATGCGGCATAGTATTAATTTTTACCAAAGAACTAATACTTAGAAAACCATGAAGTTCGAATAAAATAACAAAAATACTTTTCGAATGTCTATACATTTACAGAGTGTTTAAACGTGTTTATTATAAAGTAAATAGGTATTGGTCAATTTAACTAAACATTAAATTAGTTCGTAAGAATCTTATGGCTACTAAATATTGTCAAAAAATGTTGTCAATTTCTTGTGAACTAAATAAAGCCATATCTAATTTATTTTATAATTATAAATTATTAATATCTTTTATAGGGACAAAAAGGCGAAAAGGGTGACAAAGGGGCATATGGAACGCCTGGTCTCATAGGTCCAATGGTAAGCACTTACTGTAGGAATAAGCAACATCCACTATACCCGAATATTTGACACTTATATTTCCAAAGGAAATAAATTAATAAAACCCTCACCTTATGTCGATTGTTCAACGAACAATAAGTTTTGAAGCCTGAATTCATTATTCACGACAAATACACTGAAGCTGCGTTCCTTGATTCGTATACTCGATCTTGTGAAATCGTATTTAATGTGCTAATAAAATGTATTCTTGTTTAGGGTCCTGAGGGAAGAAAAGGCGATAAGGTAAGCAATACTCTCATTCTTTTCAAATTAATTAAAACGAACACACTGAAAGATAATCAAAATTATAATAAATATATTATTTATTCAAATAGTCTTTCACAAGATCTTATTGATTGATTATTATGTGTCATTAATTATTGCTCCCACCGCTTCATAAAATTTTGTAGCTGTGAAAAAGAAACGCCACAAGAAACTTTTTGAGCACCACGAACTGTCTTCTTTTTTTTAAAGTCATTCAGATATTTTTGCATCTTGGAACATTAAATCTAAATCTTACAACAGAATCCTATTTTATATGATCTATTTTTGCTTTATACTTATGTGTGATTCTATCTTTTTAGGGGGGAAAAGGTGAAAAGGGTGATAGAGGGCCTCAAGGCATGTCTGGGCTAGACGGTCCACAGGTAAATAGAATATATTAAATTTGTAAAATGCACACAGATCATATAAATCAACTTAATTGAGAAAAAAACCTAGGGGATATCATCTTACGCGTAAATAAAACCATTTATTATGAAGGAAATATTATAACCATATTCTACTTGACGTTGAAATATGTTTAATGATTCTTATCAATTTTGCTCTAGTTATTATTAAGTTACGGATTCACATTTCACACATATAGACTGGATTTAATTCAATTATGAAAATATTTATCAGAATTCATTTGTTATAATATATGTACATTAATTTGATGAATCACAAACGAATAAGCGGAAACTGATCTTCTGTTTGCTCTTGTAAAATCCTATGATACGAATTTTGTCAACCGTAAGACAATTACTGATACATATTATCCTTGTTTTTTTAGGGCCCACAAGGAGATAGAGGCGATAAGGTAAGCACCTGATTTACGTATTGATCTAAAAGAAGATGGAATATGACATTGAAGTATTCTAATATATGCGAAGGAACATAAAATTATATTCTTACCCCCTTATTCATAAGAAACCGCTAATCGAACACATAAACGTACATACATACATACATAAACTCACGCCTATATCCCAGAAGGGGTAGGCAGAGGTGCCAGGACACCCACATTTCGCCTTGTATGTTCCGTCCCATGATGTGATAGGTGGCGAGCCTATCGCCATATCGGGCACAAATTCCTGACTCTGGGCTGATATTGAATAGAAAAATCCAATATCACTTTGCCCAACCCGGGATTCGAACCCGAGAACTCAGCTTTGTAACCGTACCGGAGTACAACTACGCCACCGAGGCAGTCACACATAAACGTCAATTAGTTTAATAATGTTGAGAGTAGATCGATAATAGAAAACGTTCATTAAGTTCTGTTATTTATAACGTTTTTTTACACACATATTTCAACTAATATTGCCACTTCAAAGAAAGTGATTTCATTCACTTGACAATATCAAATGTTCAGCAGACAGACGTCACCCATTTGTTAATACTATTTTAATCCCTCCCATTAATAAATAAATACAAGAAAAAAAAACTGTTTAAAAGTTGCTTTATGCAACTGTTTAAGTTAATGTTCTGTCAAATAGCTGATTAGTAATTTTTGACGTCTATAAATATACTTTTTGAATGAGCTCATATTAACGGCATTTGAAAACTGTGCTAAGTTCTTATGAATAAGGGGGTAAATGTGAATAATGTAATACATTTATATTATTAACTTCTTATTTTTAGGGAGACGTCGGTAGTTCTGGGATGCGAGGATTACCAGGCATCCCTGGTGAAAAGGTAAGGAAACTTAAATATACACAGTAACACTAACAAAATATCTCTCTATTTTGATAAATAAATACGGCATTAATTGATTTGATTGGAGAAATACAAGATTGTAGAACCTACTGTGTTTAGAAAAATATATTTTCACTGTAAAACGTGCTAAGTGTAAAAATAATTGGATGTACTTATGCTTACTGGTCACATTATAGCAAATGAAGCTATTGCAGTTTTTTTGTATTTTCTAAAGGCTTTTGATTGCTCTCAATACCATCAAAATTATTAAATATGTTTTGATTACAAATTTACTTTTCAGGGTATGAAAGGTGATATGGGATTTCCAGGACCAATGGGTCCCAAAGGTCAAACGGGTCCACAGGTAAACACATAAATGTACAAGTACATATGTATAAGAATAATAATTAATATATCGAGTGAAAGTTAAAATACAAAGACGACTTTTAAATTTCGCCAGCGTGTGGAGAGACATGATTTATTAGAAAACTATAGAGAATAACTGGTTATAAATCTATACATATTACGAAGTACTATCGAAATGTTGTCTTCTCGGTAATAAAACCCTTCGATCTCATAATAATAAAAAAAAAGCTGAACTAAGGTTGATTTCCTGAAAATATGAATTGTCGTATGATTTAGGTCTTAATTATGTACCTTAAATT
Source organism: Hyles euphorbiae (assembly GCA_023078785.2). Lineage (NCBI taxonomy): Eukaryota > Metazoa > Arthropoda > Insecta > Lepidoptera > Sphingidae > Hyles > Hyles euphorbiae. Next base: position 11,985,147 of record CM041034.1, on the reverse strand, counting down.
CATTTTGATTGTCACATTGTATCATTGAGGACGACATTATAAAAAAATTAGTTTTTTAATGATCATAAAGTGACTTAATATAATTTGTGCTTGTTTGTTTAGGGTCCACCTGGAGTCAAAGGTGAAAAGGTAAGCAAAAAATATGGCTTTTAATTCAGAATAGATGAGATAACGAAGGATAATATTGATTAAAAATATATGATAGGGTATTGGACTATGATCGATATTTTGTTATTATTTTGCGTACAAATAAGATTTAAATAAAATATAACTTCTGTTAAAAACAAATTTAAAGTAACGTGTAGCATGAGGCAAATATTAGTATTTTGAAATTAAAGAGTGGAGGTGTAGTGGGGACATCTCGTCGTCTCTTTCATATAGCCTCGCTAGTTTTTTTTATATCCCTTTTCTTTTACTTCTAGATACTACAAGAATTAAAACTTTTCTAACTTGTTTAATTCTTAATGTATAATACAAAATGCTTTGTTCGTTACATTTTGGATACAGACCTTTTGATAAAGACAATAAAAAAAAGTTGAGTGGAATAGTATTTTTTTTTTCATAATTGGTCGTAACATACTTTCGGCTGAGAGAATGATTACGTAATCTTAGTTTCTGATACCCACTATACATAACGTGACCATACGTCCCGCTTTGGTCGGGACAATCCCGCTTTCAGGAAGTCTGTCCCGGTGTCCCCAGCAAGGCCGATATAGTCCCGCTCTTGCAAACAGACCAAACGATAATTTAAAATGTATTTCTCGCTCGAAATGCTTTACCGAACTACTGCTAAAACAGTGGGGTCGAATTATTCCAGGACTTTCGTAAATACAATCTTGATTTATAAAACTTCTCCACAATTATTGAGTACGTTATGTGTCTGCCTAGAAGTAACGCACCTATTGAAAGTTTTTTCTCACATTAACAAAATATGGACAAGTGATAAAAAACAGTTGAGTGCCGCAGTAATTAAAGCTATTTTGATTACGAAATTCAGTTGTAAAAACCTGTAAAAAGTTTATTATTATTATTATTTCATTCCACAGATGTCCCGCTCTGGCTCAAAAAATAAACGGTCACTATACAAGACATGTAATATTACCTTTTTTTTTTTTTTTTGTTTTCGCGGGGAAAAACGGTTTATCGCTACCGCTGCCTGGGGGGAAAGGCAGGCGGTTATGTTGGTTTCGCCGGTCTTACGACTCAACGCTGAACCACCCGGAATGGATGTTAACATCCAGGCGACCGTTGAGTCGCGTCCCTAACAAAATTCCTACACCGGCATACCAACCAAAAACCCCACGGTGAACCTCTTCAGCGCATTGGAGCGGGTCCGGGTTCCTAAGGCTTAGGCGCCCTAGCCTCGCCGGATCCGATCCTGCACGATGCCGCGACACGACACACCCCACATATTTTCTTCACGTAGTCGCTATTAGTGGACGTTACGCAGCCCCCCGCTGCGTGCCCGCGACTACCATTGCCCCCATTAGTCGCCTCTTACGACAGGTAGGGGATACCGTGGTGGAATTCTTAAAATAGCCCCCAGTCCACAGGGCAGGAGTCACCGGTTAATCGTCCCCCCGGCGTCTCCTATGTCTCCTGGTGCGACGAGAGGGATCGGATCGATCTCTCTCCCTCCCTGCTCTTTCCTTCTGCGAGATCACCCTCTCGCAAAATTGGGACATCGCCCTCCAAGATCTCGGGCTGCTAACCATGGATGACACCACGGCTGACAGCGAGAGGTCCCGACCGACGATCCCAACGAGAGCGCTACGCTCACCGTCCCAGGCTGGACACACCTCCAGAGTGTGCTGAGCCGTATCCCGCGGACAGTTGTCACAATGGTGACACACGGTTGACGATTCCACGCCGACAACTCGACACAGGTACTCGCCAAAGCATCCATGGCCTGTGAGTACCTGCGTCAATCGGAATGTCGCTGCGCCGTGGCGCCTGTCTAGCCACTGACTAAAAACAGGGCGCACTGCCGCAACGGTCCTCAAACCCGCAGTAGGGTTGTCCAGCCTGAGACGCCACTCCTCCACGGCATCACTACGGAGGGAGTTACGAATAACTTCAACCTCTCTACGGGCCGGTCTATGCCCACGTCTCAAAGCATTCTCTCGCCAGTTAAATACCCTGGCGAGAACCTTGGCTTCAAGGTCCCAAGGTAAATAACCGGCTAAAACGCAGGATGCTTCAAAAGAGATGGTACGGTAGCCCCTGATCGCTCGCTGCGCCGCTACTCGCTGTGGCTTCCGCAGGAGAGCGGCGCATCGGTCGCTCAGAGACTCAGCCCATACAGGACTACCATATAGAGCTATGGACCGTACAACTCCGGCATATAGCCCTCGGCAAGAGCTGCCAGGACCCTCCAGGTTGGGCAGCAGGTAACTAAGTGCACCCGCTGCCCGGGACAATTTTGTCCCCAGCTGTTTGAAGTGGGCATGAAATTCCCATCGGCCGTCGAGAACTAATCCTAAATATTTCATTGTAGTACCGATAGGAATTCGCACACCATCCACAACAATATGGGCACCAGCCGGTGGCCTCCTACGTGGCCCATAAAAGCAAAGGGCCTCGGTCTTCTCAAGGGCCACCTTCAAGCCAAGTCGGCGGATGCGATCGACTATTTGGCCGGTACCGACCGCCGCCTTCATTGCAGCTTCCTGGAAAGATCTGGCAGATGCTGTTACCAGCGTATCATCGGCGTAACATATAACGCGGACACCCCAGAGATTGGCACCACGGAGAACCCAATCATACCCGATGTTCCACAAGAGAGGACCCAACACAGAGCCCTGTGGAACACCGCATGTCATGGCTCGTCGGTGCCACCCGTCCGTGCCGGGGTACAGAACGTCCCTACAGGACAGGTACGAGTGTACCAAGCGCCTCAAATAGGGTGGCACCGCGTGGTACCGCAGTGCTTCATGGATGCAGGCCCAGGGCAAGGTATTAAAGGCGTTGGCGATGTCGAGGGATACCGCCAAGACGACCTTGCCCCGCGCAACTGCTTCCTCTGCCTCCGCTTTAACCCGCAAAATCGCGTGGATGGTTGATCGGCCTCTCCGAAATCCAAACTGGCAGTCGGCCAAATCAGGACCGATCCTCTCTAAGTGCTCGACGAGGCGTGCGTGAATAATTCGTTCAAAAAGTTTACAGATCTCGTCGAGCAAGACTATCGGCCGGTAGGCCGACGGCGAGTCTGCGGGTTTTCCCGCCTTTTTGAGCAGGACTAACTTCCCAGTTTTCCAACGAGACGGGAAGATGCCCTGCTCCAGGCATGCGGAGAAAAGGCCGCGAAGCCTTGGACCCAAGTGCTCGAGGGCTAACACCAAGACCTTCCCGGGTATGCCGTCGAGCCCCGGAGCCGTTTTTTTGCCTCGCAGCCGAAGCACTGCCGCCCGCAGCTCTGCGGGTGAAACCTCTGGGATTTCCCTTGCCGAACTCGTTGAGGGTGATGGCGACACGCGTGATGCCATCATGTAATATTACCTTAGGTTCTGGCCTATGTATGGGAATGTTGGCTGTATTTTAAAATTAGTGGGCTTGCTAATGCATTGTGTAATAATAAATTATGCAACTTTCCTCTCTCGACAGTCTCCGTGGCGAAGTTGATTAGATGCCGGCTGTGAAACGAGAGGTCGCGGGTTCGATCCCCACATCGAGACAAATGTTTGTATGAACCACAAGCATTAGTTCCGACTTGGGTGTTTTTGAAGTCAAAAAGTCTCTCGTAGTTTCTGATACCCACGACAAACGACGCGATCTTAGGTGTGTGGTCAGGGTCAGGACCATGTATGTGACTGTTGGTTGTATTTATCATTATTCTTCACAGGGCGTAGGTATTAAAGGCAGCCTTGGACCTATCGGACCACCTGGGATGCCGGGTCTGCCTGGCGTATGTCATTGTTCGATTGCCACTGGTAATGTATATCTCAATTACAGTTGTGGCTCACTATGATGTCCATTTTGACATATTACAGAAATGCCATAAATTTTACTGCATGTCAAAATTAACAACAAGGTTCAGCAATTGGCTGCTTTTGCATTGTTCTGAATTGTCGTCTACGATCTTTTGGCCTTTGAATGCGTTGTTGTCATACTGTTGTTAAAATATTAGATACAGTTTTTCTCTCTTCACATTTTTTAATTGGACATATTAGTACTAATAGATTACGAGTATAAATGTTTTTTTTTTGTATTAGGAAAACATATCTCAAACTAAGCCTTTATAGATATTTTTAAGGTTTTATTTGTAGTTCCAAATTCTGCCACACATCAATAAAAAATATGAAACTTGAGCCAACAAACTCTAAAACGCCCATCATAGCATGCCTCTAGTATAATAACAAATATAAGTGCGTGGTAATGGACAAGATCGATTCTCAGGGCATACTTCTCACTTTTCCGAATCAAATTTTGATGAAAATCAATTACTCAAACGGTTAAGGTAATCGATCTGCCCAAAGTCAGGAATTTGTGCCCGATATGGCGACAGGCTCGCCACCTATCACATCGTGGGACGGAACATACAAGGCGACATGTGGGTGTCCTGGCACCTCTGCCTACCCCTTCTGGGAAAAAGGCGTGAGTTTATGTATGTAGGTAATCGTTGATGGTAAAGGACAATATCACGAGGAAACCGGAACACCATACAAAAAAATCATTGTCCACACACAAATGACGCATGCTTGCCACAACGCAAATGCAGCAATGTCGCTTCGTGGAAAGGGCTGCGTTTGTGTATATTGCGAGCTGCAAGCAAGCCTAAAACAAGTGGCAAATGACGAAAGCGAATATGAAGTGACGCAACCTGGAAAATATGGCTTAAAATAGTCGTATCAGAATATCTGAATATAATAGGATCATAAGATATTTATTGATATGCAATATAAGTTACCTCATTTTTGTATCACCCAAAGGTAGACTGGTAGATAATGCCTTTAATAATAACACCCAACAGTCACATACATAGTCCTGACCCCACACTAAGATCGAGTCTTGTGTCGTGGGTATCAGGAACTACGAGAGACTTTTCGGTCTCACAAACACCCAGACCCGGAAGAAATATTTGTGGGCCGCACAAACATTTCTCTCGGTGCGGGGATCGAACCCGCGGCCTCTCGTTTCACAGGCGGCGTCTAACCAACTGCGCCACGGAGGCTGTCTGGCTTTGGCATTAAGTCCGCCTTGTACATAATGTTTATGAAGTTTAATAAAAATAAATTGATTCACATTCGTTGCTTCGTTAAATATCTCAATCGTCATATATTATAAAAATGAATAGTTAATTAATTAAGCTAATTAATATTATCTTTTAGATGAATTTACCTCGGGTGAAATGACATCAGGAACGTTAGAGAAACCCTTCAAGGCACTTTGCAAAGCGTACAGCAAATCCGACGACAGTAAGTTTTTCCGTAATTACTTTTCTTATCTTTATGTCATACATATACATATGAATTGGTTCAATAAGATAAACAATAAAAATAAAAAATGGTTGCCTGTAAAGTCGGTTTTACGGGCGAAGATTTTACGTGACAACGTCTTTTTCTCGGTAGAATATTTATTGATATGAATATAATTAAATTGCACAATAGGAACAAGGAATTGAATGAAAATAAGAATTGCACAAATTTTAACTATAGAAATATATTTTGTTTACTAAAACACTATCTACATTTATCAATAGTATGACATAACCTATAAACTCAGTTTCTCAACTTTTGTGTCAATCTAACAATTAATCAATCAATCATAGTTTACGATAATGAAATATCAGTGTACAATTATTTACCTTTATTGTTGTAGTTGTTGTAAATGATAAATGACGAATCTAAGCACTCCATATTTTCACTACAGACACAGCTGACGATACTTTAACCACACGTGTGAACTTGTATTGTGACGCTTTCTTGTTTTTCCAACGCCAAGAACGTTCGAGAAAGACAAAGACAGAGACACAAGCATGCGCCGATTCAATGCGCCTAATTTTCTAGTGCTGCGCGCGCGGCAGACCGATCATAGTTGAGTGGGAGAGAGACGCAAGGCATTCGGCGGGCCTCTCTCTCGTTCGGTGACTCATCGTAACGTTACCGGGCGTTACACTTTTTCATAAGTGACTCCCAGCCGCAACCTAATTTAAGACGTTGTCACGTCAATAAGTTAATACATTCAACTTTGCGGCTGAAGAAATAACAAATGAATAATAAGATAAATTATTACTTTGGAACCGCCAACCGTATATTTTAAATTAAGAAAGCATCCTACATACTTACTACGTATTTTACCCCCTAAATCCCATTAAATACAAATCTGATTGATTCTATCTCGAAACTCGCTAACATTGGAAAAGAGGTTATTATTAAATGTTTTTTTTTATATTTCTTGTTTAGAAACATATTTTTTTCCTATTTGTTCCAGAAATACACCACTTTAACCCGATTGAGCCAGTAGAAATGTCCTGCAATTCGAGAAGTCAAACTTGCAAATCCAGTTCTGTGCCTGCGACTGACGCCGAATATTCTACGATAGGGGTTAATTCAACTACCGTGTGGTTGAGTAAAATCAGACCTATCGAGATGCAATCTTTGTATGGTGTAAGTAGTGATACAAAATCTTAAAAAGATACCGATGACAAAGGTGCATGAAATAATTTTAATTATCCAGTTATTATATTATCATACAAATATATTTCTTTTTTAGCTATCAAAGACCCAAATATCATGGTTACAGCAGAGATCATCAAAAGCGCAGCTAACTTTAAGGTTGCACTACAAGCATTTCAAGCCAGAATTTGGACCTGATGATGATTCCATAAGTTTGTTAACCTGGAATGACGTTATTGTTAAGTCACATCCAAGAAAAGAGACATCTTTTGTCTACAAAGTAGTACAGGAGACTGAATGCAAAGTATGTAAAATTATATATTGTTTTTCAAACTTAAATACTTACATTGTTTCAACTGTTGAATAAGACGGTTGGTTAATCCACTTGTATTAATCTCCTCATACAGTTTCGTCAGTTATTTCCCTTTGGACAAAATTAAACAATATTTTTAATCTTCGTAGATCAGTTGATGTACGTAATAATGCGTTGGAGTGATGTAAATTAAAACGTGGACACTTACCACTAGATCACAAATCATTGGTAACAGTTGATTCTGTTTGGTAATGACTGAATTTTTTGACATTCTACATAAACCGTTGGAACTGATTGTAAAAGTTGTCACTTATTTCTTACCATAAAATACCAGTATACAATTATTGTTTACCTATACCTGATCAAATAGTTTCTCGTAGTTTCTGACACTCTCGAGACGACACTAATTGCTTGTACCTTAGGGTGGTCTAAACTATAATATTATTATACTATAATACTATAATAGTATTCATTTATTATTAAAACTCGCTGCAATTTTCATTTCAGAATGAAGAAGAATGGTGTTATTTGGATTTGGTTTTGGATTCTGAATGGCATCATCGATTGCCTGTTATTGACGTATTAATGAAAATAAATTCTGGGAAAAACTCGATATTTAAATTGGAGAACAAAGAACTATGTTACAGTTAAAAGATTTTTATGGTTTAATAATATTATGATTTCAGTGAGTCATTTGCAAAATTAAATTAATGACAGAGAAATAGGTACCTATGTATATCTAAAACTTCTTAACACTTATATACATTAAATGTACACTAAAAAGCAAAATATTATACAAATATAAAAACAGTTGGTATGCGACTATAAAGGACGACGACTTCAATAAAATATACGTGTTCTATAACGATACTGTTGATGAAGTTTTTTAAAATAAATATTTAAAATGTTTACGTATCAGTGTTTTTATTTTTTTCTTATATCTTATGACGTCTTCACAAGTCTTCACAAACAGCCATATTACAAGAAATAAGGTACAATACTCATATTAATTTAAATAATTATTAGTATGGTTGTCCCGGAAAAATTTAACTTGGCCTGTTTAATCATTAAGTAGTTTATGAGCTTCAAAATACATGTTTTTATTCACTTTTGTTTTATAGCCAGAATGTAATAAAATCCACAATTCGCTGGAACTCACTTTTATAAACTCAGATATTTTATCCACTAATTTATCAAATATGATGATAATAAGTTTTAGAACTTTCGGGAGAGACTGGTTTAAAAAAAGTGAGAATGTCATAATTCTCTATATGTAATACTAATAAGCTATGGTCTTAATAATGGAACTGTGGAAAAACACTATTAGCTCATTGAAGGTGAATCAAAATTTCCATTTAAATACTATCACTACTTAATATCACTACATAGTATAAAACAAAGTCGCTTTCTCTGTCCCTATGTCCCTTTGTATGCTTAAATCTTTAAAACTACGGATCGGATTTTGATGCGGCTTTTTAAATAGATAGAGTAATTCAAGAGGAAGGTTTATATGTATAATATGTACATATTATTGTACAGAAATCTATTTTTACCCGGGCCAAGCTGGACCGGGCCGCTAGTAAGTAAATAAAATATCAAAAATACTTACCGAAAACGCCAATATATGAGTATAGTTTTCTTCTCGACAATAAAGTTATCGGCTCTGGCGTAAGAGGAACCAATTTATAGTATGGCATGTAGTAAGTATTAATACAATTTTTTTTTTCCAAAACACTTGGAGTGCCAATTTTTTTATATAGTTATATTATTCCAAAGGTTACCTGGAAGAGATCGCAGCTAGCGATATGGCCGCCAATAATTGTTACCATATCTTAGTTTTAAGTATTTTATCTGTTTATTGTTTCTTTTTCATACTTTTTGGTGTAGAATAAGGTATTTAAATAAATAAAGTAGTTATGTCGACAGGTTTTTTACAATTTATATACATAAAAAGTAGGTTTGTTCTTTTATATTAAACTACATTCTATTGTATTCGCATTATACCTCAATAGGACAAAAATAACTTGGCTGTTACGGAAAATACCATACTAGGAGGATAAATTATATTATAAAATATAGCCCTTGTGAACATTATTAATGTGACTATTTTCAATTAGCTGTCTGTATTTATCAACGATGGACGCCCACGTGTTATTTCATTATATTTCCGTATTTTACTTAGCTGGTGTATTAAGATTTATAATTGCTGAAGGTAAGAATACATTAACTTTTTAATAAGGAGTTCATATCAAAAATTTCGTTATAGACTAAAAATAACTCTCGTTTTAATTGCATATTTTGATGTCCTTTATAATGAATTCACATACCTACGTTTCATATTTTCAATCTCTTGCAAAACAGTTGAATGTATGTAAATGCCACCGTGAGCAAGCACAATAGAGTTATCAATTATAGAATAAGGACTAGTTATTGGTCGCTATCCTGAATTCAATTGAAATCGTTTGTCTTTCTCTTTGTCAGTTGAAAACACAGTCTAAATGCACTGTTGTGTTTCGGTTTCAATGAAGTTGTAGCCAGAGTAACTACTGGACATATTGAAACTTAACATATAGCATACTGTATATTTTCATATATAACTATTTGTATTAATATAACATATTGTTAGGTATTTCTTATAATTAGACCATTAGTACCGGAAGTTTATTATAATATGTTACTTTGTTTCAGATAATTCGGTCACGTTGGTAAGTTTTTCCGCAAATATTATTGCAGTACAAGTAATTGGTGGTACGCTTTTTGCGATACACATTTTACATTAAGTAATAATTCATAACTTCCATGTTCTCTCATTAATTATTAATTATATTGTACAGTAGTTAAAATATTTATTAGTCTTTATTTTTTTACTGATTTTTTTTTTTTATTGCAGTGAATGGCGAGACGAGCAAGCCATTCGCCTGATGGTAAGCGATACGACCGCTCATAAACAGTAGAAACATTCCACTGCGCTCGCCATCCTGAGACATAAGATGTTAAGTCTCAATATGTCCAGTAGTTGCTCTGGCTACAATGTCCTTCAATCCGAAACACAACAGTGCATTTAAGCAGTGTTGTTTCACGGGAGAAATAGACATTGCGGTGGTACCTACCCAGATGGCCTCGCACATATGAGAGACCTACCACCAGTAAAATTATTTAATTTATTTTAATTATTTTTGTTATTATTTATTTATTTTATTGATATTGTCTATTTAGATTTGGAATACGTATATTAGATCACATACTTCGCTTAATTAACGTAATTAGCTTGTGCTGTATTCAATAAATTATAAATAAACAAATAAGTCGCAATAACAAATTGCTAATAGTTAGCTAGTAGAAGTAAATGAAAGTTAGTCTTATAATTAAAGCACGCCGCAGATTTGGGGATGCCTTTCAACGCCGAAACAACGATATGAAAGATGAACTGATAACAAATAACGTATTAAATAAATATTAAATATTGATGTTTGAAACCCTAAGGTCCATAACACTGTGCATTTAATGAGTTAACTGAGACTGGATTAACTGTACTGTACTGTATAAGCCCATATACATCCCACTGCAGGGTACGAGCCTCCTCTACAATCAAGAGTTTTAATGGGAATGTTTAGGCCGTATAGTCCACCACGTTGGCCTAGTGCGGGTTGGCAGACTTTACATACCATAGAAATTCTTACAAATCGCTATGGTATAAAGGTTTCCTCACAATATTTTGCTTCTCCGTTACAGTGCGTGGCGATTGATTATCAATATTAGTTATTCCAAATTAACAACTGTTAACAATTTGCTTTTTCAGAAAACCACTGATGCCACCAGAAAGTGCGTTGCAAATTACCGTAAGTTGGTATTATAAATATAAATATGAATTTTCATGAGTGGTTATTTTTTCTATTATTTGTATACTTAATAAAAAGCAAATAACATTGAGAAAAAATTGTTTCAGAACAATGCGACATCAAATTGGTAAGTAGAAAATGATTATTAGTTTTTTTACTTATACCAAAATCCCAGGGGCACCAGACGTCACATTTTATTTTGACGGACGAAATATGAACGATTGAGTAGTGTTAGTATGTGTTATGATCGTATGCCTACCTGCTAGCTAGTGCGAAACAGCCAATTTCCAGGTATGACGAGATCAAGGTACATAATGTTTTTTCGTTTGTTCGCAATTTGCTTGAGTTTTGCAGAGTAATTTCTACGATGGGCCGTCTAAGCCACAGTTTCACCTGCTTTGTTTTCTAGACCATACCTTTATAGTATATACGTCTTATCGGCAATAATTATAATTGTTGTTCTATATTTTTTTATTTTATTTTGTGTAGTACAATAAAGTGTAAGAATAAGAATAAGAATTGTTAAATTTTGACATTTTTGTGTATGAATTACAAATATATTTTTGTTCCTAGGTGGACAAGCAAGGATTACCAGGATTTGAAGGAATTCCGGTACGGATTCACTCGTATTTATTTATTCATTCTAATAAAACATTTATTTAAGAATTAAATGGGTACTTGATTTGTTTTGATTTTTAATTTTGGATTTTTTTTATTTTGTTATTAGTTGTTCCTTAGTCCCACTTATAAATCTGTTTTTAAGGGCGAGACAGGAGACAGAGGTGACTCAGGACCACAAGGAGTCCCAGGTCCGCCAGGTCCAATGGTAAGCTCATAAAATAAACATAAATACACAATAATTCATTGACAAACTTATTATAGGAGCACCCTCATTTCGTGACTTCTATAATATGTAGTAAATAATTGTTGTGCCGTCTCTGAAACAGATAGATGGATAGATATCATAAATTGACGTAATAACCCTAAAATGTCTTGATTAAAAATTGCGCATATCTAATAGTAATGTAGGTCAGAGGCCAATATGTTTAAAAAGTACAAATAGTTTTGGAAATTCAAGTCATGACCGTCATGTCTTATATAAAAATCATGGATCTTTTGCATCGCTTATTAAAACTAACATATATATACATTGGACTTATTTTGATAAGTGCAACCCGTATTACTACTCTGTTCATTATTCATTAGAAATTAGTAATAAATATTTCATACTTAATAAAATTTAATATTAATTTGATGCTCTTACAAATATAGTACGTGAATTAATAGAACATTTTGGATACGTACTATTTTATGTAATTTTATGTCACGACGCTTCTATAAAACACCATAAACAGATTATACCGTCTAATTTTAGAGTTTTATGACTTTTAATGATTATCTATGATTTTCAGGGTCCGGAGGGGATTGAAGGCAATAAGGTAAGCCAATAAAAATGCATACTGCAATTCATACCTAATGTATTTTATTTATTTATTTATTTATTTATTTAAAACTTCATTGTACACCTAAAACTTGTATTTTATGACTTTTTTGAGTGATATAATTTGCTTCCGGCGCCCATCTTAAGATAAAATGTATGATAAAAAAAACAGGGTCGTAGTACGCTAGAATTCTATCTTTAAATATATGTTCAGAGAAACATCCAAATCTTCAGTTTCTATGGAAATAGAAGTTGAAACTCCATTTATAAACACAAAACGTAAGCAATTTTGTTTTCTATCATATTTCAAGTTCAGAGACCTGTGATGTTCCAATCTAACAATCATGTTAAGCATCTGATCTAGATTATAATTGAATCTCACTACTCTACTGGGATGTCGGTCATTTCCTTTGTTAATTTTACTTATTAATTTGTCTTTAAGGGCGACAAAAGTGAAGTGGGTGATGCAGGTCTACAAGGCGTCCCTGGTTTGGAAGGTCCAAAGGTCAGTATAAGTATAATGTATAACATCAATTTTTTTTAGTGCAATGAATGGCGAGACGAGCATGCCGTTCGCCTGGTGGTAAATACAACCGCTCATGAACAGTAGCATAAACAACTACATCTGGAATTACAAAGCAATGTTTGGCACTCCACTGCGCGCGCCATCCTGAGACATAAAATCTAAAGTTTCAATACCTCCAGTAGTTACTTTGGCTACAATGTCCTTCAACCCGAAACACAACGGTACATTAAAACTGCTGTTTGGAGGGAGTAATAGACATTGCGGTGGTACCCACCCAGGCGGCCTCTCATATATGACAGACCTACCACCCGTAAATGAATGAAATCTGAGTGTAACTACCGTGCCCGGGATCCATTATGATCAAAATACCCACCATCGTGACTACAAAGGCTTACGATTGTGCGTGAGAAAGTGTTTATCTATTCTATCAAATATTTGTGTGATCCACAAATCTTTGTCTCGCGTCTGTGTGTTTGTAAGACAGAAAAGTCTGTCGTGGTTTCTGACATTCTGATACCCAAGACACAAGACTAGATCTTAGTGTGGAGTGGACTATGTTGGATGTAATATTTATTTATTATGAAACAAATATGAATACTATATTATAACACAGAGACTTGGCTGGACTCCAGTCATTGCAAAAGCCTATGAATGGCGGTTACCGCTTACCAGGTGGACCGCTAGCTCATCTGACTTTACAGACAATAAAAAATAAAGACTTGTTTTTATAATTTCAATATCTTATGAATTAAGCGAGACTAGCATGAATCACTGTTGGCGTTTGACAAATAATATTTTTGTTTGTTTAGGGCCCAAAAGGAAATAAAGGCGAGAAGGTAAGCAACCATCACCTACATATTGATCTGAAAAGAATAGAAGATAAAGTTTTGCATTGAAGAAGAAAACAAAATCGAAATCTATACGTAGTGGAATATGTTATGTTTTTTTGAAATGAATAGCGATGACCCCCACCGTCTGATAGTAAGATAAATGACCACTCATGGACAGTAACAAAACTAGACAATATCCTTAATTACAAAGTAATACTTAGCATTTCACTGCGCTTGCCATCCTGAGGCATAATGTGTTGGGACTCAATATCTCCATTACTCTGGCTATAATGTCCTCCAAATATATGAGATACCTACCAGATACGAGAGACCTACTATCATACATTCATATAAATTTATGTTTTAAGGGATATGCAGGGGTCAATGGGATGCCAGGATTACCTGGACCCTCAGGTTTGAAGGTAAGAATTCTTTAATATATTTAGTAAATAATTGTAGGGACTCTCATAATGCTTCTGGGATTAAATCCTAAGCTATTTTTATTTTTATTTTATTGCAGTGATTGGCGAGACGAGCATGCCGTTCGCCTGATGGTAAGCGATACGACCGCTCATAAACAGTAGCAACATTCTACTGCGCTCGCCATCCTGAGACATGAGATGTTAAGTCTCAATATGTCCAGTAGTTGCTCTGGCTACAATGTCCTTCAATCCGAAACACAACAGTGCATTTAAGCAGTGTTGTTTCACGGGAGAAATAGACATTGCGGTGGTACCTACCCAGATGGCCTCGCACATATGAGAGACCTACCACCAGTATATATATAGCTATGGATTTCTATTACTTAAGATAGAGGATGAATTAACTCAATTTTAGTAATTTAACACCAGTCTTTTTGTTTTACTATTACATTATTTAAATACGAAATTATTTGAGAACAGCTAAGTAATTTATCACAGCTCAGATTGGTTTTGTAGTAGCAAAGAAATAATTGAATTGTATGAGCCGACTAATTAACGTTGAATTTTATGTTCATCTTTTTTTTCTCCTGGTATGATATACATCACTAATATTTCGTTAAAGAGTTAAATGAATATTGCTTAAGTGGTTGATCACTACTCATGTGTAAAAGAGTTTATTTTTAAATGCTAGGAATGGCGAGACCAACGTGCAATTCGCCCGATGTTAAGCGATACGACCGCTCATGCACAGTGGCAACTATATATATAGTATATATATATATATATGTATATAGTATTCCACTACGCTCGCCATTCTGAAACATAAGATGTTAAGTCTCAACATGTCCAGTTACTCCACGCACAAAGTAAAACCACAGTTTGCTTTGGATGTTTCAATAATTAATAACTACCATCAAAATTTAGGGTGATCTCATGCATATAATGTTGTGTCATTATTAAAGACTGCCTCGGTGGCGTAGTTGTACTACGGTACGGTTACAAAGCTGAGGTCTCGGGTTCGAATCCCGGGTTGGGCAAAGTGATATTCGGGGCGGTTCGCGGACGTAAATCGGGGCGCCCTTCGCCCTGGGATGTCCGGTGCTGCCCACAATGCGTGTGAGGGTTATCAAGAGGTTTTTAGTCAGTATGCTGGTGTAGGTATTGCTAGGGACCCAGTTCGGGCAAAGTGATATTGGATTTTTCTATTCAGTATCAGCCCAGAGTCAGGAATTTGTGCCCGATATGGCGATAGGCTCGCCACCTATCACATCGTGGGACGGAACATATAAGGCGAAATGTGGGAGCCCTGGCACCTCTGCCTACACCTTCTGGAAAAAAAAAAGGCGTGAGTTTATGTTTATTATTAAAGAACTACTATTTTGTTTTTCTTCCTAGGGAGAGACAGGTGACATAGGATCATTGGGAAAAGCAGGAACCGATGGCGAATCAGGTCCACAGGTAAGCTCATAGAGTACAGATACACGTATACAAGAAAGACAATAAAGACATACAAAAACTTACATTTTGCTGCTTCGCATAAGAAGAGACCAGCATATCAAATGTGAACATAAACTAAGTCAGTTATAGCTTGGCAATTAGCGAGTATATTAATTTTTTACACATCTTTTATAATTTTTACGTTACCTAATGTGTATTGCCGAATATAAGTAACAATTCTAAATAATAATAAGATTCTATACTTGCAATTAAACTACTGAAGTTGCGTTAGTATTCTCTCTGCTCTACTAAAATAATGTGAATTTTAATGTATTGTATGTGTTTTTAGGGACCACCTGGAGATCAAGGTGATGTGGTAAGAAACATATTTTGAATACTATATACATAACAGAACACAAATAGGTACTTTATTATATTTTTTGTATAACTGCATGCTTTGAAGGTTCTGTTCGCGAAGGCCACGTACAGTTAGGCGAAGTGTCGGATTAAGGATGCAGGAAATCTCTTTATTCAGGGGGGTTACTGTATAAAAACGATACGAACTTCGAATGTTTGGATGTTCGACTTCCGGAATATGATATAAGATTTCCACTTCTAAAAATCAATACTATTATTCTCAAATTTTTCTCATAACTTAGACTTTGGTTGCGAGGTACGATAGAGGAATCCAATTTGTGGAGTATCTAGGCACATTAGTAAAGTTTTACGTACGGCATCCGAACATTCGAAGTTCGTTTTATTGCTATAGAGCATTCTACATCGACCTTACAGGTCGATGTGGGGATCCTTGGAGGGGGCCTATGTTCAGCAGTAGACTTTCTGTGACTGTAAAGAGAGAAAGGGTGAGCTCTTTTGCAAAAGGCCAAAAAAACAAATTATAGTTTATTTGTCATATATTGATGTATGATTATTTTAAATGCAGGATGTAGGAGCCACAGGCGATCCTGGTCCTTCCGGAATGCCGGGTCAACCTGGCGTGTGTGATTGCTCGCTTGGCAGCGGTAAATCTATCTTCAGAAATATATAGATGTACTAGAAAGGGACGTTGGAAGAACTGAATAATGTTAATACATCTCTGTTGTATATAAATGAAATTATATTACAGTCCACCGCACTTCTAATATTTAATCAAAGTAATATAATAATTTCAAAATACACATATATCCATATTGAAAATAAAATTCACAAGTTGCGGCGTTTCATTGCTTTAAA
Source organism: Hyles euphorbiae (assembly GCA_023078785.2). Lineage (NCBI taxonomy): Eukaryota > Metazoa > Arthropoda > Insecta > Lepidoptera > Sphingidae > Hyles > Hyles euphorbiae. The sequence continues at coordinate 11,968,492 of CM041034.1, read as the reverse complement.
TCTCAACAAACATTATATATTGACAAATATGCAACATTAATTATCGATGCATACCCGTCTAAAGCAGCTATTATTTATTCAATTACTTAATTATATTTCAGTTGGACTAAACGACGATGAAAGAGAAGAAGGTTCGGTAGACGACCCCTTTAGCTTACCTTGCAAAGGGTATGCCGAACTCGAAAGCGGTGAGTGTCCTATAGATCTGCTTTCAGCTCTTTCTATCTATATCAGCCCATATACGTCCCACTGCAGGGCACGGGCCTACTCTACAATCGAGGTTACGATTGAGAGTGGTTAGGCCATATAGTCCCCCACGCTGGCCTAGTGCGGGTTGGCGGACTTACATACCATAGAAATTCTTATGAATCCCTATGGTATGCAGGTTTCCTCACGATGTTTTCCTTCACCGTTTTTTAGTGCGTGGTGATTGACTATCAATACACACATGACTCCGAAAAGTCAGAGGTGTGCCCTGGGATTCGAACCCGCGACCACCGTGAACATGTTGGCAGTCGCGTCTAGTCCGTTTACCAACAGGCCACCACGCACTCAACTCTTTATCACATATTATCTCATACAGAGTACCTCGTAGTACCATGGTACGATTACAAAGTTTTGTTCTCGGGTTCGTCGGACAAAGTGATATTGTATTTATTATAAACCCTAAGTCAGGAATTTGTGCCCGATATAATTGCCCCACATCACATCACATCGTGGGAACGGAACATGGCGAAGAGGTTATTTACCTCTTAAATACATTGATTTTGTCACCCGCTTTGCTATTTTTATTTTAGAAAGAAAACGGCATGAGTTTATGTATGTATCTCATACATAAATACATACGAATTGTTTATTTTCTGAATTTTGTCATAAGGTCACTTTTATCATCATCTCTTAATCCAGTTCTCACAAGTGACCTAAAGTGGTCTTCTCGTAAATTGTTTTTAAATATTTCTCTTTCACATGTTTTTGTCTTTACTACAGGAAAATATTATTTATGGATGGAAGCAGTCGAAATTTACTGCAACATGTCGACTAATCAAACTTGCAAGTTGGGTCCTGAGCCTGCTGGTGACACATACTCTACAAAAGGGATTGACTCATCTAGCGTGTGGTTGAGTGAAATGAAATCAATCGAGATACAATCTTTGTTTGGTGTAAGTAATACAGAATCTAAAGATACTGACTGACTGACTGACTTGACTGCCTCGGTAGCGTAGTTGTACTAAGGTACGGTTACAAAGCTAAGGACTTGGGTTCGAATCCAGGGTTGGACAAAGTGATATTGGTTTTTTTCTATTCATTATCGGCCCAGAGTCAGGAATTTGTGCCGGATATAGCGATAGGCTCGCCACCTATCACATCGTGGGACGGAAGATGCATGGCACCTCTGCCTACCCCTTCTGGGATATAGGCGTGAGTTTATGTATGTATGTATGTAATCTAAAGATAAAAATGAATACTGAATGAAAATAAAATATATATATATATTAAAACATACGACAATGACATACGGTGCCGAGACGTGGACACTGACGGTGGGACTGGTTCACCAATTCAAAGTCGCTCAACGAGCAATGGAGTGGGCTATGCTCGGTGTTTCCCTGAAGGATAGAATCAGGAATGAGGTTATCCGACAGAGAACCAAGGTGATCGACATAGCCCAGCGGATCAGCAAGTTGAAGTGGCAGTGGGCTGGTCATATTTGTCGGAGAACCGACAACCGTTGGGGTAGACGTGTTCTCGAGTGGAGACCGCGCCTCGGCAAGCGTAGTGTAGGACGCCCTCCAACGAGGTGGAGTGATGATATCCGAAAGATGGCTGGTAGCGGTTGGAGACGTAGGGCTGAAGATCGAGCCCAGTGGCATGCCATAGGAGAGGCCTATGTCCAGCAGTGGACGCGAATAGGCTGATGATGATGATGATGATATAAAAAAAAAACCTTGTCTATGAGGGACCAGCTCTAATTGGTATTAAATGTCCTAAAGTACTGATGGTATCCAATTTTACTGACCCTTTCCTTATTCAGGTGGATTTTCTCAGTAAGTAAGCTTTTACATGTTGAGTCACTTTTATCTATCTCTTGCTCGTTTGGTTGTCCTTTATAATGATTGTTGCAATCAGACCTATACATTAATAATTTGATTAAAATTATATTTTCAGCTATCAATGGAACAAATATTATGGCTACAAGAGAGATCTATATCTGCGTACCAAACCTTAAGGCTGCACTACAAAAATTTCAAGCCTGAATTTGGTCCTGATAATGATTCCATAACTCTGTTGACTTGTAGCGATATTGTTGTAAAGTCTTACCCGAGTGATGAGACACCTTTCTTCTACAGCGTGGTACGGGAGACTGAATGCAAAGTATGTAAAATATATTTTTAATGATATTTCGTCATCTGTATCTGTATCAGCCCATTTACGTCCCACTGCAGGGCACGGGCCTACTCTACAATCGAGAATACGATTGAGAGTGGTTAGGCCATATAGTCCACCACGCTGGCCTAGTGCGGGTTGGCGGACTTACATACCATAGAAATTCTTATGAATCGCCATGGCATGCAGGTTTCCTCACGATGTTTTCCTTCACCGTTTTAGTGCGTGGTGATTGACTATCAATACACACATGACTTCGAAAAGTCAGAGGTGTGCCCTGGGATTCGAACCCGCGACCACCGTGAACATGTTGGCAGTCGCGTCTAGTCCGTTTACCAACAGGCCACCACGCACTTCATAGGGTCATACCCTGTTTTATATTTCAATGGAAAGATTGATCATGTTTAAGATACACTATTCATCAGAATTTATTATAATTTTCCTTCTTTTGATTTTGGGGACATAAATTATTTTAATAACAAATCAGGCGCATTAATTTAAACAGGGTATATCCAGACTGCGAATAGATGGTAGTTTAAGTGACTTCAGACACAATGCAATTAAATTATCGCTACAAAAGCCACGTATTTTTTTAGAATTCATGAAATTAAATATTATCGCGATTGAAAACCATGCATTCGCACGCCTGAAGACCGTAGACGATTTATAGTTGTTTGTGACAATAGTCACGGTGCAAGAATAAACTGATATTAACAAAAAAAAATAACATTCTACCTTTCTCGTTTCAGAACGAAGATGAATGGTGCTATTTGGATTTAGTTCTTGTTTCCGAATGGAGTAACAAACTGCCTATCATTGATGTGTTAATTAAAGTAAACCCTGGACAAAAATCAATGTTTAAATTGCAAAATAAAGAACTGTGTTTTGGTTAAAAGGCTCATATTATTAAATTTCAACAATTTGTTATAGCGTATTTGACTATGATCATACCACAAAAGTAATACCTTCTACCGAAATAGTATTAGACTAGCTTTTAATATGAAGCAAATATTAGGATTTTAAATTAAAGAGTGGTAGTGTAGCGGGGACATCTTACCCCCTTTGACACGCGCTTATTTTAAGGCATGTTAAGCCTACTGACGTTACTAGTTTAGTTTTGCACCTCTTTTCTTTTCCTCCCACTACTAGATAAATGAACGTCTCTAACTTGCTTAATTCTAAAAAGATTTACAAAATCATTTGTTAGTGAGATTTTAGCTTGGATTCTTTTTGATAAATATAATAAAAAAATTAATAGAGTCCAATAGACTGACATAGGTTTATGTACCAACGGCTGGTTTTGTTGTTATGCTGATCGTTGACTTTTAGCTTCACTATGCATAACTATGCAGTATTTAATACCGTTAAATACCTTTGCATATAAAAGTGTGGGATGACAAAAACGCAATCCTGAAAAGGTAGGGTTTGATATTATTATCATTATCAAACACTTAAAAAAGTATTGCAATATAGACTATAACTACAATAAGCATACTCCACAATCACAATAGTACCAGAAACAAGGACAGACTTTTTGGTCTTGCAACACCCAGATCCAAATATCTTCTTTCTTTCTTTATCAGCCCATATACGTCCCACTGCAGGGCACGGGCTTCCTCTACAATCGAGAGTACGATTGAGAGTGGTTAGGCCATATAGTCCACCACGCTGGCCTAGTGCGGGTTGGCGGACTTACATACCATATAAATTTTTATAAATCGCTATGGTATGCAGGTTTCCTCACGATGTTTTCCTTCACCGTTTTAGTGCGTGGTGATTGACTATCAATACACACATGACTTCGAAAAGTCAGAGGTGTGCCCTGGGATTCGAACCCGCGACCACCGTGAAAATGTTGGCAGTCGCGTCTAGTCCGTTTACCAACAGGCACCACACACTTACCATCCAAATATATTTTTGGGTATAGCCCAACTATTGTTTTGGGGTTCGAATCTGCGGTTTTTATTTCATAGCCGGGGTCTTAACCTATTACGTCATGGAGGTAATCATGAGTTTCTAATGAAACTATACTATGACGTAAAACAAGTACGGTTTACGTAAGAAGAAAACCAGTCTAAGCAGCCAATATTCAATCATCGTAATAAATTTAGAATATAACATACGATATGAATGTATTAAAAACTACAATTTTGTTAATCATATCTTTCTACTTGATCACTTTTGTTATACCTATAACACAATATACAGGGTATCTCAAGACTGCTACCGAAAATGAAGCCGGGTGGTAGTTTTAGTGACTTCAGACACATTGCAACAGAAAAAGTTGAAGTTGTTTTTGTATTTTTTTTTCCTATGGTCGTATTTGGTTGGTAAATTCATTTTTTTTCCTAAAATAATAGTGTATACCCTTTTATTTATAAATACTCTAAGGTATAAAAGAGTTTAAATTATTATTTTAGCAAAAACTATGGATTTACCACCCAAAAATTACGATATTTAAAAAATCATAAAAAAATTGACGCGTTTTTTTGCGAAAATTTTAGTTGCATTGTGTTTGTAGTCACTAAAACTACCACCCGACTTCGTTTTCGGTAGCAGGCTTGATATACCCAGTATAATTATTTGATAGATCGCTTTTTCGTTTAAGTATTTAAATTTAGGCTTTACCCATATAGGGCATTTTATTGTAATAAAGGTTTTAGGACGAGTCATTACCTATTTGGTTGTACGATTTGTAAATGAATACTGACCATAAAATTGTCGACCTTGGTGTGTGTTTTTCTATTTTCTGAGATAATTGTTTGTTTGGGAAACTGTTTTACGTTTAGTTGTGTTTATCCATTTTTTCTATTCCCATGAATAGCGAGACGAGCATGGCATTCCCCTGAGGGTTAGCGATACGACCGCTGATGGACAATATAACACTAAACAGGACCATGAATCCCAAGGCAATGCTTGAAAATCTACTGCACTCGCCTCTTCAGACATAGATGTTAAGTTTCAATATGTCCAGTAATTCGGCAGTTAGTCAATGTTTTCACTGATTTTATATACATAAATAAATACATCCAACAGTCACATTCATACTCCGGACCCTACACTAAGATCGAGTCATGTGTTGTGGGTATCAGGAACGGAACAAGAGACTTCCGTGTCTCACAAACACCCGGACCCGAAATAAATACCTGTCAAACACACAAATATTTGTCTCGGTGCGGAGATCGAACCCACGGCCGCACGTTTCACAGCCGGCGGCTAACCAACTGCGCCACGGTGGATATCAAATTAATATAATTAAATAAATACATATTAATTCAATATGACATAGACTCATAACATAACAACGGACGGTGTCAAATTAATGTAATCAAATAATTTCATTTTATATTTCAATTTATAAAAGTCACGTAACATAAAGATATTATTGTTATGGACTATATGTATACACTTTAACGCGAAGAAAGCGCACGAAGCTCCTTTTACGTCGAGAAAAGATGAAAGATTTTGTTGAGTTAAACAAAAATCCTACACCGTTGTAGTATACAGTGCAATAACAAAGAATCATCACACCATGCGGTTAATATGTCTCAGCAAATTCACAACTGATATACGATACAAAGAAGTTAAAAACAATGTTGTCGCTGACTCATTACCATACGTCAAAACTCTTACCTATCCGACGAACTTGCAGAAGCACAAACACGATGATTTTTGCACAAATAACAATGTAAGTAGGTAATGTTTACCTACACCTTCTAATAACTTCTAGTAACTCCGTTCATTATAAGTTAATATACGTATGTACATACATACGTCCCACTGCAGGGCACAGGCCTCCTCTACAAACGCCTTGGAGTCGAGTATCCTGGCCTAGTCGCGAGTTGGTGGACTTTATATCTCATAGTTTTTTTTTTACAGATCGCTATCGTATACATGTTCCTCGCTTTATTTCCTTTCATCCTTATAGTGTGTGGTGTTTGACTATCGATCCACACATGACCACGAAAATAGGACTTGAATGCCCTGGGATTTGAACCTGCGACAACCGTAAACATGTTGGCAGCCCCGTCTGGTTCGTGACATCACGCATTTTAAAAATCTATTTATTACAAAAATTCTAACGAAACATGAAAACTTATTTCCCTTTATTGTAAAACGGAAGTTCAATTCAACGCTACGCATAATTTAAGCTTTCTGAATAAAACATTCACGTAATAATAAATAAATACACGCAACAGTCATACAGAGTCCCTGACCCCATTATGATTTATTGACACATTAAGATCAATTAAGATTGTGTCGCGGGTATCAGAAACCACGAAAGGCTTTTCGGTCTCTTAAATACCCATACTCGAGACAAATACTTGTCATCCCAAACACTTGTCTTTCTGCAGGGATCGAACTCGCGGCCTCTCGTTTCACAGCCGCTGTCTAACCAACTGTGCCACAGAGATAGTCAAAAAGCGTAAAGTATCTGTATTTAAAGACCTCCCTGTTTTTGATCCTTTTGAACACATTAATATATTATGATTTTTTAAGGACAACAGTGCAATGCAAGGCCATACATATTGTGTAATAGTTAAGTTATAATGGCGGAATGTGAAGCTTACGTAATTTATCTAGTCATCGACACTGAGGCATTTTACAAGTTTAATTATGTTGTTCGACATAAAAAGATCCACTGCGTAGCGTCTTTAGAATTTTTGACGTCGACGCATACATTTGGGTTTTTTATATATTTTTTCTCACTTGCGTTGGCAAGGTAGCGTCCAATAATTTAGTAAGGGGTTCTAGGGGGGAGAAGGTCAAGCTAAATCTCTCAAAATTATTCACGAAAATAATGGATGACCCCAAGATATATACACATATATTTTAGTGATTTTATCGTGACTGCGTCATATCTATCAAATATAATTTAATAGGCGAATTTAGGTATGGACTCATTACAATAGTTATTTCAATATGGTGTTTTTATCCACGCATGACCTTAGCCTAGTAGTCAAAGATAAGCGATTATAGAGGTCATATTCGGTGACATAGCAACAAGAGAGGGAAGTTCGCTAACAATGTATTTTTTAGATGATTTGTCTAATGCCAGTTAGTTCTCGGTACAAATGAACGATGGACGCTCAAGTGTTATTGTTGTATGTGTCGATCGTTTATTTTTTCTGCATATCATCGATTTCATGCCGAGCATCCATTGTAAATGGTAAGTTTTGAAATATTGCATACTTCTTTTCACTATTATCAATGAATTGGGTGGCAAAAATGTGTTATATCGAAGTTATTTATCGATTTGTTATATGCCCTTACACGTGGTATCAAAATTTGAATGTTCAAGTCAAATTGACGGTCCAGTTTAACATGTACCATTTGATTGCTTTTCTCAATCGTTGATTGAATACTTTCCTATAACATAAGTCAACGATTTGGAATATGCGGAAGGTATAGCGTCAATAAAGTGCGTGGTGGGCTGTTGCAGGGATGCGGCTGCTAACATGTTCACGGTGGTCGCGGATTCGAATCCCAGGGCACACCTCTAGCTTTTCAGATTCAATGATACTAATCACACTTAACTCCGCCGTAGCGCACTTTAAAACTGAAGGATTCATTGCATTCCATGGCCATTTGTTTGAATTTCTACGGTATTTAAAGTCCGTCAACCCGCATAAGGCAAGCGTGGTGGAATATATGGCCTAACCACTCTCAATCGTACTCTCAATTGTAGAGGAGGCCCGTGCCCTGAAGTGGGCCGTATAAGGGCTGAAATGGGAAGCCGCGGGTTCGATCCCCGCACCGAAACAAATGTTTGTGATCACAAGTATTTATTTCAGGTCACCCAAACCTGACATTGATAAGACTGAAACGTCACAGTAGGCCAGTGTCGTTAAACAATATGACCGGCCATAGACAATAGCAAAATTGAACAGCACCATGAATTACAAAGCAATGCTTGGTATTCCCCTGTCTCAATTTGTCCAGTAGTTGTTACTTTGGCTACAATGTTCTTCAAACTGAAATACAACAGTGTATTGCTAACTGCTGATTAGTGGGAGATAAAGATATTGCGGTAGTACAAATTAGTAACAATAAAATATTGCATTGTGGGTATACTTTTTATAACGAGAATATTTTATATCTGTGCGTGGATTAATAATAACCACCGCTGTGTTTTGTCAATTAATAATTCTACTATTTTGTTTCAGATTCATTTAATGAGTTGGTAAGTTATTTTTTCAATGCTGAAATCTATTTATTCTTGTTAAAGGTTTTGAATGTTGTAATCAGTAACAAACGGTTTGTTGATTTTTAATCAATTCGGAAAGGAATTGAACATTTTTAGTATACTATCTATTTCCAATTATGTTTTTATAGATATTTATATTATATGGTTAATAGATATAGATAGAGTTTCTGGGAGAATTTAAACACGAAGCAATCTATCTGAAAGAATTGGAAAAGTATACATATTTTGTATTGAGCTGCCATTACATGTAATGGCAAGAAATTATAAAATACCAAGCTTTTTTCCTATTATTAATGTTTTATACATTATTTTATATTGTTTTTGACTTTTTGATATTTTTTAAGGCGCCTAAAGGTGAACCTGGGGAACCAGGATCACCAGGACCTGAAGGTGTAATAGGAGTGATAGTAAGTATATTTTTACAAATATAATACAAGCGTACTAAAGTCTTATCTCGGTATATCGAAAGTGAAAAGATACATCCTTTTATCTTCAAACCTCCATGACCAAAAGAATATACTAATCAAAATATCATCTGTAATAATCGTGTTTATTGCACTTGCAAAAACACATTTATAACCTTTGCTTATAAGGTCAAACTATTCAGTATAGGCGTCTCATATAATAGTGGACATAATGATATTACTGGCGTTTGATAGGATTCTCACGACGCTGTTTGTACCCGCAGACTACAGATACACAGGTGTCTAAAGTAATGGCGTACATGCTGGTGTATATATTAGTAAATCTTGATGAATTTACTTTACTCTGATTATAACGGTTATAATGATCTTATATGCTTATGTTTTATATTGATACTAAAGTGGGTTGATATTTTGTGATTTTAATAAATGCCTTTTCTTCTTTAGGGACCGCCCGGAATTAATGGTGACAGGGTAAGAATATATTATTATCATTTTATGATTGGGATTATCGCCAACTTTGGTGGTATCTCTGAATATTATTCATACTTATTATATTATAATATTCTGTATATTTTAGGGAGAACATGGTTCAATAGGAGAACGCGGTTGCAAAGGATATGCGGGTTCAAAGGTAAGAAAACTTCTACCTACATATATTTCCAAATCCACCTACCAACGCAAGCCAAAACAACTTAGTTTTGTAAACTGAAAACAATATGTTTAGTTTTCAACGTACAATCGAAACATTCTAATATTAATTTTATAAAATTCCAACTGACTAAATTATGTTTGGTTTTTAGGGCGAGAAAGGAAGCAGTGGTGGCAAGGTAAGACAAAATTATACATCATTGGTTATTTTTAATTTTTTAACATACCCCTGGACTGTCCGAGCCACAATACGGCTCCTCGGATTTCAAGCAATAAGCAAATATCATTGAAATAGGGGCTATTTTAAAATCAAGTTCACAGGGTGGCGCTTATGACAGTCTAAGGGATAATAGAAAAAGGGACACCATGAAGATTTTTTTAAGAAGACGGTACCGTACCGCCATTTCTATTCACTACCACGCAGTTATCATGTAATGCTACAGATTCTAATCTGTAGCCCAAAAGCGCTATTGTGTAATCAAATAGTTTTCCTCTCTTTTTACTACATTGGATATTACATTACAATTACATGTTCTTATGTATCTGGTAGGCATAAACAGGCGCGGTAGTTTGCACAGGTTTCTTTACAATGTCCGTTTAGTGTATTACCTCAAGGGCGCATTATTTTCATTAATCGTAGTAACAGATGATTTCGTCCTCATTTCTTGAGAAGGCTTATACAATTATCAATACAAATTAGTATAATAATTTTTTTGAATGTCTACAAACTCAGTATTATACTGATATATTGACAACCTTTGTGGCGCAGTTGGTTAGACGCAGGCTGTGAAACGATGGGCCGCAGGTTCGATCCCCGCGATCGATCGATCGATCCGAGGCAAATATGTGTGTGAACCACAGGCATTTGAAGCGAGTCTGGGTGGTTGTAAGACGGAAAAGTCTTTCGTAGTTCTCTCTGGCACTCACAACATAAGATTCGATCTTAGTGCCGGATCAGGAGTATACCGGGTATCTCAAGACTGGTACCGAAAACGAAGCCGGGTGGTAGTTTTAGTGACTACAAACACAATGCAACTAAAAATTTCGCAAAGAAACGCGACAATTATTTTTTATGATTTTTTAAATATCGTCATTTTTGGGTGTCCATAGTTTTTGCTAAAATAATAATTTAAACACTTTTATAACCTAGATTATTTATAAATAAAAGGGTAAACACTATTATTTTAGGAAAAAATGTATTTACCACCCAAATATGGTCACAGGAAAAAAATAACAAAAAAAATTGACACTTTTTTTTGCAACTTTTTCTGTTGCATTGTGTCTGAAGTCGCTTAAACTACCACCCGGCTTCGTTTTCGGTAGCAGTCTTGATATACCCTGTATAGTATGTGACTGTTGGGTGTATTTATTTATTTATATTATACTAGTAATATACTTCAATTAGTTTAGTGAATCCACGTTGCGTATAATACATTATGAGTAATGTTTCAACAGAGGCTGGACAAAAATATGTCATGGCAATATTTTTATCGGCTTATCATCCCTTGCTGGTTTAATAAAATTAATTAATAACCAATAAAAACTATAAAAGAATTTCATGAAATAAAATGACTATGCACATTAATCTGTATCAGCCCATATACGTGCCACTGCAGGGCACGAACCTCGTCTGCAATCAAGAGTATTTAGGCCATAATAATAGTCCACCATGCTGGCGGGTTGGGGACTACAGTATATTAATGTATTTCTTTAATTATTTGTGAAAAAGTTTCGTATATTTTGTATTGATTCGTGAAAATCTATGTTGTTTCAAGCATGCCCTTGGGGTAGTTAAACAATAAAAAAATCTAAAAAGGCAAATCATGGAGCCTATGTACTCGACTTAATGCTTATATCGTTATATGAACCCCTTGTACTATATTCTTTGAATTCTATTTCTAGGGAGAACAAGGTCCCACTGGACTACCAGGGTTAGCAGGATTTGCAGGACCAATGGTAAGTAAACTTATAAATACTAATTAATACATATTATAAATACTAATTAACGTAAACGTATTAACCGACAAGAATGCATGAACACGTTGATGAAAGTGGATGAAGCGAAAGTAATATGTCAGGATCGAGCAAAGTGGCGGTCTATAGTCTCTGCCTACCCCTATGGGATACAGGCGTGACGATTATGTATGTATGTATGTAAACGTATTGTAATAATAACCGTGTTATGTAGGATAACTTAAGTAATTTAAAAATGTTTCTTTAAGGGGCCGAAAGGTGCAGAAGGGGAAAGAGGTCCTAAAGGACCTGTCGGTCTTGAAGGTCCAAAGGTAAGCATATATTATTTCTAAAAGTTTTAAATTATTTTTTATTGCATGAGACTGGCAAACAAGTAAATAAGTCACTGATTGAACATTCACATTTGGATTATAAATGGGTTGACGGCTCATCAAATCGTGAAAGAAGCGGGAAGGATAAAGGTTGGGAAGGAGAAAAGGGTATTGGGTATCCAGCAATCTTATTCACAGAACGAAACGTAACAGCGAAAATGTCGCTTCACGATTTCCTGTGAGACAGTAGTACCGAATTTGATACCGAACCAAACATTATACCGAAGTATATACGATAAAAGTTAAAACGCATGTACATAATTATCTAACACAAATAAAAACAAATGAAGTATCAAGAAGAGACAAAAGATTCAATAACTAAGATACGTTTTAAACCGTCTATGAATAAAAAAACTTATAATTTGTAATATAATTTGATTATATTTATTCATATATGTTTTTATTTTTAAGGGAGAGCAGGGCCGACCTGGTATTCTAGGATGTATCGGAGTTCCAGGTGAAATGGTAAGGTCTTAATACTTTTGACTTACATAGTTATTTGTAGATATTCAAAATAAATTGTATAATGGCTAAGTGTGACTTGCTTTATACTAACTAGTTCAATTATACTGATCACCTTCGATCAAATATACTCTAGATTATATAAGTAAGGCCTCAAAAACAGCAAGTGAAATAAGAGCACACATAAGCGTGTGGTCTTATTTTAGTTTAGTATGGTCCAAAAACATATTAAACGATTGACCTCTCTCTCGAAGTTGGACCTGCCTAACCACTTGTTCTAAATAGACATATTTGTTAACAAAAAATGTAATATAATTTAATATATTATAGGGGGAGACAGGGGATCCAGGAACTTCACAAGATGGACGTCCGGGTCCAGCGGGGCCTCAGGTAAGCTTATATGACACATGACCCGTTGACAGGAGTATGGGCAAGTAGATAATATGGTCGTATTTAAAAATGAACATCTTCTCAATAAAATTTTCTTAATTCCAGGCTCTTTGGCATAGGAATGAAGAAAACATTTACATTTACCTTTTTGGCTATTGTTATAAAGCTTTGTCACGGCTTTTTCGCAATAATCTTTTCGCCATTGTTCTTTAAGTTTATGTTGCATTATTATATTTTAGGGAGAACCAGGTTTTCCTGGGATGCCAGGGATTGATGGAATGCCAGGTATAGAGGTAAGTTTCAATACAAATTATACATATAAATTCAATAACCACGTCAAGCCAGTTATTAAGTTTGCATGCTTAAGCTTTCGATCTTAATTCTTATTGCATTAAGTGAAATAATTCATTCTGTATATATTGTGATTGATGATTTAAATTTATTTTTAAAGGGAGAAAGAGGCCCCCCGGGAGCACAGGGACCACAAGGTCTCAAAGGTCTCCAGGTAAGCATAAACTACGTATAAATATACCGGGTATATCAAGAGTGCTACCGAAAACGAAGCAGGGTTTATGAAGTTTTAATGATTTCAGATACAACGCAACAAAATGTGCAAAAAGTTTTGACAAATTTTTTTGTTTTTTTTTTTCTATTTTCGTATTAGGGTGGTACACAGTTTTTTCTTAAATTATAGTGTACACTCTTTTATTTTTAAAAACGCTATAGTGCGCACGGCTTTAAATTATTATTTAGCAAAAGCTATTAATTTTTCACCCAAACTCGACGATATTAAAAAAATATTGTGGCGTCTCTTTGCGAAATTTTTAGTTATGTTGTGTCACTAAAACTAACACCCGGCTTCGTTTTCGGTAGCAGTCTTGATATACCATGTATATAATATATTGGTCGAGGTTGCATTCCGAAATGTAAATATCGACTGGCGGTCTCTCATATTATGTGAGAGGCCATCTGGGTATTTACCATCTCAATGTCTATTTCTCCCGTCAAACAACAGTGTAAGTGCACTGGTGTGTTCCGGATTGAAGGACATTGTAGCCAGAGTAACTACTGAACATATGGAGGATGGCGAGCGCAGTGGAATGCCGAGCATTGCTTTGTAATTCAAGGTGTTGTTTGATTTTGCTACTGTTCATGAGCGGTCGCATCGCTTACATCAGGCGAACGGCATGCTCGTATCGCCTTTCACATCAATAAAACAAAAACATATGGAGACTTAACAACTTATATCTCAGGACGGCGAGCGCAGTGGAGTGCCAAGCAATACTTTGTAATTCAAGGTTTGGTTTTGCTACTGTTCATGAGCAGTCGTTTCGCTTACCATCAGACGAATGACATGCTCGTGTCGCCATTCAATGCAATAAAAAAATGTATATCTAAGAATAATACGTATTGCAAGATTTGTGCAAATAAAAAAACTCTTATTTTCTTTTAGGGAGTCCGAGGTTTGCCGGGAAATACAGGAATGATTGGAAACAAAGGGCCACAGGTGAGAGAAATAATATAAAATTTTAATTTAATAGTTATTCAATCTCCTATAATAATGTTAGATAGAGTCAAATGACGATAAACGATTTTTATTCATTATTTTGCATGTAAACACAAATACAATTAAAATTAAACATATCTGTCACAACCGTATCAAAGTAGCTCGTAACAGGCAAATATTAGTATTTTTAAATGAAACAGTGGAAGAGCGTAGTGAGTACATCTTGTCGTGTCTTTCACATCACTTTATATTTGAGCATTTTGCGGTGACCAGAAAGGCTGAAAAGTATCTAAAAGTTAAAATTAATTGAAACAAAACTATTATTTACGGATTTTATCGCGGATTTGGTTTAATTTCCTTCCGCGTTTTAAGTTTAAGCTCCTTCTGCATAGATCGGATCGCAAATACAGACTAGCTATTTAAATTATTATTTTTTTAAGTTAATAATTGTTAAATAAGGGTAGTTGAATTGTAACAGTCACAGAGCGGACGCCTAATACCTCAGTCCGCCCCGTGACCACGAAAGCTATAAAGTAATCGAAACGTCGGGAACTCAATAAATGTGAAAATTAAACAAAATCCGCGATAAAATCCGTAAATAATAGTTTTATTTCAATGTGTAACATTCGCGTAAATCTAAGAAACCATTAGTTAAAATTAAACCAAAATAACGATGTAATCTTAAAAACAATTTTATTTTAGCGTGTGGTATTCGCCGTCAATGGATTTATCTATGTGTACTTATAATCAATGTATTTTTTAAGGGCGTGATTGGAGATACAGGGAAACAAGGACCGCCAGGGCTTAAGGGTGTAAAGGTAGGCATACATTATATAGACGCTTATATGTTCATAATACCTGATTACATAACAAAAGTAAAATATGAATCCAAAGAAAATATCACATTTCCCCTACTTTTGAGAGAGCCTAGCATGTAGAATCTAATTTAATCCTTCATATGTGGAAAAGATAATTATTTTCTGTCTTTTTTACCTTTACCTTTAATCTTTTCGGCTTTTAATATTTGCAAATTAACGCGTATTTTGTAGCTTCCGACACAAAAACCAATAACCTAACCTAAATATGTCTATTTTCGGAATTAAACGCATGCCAGTGCTATATACCTATTATAAGTATTTCTATTCCTCCTTGTATTTTGACTGTGGGAACTTCACTGAATGTATTAGCAATTGTAATGTGTATGTTTTAGTGTTCTGTATGTTTTTAATACAAATAAAATTTTAGGGAGACAGCGGATTTCAGGGTCCGCCAGGACCAATTGGACCTCGAGGCATTAAGGTAATCAAATTTCATTTCATTAAAATTCACATTTGTCTATTATTTCCAACTTATGCTAAATAAGGTTGCTTTACTTTACATTACTTTGCTATAAAGTAATTAGGATGATTTAAAGTATACTATTATCTATTTAAAGACTTTTTTGCTAACACGCGTGGTTTTTTTGCGACGCAAAAAGTTATCATGTTTTTTATTGAGAAAGACTTGAATGATAACATAATTAATTGCCAACAATAAATGATATTTGTTTAAATAAAACGGATGTACTTTACTTTGGTGGTTATAAGTGTAGGTATTAGAATGAGCACTCACTTCCAGGAAATAACTATTGTATATTTTGTAAATTAACACTTAATACATTCACAGAGTAAAACTATAACTACGCGACTCGGAGCGAGATGTGCTCGTGACGAGAGATGTCAGACTGTCTTTTTTCTATCCAAATAAACCGACCCTTTTATAGGACTACCCGAACGAGGATCGGTGGGGATAAATCTTAAAGAAAATATATTTAAACAATAAAATAGGGTCTATCCTTTCGACAAAAAATTAAGGTCTTCCCAACATCTGGGCTATTGTCCAAACCGAAAGGTTTACAAAACATGTGTACTATTGTCTAAAAAATTGCAAAGGATTGCCGCCACTAAAGAACTTAACTATAATAATACAGTTTTATTGCCCCGGCATAAACGGGTCATTACAATTAGGAAACAATAATTTAGAACAGCATCTTTTTAACTAATATTATACAATAAGGTACACAAAAATTTTTACTGTAATAAAACAACTCGCAGATGTTTTATGGTTAAACATCTGCAGTCATATTTTAAAATGAAATGCATGTTTAAATAAAGTTAAAATTACAAATAATAAGCGTGTTATTTTATAAGCTAAATCTAAGTTGGCGTATTGCTACCGCCACATTACTTTATTTAGTAATTAATAATATTAAATAAATGTACTAATATCATGGATATAACTGTACTGTACTGTATCAGCCCATATACGTCCCACTGCAGGACACGGGCCTACTCTACAATCAAGAGTTAGATTGAGAGTGGTTAGGCCATATAGTCCACCACGCTGACCTGGTGCTGGTTGGCTGACTATCATGGATACAATGCACTTGTTAATTTGTTTTGTTTTTTCTAAGGGCCAAAAAGGTGAACGGGGGATTCAAGGATTAGAAATCGAAGGTCCAGAAGGTGAAGAGGTAAGCTAACTATACTTCAAATGTGAGATTGATTGTTTCACTTTTATTCAACCAATAGTATGTGACTATACGACCTCCCTATCTTTTTTTTCTCTTATGTCCGTCCTATGGTAGTCGATAAGAGAGAGACTACCTCGAGCGATACGACCATTTGTATATCCTATGTAATATGTCTATAGTTTAACTGTTAAGATTCATATTTTGATAAAGAATCTATATATTAATACGTGATGCAAAAACTTTGGATCCCTTTTTACGAAAATTGCGCGGACGCAGGAGCATAAAATTTGGCACACGTATAGTTTATGTGTAGGAGAAGTGGAGAATGCTGATATTTTTCAATAATAATGCTTATAAAGTACATTAAATCAAAAAATAAAACATTACACACACTGCCATGCATTTCACACACACATCCATACACAAGTATACATACTCTGGTGTCAAATTGTTTCTTTTCTTTTTCATTTTGTTCTTCTGACATAGACATATCAAAAAAAAGGTTTTATTTGCCTAATGAGGTAATAATATTAATATTAAAAGAGAATATTAATTATAAATGAGGCAATAATATTAATATTAGGCCTAATATTAAATGTAATATAAAAAAATTAATAATAATGCATAAAAAGTACATTAAATCAATAAATAAACCAGCATGCATTTGACACACGCATACACAAGTATTTGTACACGTATACATACTCTTTGGTCAAATTGTTTCTTTGGTTTATTATAGACATCGTTGAATGTCAATCAGAAAAAATTGTTTACTGTGGTTTTGTTGAATGTCAAACAGAAAAGATTTATTTAACGAATACTACGTGAAATGCGCTTATACAAATTGTGTAGCAGTAAGATACATTTAAATGTACACGGACTATCATTATATGCATAAAGAAAGTTCTGTAGCAGCAATCTGCAATAACAACATTCAGGTACAAAAAATGTGCACGAATTATCAGAATAACAACATCATCATACAGGTAAAAACTTTTTATCTTCTTGATTTGGTCGAATTTCGATCACTAGGCGACCACTAGTATAAGTAAATACACTATAATGGATTCTTAATGTAAAGAACTAGAATTAATTGAATCGTATTTTTACTGTTATTTTATGATATTTGACAGCCTCCGTGGCGCAGTCGGTTGGACGCCGCCTGTGAAACGTGAGACCGCGGGTTCGATCCCCGCACCCATAGAAATGTTTGAGCGACCCCCAAATATTTAAATACTTCTTCGGATCTGGGTGTTTGTGAGACCGAAAGTCTCTCGTAGATCCTAATACCCACGACACAAAACTCGATCTTAGTGGGAGGTCAGGACTATGTACATATGTGACGTTATGTATGTATTATTTATTGATTAAGATTACTATTTTTATAAATAATATAAATAAATACACTGTCATGGATTCTTATAATGTAAGGAACTAAAAATAAAAGCTTATTCTACTGTTATTTTATGATCCACAATAATAACATTCTAACTACGGCTTCCGCTTGATACAAATTGTTCTAAAAATATTTTTATATTACAATACTTATTAATGTTTCTAGGGTCCGCAAGGAGTTAAGGGTGACGAGGTAAGCAAATTTAATGATATTAAAAATTACATTATGATTATGATGATAATCATTATCATCATCATATTAGCCCGTATTTATCCACTGCTGGACATAGGCCTCTTCTCTATCGCACCACTTTTCACTTTGATAATAATATATCATATAAATATATGGGATTAAATATTTCGGTCAACATGAGGATTATAAAACTAATTACAACAAATAAGTATGTAATTGAGAATAAATTTAATCACCATAATTATAATAGAAGTAAACTTTGAATCATATTTTATCTATATAATTAATTTTGGATTAAAATTGACAGAGAAGCGCGTTATTTTACGTAGCTTTGAGTCGATATACTTCCTTAAAATACGTCCACTGTTTAAAAATAACAATATCTGAGGTCAGTGTAGAGAATTAAATGACTGTCTGGTTTCATAATATTATGAAATAAGAGAATGCTTATTAAGTCCGCCAATATACAGATAAGATAATGCCTCTCGCATTAAGTCCAATATTATACTGTTTTGGTATAATGAAGCAATACACAAAATAAACAAATAAAAACATACATACATACAGACATGAACTCACGCCATTTTCCCAGAAGGCATAGGCAAAGGTGCCAGGACACCCACATTTCGCCTTATATGTTTCACGATGTGATACGCCACCTATCTATCACCTAGCCTTTCGATAGGTGGCGAGCCTAAAAATATCAATTATATTTCATTAACATTTATGCGAACTTGCATTTTTAAGGGAGACCAAGGTCTTATTGGTCAGAAAGGATATCGCGGATCGCCAGGTGCTAAGGTAAGCAAAAATCAGCAGATATTAAAACTAATCCCAATATGCCATGCACTGCAATCCTGAATTATTAATATTCCTTACACGATTAATCGGAATCAGATCATTTGTTTGTCACACTTTGACGCCTAAACTATTCAAGCAATCATCATTAAATTTTGCATAAAATTTGTCAGAAGTACAGAAAAGAACATAGAAAACTTTTTATCTACAAAATAAGTACAATCCCCCAAGGATATAAAAAACTACTAGACTGTCGTCCGAAAAAATACGGTGGTCCGGCATAGAAACTTTGTCTACAAACATGAATCGATTAAAACTTAGATCGTGAATGGCAGAGTATGATTTATGTAATGGGTCTGTGGTATCAATACTTATATTACGATTATACTCTATGCTCAATCTAAATATAAAGTATTCGCGATAACTTTATATTATTTTCAAAATTCAAATGTTATATAATTCATACTCAACCAAATCTAATACAGATATAAGATGTATATTTGTTCGCTTTTTTTTAAATTTTCATTGTTTTATTTTCAAGGGGCCGAAAGGTTTACCAGGATCTTCTGGATTACCAGGAGTCATTGGTCCAGTTGGTCCGAAGGCAAGTATAATAATAATATAAAATGATCTTTAAATTTATGAAATCAAAAAGTTGTTTCGACTCTTTTAACCAAAACAAACGAGAGAAAAAATACATTACCGGTGAATAATATTTCTGTAAATTACTACTTCATTTGTCTCGTTATTTGTATTATGCGAACAACGAAGCCAACTAAATATATTTTTGTCTGTTCAGGGCTCGAAAGGATTCAAAGGTGATATGGTAAGTAAATATATTATATTTCATTAAAATTACACGTTTAAGCAATATTCATACCATAAGGCAGTATACACATAATAATTATAAGTGAGTATGAAGTAGAATAAAAATCTGCTTGACAATATTTAATACGTATCAATTAGTTATTCTAATTATAAAGTTGGACGAGTAAGGTGTCTAACACTGAAGTCCTGGGACGAATGTAAAAGAGAACGAATTGTTTAAAACCATAATGCAGCGAAAAGTCTCGTACCTAGGCCATATTTTAAGACATGATAGATATAATCTGCTGAGAACTATCATGATTGGGAAAATAGCCGGGAAAAGAAGAGTAGGAAGGAGAGGACAGTCCTTGTTACGCAATATTTGTGAGTGGCCTGGAATAAAAACGATTGGAGAGTGGTTCCGGCTAGCCATGGGCAAGGAGAGGTAAGGCTAAGCAACTAACTGCCAACCTTCAATAATGGAGAGGCACCTACGGAAGAAGAAGAAGAATTAATTATACTGATAGATACCAATAATAATATTTGGATGGTTTATCTCCACATAACGTAGTCTTGTGAATTGTTTCATTAATTAATAAACACCGCTGCCAAATTATCTAGAGACTACAACGCATTATGATGATATTTGTACGTCACAATCTTTATCTGAACTTAATATGAGTACATTCAGTCATAAACAACTTATTTCATAACAATCATTTTCATATCTATAAATAATTTGTAGTGTATAATTTATATTATGTCTAATTTGCGAAACGCCTGATATAAATAGCTAATTATAATGCAAACTTCAAGAAGATATGATAAAATGCTGATGATGTCAATCATTTATAGCCAATTAAATATTCTTCATAATAAGCACTCGTTAAATTATACGCTTATAATTTCAAGGGAGTTGAAGGCGCTGTTGGGGAACCAGGAGTCGACGGACAACCAGGTATATCGGTAAGCGAATTTAAATATATTTTTAATTATTTAAAACATTATTACAGGTCCAACGACAAGGCTACTAATCCGAAGTCTTAGTTAAACAATTGTCAAACGAATGAATATTTATTCGTTCGGAGCCCGTTGAATATTCCATAAGTATTTTTTTTTAATTCAGTCTCCCACTTAGTCCTATTGGATAGCATAGATTTTCAATTAAATATATAATGCCAAGAAGTATTTTCTGAGTGGTCCTTTTAATGATTTACCTCTAACTTGACTTTTAAATGACGGAGGGTCGTCATTGCCCGTCTACCATTCCTCTATTTAGTTTAGCCAACGTGTAACATACAATACTCTTACAATTAAGCGATCGTCCTCGCTGGAAATATTTAAATCAAGGGTGAAAGCTTTCTACCTTTCGCAATAGATTTATCATCATTCACTATTATTGTTATGTATATATGTATGTTTATGTATGATATTGTATTTAAGTGTATCATATCTTGCATTTATTCGTTTATATCGGTATTTATATATTTATATTGTATGTAAGTTTATTGTTAATAATAAGCACCGTCCATAACCATTGGATCTTTCCTTTACCAACCGGTTGTCTGGAAGAGATCGCTTAAAGCGATAAGACCGCCAGTTATATCACCAACGTTATGTTTTATAACTATTGTTTTCTTCTTTTTTTCTTTTGTTTTTGTCTTTTGTTTATCTTTTGTATATGGTGTTATAATAAAGAGTTATTATTATTATTAACATAATGACGAACTTATTGGCATCCGTAAGCTTCCTGCTATCAAGATGATCTTAATAGTACTTTTCTGATTTAACTAAATGCTTATGCTATGTTTTCTCTGAAGCGGCATAAGCTGAGTGGAAGTGAGTAGGTATCAACCGATCTATGTGTCAGTAATGGATATCATGGATGTATTGAAGCCTGATGATAAGGCGATTGCTGCACATTTTTGTTTTGCTCAATTCTACATCGCTTTAGTGGATATTCAGAGTTTAACATACAATTTAAATCATTTTTACAATTGAGCCACTGGTTACAAGCTTAATTTTTTTTTTCACTAATACAATCACTTATAATCATATCAAAGCATTTCGTTTTTTTTTAATTATTATGTTTGTCTTCTTAAGGGAGAATATGGTGATGCCGGCGATCCAGGACCACGAGGGCACGACGGGCCTAGAGGAGACCAGGTAAGCATAATATAGTTTAAGGCATATTCACATAAACAGTGCTGCCGATACTATCATAAATGTTATAAAAGCTCCATTCATATTTTGACAATTATCGTCTCATGATATAAGGGGCCAACATATATAAAATATAAACAAACAATTTGGCCTAATTGGGTACAAAAATTTGCAACATGTGCAATTATAAAGCGCACTACACACCAAAGCCCCCGACCTGACCGATTATGTATCTTTTTGTTGCCGACTTTACTCATAGTAAATCGAAAAACTTAGTTGGCGACATTGCAACAACCGACCAAACAACAAGATGAGGACCATTTCCATGACGTTGTTGTTGTTTTGACGAGAAGGGTGCTTACGCCACAGAGTACATTACTATAATATAAAAGCTTGCGTTGTCAAAATGTCATGTTGGAACTTGGAAGGCGACACGTGCGGGCGCTTGCCGCCAACGGCTTTAATGTGTAGTACGCGTGACTAGACATATTGCGAAAATAAATCGATCTTTATTAGAAAAGACAAGTCAAGTCATCAATCCTCTTTATTATAAACGCTTATTGATTGTTGTCTATGTGAAATTTAGTTAAGCATAAGTGAGAGAATCGTGAATATAAATAGGTATTGAAGTTGTATTAAAATAAGTGTCTTCTTTATAAAAAAATATTATTTTTCAGGGCTCACGAGGAATTCCCGGTGATAAGGTAAGTTTTCACAGATGTTGATTAGACTCAAGATTTATAACGCGAATCAAGAACAAGGACCAAGTTTTTAAAATACGTCTGTGAAGTGAAAAACCTTGAATAATTTGATATTTCTTGGATAATAAGGTTTGTGTCTGCGTCATTTCATATTATAGTGCATCCAAACTGGTGTTATTTTTATTGAGCAATACTTATTTAATTTATTAACTTATTACATTTTTTAGGAAAAAATCTATAAACTTTAATGCTACTTGGTATTTATTGAATGTTTCTAATTGCGTATATATTGCCAATAACGGAAAATAGCAAACTATAACAAATAATAGTACTAAATATAATAATGTTAGCGATTGTTAATACATGTCGGGCAACATTATAAAATATTATATCATAGTAACATTTAGAAAAGTTGCGCAAACAAAAAGTAACTGCAATTAGGATACACAATTAGACACTAATATCCAGGGTATATCCAGACGGCAACCAAAAATGAAGCTAGGTGGTAGTTTTAGTGACTACAAACACAATGCAATAAAAAAATCGGAAATTATGCTTATTTTTTTGTTTTAGATGATACTAAACTAATATTATAGGATTTTCAGAGAAAAAAAATTCTTAATTAATAAGTGATGAAACATAGTATCCTTTAGTGAATAAAACTAATCCGAAAGACTTGTGATTAAATAGGCAGTGGTCAACTAAAGTATATTAATTTTAAAAAATCTTTCAGGGCGAGAGAGGTCTCGTTGGTGATTTCGGGAAGATGGGACCTGAAGGTTTTAAGGTAAAAAACAATTTCATATTCCTAGCTGTGACAGCTGGGATACCCATAAACGTGAAATATAATGGTCCTGAACTCGTACGCTCACATTTTAATATACAAATGTTTATTTTTAGGGGAGGAAAGGTTACCCGGGATATCCTGGACCAATCGGAGCTGCAGGTCCTATGGGAGAAATGGTAAAGATAATTATTATGCACTTATACCAAATACTCAGTATTTATTTTCAAAATAGAGGAAACTGTAAAGAAGAGAGTAATTTTTTCCATATGCATCTGCTTGTTTGAGATGGGATGGAATGATATATAATTATATCCCTCAGCCACAATGTAAAGATTTTATCTGTATTGGCGAACGAGACAGCAGTTTCCTTGATGGTAAGTGATTATCGCTACTCAAGCACATCTTGTCTTCTCTCTCTACCAGCCCATATACGTCCCACTGCAGGACATGGACCTCTTCTACAATCGAGAGTACGATTGAGAGGCCATATAGTCCACCACGCTTGTCTAATTCGGGTTGGCGGAGTTTACACACCATCTAAATTCTTACAAATTGGCTATGTGATGCAGGTGTCTCGCGACGTTTTCCTTCACTGTTAAAGTGTGTGGTGATTGACTGTCAATACACATATGACTCCGAAAAGTCAGAGGTGTGCCCTGGGATTTGATCCCACGCCCACCGTGAGCATGTTGGCATCCGCGTCTAGTCTGTTTACTAACAAACCACCGCACTTAAGCAAAGCAAGCACATCTACAAGGTCTTTTTTGTCGTAGATGCGTTGCATTCTTAAAATAGAAAAGAAAAAGAAAAAAACGTGGATGGAAAAATGTCGATTCTGATAATTCTACAAAATCTATAATTTTAAATTATTGTGATGTAATACTACGCTACGTACTGTGAGCCATACCATGAACAAAACTCAGTAGTATATTAATAATAATACTAAAACAAATACATTATTCTTGTATTTTAGGGATTTTCAGGTCCTGTTGGTCGTGCTGGGCGAGGCGGAATTCCTGGCCGACAAGTAAGTTAACTTCATTACCTAAATAAATCAACACCAGCATGTTAAACAGTAGTAACAGTACATCTCGACACTGTCGTGAAATGCACTAAATAGTCTGACACATAATCCTAATCTCGGAGCAATATGCAACATCTTGCATGGTGGTTGTTAGAAACTTTTAAAGACTTCTTGCTTTCAAACCGAGATTAAATTCTGGTTTTATAACTCTAAATATAAGTATAAGTAAATGATCACTAAAAGCAAGAGATTAACAGCCTCCATAACTTAGTTGGTCAAGACACCGGCTGTGACACGAGAGGCCGCAAGTTAGATCAAACGATTCGATCGAGACAAACATTTTTGAGACCCAAAGTAATGGTTTCGCATTTTGTGAGACCAGAATGTTTTTGTGATTCCTAATACCCATGACAAGACTTGTTATCTTCATGTGAGGTTAGGATTATGTATATATGTAAATGTAGTATGTATGTACAGGGTCAAAACGTGATTATTTCTTTGTTGATTTATAAATTTGTTATTTTAGGGGTCTGTTGGTGTTTATGGTGATCAAGGGCCTAGAGGATCACCAGGACCTCAAGGTGTTAAGGTAACCGCACATATATCATAATTTAAAAATAATTGCCTTACGTGTTTATTATATACCTATGTAAATATGTAATTTTTAATTTATTTGTTTAGGGCGTGCCCGGAGATAAAGGTGATCCGGTAAGCCAAATTTATAATAATTAAGATATAACAATGCTATTAAAAATGAATAATAAAATAAAAAGGTGGATAAAAAACGATCCTATAAAGGTTCCGTTTTTCATTTGTAAGATAGGGAATCCTTGAAACAGGGGAGTAACTCTTTGATTCTAAACGAGATTCGGATGTTCGAACGGCGTGCGTAAAACTGTACGAATGTGTCTAGTTTCTCTTCATAATGTTTGAATCCTACATTGTATGTCATTCCCTAGACTCAGTTCGGAGTGACATAAGTTTCACAAAGGATTTTCATAAAGAATTAATCTTTGGAAGTGGAAAACTTTTAACTTAGTGGGGACGACGACCGTTCGAACAGAGGAACTTCGTTTCGGATCATAGAGTGACACCCCTGATGACGATATCTTATCTGTATCTGTATCAGCCCATATACGTCCCACTGCAGGGCACGGGCCTACTCTACAATCGTAAGTACGATTGAGAGTGGTTAGGCCATATAGTCCACCACGCTGGCCTAGTGCGGGTTGGCAGACTTACATTCCATAGAAATTTTTATAAATCGCTATGGTATGCAGGTTTCCTCACGATGTTTTCCTTAACCGTTTTAGTGCGTGGTGATATATCGATATCTTATACTCTTCTAATATATGAAATTTTATACTCTTTTAATATCTATATTTAATTATTATTTTAAGGGAGATGACGGTGGGAGAGGACAACAAGGCGCTCTTGGAGCCAAAGGGAGACAGGTGAGGAAACACTCTATTAATTAAGCCAATGGTTTTCAATCTGTGGGTCGCGACCCCCCTGGGGGTTAACTAAGCCTCACTCAAGGCATCGCAGGTGCTAAAGAATATTGATCTTAATAATAAATATAGGTACCAAGACGTAGAAAATCATATACATAAGGTCATAAATAACCAACTTGTCTGTCTATGGCAGTGGTTCTTAACTTTTAGCCATGAGGTACTACTTGACTAAAAAATTTGCTTACCCATTAACCACTCAGTTTGTTGACTAATTTGGTTGTATGTTAATACAGTACAGAAATATAATTTAGTAAAAGATTTTTCTGTACATCCACGAATATAACATTCATAAAATTATTTTATGGATGGCCTTTGGATGGCACCGCGGGCTACTTGTGATACTTCCAGCGATCACAAGTAGTCCCTGGGTGTAAGAAATTTTCAACGAAAATGGGTATTCAGAAAGAATGAAAAATACCGTACTAAGCCAACATAATTTGCTTTAATAGGCAATGATAATACTAACACAGAGTATTTCGTATTCCATGGTAAAAAACTTAAAAGAGTTCTACTATTTGTGTGCCACGTAATATCATTTTATATTAACGTACATAATTATACACAAAAAAATATTTGTTTTAGGGGCCGCGAGGCGTTATTGGAGTACGAGGTACACCTGGCTTGATAGGTCCAAAGGTAAGCAGTGTCTTCCTCCTAACGTAAGTTTATATTTTCTATATAACGTTGTAGTATGAATATCCGGTTCCGAATCATCGGTCGATACAATGTCGACATATTTAGAATCGGATATATTTATTTAATTTACTTTTTTTTATAACAAAGTATCCGATTACGAATACGTCGACATTGGATCGGGGATAGTCGTAGTATAATATACTATACTGTTCGACCCAAAAATTGCTGAATGTATTGGTGAAACTTCATAATACTGTCAAAATTTATATGTACATATTAGAATTACAATTTAAATGATTTTTTTAAATAGTGTTTCAAGATGTAGAAAATGTCCTAATTTGATGTCTTCTTTAATTAAGATTTACCTTTAATTTGTTAATTTCAGGGTTTGAAAGGTATTACTGGACCGCAAGGACTTACTGGGCGTCAAGGTGAAGAGGTAAACATAATTCAATATATTTTTTAAAGATATTCCGCATTACATGAAGTTGCTGCTATACGGTTTGTTAGCCTCGAATCATTAATTTCAAATCGAAATTTTTAGCAATTGTAAAAATGTGATTTTGGTTCAGAATTTTGAGTCTAGTGAGTAATATTATTGTTTTATTCATTATTTAATTTCTCTTAAAAATATTTTCGTTACTTTTACTAAGAAATGTTACATTTGAAGGGACGGAGAGGAGAAAAAGGTGACCAAGGACCAGAACTTGAGGGTCCAATGGGTGTACAGGTAAGCGCAAATTTAAATTTCCACATTCTTGAACTACGAAGCGAACCGAAGTGCGCTTCTACACTATCGCATTCGATCAACTTCGATCATCTTCGCCAGTAGTGTAGAGAAGGCTTTATAATCGCAGTATTGAAAACGGGTTTGAAAAATACAAACTAGAAATATACTGGACCTGAAATATGTACCACATTTATAATTCAGACAATTATTTATAAACACGACGTGGATGAGGTAGAGTAAAAATATATTAGACTTAAAAAATAAATTATAAGACGATTCTATCAGAATTATTTACATTATAAGTTATAACACACATTTTTAAAAGATAAATACTTTCAAACGTACTATTTTATGACTGGATTATAATGTATCCCATATTTAATTAATAAAAATATCCACAGCCCATATATTATACTGCTGATTTGTTTTTTTGTTGTCATATTTCTGTTTACATTTCATTTCATATAACACGTCCGTACTTTCAACATGGAAATAAATATCTTTAGAATCATGAGTACGTGTCTCTTTATTAATATAAGTATGTATGTTTGTTTTCAGGGGCCGCGAGGAATACGAGGTGTTAAGGTAAGCAAACCAACTTACAGCCTTATTGAACCGCTTATACCAGAACTGATTTTTGGACGAGGCAAACAATTGTATATTTTGTGTGGTACCCTAGGGCACAACGGAATGTTTATGCCTGGATCGTAGGCCTTTCAGACCGATACAATTATAGTCAGCAACCGGGTTGGGTCCAAACGATCTGATGAGATTAAAGACCAAAAAGAATGCACCAAAAATCTCCATTCAATCGAGGATGTCAATACTTAATATCCATACAAGTTACAGCAATTTCTAATAATAACTGTAAAGTAGAAACATTCAAAGTCGTCGTGTGTTCTGATAAAACCGTTAAATTGACCCGAATGTTATTGTGTTAGTGTGAATTATAGATAAACGCCAATAATATATTTTTAAATTGAACTCAACTTCCGACGTCGCTTAGATAAAATAATAATCTTTTATGCTTTTTTTAACATAATCTCAGGCAACGCGTTTAGTGCTGACCGACAGCGAACTTTCCCTTTAGGCCGAACGAAAATAACTTTGTTGTTTAATTTACTTATCATTTTATATTTTAGGGAGACCAAGGTTCTATTGGGTTGCCAGGGCTTAATGGACCTCCAGGAAACAAGGTAAGCAAATAAAAACAAACTGCTATCATTTCCACATTTAAAGCATGTAAAAGTTCCATGAAAGGGTTGTAATTACTTCATCATCGTCATCTCAGCCACAGAAAGTCCACTGCTGAACATAGGCCTCCCCCAAGGATCTCCACATCGACCTGTTGGAAGTGGCCTGCATCCAGCGACTTCCTGCAACCTTAGCCAGGTCGTCCGTTCACCTTGTACTTGCACGTACATTATTGAAATGTCAAGAATAATTTTGCATTACTCTCAAATTTTACATTCAAAATGTAGGATTTCAGTGTGTATTCAATCACACAAATAAAAAGATTTTATTTGGAAAATGGCACAATATAGTTAATAGTGAAGAGTCTGATTAAAAATGGTACCGGGAGGTACCGGATGCTCATCAATCTCTCAGGGACCCTAGCTTAGTAGCTTGATTTTAACATGTTTTATACAATACAAATAGAATGAGTTGGATTAATTGTTCTTAGTAAATATTTTGACAATTCGCGTCAGTCTGGGGGGTTCGAATGTTGAAATGTTCAAATGTTCGACGTCCGAAGTAAGATATTTTTTCACTTCTAAAAGTCAATACTATTCTCTATGATACATTCATTTGTCAGAAGTTAGTCCATGGTTACGACTTACGATAGAGGATTCGAACATCTTCTGCAGTAACTAGGCACATTCGTAAAGTTGTACGTGCGATGTCCGAAAATTCGAACTTCGTTTTGGATCATAGATTAATCCCCCTACATCGGCGTTGCATTCCTGTTCCGCAAGAAACAGATGAGTTCCGAAAGCTATAAACTCCTCCGACGCGAAAACTTATCAGTCTTCTTACACATGTTGATTATTTATTCATCTTATTTGCGCATGTCACTACTGGCTTTATTTTACTGCGGTACAATTATCCATGACTATTTAATTAAGGCGGAAAAAATGATTTAAGTCTAAAAACTATCCTTAAGAGACTCACCGAGCTTCTTACGTTTTCTGTACACTAACTATTTGCGTATATACTAGTTTAATTCCGGCTGACTGAAGCTTCAATGGTAGGACATTGGATAGTATTGAAATATTTTACTAGAGGGAACACTGCAAACAAAATGTTTGAAATGAAATGAAATGAAATAAATGTTTGTAAGAAAATGACGGTCTGTACCACACCTTCTATTTCTGTCCCTGTTACACTAATATCATCTTTGCTCTCGCTTCACTGGGTTCTGTAAAAGCGCAACGCGCAGAGATGTTATTCCCGATGTCCGCTCTAGTATAATGCGTCAATGTATAAAATACCCATGTCTGATATATTAATCTTTAATATATGTGGTGTCCAAGAAGATTGTAATGTCTAAAATATAGCAGTCGAAGTCTAGCCCGTCCAATCGAAGTTTTACTGGTAGGTCTCTCATGTGTGAGAGGCCGTCTGGGTAGGTACCACCGCAATGTCTATTTCTCCCGTGAAACAACACTGCGTAAATGCACTGTTGTGTTTCGTGACATGACATATTGAGACTTAACATCTTATGTCTCAGGATGGCGAGCGCAGTGGAACGTTCCTACTGTTTATGAGCGGTCGTATCGCTTACCATCAGGCGAACGGATTGCTCGTCTCGCCATTCATTGCAATAAAAAAAAAATAAGCCCAAAACGTACATCAACTAAATACCTACTTTTTTTCAGGGGCCTTTAGGTGAGCCGGGGTTGCCAGGACCAGTAGGGAATGACGGCCCTCAAGGGCCAGCGGTAAGCGCATATAATATTTATACATATATATATATATATATATATACATATTAATTAGTTTAAAAGGGTATTCATACTTCATTAAATCCGTCGAATCACACTACGTAAGAACCTTGTCTAATGTATAATACAATGAGCTTTATCGTACATTTCCATATTCGTGTAAATTGTTCGTAGAATAAATATTTGGTAAATACCCACTGATAAACCATTAATAAATGAACCCGATACAAAAATACCACACAATATTATTAACTGTCCACGCACATTCTCAAATCCAGTAGAAATTGAGAAGTTTTAATAAGAATAAAATAGTGTAGGCACTGTGGGTAGTCTTATCCTAACCTTGT
Organism: Hyles euphorbiae; assembly: GCA_023078785.2. NCBI lineage: Eukaryota > Metazoa > Arthropoda > Insecta > Lepidoptera > Sphingidae > Hyles > Hyles euphorbiae. Next base: position 11,937,570 of record CM041034.1, on the reverse strand, counting down.
GTTGGAAAATACAACTTATATAAAAAAATGTATTTACCTACCTATCGCATAAGTAATTAAGAATTAATTTTATTAATTATTTAAAAAACGTAAAATTGTTTTCAATGACTCGTGTATTCCGTAGAATTTGTTTGAATTCGCTTACTATGTATACCCTTATTTAACTGATTTAATTAATTGCAATTTATGATTAAAAGTTTTATTAATCTAAAACTTTATGCATTTCTTTGTCCAGGGATCGCAAGGCAATAAAGGTGAAAAGGTGAGCAAATATTTTATAGTTTATTAATTTATAATATTTGAAATAATTCTGCAATATCCACTTGCAATTTATAGGGAAGCGAAGGATCCAGTGGACCGAGAGGATTAAGAGGAAATTCTGGTTTCACGGTAAGCAATCTTTACTCATAAGTACATTTTGGATTAGAAACTATAAAAACCTTTTTTCTTACGACATCCAGATATTTTTTTTTCTTTCGATACATTTGAGGTTCACGAAAAAATTGATCCCTATGCTAACTTTTTTAAACACTTGCAAAACTCCATACATGACTCTGTAATAAATAGGTGAATTTCTTCAAATATATGAAAACATGGCGTCTTATTTTCTTGCCTTGTCTAGTTGAGAATATATATATGGGTTCTCAAGTAAATTCTGCAATTGAATAAAAAATGTCAGGAAAACGAAACGCAGAGTAGAACTAAATTGTTGAAGTGAGCTAAGCTTACTTTCAAAATGTAAAACGTACAATACATATGTATATACTTGCGCAAGGCTTTAGATTCATGTCTGTATGCACGAAAAAAATGTCTACAAGACGGCTCAACATTTGTGAAAACAAAATATATCCATAATTAATTTTTTGTATAAAATATGTTTATCTAAAGAAATAATATGTTTTAAGGGACCAAAAGGTGAACCGGGGGATATCGGACCACAAGGCATTGACGGTTTAATAGGTCCCAAGGTAAGACCAAATTATAAAAATGCCTTACTTTTTCGACTCCTTAATTATTGTAATTACATACATTTTATGTTTGTTTAGGGACCTCAAGGGAGAAAAGGTGTTAAGGTAAGCCAAATATCAAATAATATTTTGAAATTGCTAGAGTAGAATTGAAAATAATAATTGGTCAATGCAAGCAAAGTGTAGGAAATATCTAAAGTGAAATTGATAAATAATAATTGGTCAATGCAAGCGTAGTGTAGGACGCCTCCAACCAGGTGCAGTGATGATATTCGTAAGATGGCTGATTGCGGTTGGAGATGATGGGCTGAAGATCGAGCCCAGTGGTTTGCCATAGGAGGCATGTGTCCAGCAGTGGATACGGATGTGCTGATGATGATGATGATGAATGAAAATAGTTTTATCTAGGCACAAAAAAGCAAGAGAAATTAAATGTTGTCTTCGAGATAAACTAGTAAAGCGCGAAAGGATACGTGTATGGCAATGTAATGTTTTTTGATAAGTTAAACTTTTTAGTTAGTGAATTTTTGTAGTAAGTACGTCATTAATAGCATTCTTTTGGACAATTTTTTTATTAAATTATAACCTGTAATTTTTGGTTGGTACCTTTTTAATTTCTCATCTATTTTTTGTATTTAGGGTGCAGGAAGAAAAGGTAGACCGGGTGACAAGGGATTGCCTGGAAAGCGTGGTAAACCTGGCAATTGTTCCTGTCCCGAGCATAAAGGTAATTTATATCCCCATCCAACTATAAAATTACATTATATTATAGTTTTAACATTAATATTATAGCTTACAGATTAGCTTATAGTGTGATGGAGATATAACGTCATAAGGAAACTGTCTCTCAGAGACATGAAATATTTTAGAAAAACAAATTTAGGTGTCATATAAAAAAATTAAAGTCAATGGCTTCATACGGATAACGGCTAAAAATAATAAATTTTTATGTTTAATATATTAGGTTTACGTACACACTAAATGTATTTCTGTAGAATTAAAGTATTAATTAAATTGGGTTAGGCTAGATCATTATTTTTACTGAGTCGTGTTTTCTGTTTTATGTTGGAGTAATGTATTTTGTGTCCAAACCATTTAGACGATTTTTTTTAATTGGGCGTCGCAAATCGCAGCATGTGCACCACGTCAACGTTGCATTCAGTGGTTACGCAACGTTTACGTTTGCGTCGACGCTGCGTAGACGTTGAAGATACGCCATCGCTCACAAAACAATATTTATGTTCATAGGAAATGAATCTTTAACATCCAACTTTTAACGTCGAATATACGACAGCGCTCGATAAAAAAGCATCGCGTTTTAAAATCGCCTTGAACTAGCTAATGGAATTACATTTGTTTCTTAGCAACGTTTTTATAACGCGTGTTGGGGCCTTACTTTTGTGTCGACACTACATAGACGTTGGAGAAATACCAATGCTCGTAAACTGCTAGTGAGATAGAGCCATTAGCGTCACACGCGTAATTTTTAAAGGCCTCGCCTTGAATCTTGCGATAAACTATTAAAGAGGTCATATTCTTTGATAAGACGTTAGAAATAACTAGAAAAAAAAAGATAATTCACATACAATATATTCTAATTGATATCAAGGTCTCTAATGCCCATTAGTAATCATAGAATAATATATGATGGACGGTCGTTTATTATATTTTATTCCTCTCATTTATTTATTTTGTGTGTCTTCAATCTTGTGTCAATCCCCAGGAAATGATGGTATGTTATTGTTGCGAATATATTATGAATAGGTCTTAGGTCTTATTTTATTATGTATTTTTTTATATATTCTAAGTATGCGGGATATAGTGTAGTACAATTATTTAACAATGCCTTTACAGTCAACTCATTTTTTTCATTGTCTTTCAGATTTCAGTGAATACGAATGTGCTAATTATGTTGATTCTGTGATCTACAAATAACATTCTTAAAGTATTTTTTTTGTTACCTTAAAAAAATACACCCTTATATTTATTATTGCGATTAAAAAGTGGACATTCCTTGAAATAAGTGTACCCAATTCATTTAAAATAAATTAATATTTGTTGTCTCCAATCTCTATTTGGGATTAAAATAGCTTTCAATCAGAATTAATTAGAAAGACAAATTAATTTAATCTTGTAAAATTAAATAGTATCCTTTAATCGCTTACGCGCCGCATGCGTTCTAAGTCAACCTACAATCATCTTTTAGGCTGCATTAGGACACTAAAGGAGGATTCTCACGACGCAGTTTGTACCCACGTACAATGACCACGTAATATTCTAAAAAATATATGATTATTTTTAACCTTCCAAACTTTGCAATTTTTGCGTAAGTGACATTGTTGCACCGGGGATGCGATATATATCTGTATTCTGCGGACTCGTAAACGCGGCGGCCACGGGTATAAACCCCGTCTTGAGAATCCTATGTAATATTGACTGGGGCGGCACCGACAGCGCGAGTTGAGAAATGCGGTCGAGGACCGAGGACTCGCTCGATGCAGCCGTCCCGTTGCCATCGTGGGCGCAGCCTTAATAACTACGACCTCTACAACCGAGAATTTGATTGTGGGAGCGCACTGCGATGACTATAAACCACGTGTACCTTAATCTTTTTGCTTAATCAGAGCGGACGGACACAAATATGTTCTTTCCAACAAACAGCATGAATATACATCATTGAAGATTATACATTCAGACATTATCTCACGCCTTTTTCCCAGAATTAATGGGGCAGACTACCAGAGTTTCCCAGTATGTGGGACGTATATGAGCTGATATCGTACAGTATCTTTACGCTCCGTTGAACTCGCTGATAGGGGGCGAATCTATCGCTATATTGGTTACAAATTCCTGACTCCGGTCTGAAAATGTTAATAAAACTATATACAGAACTCAAGCTTTTCAGAATATGTTTGCCCCAATTACATAATATGCGATTTGCAATAATTAAGGTAGCCTTTTAATTATTGTACTATCAACTTCCGTGAATTACTTCTAAATCGCCCTTAAATATTGCAGTAAAATTCTTTTAACGATTTTAGAATAGATGGTTGGAACGAAATCAGGTAATAATGTGGTTATGAAAATGTATTAAACATCAAATAAAATATTCCCATGATCTCTAAGCTAATTAATTATATTATTTGTTTCAGAACGGACTATTATTGAGGTACGTCGTTTTAATTTTCTTTAGTGCTATGTGTATGATAACGCAATGTATCATCGTAATATTCAAAAGTACAAAACCGTTTTACACTTTGAGTTCAATGAGGATAGTATAATATTTTACTGTCGGCTGCTGCTATATCCAACCATACAGACATTAATTGGTGTCCAGTTCTGTCTACCCAGCTCTTTAATGACCAGAACCTGACAAAAGCAATTTATAGATATTTCTACTGTAGTCTGATCATTAATGTCTATTTCTCCCTCCAAGCAGCAGTTTAAATGCACTGTTGTGTTTCGGTTAGAAGGTAATTGTAGCCAAAATCATAACTGGACATATTGAGACTTATCAGCTTATGTAGTCAGGATGGCGAAGGAAGTGAAATGCCTAACATTGCTTTGTAATTCATGGTGTTCGGTTTTGCTACTGTTCATTAGCTATCGTATCGCTTACCATCAGACGAATGTCATGCTCGACTCGCCATTCATTGAAATAAAAAAAAATATAAATAAGCAAGCCGACTTAATAAAGTCAGATAGCGTAAAATAATATTCAAATTTCACTAATCTACGGCTTCTCTATTTCGACGGCATTCCACTTATCACGTTACAAATTCAGAAATCAAATAAATAATCATAGATGGAATCTGGCACCGAGTGTTTCAAATTTGTTTTGTTTTATAAATATTTTCAATGTCTTTTCAGGGAACAAAAGGTGAAAAGGGCATGTCAGGACCTCAAGGGCTTCCCGGTTCTGCAGGTCCAAGAGTAAGCAATTGTTATATATTATAATATAGATATAAACAATTTATATTCATGCCTCAACGTCACCTTGATGTTGTTAAGGAAGGTATGTGTGCATAATACATATCGAGGTACTGAATAAATGTTTCATGTATGTGTATTTTAGCAAAAAAATAATAATACAATTTTATGTTTTAAGGGGCTGAAAGGAGACAAGGGGGATAAGGTAAGCAAATCTGTTCGTCAAATCCTTCCTAATATTACAATTGCGAATGCTTTTTTGGAGGTATGGGTATTTTTTACTCTTTCACGTAAAACCGGCTGGGCAGATTTTGATGAAATTATATGAACGGGTAGCTGTATCCCGATAGAATATAATGTGCCCATGGGATGAGTAAGTTTTGGGTTTGGTTATTATTTCAATTGAACTCGATAGAATTCGTATAACTGATAAAAATATATGCTCGCTTAAACGACATTATAATTACATGACCAAGGCAATACAAAACAGAAAACAATATAGATACCTCTATCGACAGGAAACAGAAACTTAATTTATTATTTTATGAATATAGTATGCAACAAAACGTTTACAAAGATAATCGATTACTTTATAAATTTACATTTTTTTCAATAGTAAGGAATCAAAATATACATATTTGCTACTCTTTTTAACTCGAATGTATGACACGGGACATGAGAGGAAAGGATTGCATGCTTTTTTACACGGGACAGAACGGGATATAACGAGAGGGGACGGGAAAAGCAATATAGTCGGTGGCGGTCACAATTACTTTGTATTAAGAAAATGGAACACGCAAATTAATATATTGTTGATGTGCACTGAACTCAAAAACTATCTGCACGCGGGCAAAGCCAGGTCCAACCTCTAGTTATGAATAATTGTATGAGATAATTTAAGTTCAACGTATAACAAAAATGTATACATAAGTATGTGTTCGATAATATACATACTTAACTTTAAAGATGTAAATAACACTTTCTTTGATGATATCGACATAATATACTTATTTGACATCTTCAGTGGCTCAGTCGGTTAGACGCCGCCTGTGAAACGATAGGCCGCGGGTTCGATCCCCGCACCGAGAGAAATGTTTGTACGGCCCACAAATATTTCTTTCGGGTCTGGGTGTTTGTGAGACCGAAAAGTCTCGTAGGTCGATCTTAGTGTGGGTGACTATGTATGTGAGTGTTGCGTGTTATTTATTTTTATATTATTATTATATTTTAGGGATCAACAGGTCTGAATGGACCACGAGGATATGTCGGACGTCGAGGAGCAAAGGTAATTACACTTTCATAGAATATTATGCATAATTAGTATAATAATAGCAATACTGATTATCTGACTTGCGATTTGATATCTCCGACTTTTCTTTTTTTTTACAATATATTTTTATGTTTCAGGGCCAACAAGGAAACAAGGGTGATATGGTAAGAACACAAGAAAAAAAATATAAGTAGAAAATTTGAAAAAACTGATTTAATATATTCACGTTGCGTTAGTTACTTCTGTCTACACATACATAATATTATGTGTAAAGCGTAATTACTTATACATTTTATTTTATTCGGAAAAAAACACAGTTTTATATGTAGTGATTAGGGTGTCCCTTATAAGACAAAAAATTTTTTTTTTACATCTTTGAAATGCATACCCTCTATATTTTTTATAAATGCTAAAACATACCTAAATATGTTTTTATTTTAATTCTAGCTTGATTGTAACCCGTGCCGACCGAGCTTCAAAGTTTACAAAAAATCGTACTTTTTCGTGATATTTTCGCCCAGTGTAAAAATTATATAAATGCAATATATAATGACTTTGGCAATAATAAAACAATATAATCACAAAGCTTTATGTAAATACACAAAATAATAACAATCAGCCAGTGTAATTCAAATTATTTTTAGCGTAGATTTTTTATAATCTGGATACAAAGTTCTATGTTCTTGGACACAGCGCAACAATAATTGTTTTTGCTCTTCTTCAGCAGTAATAAGTCCATTTAAATCTTGCTTTAGTTGTCTTATTTTCTTTCGGCAGAATTATTTACAACTTTCAAACAACTTATTTTCCATTTAGATCCCAAAAAAATCTGCGTTATCGTCCCTAGAACATACATCCTTCTGGAGAAACTGTCGTCGATCTGTCCGAGATTGAAATTATTTGCTCTTCTCCTAAACGAATTCATCAAAAGTTTTATCTAAATGCAAAAAAAAAACAACTGATTAAATAACAACAAGAAATAACACCTAAAAACACACCAAAATGACATACAAACCAAAAAAAACTTACCAATTAGTTTTTAGGGTAGGTGTTCCTTGGTGAGCATAGCATTTGCTTGAATCTGAGATTTTATCTCTTTTTAAGTTGGCGATCATTTTTCTTTTAGTGTGATTGTCAACTTCATTATCAAAAATATATACAAAGATGCATAAACACCACAAGTGATTGCTAAACTTGCTTATTGTTTAGTTTTTCGTAATCTTTGAACACTTTCAAGGAACATCAATCTTGACTAGGTGCTTTACTCGTAATCGCCACTGTGCATTCGAGCCAAGGTTTTAACATACAGTGTGACGATGAATAAACAAACATCTTGTAGAGCATTTTGGTCCTTTGCAATCATTCGGAATTGTGACTAATGCAAACATATTTTTAAATTGGCTTTCGTTATCCATCGTACCTGATACTTAACTTCAGCAGGCCTGAGTTTTAGTTTATTTGTTGGATCACCTCCCAAAAACATTACACCTAGTTCAATCAGTTTGCTGTAATCGTGTCTTATTTTCTTTTCTCTTTTTCCAGTCCTTGTCTAGATTTTTTTTCTTTTATGCCCTTTTTTTGTCCACACCACCTAAGCATCCCGGTCGACCTGGCTCTCCCTGTTTCTTCAAAATACTTTGTCTTCCTCTGTTTTCATTCTCTCAAATTCGCAATATCGAATAGTTTTTTCTAGGTCTATTTAAATTATTGTCACAGCGGTTGGATATTTCTTGAGTCTTGAGTCTTCTTAATTATATTTTTTTTTCATTTCTCCAAACGTGATACAAAGCAGTAAGTTTCTCCACACAGTTAGGTAATGCCTTTGTGGGTATTCTGGCTTTTTCCCAAAATATAATGCACTCCCGAATCACAAGATTTGCACTTTCAAACGAAAACTTCTCAATTTTGCACCATTAATTTGATGGCTAGGCGTTCCGATTAGAAAAATCTTTGTTTTATCACTTTGTTATTCCACTGACATTATTATTAATGTAATAAACAATAACACGCACACTCACAATCTTTAAAATCTCGCTTAAAATGACAAAAGAAACGCATAGTTACAGGTCGCTGCGCCGGTACTCGCGTAACTTGTATGGAAACCTTTAAATTGCAAGTCGGCACGGGTTATTGTTTGTAAAACGGGCTTATATTTTTTTCTATGCACCTATATTGGGTTAATACGAAAGTTTTAAAAAGGTATGCGTTGAAATATATTGAACTCGAAATTTAAGGAACACCCTAGTAGTGATGTACAACATTTAAAATACAATTAGCATGTTTTCACGTGTATATAGCTTACAACTAGGACTAACATTAGATGAAACTTTCGTCGAACTAATTAGGTGATCCTTTAATTTTAAGGGAAGTCCAGGATCTACGGGGTTACCGGGTCCTAATGGAATTCAAGGATTACAGGTAAGCAATCCTTTAATAGATAATTAAAAGATACCACCTCACATCAAGTTGGCGTAATACCTCAAAATTAAACGTTATAGTTGCAAGATGATGCTTTGCTACAATGTATGTTCTAGTCTTCCCTATTTGGCACAGACAAACGTTCTTAAAATTGGCGGCACATTTATTTGTTGTAAGATTAGTGAAACCAGCAACCACCCTAAAAAAAAGAAAAGACAGTGCTATAAAAGCCCCATAAGTACCTGAAATGTTTTTAATGTCCAGCTAATTAATTTTAGTTTCTTTAGTGATACCCAGTGTACAAGTAGATGCAATACTGGAACAATCTATTGACTGATACTGTAAAAACTTTTTTTTGTATGTTTTAGGGTGATAAAGGTGATTTAGGGATCCCAGGAGAAAAAGGAAATACGGGACCAAAGGTGAGCATCAATATTCCTTATTTACAATTAGCATCGCTTTATAAAAAATAAAAAAGGTAAAATTAAATTAAAAATTATATAAGACTCCTAAAATCTTTATAAAAAATATCTGCAGCAATACTTACATTTTTATTATTTTCAAGATATTAGGATTCTTATATTACTTTTCATTTTATTTAAATATCCAGATAATGAAATCATTGTCGCTGTAAGTTATGTATATCCCGTAGTTACAGAAATATATATTATCGCATTTTTATAATTGTTTTATGCGTATTTGTATTTTTAGGGAAGGAGAGGATCTACTGGACCACCAGGAAGTACTGGACCTCAGGGTTATAAGGTGAGCAATTTATTTTATTAAAATGCTACTTTTACCAATAATATTATCTTAGCCGACAGTAAATCACTTTCTCTGAACTTTCACATAACAGTGTAAAAGTTTTCGAGTCTGAATATCAAAAGTTCTTTAGAAATTATATATGAGTCATATTTTGGACATACCAAATTTAATTAAATTTGGGCCTCCTTAATTTTTTTCGTAAGAGTCTCTGGTGAAGTTTTAAATGCTTTATCATAGTCAAAATATATCAGATCAACTACTACAAACGTGGAATTGTTCGATGGCCAAATATAAAATATGTTTGAATTAAAATAATAAGTGCGTGGTGGCCTGTTCTGATGGACTTGTCGGAGTTATGTATGTATTGAAAGTCAGTCACCACGTACTATATCTGTGAATGAAAACATCGCGAGGAAACCTGCACCCTAGTGATTTGTAAGAATTTCTATGTCCTAAAGTCCACCAATCCGAATTAGACAAGCGTGGTGGACTATATGGCGTAACCACTCTCAATCGTAAATTCCATTGTAGAGGAAGCCCGTGTCCTGGCATAGGACGTTTATGGGCTAATACATATATGTGGATAAAAATAATATATGTATGTACACATTAAAAATGAATGAAAGTTTTCATATTTTCCTTTTTCTTTTCATTATTATAACTGGCTTTACGCATAAATTTTACCTGTATAAAGTCGCCTGGTATTTTTTTAAGGGGGAGAAAGGTGATCAAGGTTATCCAGGACTTCAAGGCAATGACGGACCAGCTGGGCCACAGGTAAGAACAAATCACAAAACAACTTAAAACAATGTTGTTCTTAATTAGACAATTTTTGATCAATAATGATATTATTTAAAAATTAAAATATTATTCGGAACTCAGGGAGATTCAGTGACAGAAATCTTTAAAATTTCAACTTATTTATTTTCTTAAAAATATTTTATTCACAACAATTTTATACACCATGTAATTTTTCACGTGTAAGCAATTATTGTAATAGTATAAAAAAACAGTATTCAATTTATGTAACGAATGGGATTCATGTGCTCCTTTAGACCCCATTCATGGGTCAAACAGGGGCTGTACCTTGTAAACTATATTTTTTGTTACATTTTTTCATTTTATTGACATAATCGTGTATTATTAAAGGGAGAAAAAGGGATGCTCGGCGTGCCAGGATTCGATGGACTACCAGGCCCACAGGTAAGAAAACTTACGCCCAAATACTGGAACGCAACTTAATTATAAATGGCGCTTAACCACGTTAATCCCGATTAAATGTACTGGCTAAGTGGGCCGTGCGCTGTTAAGAGGACGGTAGACGCCGATGACCTTGCTCGAACGGGCGGAACCAAATCTCATGCACCGGCGCACGCCGGCGACGACGTGCGAGCGAGCGCGCTGCCTTATACCTATTCATTCATTATTTCGCTGCGGACAAAACGATATATTCGTAGTGTTATTTCACTCGATGTGCCATTTCACATAGACCCCCCTCTTAAGAGCAACTTATTATTTGAATGGCGTTCCAGTATTCGGGCGATATACTGTTTATTAAAGACTATCTCATCATTATAATAAATATCTGCCAATAATATATTTTGCAAATATTTCCAAAATAACCTATTAAGGCTTGTTAATGAGACTATAATGATAATAATGTGATGCGAATCTTACCTTTCAAAATGTAATTTTGCAGATTTTATCGCAGTTTATGGTTAATTTTAACGTTTTGATGTAGACTTCGTGGTTACAAAATAACATATTGACAAACTTAAAAAAAAAATACATTTATAGTAATTTTCAAAATTGTAGTGGATTCATTTTTTTCTTATTGTTAATTAATTTAATTTGTGTCTGATTTTGTAAATGGTTCTGTTAAGGGGCCGACAGGTGTAAGAGGCTATCCGGGACCAGAAGGACCTCGTGGTGTAAAGGTAGGCATATTTTTATAACTTTTAATACAAATCATTCCAATATTTCCAAGTGTGGCTGAAAATGTTCTCAAATTACACAATGATTATGTACCCACCCACCCAGGTGATCAAAGTTATAATTTAACGGTTAAATATAACGAAACACAAAAAAGAATACCTACTATTTAAATTGCTTTAACTAAATTATTAATAAACATTAAATAATAATATTATGTATGTATTGGTACTTAGTTATTTAAAGACTCATTTAAGAAGAATACCTTAGACAAAATCATAAAAGTTAAGGTTTTATTTTACTTTTAAGGACTTTTGATTCGTTTAGATTTGAAGTACAGCAACAACTTATTTAATTCATCCACAATTTTTTACTGGTCTCTCATATATGAGAGGTCATCTGGGTAGGTACCACCGCAATGTCTATTTCTCCCATGAAACAACACTGCGTAAATGTACTGTTGTGTTTCGGATTGAAAAACATTGTAGCCAGAGTAACTACTGGACATATTGAGACTTAACATCTTATGTCTCAGGATGGCGAGAGCAGTGGAATGTTGCTACTGTTCATGAGCGGTCGTATCGCTTACCATCAGGCGAATGGCTTGCTCGCTATTCATTGCAATAAAAAAAAACAATGTATCAAATCTTAAAAAGAACAAATTGACATCAAATAATGCCACAATAAGCCCTCTAGTCCATGTCATGTTTTTTTCACCGTACGACGAAATATCCGTATAATTAACAAAATGTGCAAGCTTCTATATTGTACGGCAAAGGTACGAATCGGCGGTGCCGCCGCCGTAAACATGGACAAACTCTTAAAGTGATCCATTCAACACTGACAATCTACATACAGCGAATTTACCGTAAAACATTACGCAAAAAAACCGTGTGTGGACAAGAAGGCTAATTCGTTGAAAAATACCTAAAGAAGTTTGCGCGTAAATGATACGCGTGGTGATTGGTTCAAATGTACTTTCGCGTAACAACGATTCATCATCTGTACAGTTAAAGTTAACATTTAATTATTATTTTTATATTCAAGGGAAACACCGGCCTCCAAGGACCACCTGGACACATGGGACATACAGGTCTACCGGTAAGAGAACTAAACTGGATTAATAAAAACAATGCAATATTTCATTATCATTTCAGCCCTCTTAAAAATATGCGATATAAAGAAAACTATATAACATAATTTTTAGCAGGTACTGCATTACTAATAAGGTACTTATACATTAAGGATAAACAAAAAGGCTCGACTGGAATGGTCTAAAACTGATCTGCGATCCAGGATTTGATATTGTTCATATGTGGCAAAGACTTTGTTGTAATTTTAGTTGATAAGAAATGGTTGAAGACTCTGGTCATAGAAAACACTTTTTACATCACTGTACAAGACATCATAATGATCACGCAAGTGGTCCGTATTTCGGGTTAAGTCTGCGTTTATCTGTTTTTGACCAGGCTAGCACTATCACCTTCCTCAGTCAATTTTGTTTATATGATATTAAATTGTATTTTCAGGGAGGCAAAGGTGAACAAGGATTACCAGGACCTCGAGGGTTCGAAGGTAGCAAGGTAAGCACAAATTATTATTTACTTGAGCTTTCGTAGCTACTCATGGAGTGTCAGCATAAGTAATTTGGACTTTAATAATGAGTATGTAGAGTTGAAATTCCTTCCTTTGTACACTATGCAATAATATAATTGTGTTTATTTTTAAGGGAGATCGGGGTTATCCTGGTTGGAGGGGGCCTCCTGGTCATCAAGGTGACGTGGTAAGCAAACTTTCATAAATAAACAGAACAAAAATTAAGCATTAAAATCATAACTACACTTTCATGTCATGACGTCATCATTGCTAATGATATGACGAGAAACACAGTTCAAATTAGTCATAAATGGCAATGTTTACGTTTTATAAGATGCATAAAACTTTTGTATGCACGCTGCTATCAGTTTATTCGTTATTTATTCTAAAGTAAATTTTCTATTAGATTTTAAAGGATTAAAACAGGAGATGCTTACATGAAGTCCACCAGTCCAAATTTTTTATTCATATTACCGAAAAAACACTTAATAACTGGCCGATTATCCATTAAACCTTTCGGTCATAGATTTTTTTATCCAGCCTGCCCTTACATTTATAAATATCCATAAAATTATTTAGGCTAACAAATTTTCTTAAAATTACAGCTTCAACGATTCTCAAGTCTCCAGAACAACAAGCCATTAACAAACATTTGTATCGTAAGTTTTATTGGGGTATTAATTTATGAATATTTGTAGGGACCGAAAGGTGACAGAGGTGAGCCCGGACCGGATGGGCCAGAAGGACCAGCGGGCCCACAGGTAAATATTATAACATATAACCTTTTCAAACGGTGAAGGAAAACATCGTGAGGAAACCTGCATATAGGGATTTATGAAAAAAAAATATGGAATGTAAGTCCGCCAACCCGCACTAGGCCAGCGTGGTGGACTATAGGGCTTAACCACTCTAAATCGTACTATCGGTTGTAGAGGAGGTGTTCATACAGACAGAGATACCCTTTTCTTCCTAAATTAATTTCCACACAGTCCACCTAATGGTTGTTTGGAAGAAATCGCAGAAGCGATAAAACCGCTCATTGCCACCTTTGTTTAAAACGTGTTGTCTTATTTTTTTGTCTTATCACTGTCTGTGGTGTTCAATAAAGTTCAATTTATAAATAAATCAATATGTATAAATATCTTTATTCTATATATATGTTTACAAGTAGGTATATGATTTTAACACATATCCTTATTTTTTCAGGGCATTCAAGGAATCAAAGGAGACAAGGTAAGGAAACATTGGTTAACTGATGTGCTTGCATATTGTAAAAATATTTTTTGAACCCCAAGAAGACGAAAGATTTTCAAAAACTTGTTTGTTTTTTTTTAAGTAATTAGACATTGACGCCTATCGTTGATGAGCTTTAGTTAATATCTGGGCTAGAGTAATTTTAATCTAAAAACATTTCAATATAATTCGATTTCGAGACATTTCGTGACATTTAGCTAAAACTAAAAATATACGAAGCCTATGAACAAAAAGATTTGCTGGCTTTATTTAACACGCTCGTATAATAATACATACATACATAATCGTCACGCCTGTATCCCATAGGGGTAGGCAGAGACTATAGACCGCCACTTTGCTCGATCCTGGCATACTACTTTCGCTTCATCCACTTTCATCAACGTCTTCATGCATTCTCGTCGGTTCAGGGTACTTTTAACCTGACCCTTGTTGAGGGTATCACCGATTTGGATGGTGTATGTTCGGTGAGGTCGACCCCTACCGACTCTTCCATCCACACTCGCATTATGTATTTCTTTCGTAATTCTCCTTTCATCCATCCTCTCTACATGACCAAACCATCGTAACATTCCTTTCTCAATTCTCGTCACTACATCCTCTTTCACTCCACAAGTTTCCATCACCACGCTATTTCGCACTCTGTCACACAAACTTACACCACACATTCCCCTTAACGATCTCATCTCTACTGCCCTAATTTTACTTTCATGCTTCTTTTGCCATACCCAACTTTCACTACCATACATAAGCGTTGGAATTAACACTCCTCCATGGACAGCCAGTCGTGCCTTTTTGGAGACCTTCCGACTATTCATAAAGGAGTGTAGCGCACCATTCACTCGATTTCCCGCATTCACTCTCCTTTCAATATCGCTATCATGCTTTCCATCACTGGTGAAAACACAGCCCAAATATACAAATTCATTCACTTGTTCTACTTGCTCATTACCTATCATAATATCGCATTTTGTCATATTCTCTTCCCTTTCAAATACCATAACTTTCGTCTTACTCACATTTATTTTCATTCCTTTTCTCTCAAACGCTTCATGCATAATTGTCACCATATTTTGTAGCTCCTCCTCTGATGATGCAAGAATAACCTGATCATCAGCATAGAGAAGACATTTTAGTGACAACTCATTCATTCTTATCCCATATTCACTATCTTTCAGATCTTTTAGGCAACCGTCCATGAAAAGGTTGAACAACCACGGGGACGCTACACATCCCTGTCTCACACCCTTATCGATGCGAAACCAATCAGTGTATGCTCCGTTTATCCTAACACAAGCACTAGAGTTCTTATAAAGAGACTGTAGTGCTCGAATTAGGTTGCTGCTCAACCCAAACTTGGACAGTGCTGCCCATAACTCATTCCTCATCACTCTATCATAGGCCTTTTCTAAATCTACGAAGGCGCAGAAGACTTTTCGACCTTTAGCTAAGGTCTTCTCAGCAACACTTCGTAGAGAAAATACCTGATCCGTGCATCCCATACCCTTCCTAAATCCTGCTTGCACGTCCCATATCTTGTCATTCGTCTCTTTTACAACTCGCTCAATCAATACCTTAGCATACAATTTGCCGACAACACTTAGGAGGCTGATACCACGGTAATTTTGACACTCCTGCTTTGATCCCTTGCCCTTGTATAGTGGAACAATAACGGCGTTACACCAATCTGTTGGCACAACACCACTTGTCCAGCACAAATTCAAGAGATGACAAAGCAGGCGAGCCACCACACCCTGTCCAGCCTTCAGCATTTCGACTGTTACTCTGTCATACCCAGCAGCCTTACCCATTTTCATACTTTTCAACGCTTTCACCACTTCGATCACATCAATCTTATCTTCATTTTGTTCACTTTCATCCGTCACTGTACACTGCTGTGTTTCCTCTTTTTCAAACAACCCTTCAAAGTATTCCTTCCATCTTTTCAGCACACATTCTTCTCCATTCACTAGTAGTCCATGCTTATCCCTTACAGTACTAAGCTCCGAGGTACTTAACTTACCCCGGACACTTTTGATTGCTTTCCAGAAAAACTTGATGTTTTTCTGAAAATTCTCATTCAATCTTTCGTCAAACATATCCTTTTCTTCATGCTTCTTCTTTTTTACTACTATTTTCACTACATCTTTTATCTTCTTATATTCCAATTTTGCCTTGTATACATCTTCTTCACTTGCCTTTAGCATTCTTTGATCAGCTCTAATAGCTAACCAATCTCTCCACGCTTTCTTCTTTTCACTTACTACTTTTTGCACATCCTTGTCCCACCAAACATTCTTCATCTCTTTATACTTTTTCCTTTTACTCAGTCCACATGTTTCAATTGCGCCATTAACAACAACCTTTTTAAACTTATTCCATACTTCTTCTACCTCATAAACCTCATCCAAACCTTCGAAATTTTCACTCAGAATACGTTCGTACTTCTCTCTTACATCTCCTTGCAAATTTTCCACTTTTATCCTTTCTAACATACTAGACTGTTCGGGGATACGGCTACGCCACTTTTTAAACAGGTCTTTTATTCGACACACGACCAAAAAGTGGTCAGTATCAAGACCCGTTCCACGGAACGATCTAGTATCCATAACATTCTTCTTTAATCTTTCGTCTACTATCACAAAATCAATCATACTCTTCATCGCAGCATTTTCCCAAGTATATGTGTGGATCATCTTGTGTGCAAACATCGTGTTTGTCACACATAAACCCATTTCCACACATATTTCAAGCAAACTTCTTCCATTAGCATTCACTCTCTTATCACCGAACGAACCTAGTACCCTTTCGTATCCTTTACGTTTCAGTCCTACCCAACCATTAAAATCCCCTAACATAACTAATCTTTCGTTTTGATTACGAATTTGCAGCACATCTCTCACTTTCTCCCAGAATTCTTCTCGTTCTTTTAACGCACTCTTAGATGAACTCGTACCTACATCCGTTGGAGCATATACCCCTAGGATAAAGATACGAGTTAATCCCACTTTCAATCTCACCCAGACGAGCCTTGAATTAACACATTCAAATTCATTCACACACTTTGCCATTCTTTCAGATAATATGAGACCTACACCTTGACTGCATCTGGCCTTGCTAGGCACTCCAGCCCAGTATGCTGTGTAGGCACCATATCTTATGGTCTCACATTCCTTCCGTTTCGTCTCATTCACACACAGAACATCGATTTGTCTTTCATTCATCATCTGACACACTTCATTAATTTTTGCATCCATCCCTCCTCTAACATTTAAAGTAGCAAAGCGACATTCTTCAGTCCGCTTTTCGCCGGCATGGGATACGAGACGTGACGGGTGGCGAACCGCGTCGCCGCCATTTTGACAATTTTTGTTACAATTATTAATCATCATTGCGTTCCCACGAGTAGCAAGGGAAAAATAACTGTCGAGCCTGGCAGAGCCCCGCATGCCAGGCCAAGGCTAGTCGTTATCTGGGGGCGCCCAACCCCAGGACAAACGGCTCGCTAAAGACTAGGCTCGCCCCTAGCCATGCATCTATCGGCGCGGCAGACCTTAGATTGGCAGTTAGGGATAGGATAAGGAAGGAAAGCAAGGAACGGCATGGATTGTGTGATTGGGGAATGAAAATAATGAACTTGGGCAAGGAAATGGTTTAGTGGGACACTACTAACACGGAAGGTGCAAGGTGAGAGTTAGTAGTGGCTCGGGGAGCCGGGGTCGCGTACCCGTATGTTATGAAATTACCACCGGACAGGTAGTTTGTCATAGTCACCCCCTGACTACATATAATAATATATAATATAATAATATAATGACTACATATAATAATATATAATAATATTTTTAATGATTTTTGTTTAAAGGGAAACCAAGGTCTCATTGGGCCGCCAGGTTTAGCCGGACTTCCAGGTCCATGGGTAAGTAAACTTCAATATATAATTAAACCCCATCTCATTGTGATTAATTGTGTCATCTCAGCGTATAAATCATTTAATTTGCTCAGCCAATTAGAAATAATTTAATAAATGCATCTTAAATGTTAAATTTACTTTTTAAATGTTATTCTTATAACCTTTTTTAAAAAAATACTCTTATGATGATTATATAAAGCAGCTAAAGTATTCATTTTATATAGATTTAATACTAACACTACGATATTTCAATACGAGTAGATAGGTTTTTTTAAGTGTAGAAACTTGATCTATGGCAACAAACCCGTACGAAACTTTGATAATGAAAAAATACTATTAAATAATTATGGTTACACAAAATGGAGAAAATTCCTATAAAATTATTTTTGAACCTACTTAATAGGATGTATTAAAAATATATTTTTAAGTTTTTATTTTTTCCTTCGATAGACCAGTGAATCGGGACTAGCGCCATGGCTATATTCTTAATCTACAGAAAATAAATTGTTTTTTTTTGTATGGTGTATATTTTTATATGGTACCAGATTCTATACCTATGATCCCAAATAATTATTGTGTTTTACGTTCCGAGAATTCCCAAATCAATAATTGAGTCAATGCGAGTACCTTATATTTAGTTTTAAAATTTTCATTCAATTTTAAGGGTGAGAGAGGTGAAATGGGTCCAGCCGGACTACAAGGGCAGGACGGACCACAAGGGGAGAAGGTAAGCACACCCCTTATCATTTACCAGTAATAGTACTTCGCTATCGTGTATACAGGGTGTCATTTAGAAGGAAATTAAATATACAAATACAAATACGGTGTAGAGGCCTTTGGCATCTTACTTTGGTTATTAAGTTATTCCTTATTCTTGTAGTATAAAATAATTTATTACATTTTGGATATTTAAAACTTTTGTGATGTGCAATTTTATTTATCTTAGTTTTTTTTTTAATTATTCCCTTAAACTCTATATATTTGAATTCAAATTGTGTTATGTTGGCAATGTTGTAACTCGGTTACCGCGAGGCAGACTGCGCGTCAACAAAAAATTGGTGTTTTTGCAACCATTTAAGAGTGTTTTAATTAATTATTATTTTTTGTTTAGGGCATGCAAGGAGCCAACGGTGACAAGGTAAGCAAATCATTATTTTTAAGGATATTTAAAGTAGAAATTAACTCGAACAGAAATTACATAAGAAAATATAATGCACTATTGAAAGTGGAAAACCTACAATAATTTATTTTAAACTCTCAAGTATCAGCTTCATATCAATTTTTCCATCAACATTGTTCTTGACTCTTTTTTTTTGTTTTGAAATCCAAACCATTCGTTATAAAAAATTAAAAAGATTTGAAATCCCTTTGTAATTAAGTTAATGCTTATATTTATATGTAAATTGGTTTTTAAGGGCGAAATAGGTCCAGTTGGGGCACCAGGAGAGAACGGAATTCCAGGTGCACCGGTATGTATAATTAAATTAAAAATAATATAAGAATTACACTTCATATAAAAATTAAATAGAGCTGTTGGTTCCAATACGCCCACTGGTGAGCAAAGGATTCTTGAACGAGAAGTATGATTGAGAAAGAGGCCATAGGTAGTCTATCATGCCGTCTCGTGGGTTGGCGGACTTTACGTGTCACAGATTTTTTTCTTAAATGCCAACCTGAAGTAGGTATGTGTGGTGGACTATTGGCCTATTCTCTCAATCGTGTTCTGAATTGTAGAAGAGGCTCGTGCCTGAACTGCTACAGTACAGTACTAAAATAATGATGGTAATAGCATACTCAGAATCGCCGGATCACTATCGTGCACAGCGGTTAAGGAGTTGTTATAGCAAACCAACCATTTAATTTCTTGCTCATATACACCAGGTGTTTCCTGCCTACGACTGAAACGGACGCTAGATGGTAGTTTTAGGGACTATAGACACAATTTCACAAAAATATCATATAAAAGTGACGATTTATTTTTTTAGTTACCATCAGGCGTATTCTTTGTCTACTTTATCACATCAGTATAAAATTTACCACGTAAATTATTTTCCATGTATTATTCATCAATCATATCTTTTTTTCAGGGAGATAAAGGTTCAAAGGGGGTGGCAGGGCCGCCAGGACATGACGGCTCAAAGGGTGCCAGGGTAAGTGCAATACATGCGCATTTAAACAAACACACCACCACACATCAAGACAAGTCTTGCATTATTAAAATCAGAAACTATGAGAGACGTTTAATCTCACTGATACCAAGATTACGTACCGACAAACGCAGCTTAATTATGAACTATAACTGGTAAAATGAAAATCGAAAATGAAATCAATTTATTGAAGTCATTAAAATGTTGAACATTATTTAGATTCAGTGATTTTGATCTTCTACCGATGACCCAATCATACCGGTATTTAAATCTTTGAGTAAGGACAATATTTACAATGATACTACTTAAATTAAAAGAAGTTGTAATGCTTAAATATAACATAAATTCTGAACTGCCTGTGCGTTTTGTACGAAATCACAGAGAGATGAATTCAAAACAATAAGAAAATGAAATATAATATCAGCCTTAATGTTAAGGTAAAAGTTAAGAACTATATTTTTGAACATCGATTTTTAATGTTATATTTTTTCAGGGCTTCCAAGGATTTAAAGGAAATAAGGTAAGCAAAACATAATTCGTATCGGCAAATATAGAACTACACTAGAAATAAATTAACTGTATAAAAAAAATTTAAATATCCACATACGGGTTGCATAACTCAAAATATTAGGAAAAACTATAATTACATGATATTTTGAATTTTTTTATTCCAAAAACTGCTTCCATGCTTGATTGAGAGCTTGTTTGGGAGATTGCTGTAAAACGAGGATCCACAGGACATTTCACAAAGTTTTGTGAAGTTAACAAATATTTCCCTTATATGCTCATTATACATATTTGATTATTTTTATATCTCTATATCGACATATTCTTGTATTTTAGGGAGAAAGAGGTATGACTGGGGTGCCAGGGGTTAACGGACCTCCAGGAATGCCGGTAAGCAAAACAAAAATATATTGATATTGTTATCACATTTATAATTAATTTTAATTTTACATTAATGTTGTTTAAGGGTTTACGTGGACCTAAGGGTGATACGGGACCGAAGGGACTTACAGGTCCAATTGGTAGAAAGGTAAGCAGGTTATTACTCTTACAATATTGCATTATCAACAAGTTGACTTAGATTTTTTATGAGACAAAAATACAGAATGTATACATGACGCATTCAACACTTCGTCTGATATTAATTATTGTGTCATATTACTGGCATCCGTTTTCTTCTCATAGCTTGCATAGTTTCCGTACCATAACTTCGAGTAATCCTAACAATACAGTTTAATATAACCAAAACCTAAATAGTGTTATTTTTGTTGTTGATTTTTAACTAGCAATACACTGATTTTTGCGAGAGATCTGCTTAACAGACATGGAGCAAAACATCTAACGCTAATTATTTTAATAAAGAAAAAAATTATTGGTCAATAGCAAACATATTTCTGTCCACACTTGATCAAATCTAAATCGTCACAACTGATGCTTGGGGCGAGATAAAATCACTGGTTATACTGGTTATAGTCGCACCAGTAGTAGTAACCATTTGCTCAGAAGTTATTCGAGAGTTTCGAAATAGCCTCGTGCAATTTCCGAATTTCCATTTTCGCGGACCGAAAAGACCTCGGTCGCTCTAAGCCAACTACCAAAGGACTGGACTTATAACAATTGCCTTGGTTAATACACTCATGTATAATATTAACGCAAAGTTATTTTCTAGGGATTCGCGGGTTACCCAGGCCCTCGAGGATTCACTGGAGCAACGGGCGCACCGGTAAGCAACCTTTAAACAAAAATTATCAAACAGGATCATCTCATATCAGCTTAAAGTATAGCTGTAATATACTGTGTTCTGGAGTGGAGACCGCGTCTTGGCAAACGTAGCGTGGGACCCCTTCTAGTCTGATGGTGGGACGATTTACACAAGTGGGCTGGCAGCGACTGGATGCATAAATCAGTAGACCGGGCTTTGTTGCGTACCCTGGGAGAGGCCTATGTCCAGTAGTGGACTGAAACCGACTGAAGATGATGATGCTGCAAAAGCTGTTACTATATAACTAGTTACTTGACTTATTTTTTTATTATTGAATATGTCCAGTGAACAAGTAATAGGGGTTCCTGACAATAACATATTAGGGGCCATTCAAGTATTACGTAAGCAGATTTCTTATAATTATATACCCCCCCACCCCCCTTGTCAGCAAAAGTAAGCAAAGCTCTTACCCCCTCCCCCCATGCTTACGTAAACATTTTTGAATCAATATATTTTTAATTTTTAATAATTCATGAGCAGAAGTTATAATTCTAAAAATAAGAAAATAGATTTAGGATAGAGATTAGATTTTGCTGACACGGTATTCAACATACGAGTAGAGTAAAAATATTATAATATTAGCGGCCCGGCCCGGCTTCGCCCGGGTACAGATATAGATTCCCGACCATATTTTAATTAAACTCAATTTGACTGCGCGCCTCTATACTGCTTATCCCATCCCGTGCTATAATATTACATAGTTGTTCTGTCCCAATTCGTCCACCTTATATTCTATTCCATCCCATCTATCCAGATTAAAATCATTATTTTGCTACGGAGATATTATGAAACTGTTACTACCCCTATGACATTCATTAAAACCAAAATATGTCAGGACAAAGTTCAAATAATATGAATAAAAAATTCAAGATGGCCGTCAAGTATCCATTCAATTTCTACTATGAATTCAAGTTATTCGAACAAAGTGTGCCTCACATATCATCAGATCAATAAATACAAAAAATCAAAATGGCGGCCAATATTCTGATTATGAATTTAGATTATTTAAACAAAGGGTCCCTTAGGTATCGATTTTGAGACCAAATTGTCCAATAACTAAAAAGTTCAAAATGGCGACCAACATTTCCAGTTCTGAATATGAACTTGCATTTTTGAAGTAGGTATAGAAAATTATAACAAATTTTAAACTTCATGTAAATTTCGAATTTATACAATCAATACAAACCTAAAAAGTTTTTTCCTATCCTAATGATATTTTCTATCAATGAGTAAATTCCCCAAAAGGCATTAAGAAATTTCCTTAAAAAAATCAACCCCTTTTCGCTCCTTCAGAGCCAATAAAGAAAACTATGCGTGACATTATTTCTCGTTAGTGGCATTTAACCGAATTATGATTTTTTTACATTTATAGCTTCAGCAGTTTTGATTTTCCATACAATATTTCATACCTTATTTTACCCCCATTAGCCGTTATCTAAAATTTTTGGACGCCATTATTTTTAGTTTTTACTTTGTAATAAGGAGCTAAAAGATAAATTTTCAAAAAATATCTTCAATAGTTATTAGTTTCCATTTCCAGTTTAACCCTTATTTCAACCCCTTTAGGCAAATACAGGGTATATCAAGACTGCTTCGGAAAACGAAGCCGAGTGGTAGTTTTAGTGATTACAGACACAATACAACAAAAAATGTTTTTGGTAATTTTTTCTATAGTCGTATTTGGGTGGTAAATACATTTTTTTTTTCAAAAAAATAGTGTAACCATTTTATTTTTAAACAAGCTATGTATGCAAGGATTTTAATTATTATTTTAGTATAAACTATGGATATATCACCCAAATGGCACTAGGCCAGCGTGGTGGACTATATGGCCTAACCACTCGCAATCGTATTCTCGATTGTAGAGTAGGCCCGAGCCCTGCAGTGGGACGTATATGGGCTGATACAGAATATCACCCAAATTAAAACAAATTTAAAAAATCACAAAAAACTATTTTCTCATTTCTTTGCAAAAATTTTAGTTGCATTGTGTTTGTAGTCACCTAAACTACCACCCGGCTTCATTTTCGGTAGCAGTTTCGATATACCTGTATATAACCTATATCTTATATCTTCTAACTTTCTTTTCATAACATCCCTGTGTTTCTTCTGGGCAACTGCGTTTTGAATCTTCCTGTTTAAAGATTGTTTTGATGACGTAATCATCATCTAGACCCCCCTACCCCCCATGTCATCCAAAATAAGCAAAGCAAAGACCCCCCGCCCCCCCTATGGTGCTTACGTAATACTTGAACGGCCCCTTGACAGAATATAGTTTCGCAAGAAATTTGGTACAATTAGGTCAATTTTTCCTTTCTAGGGTTCGCCAGGCGAAAAGGGTGACACAGGACCTCAAGGTGAAGTGGGTGCATTAGGTCCTCCGGTAAGCATCCATTTAATACACCACCTGATACTGTAACTTTTTGCAAAGACCGTAAATATTTATATACAATTACAAGTATTAAAACCTGAGTCCTGAATACTGTACTTTACTTACTTCGAGTCAATACCGTAAGGAAAGCCCTATGAAATTGTTCTACATTTTCCCGAGCATTTTTACTATGAAGTGCGGTGTTTTAACTTTTTCATCTAGCTTTATTTTATTATTCTACTTATGTCTAACTTATATACATCAATAAATAGGTCTCGTCATACCCTTCAAGATACCATAATTCCCATTGCTGTGTGAGAGGAGGGTGCAAAGATATTCCTAAAACATCTCTACAAATTACTCTGAGCGTGACATCACAGAAATCTTGAACTTATTCGCAGAAGTTTTTATTCACTAATTTACGTATTGCGTGTGTTTCGTTAACAGTTTAGGAGTATTCATATATCTTTTGTTTTTTTAGGGAATGCCGGGAAATAAAGGTGATAAGGTAAGCAAAATATAATGATCTCCATTTGTTTTAATACTCGTAAGTGACACGTATTGTATCCAAAATAATTTTAAACGCGTTTATATACTTTGAGATTTAATATAATTAGGTAAATAAGTCATTCAATTTTTAATGGTCCATTGACCCACATAGAGTAAACCAAAAAAAAAAAAATTTTTAACATTGACGTGAAAATGTTGTGTACAACTGTTTATGTGTTGCATAGTATTTGTAATTGCATTTATCAATGTATAATTATCTTTTTAAGGGAGACCAAGGTATGAGTGGGCCTCCAGGATTGGCCGGACTTCCAGGACCATGGGTAAGTAAACTTCACCGTTATATTTTTTATAGTTATTCCAGAAGAGAAGCACTTTCATAATTTGTAATACTAACTCAACGTAAATATTTTTATATCGGTAATTAATGGACGTTAACATTTCTCTTGATAATAAATTTGCAAAATTGTGCTATAATATTAGAACGTGAGTGTTTTTTATTCTACGATAACTTATTTGATTATTGGATTCCAAATGCAATTGGTATGCGTATTGAATACAGTAATTGTATTAATTGTCCAGCATACACTTTCCATAGCGAAGCACATCTTCTTTACAGACGAGCGCTTGATAGTCATGGGATAGGCCATAATCCATCACGCTGACCTAATGAAAATCTTAATTATCTTTCGATTAAGTATTCGTACACCTACTTTAGCTCATCTCTGCATCACCTAAAGGTCTGAGAGAAAATGCCACAGGCATTAAGTCCGCCTTGTGTGCATTTGTATATGAAGCTTAATAAATAAATAAAAAATGTAAAAATCCGCACACATCCCATGCCATAAACATTCTAAAAATCAATGGAATTCAGGTTTCCCAAGATGTTTCGTCGTTAGAGAAATGTGGCGTGAAATAAGATCACAAACATTAGGTTTGATTTGTGAATATTTGTTTTAGGGAGACAAAGGAAATAAGGGGTATCCTGGCTCACAAGGTCCCAGGGGTCCATCTGGTCCACAGGTAAGCATATACATATACATATATCTATTCAATATACATACAGAATATATGAAGACTACTATCGAACACGAAACCGGTTGGTTGTATTAGTGAGTTCAGACACAATGGAACTAAACATTTTGTTAAAAAAGCGAAGATATTTTTTCCTATAATCCTATATTGTTGGTAAATACATAACTTTTTGTAAATTAATAGTGTAGACCATTTAATTTTTTAAAGACGTTATGGTATGAAAGGGATTAAATAACCATGGAAGCAAAAACCATGGATTTTAAACTTAAACACAATGATATTTAAAAATCACAAAATATAATTGACGTGAATCTTGGCGAATTTTTTTAGTTGCGTTGTGTTTATAATCACTGAAGCTACCACCCGGCTTCGTTTTCGGTAGCATTCTTGATATACCTTGTATATCAGACCCGAATATCTTAAAACCTGGACGCAGATAATACATAAAAATTGACAGATTTCACTCATAAATGTCTACATGAAATGTAACCGTGAGCCATATATTTTTATTACTAGCTAGAAAATAGCCTACTTTCGAATATAAATGTCTATTTTCTTCCCAAATATTGATATATAATTTAAAAATTATTATTATTTTAAGGGAGACAGAGGCAGTATGGGACCAATAGGATTTACCGGACCCCCAGGTGTGCCGGTAAGTAAACATCAATGGTAATATGACAACAAAAATATGTTGTTATTAATTTATGGATTTTGTTTGAAGGGACCGAAAGGTGAAAGGGGAGATATAGGTCCCCAGGGGCGAGAGGGGCCAGCTGGACCAATGGTAAGGAAATATCTATAGCTATATATTATTTATGATAAATACATTCAACTTTAGGGGGTTACTCTATAAAAACGATACGAACTTCGAATGTTCGGACGCCGTACGTAAAACTTCACTAATGTGCTTAGATACTCCACAAAATGTTGGATTTCCCTACCGTACGTCGCAACCATAGACTATGTTCGGAGAAAATGATAAGTATAATAGAGAATAGTATTGATTTTTAAAAGTGGAAATCTTATATCTTACTACGGACGTCGGACAACCGAACATTCGAAGTTCATATTGTTTTAATATATATAACTAAAGTAGATTTGTAAACTGTCTTTGAATAATGCTGTTAGTATCTCAATGTGATGATTTCACTATGATCGCTTTTTTAAAGCCACTATATTTAACTACACATTTGATCATATTTATATTTTCTAGAATAGCTGCATGTTTTTTAATATCCATTTAATTGTGTTTGCTTATTATGGTATCTAGAATAGCCAGAAGCTTTTTTATTAATAGGTAAACTATACGATATAACTATAATACATCAATGGTTTTCAGGGCCCACAAGGAGCAAAGGGAGATAAGGTAAGCTTACTATGGATTGTTGATCTGAATAAGAAAAGGAATAAAAATATTACATTAATTTGTTTACAGTTTACATAATAAATGAAATTATTTACAAATGTTTTAAAGATTTTGAATTAAATACTGTAAGACTTTTTGCAGTAGGCTAGGCCTGACAAGTGAGTGTAATACAATTAACAAGAATATTATGGAAATTGTTAAAGTATAAATTATTATGTAACAAACTCAAGTTAGGAGCGGAGAGCAACATTTTTAAGTCACTTGCGAAGTCAAGATTCCTCATGATTTGATATCTCAGATTTTATTGTTAGTTTTATATTCTAAACTTTTTTTGATGAATATTCATACTTAAGTGATCATATTTAATTATGCACATTTGTGCTTTTAGGGAAATCAAGGTAATATTGGACTGCCAGGGGATATGGGACCGCCAGGACAAAAGGTATGCAAACATAAATCAATTACTATGAGAATTTCCCTTCTTTTTATTTGACATGGATAAAATTATATTCGTTAAGACCAGTTACTCCAGTTCCTGATAGCTAACTGGCACTTATCTGTCAGATAAAATCTGTAATCCAGAACTTTTGCAACCGATATTGTATTTTATCTGACACTAGCGGCCCGGCCCAGCTTCGCCCGGGTACAAATAGATTTCTGTACAATAATATGTACGTATTATACATATAAACCTTCTTCTTGAATAACTATATCTATTAAAAAAAACCGCATCAAAATCCGTTGCGTAGTTTTAAAGATTTAAGCATACAAAGGGACATAGGGACATAGGAACAGAGAAAGCGACTTTGTTTTATACTATGTAGTGATATGAGTGCCAAATAGCTATCAGAGACTTAATCAAGAAATGATGAAACTGGCCCTTAACATTTTAAATTCTTTACCTTAAGAAATAACGGATCAGCTGTCAGAATTAATATATATATTATGTATACTAAAATACATCCCATTATCTTAGATCTTATTGCTGATACAGTTTTGTTCTTGAGATCTTTCGATTCGATTACGTACATAGAAATTCTCAATTAGTAAATACATAGTTATTATTAAATTAATGTAATAATTTGTATGTTTTTAGGGAGACCAAGGTCAAATAGGTTATCAAGGTCCACACGGAAGAATTGGCCCCGTAGGTCCCATGGTAAGTATATAAATATTATACATATAACTGTTTAAATTATATTCTAAG
This sequence comes from Hyles euphorbiae, assembly GCA_023078785.2. Taxonomy (NCBI): domain Eukaryota; kingdom Metazoa; phylum Arthropoda; class Insecta; order Lepidoptera; family Sphingidae; genus Hyles; species Hyles euphorbiae. Next base: position 11,909,123 of record CM041034.1, on the reverse strand, counting down.
CATTTAAAATTTATTTGAAATGTGAAAATTATATTATATTATTAGAATTTATCATTTAATTAAAATGTTAAAATTATAAGACAGAAGGGACACTTAGGCAGGACAAATGAATAGTATTCTACCATTGTATGATTTTTTTTTAATCAATAATTTGTATGATGAATGATTTAAAAACTAATGATGATAATATGATTGACCTTTTATTGTATTGGGAGAATAAGATGGCCGTGAAAATCGCGCCATTTATTAGTAATTTTCATTTATCGTGTTAAGAATTATCACCTTCTTTTTACTGACCTTTCCATCATAATATAAGTTGGCAATATCAAAATCGTTGCAATTACATGCTAATTTAACGCTTCACTAGAGAACACTGGAGCGACGCACCACTTACGACGAAACATTATTTATGTCAATGATACAAATGTGTGGATTTTAATATATTATTTGTTTGTCTAGGGCCCGCCAGGAAGCAAGGGTGATAAGGTAAGCAATGTTGTTGGCATCATAATTACAATAAAGACCTAAATTAAATAATATTTCGCCCAATAAGATCTTACATACCGGGACTTCATTTCTCCACCATAAGCAAAAACTGCGATTTAACTTAATTTTAAATAAAGTATGTTTTATTTTTAAAGTCCCGTATATACAGAGTGCTCCAGAATCAGACGGCAGTATAAAAGATTTAGGTTAAACTATGTTTCTAAATTTCAGGGAGCGACAGGTCCGATTGGATATCAAGGATGGCCTGGAGATGTTGGACCTCAGGTAAAGTAACTTCTATAGATTATAGGCAATTAACTATACAAAATATATTATTATGGTTGCCTCGGTGGTACGGTTAGCTGAGATCTCGGGTTCGAATCCCGAGAATTCCATTCATTATCAGCCCGGAGTCAGGTATTTGTGCCCGATATGGCAATAGGCACGCCCTCTATCACATCGTGAGACGGAACATATTGGCGGAATATGAGTGTCCCTTTCCGGGAAAAAGGCGTGAGTTTATGTATGTATGTATATTACTATGACTGATATTTTTTTTGCTGTCTCAATAATTTAGTTACACTACTCTGGCCGTAAATGGAGATTCATACAGGAGTACAATGTAATAACACCTACAGTATTTGTTTTGTTTCCTAATCATTCTTCATATTTTAAGGGCGAGAAAGGCGACACAGGACCTCAGGGACTGCGAGGACGCGATGGTCCAGAAGGTCCAATGGTAAGCACAAATTATATAGATATATTATTATTATTGCATAAATTACTTTTATATTAACAACGCCCAAGGCGTACTGCCGGTAGATAAATTAGGGCAGGGCAATGCATTTCTTTTAAATGGATAAATAAAAAATATTTTTGATCATAGCGATGTTTTTTATAATTATACGTACTTATTAAATAACTTATGAAATATATTGCGCGTCTGTATTTAATATAATTATAAATCATATATGTATAGCGTCATAGTTATTGTGCATGTATTTATTTATTTATTTATTTAATTCTTTATTGTACACAGTAAAAAGAAATAACAGTTTAGAGACAGTATAAAACAACAAAGTACAAATGGCGGTCTTATCGCTCTAAGGCAATTTCTACCAGACTACCATGGAATGGATATATGAGTAGGAAAAAAAGAAAGGGCAGTGTAAAATAAAGACAAATGAAATGAAAACATATAAATACATATTGTATATACATACACACAAGTATTGTACATATACATACTTATATACATTTATAGACGAATAAACATATATATATATATATATATATATATATATATATATATATATAGAGATCTCTATATATATATATACCTATCTCTATATATATATATATATATAGAGATAGGTAGTGTTCTTTTAATAGCTTTTTAAATGATGACAGTGTTTGAGCTTGCCTCACCACAACAGGAAGATCATTCCACAAACGAACAGCTTGAACACTGAATGATTTATCCATAAATGTCGTGGTGTGGACGGGCATTCTCAGCTTTAGGTTCTCAGACGACCTCAAGGACCTCGTATGTGACTCATGAAGAAAAAGAAATCGTTGTTTCAGATAAGAAGGAGTGATAGGATTGAATAAAATATTGTATAGAAGTGACAGTATATGGGTATTCCGACGAAGTCGTATAGGTAACCACTTGAGCTTAGCACGAAACTCAGAAACATGATCATATTTGCGTAGACCAAATATGAATCTTATGCAGAAATTTTGAAGGCGCTCAAGTTTATTTAGTTGGTCCTCGGTGAGATCTAGATAGCTAACATCGGCATAATCAAGGATAGGGAGTAGGAGCGTTTGCGCAAGCGAAACCTTCGTGGCAACGGGTAGGAAGTTGTGTAACCTTCGCAAGGACTTAGCCGAGGTAAAGAGTTTTCGACTGACTTCTCGAATCTGCGGACCCCATGTGAAGCATTTATCTATGTGCAGACCTAAATTTTTCACAACATCGCTGTATGGGATGGTAATACCTTCACAAACAACGCTTGGCAGTAGGGCCCAGTCAAGTTTGGAGATCAACCTGGAGCTGCCGACAATAATGTTTTGGGTTTTACTAGGATTAACCGTCAAACCATGGGCTTTGCTCTAATCGCATATGTGTTGGATATCGAGGTTAATCTTTGAAATAGCTTCGGCCATTCCGTCTAGAGTTGCCTGTGTGTAGATTTGGAGATCATCAGCGTAGAGGTGGTAGGAGGAACGAAGATTATTAGTTATGGAATTAATGAAAATAGCGAAAAGTAGAGGAGAAAGCACGCCGCCTTGTGGTACGCCAGCAGACACGGAACACCAGGAGGAAAGCTTATCCTCAACACAGATGCGTTGCTGGCGCCCATACAAGTAACTTTGAAACCAGTCAAGTGCCGTTGGAGATATGTTAAGAGAACACATCACACTCAGCAGGACGTCGAAATCGACCGTGTTGAAAGCATTACTGAAGTCTAGTAATGCCGGGACTGTCAGCTTACCTTCTTCCATGCCCGACCTAATGCCATCCGTAATATGAGTTAGAGTGGTGGTTTTGCTATGCCCAGCTCGAAATCCCGATTGGAAAGGATTAAGGAGATTACTTTTGGAAAGGAAATCATTAAATTGGGAATGGATCAAACGTTCAAGAACTTTGGAAAGGAATGGGAGAATTGAAATGGGACATGTATCTTATTTGAAGAAAAATATTTGTATTAGAATTAAATTAAACATTGACAGCTCTCAGTTTAATAATCGCTTTATATTTTGATTTAACATAAAAGTGCAAGTATTTATCATTGTTTACGCATTGACTACATATATGACCGGCCTTATGCATAAAAACCTATTTAAACTGGTGGTAGGTCTCTCATATGTGAGAGGCCATCTGGGTAGGTACCACCGCAATATCTATTTCTCCCGTGAAACAACACTACGTAAATGCACTGTTGTGTTTCGGATTGAAGGACATTGTAGCCAGACTAACTACTGGACATATTGAGACTTATCATCTTATGTCTCAGGATGGCGAGCGCAGTGGAATGTTGCTACTGTTTATGAGCGGTCGTACCGCTTACCATCAGGCGAACGGCTAGCTAGTCTCGCCATTCATTGCAATAAAAAAATAATAATAATTAGATATTGAATATTTTGTCCCTTTCGAAAGACTTTTGAATTCATTATGAGCAAAGAAGACAAAACATTCGATAGCTAAAATAGGGTTTAAAACTATTTATGAAGAAGGTCGTTAGTATTGAGTTATTATTGGTATTTAGTACGATTAATACTATTTGGTGTGTGAATAAAGACTCATATGAAATATTATTATTACAGGGACCGGATGGAATCCCAGGAGACGTGGTAAGTAATATAATATAATTATAAAGCTATATTTAAAATATTATTATACAGGATGTACCAATACAGAGAGACAGACCAAGACTGCAAACGAAAACAAAACAGAGTGGTAGTTTTAATAACTACAGACACAATGCAACTTAATATTTTTGGTGGTAAATCGATACTTTTTGATAAAATAATAATATAAACCCTTGCACACCACAGCGTATTTAAAAATAAACAAATAATATACCATTATTTTTTAACAAAATATATATTTACCACCCAAATACCTCCTTGAGTTACATTTTGTCTGAAGTCTCTAAAACTAGCAGCCGGCTGCGTTTTCGGTAGCAGTCTTGTTATATATACCTTGTATATTATTAAGCTTTATTAAAAAAAATATAGTCTAGCTGATTCTGTGAATCTATAAATATGTACACTACAGGGTGAAGGAGAAAAGGGTGATTCTGGTCCAAGGGGAGAGCCGGGACCGCCTGGCTTATCTTCAGTGTGCTCTTGTACCCATCCTGAAGGTAAACCTTATGCTGATTTATTTATTTAATATTTACTGTACTAATAATAGCCTTTATACAGATAATCTTATTCTAGTAACAGAATTTAATATATTTCAAAAAATAAACAAAAAATAAGGCTGATATATTAAAATAATTAAATATTTACTGTACATAAACAAAAAGAAGATAGCAATATAATGAAACAACATCTATTAAAAGTATAAAATGATTCATGGATGTATAATGTTCCGAAAGATCAAACAAATGAAAATTTTCGTCAATTACGTATATTTATACATATATTATATCAAAATTTGTTATTAAATGAAAAGAAAAAATTGCCTTGCTATTGTGTTTTATATTTACTTTCAATTCATATAATATCTAACCCAAGATCACCAAGTCTGAAATATTAATAACTTGTTGAATTGTTTGTAGCACCTCAAGGATCTGAACCGGATGGTACAATAGAAAGTCCATTGGATGAGCCGTGCAAATTCGCCAATATTGAAAGCGGTAAGTTTTAATGGAACTTCTTCCAATTATCTCACAGGATTGTTTGTTGTAATGTAAGAATAAAGCGACGCAACGTAGCATCGCGTGTTTGTAGTGTGGTTTTGGTCATAAAAATACGACGATTTGATTAGATTCAACAGGTGTCGCGTCGGGTCGGGTAGCGTGGCGTTTCACTGATGTGTTTGAGGGCTAAAAGTGAAATTGTAACATAGTATTCCGTCTTCCGCATAGAGTAAAAAAGCGGCTAACTGACCAATCAGGAAAACGGAACATACAAGGACACGTCATAAGCGTACGACTGATAATGTGCACACAACAAACAAATCTATTGTTCAGATCGGTCTAAGATGCGTTTCTCTATTATTTGGCCGCTTTTCTACTCTATGCGTAAGATGGAATTCTATAGCATGATGTCACCTTAAGGCCGGAAACATGCTACTATAACATTAAATAATCTGAAAATGTTACAGGGAGATATTACATACAAGAAGATGACCCTGTGGAAGTATATTGCAATATGTCCACTAAATACACTTGTGCGATCCCTGATGTGCTTCCAAGTGCTAATACCAAGGTCTACGAATATTCCAACTCTGAGACTAATTACAACCCCGTTTGGTTGAGTTTTATTGGCTCAGTCGAGACTGAATCTTTGTATGGGGTAAGTATTGTAAAGGGAATATTACAAACAGCAAATAGTATATACTTAACGTTAGGTAAAAGTTGTTTTAGAACTACTCATGTTTCTCGTTAATTCATTTCTAGTTTATATTAAGAAGTAATATTTATTGATAATTGGATTAATGAGGTAGAAAAATATAAAAGTGCAGTAAAGAATGCATGGTATAGCAATGGCCAGGCCCGATTTCGTTTTTATGAAATTAATATTTCTCTTCACTGCACTTAATTACAAATAATAACTCAGCCTAGAAATAGGAACAGAGCTTCATTCATTTTTTACGTTCTCACTATATTCTAATGAAAGTTCTAGTTAGCAGTGGCATTACTTGAAACAATAAACAATATTGTAATAAAAAAACAAATCAGCAAGAATAGGCTCATTAATTTTGTCGATATATATGTTAATGATGTTTCATTTTCAGCTATCTAGCAATCAAATTCAGTGGTTACAAGAGCGATCGGCAAGAGCGAAGCAAACTCTAAGGATACACTACAAGAACTTCAAACCTTATTTCGGGCCCGGATATGACTCCATTAGTTTGTTGACATGGAATGATGTGATTGTAAACTCATACTCGGGCAAAGCAACACCGTTCTACTACGAAGTGATACAAGAAGATGAATGCAAGGTGTGTATTTAGTCTTTTACGGATTCAAGTCTCTGAAAATCGAATCACATCGTAGGAGGACTATACAAGCCGAAACGTGGATGTCCTGGTATCACTTCTGCCTATCCCATGTGGGAAAAAGGCGTGAATTTATGAGCATAATGATGAGCGCTCTAAACTTAAGACATTAACAATGTGTGCAGTGATAACTACATTTTTACACTGATGATTTACAAAAATGGTTTGAGTGATGGAGCCAATTAACGCTTATTTTTTCAGGTTCTCGTAATGTCTTCCAACATATGTCACTTTTATTTATATTTTATTCGTACACTGTTTTTTTTTTACTACTTCGTACATTTAATTAGCCGGAATTATACCGGGTATCTCAAGACTGCTACCGAAAACGAAGCCGGGTGGTAGTTTTAGTGACTAGAAACACAATGCAATTAAAAATTTTGCAAACAAACGAGACAATTTTTTTTAATATCGTCATTTTTGGGTGGAAAATCCATGGGTTTTGCTAAAATAATAATTTAAACTCTCTAATACCTTAGAGTCTTTATACATAAAAGGGTATACACTATTATTTTAGGAAAAAAATGTATTTCCCACCCAAATACGACCATATAAAAAAAATAACAAAAAAAAATTGACGCTTTTTTTTCCAACATTTTCTGTTGCTTTGTGTCTGAAGTCGCTTAAACTACCACCCGGCTTCGTTTTCGGTAGCAGTCTTGATATACCCTGTATAAGTAAGACGTTTATCAAAATTATTCCGTTTTTCTAATTTCAGTCCGTTGAAGATTGGTGTTATATGGATTTGGTCCTGGATTCCCAATGGAAGGACCGACTGCCTATCATCGACGTGTTGATTAAATCCAATGACGAAGGCGGTCAAGAAATTCCAACTGTCAAATTGGAAAACATCGAACTTTGTTATGGTTAATTTAATTAATACATACATTAAGCCCACTTAAGTTACTTACGCCTATGTTTCTTATTCCGGTATCGCCCTTTGTATATATGATTTCGAAAAGACAGCGTAGTTTTGTCAGCTTGTGAAAGGCAGACGTAAATGTTTCTTACTAATCGCTTTTACTACATTTGTTCTTACTAATTGTTGTCAGTTGCCCCCAATCCCCTGTACTCCATTTACCATAGTAATATTGTCAGTTGTCATACCAGTTACCATACAGGTTTCACCTTTCGTTTCATTAGCGAATCTAAAATGTTCTTCGGCCAATCCGATAGCCTTCAAGTTAACAATGGAGATTACATACTACGAAGCAGCGAATTTGTCCTTTTTCTATGCCAGTAAAATTAAACAGGTTTCACCATTAATATCATTAGCAAATAAATAATCTGAACTGTATCCAAACTGGTGGTTTTCAAGTTAACAATGAAGATTACACCTACAAAGCAACGAACTGCACATTCGCAAATGAAGTTGGCTGAGGAATTAGGTAGAATCATCGTATAAAGTCTTCAGATGTAAGTGTCTTTGAACATTTCTGTGAAAATCTTTTAAGGAGACTTCTAGCGCTGAACTTAACGTGATAATGTATGTAATATCGGGTTATATTACATCTCTGTATCTAAATCTTTTATAAATAAATCAATTTTCAAAATTCATCTATTTTCTTTTGGGGCTTGGCGGATTTGGAACTAGAAATAAAATTTCAAAATGTATATTTAATTGTTTGGGACATGTTTTCCAAATAAAACAATAAGCATTTATAATCGTAATCTATAGAATTAATATGTGTAATATGATTAAATGTGGAGAAAGAAATATTGTTCCTAATATTTTAAAAAGTGTATGTGAACAACGCTTATGGAAGCCAAAATTTCGCAGACGATCTAAATAAATGTGTGCTTCATAATGGTAATTTTATGTTTTTGTGCCGTATTAATATGTATTCCGAATTCAAATTAAATGTATATATATTTTCTTGTTTTCTTTTTTTTTCTTCCTGTCGACACAATGTCCTATGGCTACGTCTTGAATAAAAAGTATAACCCTGTTTTAGTATTACTAAAACCCAGAAATACAGTTATTCTGATCCCTTCGTAACATTTTTCTGATCTCTTTCTCAATCGTGGAATTACAGATTTGATGCCCATATGCATATTGTGCACTCCCTCGGTGGCGTAGTTGTACTAAGATACAGTTACAAAACAAAGTTACGGAGGTGTCTGGTTCGAATCCTGGGTTGGGCGAAGTGGTATTAGATTTTTCTATTCATTATCAACCCAGAGTTAGAAATTTGTGCCCGATATGGCGATAGGCTCGCCACATATCACATCGTTGGACGGAACATACAAGGCGAAATGTGGGTACCCTGCATCTCTGCCTACCCCTTCTGGGGAAGAAGGCGTGAGTTTATGTATATATTTATGCATATTGTGTTAATATTAATTTTCAATTACGCTCCTTTAGCCTTACATCCCCAAACCCCCCCCCCCCGCCCCAATTTCGAAAGGCAGACAACGCACCTACAATTCAAGAGTTGTAAATATTACGGAAGTAATCACAAAATACTGGTGGTAGGTCTCTCATATGTGAGAGGCCATCTGGGTAGGTACCACCGCAATGTCTATTTCTCCCGTGAAACAACACTGCTTAAATGCACTGTTGTGTTTCGGATTGAAGGACATTGTAGCCAGAGCAACTACTGGACATATTATTGAGACTTAACATCTTATGTCTCAGGATGGCGAGCGCAGTGGAATGTTGCTACTGTTCATGAGCGTTCGTATCGCTTACCATCAGGCGAACGGCTTGCTCGTCTCGCCATTCAATGCAATAATAAAAAAAAATTTTAATGTACTGTTGTGTTCCGATTTAAAGGACATTGTAGCTAGGGCAACTACTGGGGATAATGAGACTAAACATCTTATTTCTCCGGATGACGAACGCAGTGGAATGTCTATCATTGTATTGCTACTGTCCATGAGCGGTCGTATCGCTTACCATCAACCGAATGGCACGCTCGTCTCGGTATTCATCGCAGTAAAAGAAAAAAAATTGGACAAAGATTTAGAAAGGTGTGCCGTTAGCTTGTTTGCCAGAACTATTCAATAAAGTCAAATTTAAATTTAACACTCTAGTTGTGATACGCAAGCTCAGAAGTCTTCAATACAATAAATAATCTGTTGGACTATGTTTTAGCAAACAAACTGTGCTTGCTGCGCCATCTATTGTTGAGTTACTAAAATAATTTCAATAGGTAGGCCTCCTCCTGGAGTCCTGACATTCCGTTTCATTTAGATCCATAAAATCCCGGCACGGTTTAGTAAAACGAAGTAACATCTTGCTCCGCCTTAGTGATCAATAGTACCAAAGTAATAAGTCTTAGGTCCTAATCCGAAAGAAACGAAATCGAGTATCGGGGTAGGCCCAATGTTTTACTTTTGTTTTTAAATGTGATGTAGCGCCATCTGGGTAGTTATAACAATATCATCAATCTGTCAACTCGCAGAAAGAATCACGGTAAAAAGCCGGTAGAACACAATGCCATCTGTTTTTCGGTATCATGTAATGTGAAATAACAGACGAACCACGAAAAGCTTACCAGTAAGACCACATTTAAAGAGATGGCGTAAAAATCATTGCATGAAAAATAATATTTTCAGGGATCGGATAATTCCAATACTACCACATTTTGTATGACTGCCTCGGTGGCGCAGTTATATGGTACGACTGAGGCCTCGAGTTTGAATTCCGAGTCGGGGGATGTGATATTTTATTTTTCTATTCATTATCAGTCCGTCGCATGTGTGCATATCGACGCAGGAAAGCGATTTCGCGTATCTCAAAAAATGCGTATATGCGTGTTGTATATTATTTAATTCATAAAAAAATACCGCATTGAATTTCCTCGTGAAAATGTAAGGTTTAATTTTAAAATGTTATGATTAAAGATATGGTATTTCTAAGTTTTCTAGTCTAGAGGTTATTCATTTTTTAAATATTTTTTTTTGATTCTGGTGTAAAATTTTTTGTTTCGAGATACGACAAAATCGCTTTCCTGCGTCGATATGTAAATGTTGTATACTCGTAATGTACACAAAGAAATCAGCAAATAAGCCTTTTGAGCATTAACTACATTGACAAATCGCACACCTAGATCTAAACTGGGACAACTCAAAAAACACGATTTTTCAGGAGACGAAAAAAACGCGTTGCTGCATTTTTTGTTAGGGAAGTTATAAAACTCAATTTTATTTCAAATTATACATAAGTCATTTAATGTCACTGTATGTAAACTAGGTCTAATAATCAATCATTTTTACTATAATCGCTTATTTTCGACTTGTTACACTTTAGGGCTGTGAATGCTGTATTGATACTCTATTTAGACTTATACCAGTTTTGTTTGACCATTTTGAGTTGAACTTGTATCAGACGAAAAAAATATAATTCTTCAACCAAAACTATAATATGAACCATAATACGACAAATTAAACAACAATGAGTTATTATACATACACATCTCTATTAAGACATCTATAATTTTGGGTGGTAGTATACCTGTATTTCAGTTTGATTTCATAACCATGTCTGACGATGTATTCTCTCTGTCTTCGTAAATTACCTAAGCTCAAATATGCATTAAATATGTTTGTCTTGCTTTATGTTTAATTTTTGTATGACATTGTTGCCTACATTTTTCTTGCAGCAAATATATATTTAGTTTTAGACAAAGATTGATAAGCCTTTACAAAATTCCTTAGCCCTTTACAAATATTAGCTTTCCATGCGGTTTCCTTTCTTTTCCTCTTCTGTCCTTTCCTGTCATTAGATTGATAATCATTCATTAGGTTTCGTGTAACCTAATCGATCTCAGGTCTGTTTTTTTTTTTTCGGAATCAGAGCTATTACTAGAGCTACTGCTAGAAATCGAGATATTGGACGAATTATCACTTGGAGAAGATGAAAATGTGTCAGGAATCACCTTAAGGGGCAGCTTCTTCTTTTTTTGTCGGACATAGCTTGGACTTGTATCAAACTCATCGATAAAGCTTGCATCAGTTTATGAAACAAAAGATCTTTATTAATTTGCTGGCTATGACAGGTTTCGATCAGCACAGCAGTGTTTAAAGGGATATTTTCTTTATCTGACTCGTTTTCATTAATTGTTAATGGCTTCTCTCTATATCGGTCCTTTACAATATTGACAAGAAAACGGCTTCGTTTAATTTTTCCCTAAAACAAACAGTACGTTACTGTAAGATTTAGTGATTCAGCAATAATGAGACAATTCAGAAAATCGCCTTTAAAACAAAGCGGTACATAGTTAGGTTAAAAACAGTTAAATTTTGAAACAGCGTTTTAGCACCGCATACTATTTTAACCGAATCATCGAAATAATATCACATTTTATAGAGAAAAATATTGCAATAAATTTAGTTCAACAAAAGGAGGTTAACAAGAAATTGACATATTGGTCTATCAAAATAAAGTTAAGTCAAAATAGTTACAAAATACTAAGGTGTCTTACTAAACAAAACTGGAACAAGTCGATGTAATGTGGCAGAATAAATCACAAATACTGTAACAACTCAAATTAACCAATTTATATTTTTTCATCAAAACTGTTACAATTCAAATTGTCCGCGTTTTCACTCGATTTGACACGTGCACACCTTAGACTAGTGAGCGTCAACTAATAATATACTTGCTTAAGCGGGAGGGACTACGCGGCGTGTTGATTGAACAAAACAGAGTTAATTGCATCTATTGAGCTTTTTTTGTATCTGTTAAGACGGTCCGGTGCGTCAAATCGCCGAGAATTCGAATATAAGTGTAACTCAAAAATCAAAAATTTTGAGTTGTTCCACTTTAGATCTAGGTGTGCGAAATATTGTTTGTATTATGCATAATATTAATTGTAATATACTGTACTGCCCTGACATATACGTCCCACTGAAAAGTACGAGCCGCCATATTAATTTTATGTTAAAACTACATTATACATTTATTTATTTATTATTATTTGGGAAACAAACAGAAAATTTAACATGTAGATAACATACGAATGTTATACAGAATCCAGTAAAGTTTCCACTAATAAAAAATACATACATACAAAATAATATTTTAAATGAGTTGACCAAATGATATAGCAATGTACTCTGTGAAGTGCATTAAAATTAAAAGTTTCACTAGCTGCCGGCTGTCTACTTTATTATTAAACTATTAATTACATTTCAAAATCATATTGACAAAAAAAAATAGGACCGTATCATGAAATATCGATATAGATCGGGCATCTCTAGTATCGACCTGCGCCTGAGCTTTTCTTGTCATGTGACTGAAACGGTACTTACCCAACGTTGTACCTACGTCAACTTATCTTGTACGTTTTATAATCGTGAATTAGAAGGCCATTGTTTTATCCAAACGGTTGTAGGCTCATGACCCTTGATAAACTATTGTATGATGATCCCTGATAGGGCGACATTAGATTTTTCTATTTGTTAACCATTAGTTCTCTTAAAAGAATAAACGATGGACGCCCGGGTATTAATTTTGCATATTTCGTTCTTTTATTTATTCGGCGTACCTTCGATTTTGTGCCGATCTGCAGGATTCGATGGTAAGATTTTATATATTTTTTTTAAATTAAGTAAAATCTTTTAATTTTATTACAAATTCGGCCATTAAAGGACTAATATTATAAATTCATAGTTATAGTCAAGGTCTTATGTTGACAAATTCCTTGTATTGATATAAACACGTATAGAACATAACAGACGGGAAGGGAGCTTGCTGATGCTGCTATTTTGTCTATGATAACTAGCTTTGTGGACTTCGGTCGTTGACGTTGATATTATAATACAATGCAATCGCCGAGTTAGTAAAATTATTATAGAAAAAAAGGTTTCTAATGTTGATAATAATTATTAGTACAGGCAACGAAGCAACGGATTACTCTTGTCCGCAATGCATAATTTGCCAGGAGTTTTTTTTTTTTTTCATGAAGAGGTGGCATATGACCCCACTAAGTTAAAAACCCAAAATACTTACAAAAATGGCGTCCGCTAGAGCCGCCATTTTGGAAAACGCGTTTGAAGCCATATCTCCGGAACCGTCCACTTTAGGCCCATCATGCTAAGGACCTTTCTTGTAGATAATTAAATTTCCCATCTTTTTTGTTCAATAATTTTTTTTGTACCATTAACCGTTCGCGATTTACAATGTTATTAATATTCGTTTCATGCCTTTTTTTACAATAAATTTTAGATGGATTTTTAACAAAATTTACTATTTCCTCATTGCTTTGTTCCCTTATGCCATCAGTATTTAATTAATTACGTGATAATTATGGAGAAATCATTGGATTTCATAATTACGCTACGCATCCTTTGTTTTCATTGACCTTGATTCGGTAATACACCATTCAACGCGCGATAACTTCTAAAATATTGATTTTAGAGAAAAAAAAGTATGGGTGAAAAGTTGTTAAGAATTTATTGATTTAAAAGTTTAGTCATTAACAATTTTTTGTTTAAACAATTATTAACAGAGATATGGGCAAAAAGGCAAGAAACGAATATTAATAACCTTGTAAATCGCGAACGGTAAATGGTACAAAAAAAAATATTGAACAAAAAAGATTAGAAATTTAATTATCTACAAAAAAGGTCCTTAGCATGATGGGCCTAAAGTGGACGGTTCCGGAGATATGGCTTCAAACGCGTTTTCCAAAATGGCGGCTCTAGCGGACGCCATTTTTGTAAGTATTTTGGGTTTTTAACTTAGTGGGGTCATATGCCACCTCTTCATGAAAAAAAAAACTCCTGGCAAATTATGCAGGAAAAAATGCTTCATTGACTGTACTATATAGTCACTATAAATGTTGCTAAGTATTTAATAATAATTTATAACAAAGTCGTTGAATAGGTGCTTCTATAGAAACTAAAATAACTGACTTGGTTTAACATGAGATTTCACAACTTATTGCAGTTAAAGAACTGCTTTGTGCGACTTGATTTTTTTGTATTTTATGGTGTTGGTGTATGCTTTCGAGCCTATGTGGCTTGTAGTTGTTTGGAACCGCGAATTATGGTATAAGAGTGAGTGAGAGAGAGAGAGAAAGTAGTATCACATATTTCAAGATAAAAAAGGTTTTATTTGTTTAAATTTTAGTTGCCCAATATAAAATATAGGTAATTATTTTATATGTAACTGAAAATATCCACGAGTTTTCAATAGGCCACTTTGCTGACGTCAATTGTTACAAGGAACAATCTTATCATATGTGTAATGATAAGCCACTACACCAAAACTGGTAAACTAATTGTTTTATTTTGTTTCAGAGAATTTTATTGATGTGGTAAGGCGTTTATTTAATAATAATTTTTAATATTGAACCACGCAAAGTTAAGATAATACTGCAATCAGGCGACACTGTTTTGTACTTATTTTTTTTAGTCAGTAATAGTTTTTTTTTACATTATGTTACTTAATTGCACTATAATGCTGTATGAATACAGTCTGAAATAAAATACGTTGTTTTTTTTTTATTAACTTGCGTGCTTATACACGTATGGCAAGTATGGCAAATCAATAAGTTAATTGGCTAGATATTAAACTACATTGTGTATTTACTATGTATGTATGTATCAGTCCATATTCGTCCCACTGCAAGGCACAGGCCTACTCTACAATCGACAATACGATTGAGAGTGGTTAGGCCATATAGTCCACATAAAGTGCGTGGTGGCCTGTTGGTAAACGGACTAGACGCGACTGCCAACATGTTCACGGTGGTCGCGGGTTCGAATCCCCGGGCACACCTCTGACTTTTCGGAGTCATGTGTGTATTGATAGTCAATCACCACGCACTAAAACGGTGAAGGAAAACATCGTGAGGAAACCTGCATACCATAGCGAATTATAAAATGTCGATGGTATGTAAGTCCGCCAACCCGCACTAGGCCAGCGTGGTGGACTATATGGCCTAACCACTCTCAATCGTTCTCTCGATTGTAGAGGAGGCCCGTGCCCTGCAGTGGGACATATATGGGCTGACACAGACACACAGAACATATTTCATGGCTTTCCTTAAATACAGGGAACAACCGCTAACTATGACTTGGAAGAAACAACTGAGGGGCCTCAAATATGTTCCTGTCCTTATACTGAAGGTGAATTATTTTCTTATTTATTAGCACTGATTTTGAAGTACACAACCCAAATGTTCCTGTTTAAAACAAATTTCTGAGATCGCTTCTCATCGTCTCTTTATACAATTTATTTTTAATTTGTGAAATGAGATTATAATTGCATGCATCTCACATTAACTTACTTCAATTTTGTAACATAAATGCCTGAAATTTAAATAAATTATGTTACCTTTATAGTGGGCTGCGACTCGGAAATTGGTACATATGAAAATCCATTGACTGGACCATGTAAGACGCACAAAATTGAAAGCGGTAAGTTTTAATAAATCCATTTCTACATCTACTACAATTTTCTCTTGTATTATTATGTCCTTATACTAATCTTCCTTTTAGTATAGTTGCTTTTAAGTTATATAAAAAACATCGGCAATTTACTTACGGGAGTAACCTATCGCTAAAAGGATAGTCAAAATGCATTGCAATTTACTAGATGCAATGTAGTCACTGAAAAATATGTCAATGTGATTTCGTTTGACCTGCTTTGATACAAGGCTGATGAGACAGAACATGATAACACAGAGAGAGAGAGAGAGAGAGAGAGAGAGAGACAAGATTATATGCGAGATTTTACTGGTGGTAGGTCTCTCATATGTGAGAGGCTGCCTGGGTGGGTACCACCGCAATGTCTATTTCTCCCGTCAAACAGCAGTTTAAATGCACTGTTGTGTTTCGGATTGAAGGACATTGTAGCCAGAGTAACTACTGGACTTATTGAGACTTAACATCTTATGTCTCAGGATGGCGAGCGCAGTGGAATGCCAAACATTGCTTTGTAAATTAAGGTGTTTGGTTTTGCTTCTGTTCATGGGCGATCGCAACGCCTACCATCAGGCGAGTGGCATGCTCGTCTCGCCATTCACTGCAACAAGAAAAAAAAAGAGATGGATATTATGTATTTACACATCTTGAATAATATTAATATTTTTGCTGATTGCAGGAACATACTATATGCACAAGAAGGAGCCCTTCCGAGTTTTTTGCAATATGACCGAAAAATTGACTTGTATAGATTCTGAGCGGCCTGTTACCCTTGAATATTTAAAGCAAGGATTTGAAGCAGCTGCTGATTGGTTGAGTGAACGTAGTTCGATTGATATGGAGTATTTTTATGGGGTAAGTAATGATGGGAAGATTTCAGACTTTTTGCTATCTCCATGCTATTAAGGTAGTTGGTGTTGTTAGAGAATAATAAAATAAATTAATTTTCCAATCACATCGTTCAAACTAAACCTTAATTTAGAGAATGACTTATACTAGCAACGGAATGAGACAGAATTTGCAACCTAAAGAAAAACTACAATACTAAATAGATCTCTTTCAAGGATCTTGACTGTAACCTATTTGAAGCAGTTTAAATTCGGTTATTTGTTACGATATTTATACATACACAAAATCTAAATGATCACGCCTATATCATATACATATACATATGTAGGGGAAGCATTTGAAACACAACTTTGCTCTATTCTGACATGTTTATGAAACATGAATAATATGAATTTCTTTTAAGAAGTTGATGTAATCTTACATAATATTTTGTTTCAGCTAACTTCAAGCCAAATATCGTGGTTGCAAAAGAGATCTGTGTCGGCTAAACAGACGCTAAGAGTACACTATGAAAACGTCGGAATGGGTTTTGACCCAGCATTCTTAGTTCTTAGGAATTCGATAAATCTGTTAACCTGGAATGACGTTACTATTAAATCATTTGCAACAAAAGAATCACCTTTCTTCTACAAACTAAAAGAGGAGGAATGCAGCGTATGTTCTTTTTTTTAATACTACTATCACGAAATCTATATAATACTTGATTGCATGTACAGATGGTATTTCAGATAAAGTACGTGCTGATCAACGAC
The DNA here is from genome assembly GCA_023078785.2 of Hyles euphorbiae. NCBI lineage: Eukaryota > Metazoa > Arthropoda > Insecta > Lepidoptera > Sphingidae > Hyles > Hyles euphorbiae. The sequence goes on along the minus strand of CM041034.1, from coordinate 11,891,921 downwards.
ACTTTGCCAACCCTGGAGGTCTACTTTATGCTCTTAAAAGACGTTCGAATGTTCGCTGTCCATGACGATACGAATGAACCTACGTACTCGTCAAAATGTTAGAATCCTCTATAGTACGTAATAACGAAACACTAAGTTCGGAGTGAATAATAAGTGTCATACAGAATCGTACAGAATAGTATTAATTTCCAGCAGTTGAAAACTTACTTAACCTTATGCGTGGAAGTCGAACGTCGTCGGAGTATAGAGTAACCCTGTTATGACAAGATAGACACGAAACGCAACATACTGTCTTATTGCTATCTAGCTTAGTGCTCGATGATCCAAGCATTTACATCCAGCTCTTCTTTGTAATAATACCACTTACACTAAAATAGTGCCGTTCTTTGGTGGGCACGGACATCCTCTGAAAAGAGGAAATTTGAAACCTTAAAGTATCAAGCTGAATTAGTGCGAGTATACGGATATAGCATGCAATAGAAATTCTGGTAAATCTCTATATTTAGCAGGCTCTAGGGTATTTTTCTTCACCTTTTAATTATGAATTAGTTAGCTATTTTCACAATATAATTCCGAGAAGTAAGAGGTTTGTTCTGTGATTCATATCCTTAAACACCTTTGTCTTGCTAGTCATGTCCGATTAATTAACAACAAGCTGTCATAAGAGCGCGTTTATTATACTTTTATATTGTTCTCTTGCATCATTTCTTCTTCACAGCTACAACACGTTCCGAAGCGGTGGTAGCAGAAATTAACGATTCAAAAGATAATATTGTGAAAGACTATTTGAATAAACAATCTTTTGATTTAATATAAGGTTTTGATATATTTGATTTGATATAAGGATATTGCTCAACTCTTCTGCTCCTCTTCTTTCAGCCCAGAGACGAATGGTGTTATATGGATTTGGTTCTGGTTTCCGATCGGAATAAGAGGCTTCCTGTCATCGACGTATTAATTGAAACAGAAAGTGGACGATACCCGCGACTTAAGTTTGAGAACATCGAACTTTGCTATGGTTGAAATGATCAGTAAATTTTACTTTCAACAAAAACTGTTTTTAGTAACGAATATTGTATAATCATAAATAAGTGCTCCGTTTTTTTATTAAGACCTTGTAATCAATTTATAATGCTCTTTCATTTCATAAACCTAATTTATTAATATTAGGTACTAATATCAAAATAATATGTTATTACATATTGAATTTTACGTCAATCAACAACTCCACAGTACAGGATTTGCAAACCAATCTCTTGCTTAGAAGATCCAAGTTCTCAAGCCTCAATAATCGTATCCGTTGTTGATAAGCTATTAGATCTGAGTCATTTTGAAGGCTTATCAAGTAGTGTTTGAAGTCCCGTTTGATTATACTCAAACAGATATAGCATCTATATCTATAAAGCTAAAGATTGTTTGTATGTTACCCCTAATCTCACGAACTGCTGCTTCGAATTGAAATTATCTTTATGTGTTGGATAGGTCATTTATCGAGAAATGCTAAAAGTTATATACGCTATGAACTTTAGGAGGGAAGCGGTAGTGAAAAATGTAGCAAACACGACAAAATTTTATTCTTTTTTCATGGTCCCATTGATCTCATCGATATTTAAGGGACCCTTTGCCATTCGAAATCGATCTATTAAAAAACTTCTATCACTATTAGAATCTTACATTATTTCTGATGAACATAGGTGATAGACCCCGAAGCGACACCCGGGCGGAGCCGGGCCGGGCAGCTAGTTCTGATATAATGCTATTAAACATTCCTATTGCATTAAACCTACCAGTCGCTACGTTTTTATTAGACGTCCGAAAATAAAATAAACACGGGAAATGTTTTTGGGGTTTTTTCCGACGTGTTTTTGTAAACCGTTAAAAATCACGGTCAAACGGCTGGAATGGAAAAATATTTTTCCAAGATACTACCCCAGGTTCGAAACAACCGACCTTTTTTAAATTAAATATAAACACGCGATGGGAATATAATTTTGGTCATACGCCTGGTGTAGGGAACTAAAAGAGATTTAAAATATTGCCGTAAATACGGATTTTTGGGAAATACTAAAATAGATATTATTATGGTGTACTGGCACAGAAAATTGACTACAATATACATTGCAGAATCATATATTCGCCAAAAAGTAGATTTCTTATTGAAATTAATCCCATTCGTCAAATATAACATTGAGTACAAAATATACAAGGCAAAATCTGTTTCTTTTGCCGCTTATTATCCGAGTAGCAAAGGTAACAGTGCCACATTTCAGCATGAAAAATTCTTTGAATTACACATTCAGAATGAGGTGCTCCAAAGCCGGCTATTTAAGGGTTGAGAGGGTGCTTTTTACACATTTTTTGCACGCCGACAAAACATTTCGTGGCCGAGCAACTGACATTATAATTTTTTTATGTTCGTATCTGCTGGTAAACTAGCAGATTTTTCTCAGCTTATAAGTACGAATGCTTAGCTTAGGGAAATAGGGAAATTACTGGTGGTAGGTCTCTCATATGTGAGAGGCTGCCTGGGTGGGTACCACTGCAATGTCTATTTCTCCCGTCAAACAGCAGTTTAAATGCACTGTTGTATTTCAGATTGAAGGACATTGTAGCCCGAGTAACTACTGGAAATATTGAGACTTAACATCTTATGTCTCAGGATGGCGAGCGCAGTGAAATGCCAAGCATTGCTTGTAATTCAAGGAGTGTTTTGGTTTTGCTACTGTTCATGAGCGGTCGCATCGCTTACCATCAGGCGAAAGGCATGCTCGTCTCGCCATTCACTGCAATAAAAAAAAATTGTAAGGTCTTTAAATTTGATACATCTGAAGTATACCCGACTGCAAACCAGACTGTGGTAATAGCAAGCCTATATGACTTATCAACATGATCGTAGAGCCTAATTTTCAAGTTTGTCATATACCTGAAACTGCCATGGACCTGTTTCCCGAAAGCAAAAGTAGAATAATATTATATGCAAAGCTTAATAGTAAACTGACGACATATTTATGCAGAGTATATTATCAAGACTGTTACCGAATACAAAGCCGGGTGGTAGTTTTAGTGCAAACACAATGCAACTTAAATTTTCGCAAAGAAATGCGAGAATTTTTATTTGTGACTTTTTATATATCATCGTGTTTTAGTGGTATTTTTTTTTTGCTAAAATAATAATTAAAGCCCTTTCGTGCCATTGCGTCTTTAAAAATAAATGGGTGTACACTATTATTTTAGGACATAAACTATGTATTCACCACTCAAAAAAGAAGATAGAAAAAAAACTTCGCTCTTTTGCAAAAAATTAGTTGCATTGTGTCTGAAATCACTAAAACTACCACCCAGCTACGTTTTACCGTATAAATATATGATATACTGTACCAATAAATAATACAGAATAAATGTGTGCCTATCGAAGGCAAAACGAAATCATATTTAAAGTATCTGAAGTTCCGTTGTCTGGCAGATAAGACCGCCCATTGTATCACGCATTGTTATTGTTTTTACAATTTATCGTATTTCCTTGTTTTGGTTTAAATAATGAGTTTTTTTTATAGTATTGTATCGAAGTGGCTACACAGTTATACCAACATTTTTTTTTTTAATTAATGCCGAGACACGCATGCCGTCACCTGATGGTAAGTGATAGGACCGCTCAAAGGCAATAACAAAACCAAAAAAGACCATGAATTACAAAGCAATGCTTGGCATTCCACTGCGCTTGCCATCCTGAGATATAAGATGTTATGCCTCTCTCTGGCTACAATGTCCTTCAAACTGGGACACAACAATGCATTTACACCGTTGTGTGGCGTGAGAAATAGATATTACGGTGGTACCTGCTCGGGCGGCCTCTCAAATATGAGAGACCTACCACCAGTTAAATTTAATCAGTAACTTTGAATTAAAGCACCAGCCTCCATGGCGCTGGCGGTTAGACGCCGCCTGTGAAACGAGAGGCCGCGGGTTCGATCCCCGCACTGAGAGAAATGTTTGTGCAGCCCACAAATATTTCTTTCGGGTCTGGGTGTTTGTGAGACCAAAACGTCTCTCGTAGTTCCTGATACCCACAACACAAGACTCGGTCTTAGTGTGGGGTCAGGACTATGTATGTGACTGTTGGGTGTTATTTATTATTATTATTTTTAAGCGAACTGAAATATTATCACAGCTATTATTTTTATATATTCGCACCGGAAATTCTAATTACTAACACCGGTTTAATTTATTTTCATAAAAGAACGCCCGTGAAAGTTACGATGCATGATATTCATCTGTTTTCATTAACAAACATCGGTCCTACTACGAATATTTACATTAAACCAGTAAATATTTAGCTATGTATTTTATTAATCGTTGCAAAAGCAACTAAACTATATCTGCTAGTTAAATGTTGTCAAGATAAAGTAAAACACGACGTAGTTAACGCAATTTTGTATGCATTACGTAAAATTGCTACGGAGTTCTAGAAACTAGATTGAGGATATAGCTACAATGTATTATAAGATAATTTGCAAGTCTATGTCGTGTCTCTACTTGTCATTACCAATCTTAGATAAATTTTATCAATTATTATTATTTATAATTATTATTTATAAACTTTATTGTACACCAGAAAAAAACAAATACAATAACAGAAATTAAAAATAATATTAAAAATAAGTACAATCGGCGGCCTTATTGCACTAGGCAATCTCTTCCAGGCAACCTTTGGATGGAGATAAGACACAGGAGAGAGAAAGGGCAGTCTAGGGTGTATAATGAAAGAAAAAAAAAAAAACAAACTATACTAACATATTAAATACACAAAATAAAAGTAATACATTCATATAAATATGTACAACATACATACATATATACATATACAAAATAGACATAAAATATAGTAAATATATACATAATAAATGCTAATGGAATCATACTTATCTGTTTCTTTATAGTTGATGTTATTTTTGGTGATGGCAGGATATATTTCTTGTCAAGCTTTGCCTTCTCCTCAGTTTTTTTTTGTTATCCTTTGTATGATCATTGGATTTAATAATTATATTTTATTTTTATCTCCCATTATTCAATGCCAGTGTATCTTTCATTTATCAATCTTCTTCTATAATTTGTATCAGCCCATATACTCATTCATTACCCATATCATCCATATCATCAGTCATATCAGTCCCACTGTAGTTCACGGGCTTCCTCTACAATCGAGAGAACGACTGACAGTATCTAGGCAATATAGTCTACAACGCCGGTCTAATGCAGGTTGGTGGACTTTACATACCATAGATACTCCTACAAATCGCCTGCTTAAATTAAATTGCCTGCTTACCATCAGGTGAACCACATGCTTATTTGCCCCCTATAACATAAAAAAAATCGCTCTGGTATGTAGGTTTCCCCCAATGTTGTTTTCTTCGTCGTCATAGTGCGTGAATAGAAGTAGGTACGTGGTGGCCTGTTGGTCAATCAACAAACTTGTACACCTGATCTTTAATGCCCTAGTTATAGAATATCCCAATTGTCATTGAACACCAAATAATTGAAACAAATCTAATTTGAAATGGATCGAGTTACTCGGCCATAACTCGACCAAATTCGGTGTAATGCTCCCGATCCAGCGAGATTAATGGCACATTACGGCTTTGTTTACTGAAAGTCATCATTCAATTAAATATCACGGACCGCCGTGAGCTATTGTTTCGGCGGGCTTATCATAACCGTTTTACATTTCACGTTATTTATGATCCGGTTGAAATTTTGTACAAATTGCATTTGTTAAGTTGCTGTTTGGATTATCGTGTATTTTATATCTTTTAAATTTCGATGGAAGTCACCCGCATGTTGTATATATTAAAGGTCGCTGTAGAGATGCTTGGAATAAGAAATATACTTATAATTTGATTTTCACTCACTGGAACACAAGTTTTCGACTTATAATTAATTATTGTCCGTCAAAATGGATTTATTTTGTGGTACTCCACTCATGTTATGAACCTGTTTTGTGTTTAATAATTAAAAAAAAAAACGAGCAAGCTATTAATACTGTGTGACTGAAATTAATTAGGCCATTCAGTTTATTGATATTTTATTGATAAGAGAGTTTATTGATAAGAGTCATCGTTCATACTAACAAGCTTGCACCAAATGTATACGCAGCTAAAGTATGACTCGCACATATTGTGTGAACAGTTTCAGTGAACATCTACGGGATCATATTTTTGACGTGTATACCAACCTAAAAAGAAAATGCTATTTTAGTAACAAAATGTTAAGCGCAATTTCAACGTAGAAATAATCTTAATTGCTCCCATAGGCAGTATTAAAAATATCAGGTAAAAGAAAGCCACTTAATTTTACAAAATAATTACAGTAACATATCAGGATACCGCGCGACCCAACGGCCTGCGAATAAAGCATTATAAATTACACAATTCATGGCCATAATACCGCGTCCCTTTTCACACCGAAGAAAAATCATAACAATCCCCCAGGAGACACTAGAGCATTAATATCAGCGTTTTTAACATGGCAAATATATTTATTTACAAAAATGATTCATTATTGTGTACCTTAACGCCAATTGTTTAAGTTCAAAATCGTTCCGCGTTCTTACCATCTTAATTTGTTGAAATGGTCTGAGTTAATACTGAGAATGACATTTGAAAATAAGTATTTCGGATCGGTATCCCGGAGAAATCTTAAATATTGCTATTTCTAAATCTTATGATGATGAAACTTATAATCATTGGCAATTAACCTCTGCATGAGATGATTAAGTTTGAAGTATGATGGTATTTGATACCAGTACTAGGTAGTAAAAACATTTATATGCCAAGCGACATTGGAACAATTTAGTGTATCCAGGATTTTCTCACATAATTGTATCAACGTTGCTCTATTGATTTTTTCATTGGATTTTTAAATTGACGATACTGTCTAGTAGTATGAACTTATCTCTTGCTGATACAATTATACTTAATTGATCGAAATGGAATGAAAGTGGGAAAGTTTTACTTTATTACGAATATAATAATTTATTTCCAACTCTTATTACTTTAACTTTAACTTTCTGATTGATTTCGTTACGGGCAAAAAACAAATTAGACTTTCCGAAACCTCGCTGAGCTTCATTGCTCGGTGACATTACATTGCATGCCACTGTTGAACCTGTCTAACAGGAGTTGCAGTGGTGGGTGTAAGGGCGGGACAGACTCCTTTTACACGAATACAATGAAGTCAAAAAAGGTTATGATTTCTGCCCGTACACATACATGCCCGTGTGTTCTTTTACGCCTAAATACCTTTTAAAATACCTCGTCATTTGAAAGATGAAGGAAGCACATGGAAGCGTTTTGATTATTTGCTGGTTCTTTTTTTTTCTTTTTTAATTCTGGCTCGGCATAATGGCGACATTGCACCTGATGGTAAGCGCAAATGCCGCCCAGGCAGAGTCTCTATTGGCATCGGACGGCAGTCCCATGCCAATGGAAACAATTATGCCGGCCTGCTAAGGTGTCTCTTCACAATACGATGGAGGAACCACGATTGTAGGAAGGCAGGAAAACGTGAGACGGCAAACAATTCCACAAGTTATAGACAATTGAACGTTGCACTAAAATGAAAGTGGTAAGGCCACGCTTTTGTTAGTCATAACTCAATATGAACTCGTCGGAGCCGTACCTCTCATAGGAAAACGGAGTGAAGCGAGATTTCCTCTTCACATCCGTTTTCCATCCTTCTCTGCTGATTTGATGAGCCAGCAACACAACTATGATCCAAACGTTCTAGATGCTCATGGCCGCCAGTGATCACTTACCATCAGATGTCCTGTGGGCTCGTTTGCCAGTCCTAAGCAAACAGAAATATATGGATTAGTATTTTGTATTAAGTATATGAGCATAACTATCGTGCAACTTGGTAATTTTGCCATATAAATTGTGACTGAACTTATAACATGATGCAAAATAATACATCGAACGTAATTTCTTATACTCCTTCTGTTATTAAGAAACGACCCTTAACCTTATTGAATAATGTAAAGTAATGAAAGCGTAAGCCCCTATGGGAGCTAAATGTAACCGCTCTTAGCTTCCATTTCATCCATTAAATCATGAGAAAGATCTTGAATTTCACTTAGAATTATTAACGAAGATACTACGAAATTTGCTTCATCTACCTTCTTCAGATAATTTTCATAATAAATTCATAATTTTTAAATTAGTTTTACATTGTCATTCGGTATTTTCAAGATAGGGTAATTATTTTTTTCCCGGGATTGACAACGAGACCTGCATATAAATTTTACAATATTTTATAAATAAATAAATACACCCAACAGTCACATACATAGTCCTGACCCCACAATAAGATCAATTAAGTCTTGTGTCGTGGGTATCAGGAACTACGAGAGACTTTTCGGTCTCACAAACACCCAGACTCGAGACAAATACTTGTAGGCCTCACAAACATTTCTCTCGGTGCGGGGATCGAACCCGCGGCCTCTCGTTTCACAGGCGGCGTCTAACCAACTGCCCTACGGAGGCTGTCTGATTTTAAGGTCTAAACATATGAAATTAATATACTAATTATCATAACTATTCTAATTAGTTTGTTTGTATTTATACCATATTTTATTATTAGCTGCTACAACATCTCAAGTCAATTGCCGCCTACGGCAGGGAAATAGGTAAAACCATTGTAGTAATCTATACCCCTCCCAAACAGAGTACAAATTAATTACCACTCTTAGTTAATAGGTCCACCAGACAAAGTTTTATCTGAAATTGACATCCATAACTAGGGCATCAAAGTACAGCAACTCGGGTTATTCAAACAATATGGATCACCACTCTTCATCCTCTATTATGAGTTTCCCCAAAAATTCGCGACGGTTCAGAGTACTTCTAACCTGTACTTCTAGTAAAGGTAGTACTACCACCTAGTTAGGAGATACCACATAGATACCAGTATTAGTTTAGTACTTCTGTCTAACTAAATATGTGCTACAAATAGTAAATCCCAAAGCCGTCATAACAACATGCAAGGTTTTATTTACAAAATTAACTAACCGCGGTCATTAGAAGAGACGCCGGCCATCAGGGCAACATGTCGCTACCTGTCCGCGTGATGTATAGCGACCCTTGCCTAATTGCTTGTCTTTTTGCACAGTGCATGCGAAATTAAGAGATCAATTTGTCTTATATTTTGTATGTAGAAATGAGTTAGCAATGTTATTGATGCCATCCCTGTGCATGAGATTGGAGAGAATTTACTGCTGTAGGTCTCCCAAATGTAAGAGGTCGCCTGGATAGGTACCACCGTAATGTCTATTTACCCGCCAAACAGCAGTTTTAATGCACTGTTGTGTTTCGGATTGAAGAAAATTGAAGCTAGAGTAAATACTGGGCATATTAAGACTTAACATGTTATGTCTCAGGGTGGCGAGCGCAGTGGAATGCCAAGCATTGCTTTGTAATTCAATGCGTTACTTGGTTTTGCTTCTGTCCATGAGTAGTTGTATCACTTACCATCAGGCGAACGGCATGCTCGTCTTGCCATTCATTGCAATAAAAAAAATCTAAGGAATTGTAAGAGTCTTAAGACCTAGGAACGTGAATAATAAGAAAATGAAGTGATAACAGCAAGGATTAGTGGAACTTTCGACATTTCACTCGCCAAATAAAGACTTGCGTATTAATTAACACTTTGCGGTTTTTCTTAACACTACACTTAACAATGTGTACTCGAGGTGAAACATTCGTTTGCATAGAAATAAGTAATGAATATTAGATAATTCTTCATTGAACTGGGCTGTTTATTAATGAACTAGCACTAAAGACTAAGGTTTAACCCCTTTAAATAATATATGTGGATCATGCATCTTGTTGATATTAATAACAAGGTAAATAGTTTACTAAAGAAAGTATAACTAAAAAACATTTTGTACATCAGATAATAGTTCTGCGCAGTTTCCATTTACTACACACACATCGCATATTTAGGTGCGCGTACGTATGGAATTGAATCGGTCCGCGCTTGGTCGTTAGCGCACCAGTTTAATGACACAAATGTTCCGTTGACATAATGACCGTGGGCACAATAGAAGCGCACGCATATCGAGTGGACTGTTTCAATTGCCATTACATATAATGCGACAATCTGGCGCGGCGCAAAGAGAGGCAATAAACATTCGTATTTCAACATTTTTGATTTTTGAAAGCTATTATTAGCTTCAATCTTTGTTTACAGTCACAATATAGTAACCAAACTACATCCGATAGTCAATATAATCAAACTAAATCATATTCTAAGCGGTAATCACAAATAAATATATCTTACAGGCAACAGTCACATACATAGTCCTGACCCCAAACTAGGTCGTGTCTTGTATCGTGGGAATCAGAAACTACGACTGACTTCTCGGTCTCACAAACGCCCAGAACCGAGACACTTACTTGAGGGCCTCATATATAGTACATTTATCTCGGAGCGGGGATCGAACACGCGGCCTCTCGTTTCACTGCCGGTGTCTTACCAATTCTGCCACAAAAGTTGTCAAGTTTTCTGGTTTCCGGTGCCGATGTTCAGACCCAAAACAAACACAAATAACAAAAATCTTTTATCTCGACACGGGGATTGAACCCGCAGCCTCGTGTTTCACAGCTGACGTCTGACCAACGACGATGTATATTGCTTATTACCTGGTGAGGCTCTGGCGATCTAATAATCATGGAATCACCGTCACACGTCGTCGTTGTGATACGGTAAAGACTGATGGGTATCAGACTGATTGTCGTCATCATCGTCCTTTCGAGAAACTGTTTCGAAAAGCTTGACAAGCATGAAGATTATTAAGACTTTATCAGCCTAAACAGGATATATCCAGAGTGCTACCGAAAACGAAGCCGGGTGGTAGTTTTAATGACTTTAAACTCTTGATTATTGACTATTAAAATATATATTATATATTTCAGATGATCCCAACCGATGCATGATGCGGAGCCGACATTAGCTGCTTATAAAAAAGGATTTACTCATACAATTTATGTCTCATACAATCTTATTCAAGTATTTTGACGACTTTAATTAAACAAGTCTTTAAAATAAGCATTAATTCAGCAACAATGTCTCTGCTTTCGTAATATTTAATCTCGAAGCTATTTATAAAATTATGAAAGGCTTCGCAGAGGTCGCGATAAAATTAATCGCACCGTACTTTATTGGGGAAAAACGACCCAAAACTTTATTGATATTTCGCGATAACTTTGCCAGTTTGACAAATGGCGTGCAAACTGCTTTGTTTTGAGTGAAAATGTTTTCGGTTACGTATTTCAATATTGGGGGAAGTAACCCATTTCTTGTTTTGACAGGAGGTGTGGTTTCATTAGAAAATGGCAGTGCGGAAGTAAGCAAGTCATGATTGGAAAGGCGAATCTGATTGTAGGACCGGAAATATGTTTCCTAAGTAAAATGTGATAAATGGGTAAAATGTGATATGCTATCGAATTTTATGATAATTAAGTATTAATTAAAAATCACTATTTTAAGCAAAGGTCCTTGATATGAGCTGGCATCAAAGCAAGAATCGAAGGACAATTTTGTTATAAAACTGTTAATTACCTTAATTAACGATAATGAGTAAGGAAAACTTTGTCAACATCCCTACTTTCCAGAGTGAACAAAAAGTATCAATTTTTTTGTCCAACATAGGAATTTATTTTTATGACAGTATTTTTCTTTTTCAATTACATTATCTAGACAAATTCCTTAAAGTACCTTTAAAAATCACTGCAGTATTTTTCATTTCCAGCATTAAGCTGCGCTGTACTTCTTTTAAACGTATCCGTTTTCAGTTCCGCGGTTTAAGTGCTTACAGCGCTTTTCTTGTCTGTCCAGTGGCGTTATTATCTGGACTGCTTTCCGGAATGGCAGTGTCAGGATTTTTTAAACCTCTAATGAAGCAATTATTGTGTTTGAATTGTGACCGTTATGTTCTGCTTGCGTTGTGAAATTTACTTCTAGGATTTTGATAAACTGTTCTGCTTTTTGAAAATTCTGGTGTTGCAGACGTCTATAGGCTATAGGTAACTGCATACCATTAGACGCGTCGTTTACTTTTTTGCCTCTTTAGTAGAATAAAAATAAAATAAAATAGCAAATCTTTGTATTTTGTTATGTGTGTATGTGTGTATTGATAGTCAATCACCACGTACTATAACAGTGAAGGAAAAAATCGTCAGAGAACTTTCAGATCATAGCGAATTTGTATGATTTCTATGGTTTGTAAAGTCCGCCAACCCGCACTACGCCAGCGTGGTGGACTATTTGGCCTAACCACTCTCAATCGTAATCTCCATTGTACAGACGGGCCGTACCCTGCAGTGGGATGTATATGGGCTGATACAGAGATATAAAATTAAGGTTCCAAACTCAAACAATAATATTAGCTTTGCCCATACATAATATTTATAAATTTGTTCACAAAATATTGGATATTTTTGGAGATATTAAATCATTGAGATTTTATTACATGTGTACGGAATAGTATTCGCGTTTCATGTTACATATTTTGATTATAAATATGGTAATATTATTCGTTCTTGGAATTATTCTTGTATTGATGGGCTATTTATAAATTTTGTGTGGGTGCCTGTCTTAATATACTCAAATTTAATCCAAAGTATTAACACTTCAAAAGTATATTACATCTAACTACGTGCCATTGGTAGAATTGAGATAAGGTAAAAAAAAGAACAGAACATATTTGCTATGCTTAAGGTATTTTATGTTCTACCTACAATTTGTCCCGTAATTTAAATAAAGTGTCAATGTGCTGAGTGGTTGTGATTGAACAGTTAATAATTATATCAATAATATTTAGGCGTTTAAAGTTTTCTCTTGAATACTTTGTCAATTGAATGAGTGATATAGTTTTGTTTTTTTTTTTTTTTTTTTTATCTGGAATGTGTGTTCTTTAAATGATAATTGTGTTTGTTTGTACTGACGAGAGCTGCAATTGAAAAATCACCCTGTGGAAACGGTTCCTGATCCTGGAAAATCAGAAATGATCACAAAAAAGGTAAGGGTTCTTTACAATATTCAAGAACACCCTTACTAACATATGATATTCATTGAGTTAAAGTTATGGTACTGCCATGTTTAAAGATGTTTACAAACATTAAGAAACATTATCAAATATTTGATCACAATGTTAGAAAAGGTTTTCATTTGAGGTAATGTTAGTAAACATTTGTACACAAATTTTTTAGTTAACAAATTAAAAAAAGAAAACATTATTTTGTAAACATGAATCCAAATGAGAGCAGGGTAGGTAAGCGGAGACTACGGGGCCCGATCTAACGTGCTTCACGCCGTGCGGTGTAGTGGAATTTTCAGTTGCCTTGGATTTTGTGACATAAACCCAAACTGCGAGCTGATATCATGTTTTCGTATGTTATAAATGTTTTCCTTTTTCCATCAGTTAATCACTCTAAACATCTTACAATTCTTAACATCACGTAACAATTCATAACATTTTTTATTAATCTTACCATCATAATCATCATCTCAGCCACAGGAATTCCACTGCTGAACATAGGCCTCCCCCAAGGATCTCCACATTGATCTGTTGGAAGCGGCCTGTATCCAGCGACTTCCTGCACCTTTAGCCAGGCCATCCGTCCACCTTGTTGGCAGACGTCCGACATTTCGCATGCCTGTACGGAGCCTGCACTCTAGGACCTATAAATTTTATAATAATTAAATTTATAGCGTTTGTTAATGTTTGTAAATATTTTTAAAATCAGTGTGACAGCACCATATGATATTGAGTTAAAGTTAGGTGTATCAGATTAGCTTTCATCAAATCAATATGGTGTTTTGGGTATAAACAACAAACCGCTAACCACTCGACCCGGCTAGATTAGAGGCTTGTGGCGTTTGCGGCAAGCCCACACAAGTACAAGTGTGAATATTCAGCCGGCCACGTTTAACTTGTATAAATTATGTATGGTGAATACGGAATTAATTGCAATTTGCAGTTTGTTTTTTATTTATTTCTTCCTAGTTTTGTCTTTTTTGGAAGTGGATGAAACTATTCACAACTGCTATTAATTTTAGTTTTCGATTAATTTTGCTGCAACTCAATGTCTAACTAAACATTCCTGGAAACTTCTCTATTACGAAGGAAACTGGATAAAATAGATATTTTATTTTATTGATATTGAGACATTGATGTTTATTTTATTAATATTTTTATTTATATTGAAACTTAACATGTTATGTCTCAATATGGCAAGCGCAGTTGGATGCCCAGCATTTCTTTTTAATTTATGTTGTTGTTTGGTTTTACTCCTGTCTATGAGCAAGCGTATGGTATAGCAATGAATGGTGAGAAGAGCATGCCATTTTCCTGATGGTAAGCGATGGTCATACCGCCCAGGGATAGTATAATAGCACCAAAGAACACGTTGAATTACAAATTGTGTATGTGTATGTGCCCTGGGATTTGAACCTGCGACCACCGTGAACATGTTGGCAGCCGTCTGGTCCGTTTACCAATAGCCACTAATAATCACATTAATTACAATTAGTTCTCATTTGTTTTTGAAAAAACCCATTTCATGTTTTTAAACTCATCAATTCTTCATATTCGAATCAAAACCAATACAGTAATGTCGAAATACAAGAAAATAATCATTTCACCCCTACGAGTAAAACAGTTCTCGTACAGAATTTGTAACCATTGGGTTCGAATCCCAGGGCACACCTCTGACTTTTCGGAGTCATGTGTGTATTGATAATCAATCACCACGCACTAAAACGATGAAGGAAAACATCGTGAGGAAACCTGCATACCATAGCGATTTATAAGAACTAGTGGTCGCCTAGCGGTCGAAATTCGACCAAATCAAGAAGAGAAAAAGTTTTTACCTGTATGTTGTTATTCTGATAAATCGTGCACATTTAAATGTACGTATCTCTCAAAATCACTTATTTCCCCTGAAGTATATGCAATTACTAAAATCGTAAACTACAATATTTGTTTTGAACCAGCAATAGTAAATTAAATATATTTTTTGTACCAGAATGTTGTTATTGCAGATTGCTGCTACAAAACTTTCTTTATGCATATAATGATAGTCCGTGTACATTTAAATGTATCTTACTGCTACACAATTTGTATAAGCGCTCAGTATTTCACGTAGTATTCATCAAATAAATATTTTCTGTTTGACATTCAACCAAACCACAATAAACAATTTTTTCTGATTGACATTCAACTATGTCTATAATAAAGCAAAGAAACAATTTGACCAAAGAGTATGTATACGTGTACAAATACTTGTGTATGCGTGTGTCAAATGCATGCTGGTTTATTTATTGATTGAATGTACTTTTTATGCATTATTATTAAAATATTTTTTTATATTAAATGAGGCTAATAAAACCTTTTTTTTATATGTCTATGTCAGAAGAACAAAATGAAAAAGAAAAGAAACAATTTGACACCAGAGTATGTATACTTGTATATGGATGTGTGTGTGAAATGCATGGCAGTGTGTGTAATGTTTTATTTTTTGATTTAATGTACTTTATAAGCATTATTATTGAAAAATATTAGCATTCTCCACTTCTCCTACACATAAACTATAAGTGTGCCAAATTTTATGCTCCTGCGTCCGCGCAATTTTCGTAAAAAGGGATCCAAAGTTTTTGCATCACGTATTAATATATAGACTAGTGGTCGCCTAGTGGTCGAAATTCGACCAAATCAAGAAGAGAAAAAGTTTTTACCTGTATGATGATGTTGTTATTCTGATAATTCGTGCACATTTTTTGTACCTGAATGTTGTTATTGCAGATTGCTGCTACAGAACTTTCTTTATGCATATAATGATAGTCCGTGTACATTTAAATGTATCTTACTGCAACACAAATTGTATTAGCGCTCAGCATTTCACGTAGTATTCGTTAAATAAATCTTTTCTGTTTGACATTCAACAAAACCACAGTAAACAATTTTTTCTGATTGACATTCAACGATGTCTATAATAAACCAAAGAAACAATTTGACCAAAGAGTATGTATACGTGTACAAATACTTGTGTATGCGTGTGTCAAATGCATGCTGGTTTATTTATTGATTGAATGTACTTTTTATGCATTATTATTAATTTTTTTATATATTACATTTAATATTAGGCCTAATATTAATATTATTGCCTCATTTATAATTAATATTCTCTTTTAATATTAATATTATTACCTCATTAGGCAAATAAAACCTTTTTTTTTATATGTCTATGTCAGAAGAACAAAATAAAAAAGAAAAGAAACAATTTGACACCAGAGTATGTATGCGTGTACAAATACTTGTGTATGGATGTGTGTGTGAAATGCATGGCAGTGTGTGTAATGTTTTATTTTTTGATTTAATGTACTTTATAAGCATTATTATTGAAAAATATTAGCATTCTCCACTTCTCCTACACATAAACTATAAGTGTGCCAAATTTTATGCTCCTGCGTCCGCGCAATTTTCGTAAAAAGGGATCCAAAGTTTTTGCATCACGTATTAATATATAGATTCCTATGGTATGTAAGTCCGCCAACCCGCACTAGGCCAGCGTGGTGGACTATATGGCCTAACCACTCTCAACCGTATTCTCGATTGTAGAGTAGGCCCGTGCCCTGCAGTGGGACGTATATGGGCTGATACAGATACAGATGCAATTTGATTTGATTTCCGAGGGGAGATGTTTCGAACGAGAAAACGGAATGTGGATCAACGCAAAACACAGCGATCTCTCAATGGTCGCTATTATTATGTCATTTCGCTCAAATGGAAAGAAATACATTCGGATACATTTATAAATTCTTAATATCTTGAAATGATGATATTTGTATGAACGTTTTACTTTTTTTGCTAACTTGTTCATCCAATCAGTCAGTCAGTAATTTTTTTCAAAGTCTGGTACTATTTACATAAAAACTAATAGAAATTTGTCTTGTGTAATTATTACGCCTTTATTTCAATATTACAATCGTATGGCCCTGCCACAAGGTTAACATCCCTTCAAATTTTCATTCATAGTGAGTCTTGTCATGTCTTAATTGAGTATAGCGTATATGAGAAACTTTTGTTGAATGTGAGAGGGTCTATATGGTAACTTCGATCTTAAGTAATTACATAATTCTTAATTCGTCTCCAGCCGTAGAGTATAATATAATAATATTACGTGTAAGTCGAGTCGATTATATAAATCGAATGCGCTTTGGAAGATTTCCTTGACTAAATTCATACCATTAAAATTATTTTGACTGCCTCGGTGGCGTAGTTGTACTAAGGTACGGTTACAAAGCTGAGGTCTGGGGTTCGAATCCCGGGTTGGTCAAAGTGATATTGGATTTTTCTATTCATTATCAGCCCAGAGTCAGGAATTTGTGCCCGATATGGCGATAGGCTCGCCACCTATCACATTGTGGGACGGAACATTCAAGGCGAAATGTGGGTGTCCTGGTACCTCTGCCTACCCCTTCTGGGATATAGGCGTGAGTTTATGTATGTATGTGTGTATTTATGTATGAAATTATTTTGCAGAATTCTTACATATGTTGGTTTCCATTTTTTTCCTTTACTCTTAAAGTTTTCTATAATTAAATACACAGACATACCTTCGCATAGTGTAAGAGTCTCAACTATGGTTTTCAATCTACAACTATTAGTTTATCAGTCCAGTCTATAACCAACTAGACTGTCACCCACACGGTAAATAACAGTAGAAATTCACAAAATGCGAATAGACAGATTTAAACTACAACCAAACCTACAATTGTAATAGAAGCTGCATGCAGATAACACGTCCAAATCCTAATGGCACCTAATTAGCGTTCGGGGTCCTTCGTCGGGCGAATTCACAGTACTTGTGTGTAGTAGTATTACCAATAGTGTTTCATTGAGTTGTCTGGTCTACTTCGAGGTTAATGACTGGAAGCCAGCAAGTGGAGGTGGCTTTCGTTTGTATATTTTCTTATCTGTATTTTTCTCAGCCCATATACGTCCCACTCTAGGGTACGGGCTTCGTCAACAATCGAGAGTATATTTGAGACATTTAATCATGACTAAATGCCAAAGATATCGTTATCTTCAGGCAGTAGTACAATGCCGAGCATAAAATTCAATATTTCCAAGAATATTTCTTTTAAGTGACCTTTCATTTCTATCAATGAAAGATTGGGTGACGTAAGAATATTGCAGTAGCTTCATAATATCAGTATTATTATATTAATCAACGTATTATATTCAATTGTAAAGATGTTTCGATATATTAAATAAAAATGTAAGTGTACTATGTAAATTGTAAAGCCGTGTCAAGGGAATATTATTCACTGTAGATTCCAGTTGAAAAATAACACACAAAAATATCACCTGCAAAGTAATACTCCAGAGGCTAATTCAAACTCAACACGTATGTACACGCGACTCTAGAATAATCTCCGTCCACCAAAACATTACTGAATAACATCACGGGAGACCGAGAGGGGAAATGTCTGATGAGGGAAATAAGGGATATTTTTTCCGGTTTGTTATTCGATAGCTTGACATTCAATTTTGTTTTCGTGGCTATTAATTATATTTTTCTATTTCATTACACACTAATTATCTTTTATACAATAATAATTCTAAATCTGAAAGTCTAGTGAAGTGTTATAAGTAATATATAGCTTCGCAAAAAGAGTACGATCCGGTGAAAAGTGGCATTAAAGAAAAACAATTATGGCAACACTATTAAAAATGCAATTGTGTTAGTTGAATAATTTTATTTTCATTTTCGTACGGTTTTTATTTGTTTTTTAATTAAAAATGAACAGCGAGACTAATTACTTCAATTTTAAAAATAACAAGTATCTGAACATTTCCATCTTAGTATATCGGGTTGCCATATTATTCTTAAATTCGATATTAGCGCTCTCAATAAAAACAGACTCTTTTTTACCAAGCTATATAATAGATTATTATGCATACGTAACATTTTATTTCGTTTGTAACTCGAACTCAAATTAACGATCGAGCATACATGTTCTAGAAGGTAGCTACATCACGCCATAGGTAGTATAGAATGCCCTCAAGGTAAGTAGAGTAGGCATCTTTGTAGATTGGCGAGCCGTGACTGGATGAGAGATGGTATGGTTTTTCTGGAGGCCGATAATTGCTTTATCAATAGGTCAACAAACCACACCCGTTCCTGCATTTTTCTGCATTATTCTTGTCTTGATCGATAACGAATTGATGGTATGTTGGTTATTTTGGGCGCTAATGAGCAGAATTACTGGTTTGCTTCTCATTGCACGAAGAAATACAATTTCATATTGCAGATGTGCAAACGCCAATCACATACGATTAGATATTCTTGAGTCGTTTGTAGCAAACCGTGTCCCAAGACATAAAAGAATACGTCCTCCGTCTATTACTAAAACATCTCAAATCAGGTAGGTACAATCTATTAGCTGATTCAGGTGTCCACTCTGACGTATGCTTGTTCTTATGTTAATACATTATTCTGTAAGTATCATACACGCGGGAATACTAAAGTTGAGTGCGACACGACGGTCGGCCGCGGCTCGTGCGATGAATAATTTAGATGACCGGAGCAAGGTCCGCGAAATATTGAGGTATATATATAGTATGGGGAAAAATAATCTCGATAAAGGTGATTGCGTAAAGGTAGGTTATTGGAAATAATTTATTCGTAAAATTGTAACACATTGTACCGATTTAGATGTATTATTAACACTTAGCTTAATAGTCTTAGTCACAAAATAATAGCATTATAATTGTGATCTTTAAAATTACTATAATACGATGATGCAACGCGAACTGAAAATCTTCAGAAAAACAACAACTAAGAAATACGTTTTGGCAAACAGCTAAACGTGCCTTATTTAATAACAACGAAATCTGGTTTACTGGTGGTAGGTCTCTCATATGTGAGAGGCCATCTGGGTAGGTACCACCGCAATGTCTATTTCTCCCGTTAAACAACACTGCTTAAATGCACTGTTGTGTTTCGGATTGAAGGACATTGTAGCCAGAGCAACTACTGGACATATTGAGACTTAACATCTTATGTCTCAGGATGGCGAGCGCAGTGGAATGTTGCTACTGTTCATGAGCTGTCGTATCGCTTACCATCAGGCGAACGGCTTGCTCGTCTCGCCATTCAAGGCAATAAAAAAAAAAAAAAAAAAAAATCTCCCAACATTGGCCAGTATTACAACATAAGTGCAAATACTTTGCTGGAACAAAGCGGGCTGAGTTAAATCCAATGACTAGCAAAGACAAAGGGAACAGCTCAAAGGAGTCAGGTCACAGGAAATTAAACTTTACATGCGAATGGATTTAATGTTAGGCTTACTATAGATTTTATTAAAATTCCATTTCAGTTTGCGTGTAGTCTATTCCGTTCTGCTAGAATTTATTATTCCGACTGACCGTGTGGATAAATAATATCTTTGTGATTGCACTTGAAATTAGATTTCCTGAATGGTCTGTTTTATGTGTTTGCATACGTGCGGTGATTAAGAATGAAACTGACTGCTTCAGGAAGTGCACTTAGAACTTCGTAATATGCATTGTAGTCAAAGATAAAGACGATATTCATTGGATTTACATTTTTTAATATAGCGACATCTAGTAGAACTTGTTTGAGTTATATCCAATACGAGTAGAACTGAAATAGATCGAGACTTAATTTCTTATAGAAAAAAAAACAATGTTAAAACGTGATATTTATTATTATTTAATCCCTGGTGTTGTTTGGTTTTGCTACTGTACATGAGCGGTCGTATCCCTTACCATCAAGCCAATGACTCGTCTCGCCATACATTGCCATAAAGAAAAATGTAGGTAGACAATAGATATTTGTTATAATGTAAATGAAATATACTTCGATTGGACCTTGGATAAGAAGATTTGTCCTTCCATGAAAACTTTTGATTTGGCTTAGTACTTTTATAGGCATCAAATATTTCTTTGTATTTCACGAATTATGCATATTGGATTTACGTTTATAACCCTAAGATATTTATACAATTGATTACAAATGTTTAAAATTTGAGCAACAAATGAACACGAATTGTTTTACATATTAAAAATATTATTAAGTAGTACCAAGAGATTGTCATGCACCAAAGTATTACTGAACAAACTTCAACCACTTGTTAGGGGAGATAAACTCACTGAGGATATCTTCTATTCAATATCAAGTTTGTTGGAGTTGATGTTTTTCTGTGGCAGATCCGCAAAATGGATCCCATTGTTCGGACGAATATGAATTGATTGAATGGCATACCGTGAAATAAAGTATTCAGGCCCAAATAAAAGGAGGGTGTTTTGGTATGTTTATTTGCGTCCGTTTCATGGTTATGTAAGAATTATTTATTTACTCTTCGCATGTGTTGTTGGTAGGTATTTGGTAAAATGCGATTTTTGAGGTCGTATTTTTGAAGATAACTCTTTTAAACATTGATTTTAAAATATTGGTTCAAGAGTCTATGAGTTTCTATAATAAAGATGAAAACTCCTTGTGAGAATCGGCCATGAGGTGTTAAATTAAAATGATAAAAGCCTACTAATAACTTTTAGGTTCGTTGAAAGTAAGGGATTGAGGCTGTCCCGAAAGTGTAGCTTCTGTTTATGAGTATAAATTATAGCAAGAGAGTGAGCTACTCTCTCGATAGTCTGAATATCTCGATACTCTGATAGTATTACCAGTTAAAAAATATTGAATAAAGAGAGCAATAACTAACGAGACCAATTCAAAAACAGGCAATATCCAAGACCAACCCATTTCTTCGGTGTTTTAATCTCTTCATAAGTCCATCTAATTACCCAGTGATGTACTGTGTAGATGCATTAGCAGGATTGGTTTAATTTGAAAATGTCGCATCTCTTCCGCACTGTGTCCCATTTAGAGAGCGCGGAAACTGCACATTATGTATCGCAGGCTTTCTGTTTAACCGTTCATTATACTAACTGAGAAAATATTACTCTGAATGAAATATGAATACCTAGACATTTAATAAAGCGATCGCTTTTTGAAGTTGTTAATGTTTAATTTATCTTAATTTAAGTTAGCTTTGCTTTGCGATAATTTATATTTTGTATTTTTAGTTCAGAAAATTGACCGATAATATTTTACCGTGGTACACATATTTGCGCATAAGGCTAGTAAAATTTTATCACTCACTAATATCTCGGGATCCCTTTGCTTGAATGATTTAAGTTCGTTGTATAAAATTAAAATAGAATTAAACATTGAAATTGTCATTTTGATAGCAATTGATACAACAACAAAAGTTCGAAATGGTAACCTCTATTTTCAGACTTCATACACATATATAACCGTTGTTGATTTTGAAATCATTTAAACTTTTTAAGAAGCACATGATTAATTCTATTGCTTATCCATACATACACGTATAAACTAAACAATTAATAAAACATAATTATAGCTTATGATATTAGTCAATCTTGTAATATTTTTATAATATAATCAGCATATTGGCAGCCTTCGCTTATTCCGGAGGGATATCAATCAATCTCTTGTTGATATTACAGTTGCCAAGGCGAAATTTTGTTGTTCCCCCGAGTGTTTGAATCCCTTTATTATTTCGTCGTCACTCCTAACGTTGCCATTATTTATCTTCTCGTTTTTTGACAGATACCGGTCTTACAAACGTTTTTACACGTCCGTCATAATTTTCAGTAATGCGAATTGTTTCTGCTTCGTTTGACTTGGAATTTATCAATGTTATCTTTGCTCATTTATAAACCTACTAACATTTTTCCTGCAATTAATTATGGTGGTCGCGGATTCGAATCCAAGGGCATACCTCTGACTTTTCTTGTGTGTATTGATAGTCAAACACTACGCACTAAAACGGTGAAGGAAAACATTGTGAGAAAAACTGCATACCATAGCGATTTATAAGAATTTCTGTGGATTACAAAGACCTCCAACCCGCATTAGACCAGCATGGTGGTCTAATGCGGGACTAAATGGACTAACCCCTCTCAATTGTGCTCTCGATTGTAGAGGAAGCCAGTGCCCTGCAGTGGGACGTATTACATAATTTACTCACAATGGTAGCGTCGGAAGTCATCTAACCACATGGCGGGTCCAGGCGTGACGTACCTTGGGAGATTTTGGTTTAGAGAACAACGGGGTGTTGATGATAATGTTGAATTTACTCACGTATTTTAAACAAATGGGCTTAAAAATGTATTCATTTGTGTTTCATGTTTATTAAAAATATTGTTGACTGAAACATCTAGTTACCACTGCCAACACTGCCAACACTGCCAATTTATTACACACTTGATAAAATATAAAACTGCTATCTAAATCAGCTCCCACCTGGCCCACCTGTATCCAGACTAAACACTTCAGTACACACGTACATCGCAGTGATTTAGCTGGCTCCATCCATTCAGCTTAAAATGTGTTTCCCTCTCAAATAATCTGATAAAGCACAAGCCATAATTCATTTGCTAATACTCTCTTCCTCCTGTAATGTGGCAGTAAATTATTTTCACACGTTCAACATTGTATGGCTCACAAAATTCCATTATAATTACCTCGTTATGGATTAATGTTTATGGAGGCTGTTAAAACCACATCTCGCCTTTAAAGGGAAGCTAATAAATTGCTCTGCTTTTAGGTCAAAATCGTATTGGAAATTTTGGCTTAATGGCCTCATGCATTTAGGGAACTATGGGCGATAGTTGGAAAACTTTAGTTGCACTTACAGAAGGGTTTTAGCCAAAAAATACAAAACGACGAATATTTCAGCATAGATGTGTATGGCTATCAGAGGTTAGCACCGGAAAATTTGATGTTTTTCCTAAGACAAGAGATGTTATATCACTTTTCCGGGTCGGATTTGTGCCCGAAATGGCTATAGGGCACCCCTATTACATGTGATACGAAAAATAAGCTCAGTAGATTGTGGATGACACTAGTGGCACCCCTGTCTATTCCTACTAACCTACCCATCCGGGACATAGCAAAAACCTTTGTAAATATGTTTATTATGTACTTTCAAATATTAACCGAAAACGACAACATGATTGGAGGTTTTTATATGAACATTTTTTTTTCATTTATTTATCATGCTTTTGAAAGATACTTATAATATGTAGATCGGGCTGTATGTTATCTGTATGTTGTCTTAATTATCTGTTTAAGTAAGTGAGAATGACTCATAAAATTACAAGTTTAGAAAATGTGAATACGAAATAATAATTGGATGTTATTTTACCTTTTTTGTCTGCAATTTAAAATGCAGTAAAACTTTTTTTTAACCTTATTATGACTAATAGATACAATGAGTAAAACCAAATTCAATCCTGATGCCTGTAAATCTTGTGAATAATACAGAGATGAAACAAACAGCACAAGAATGGACATTAATGTACAAAACTAGACCAAACCTATTCGCGATGTAACTCAGGCACAGATGAATCTCTGAAGTAACACACCCAGCGTAGCTGTAACACAGTATTTAGCTCCTAGCTATTTTGTACCTTTATTATCCCCGGATAATATGGCGGAGGTGGCCGATAAATTGCCCGTTCTAATTGGGTTGTCTCGTACTCTTGTTTCATTGATTGTAATCTTGGCTTGTTATTGTGTTTTGATGTCTTCGTGTAATTAGAAGTGGCCAACCCAAGTGAGACGCGGTGGAAGTTTTGCTCGGTTGAGTGCAAACGGTTATAGTTTGTATGAGTTTGTTTTTCTGTTTGATACGAGGATTTTTATGCATTGCCATATTTTTATATTGTGGATAGTTTTATTGACAAACATGGTAACCACAAGAACACTAAAATAAATACTTGTAACTTAAACAAACAACGCGTGTGGGTTTATTCCCAGTAGTTCCACTCACAGTTCCACTAGAATAATAAGTGGAACTACTGGGACTTTTCATTCCCAGTAGTTCCACTAGAATAATTAGTGGAACTACTGGGAATGAAAAGTCCCAGTAGTTCCACTGAATTAATTATAATGAATTTACACTGTTTCCTTACTTTTTATTATTTATTGATTATTTTTAACAACAAATACGCTGACATCGGCTTCGCTTAAGGTTAGGTAGGAGTGATACTAGTTCTACACAAAGTACTCCTTACTTTTATTTTAGCCCCTTATTTGTGATGGAGGTGTACCTCTCGCCATATCGGGGACAAATTACACTCACAGGCAATGCGTACCAGAATTTTCCAATGGAATACTCGCACATTATTGTGTTTCTTCGACTTGGTAAGCCAGTTCCTTTTGGCCTATATACGTTGCAACTATACCTATGAAGCGTCGCGTCATTTCTTTCTCTTTGTTTTCGCTCTCCTCAGCCACGGGAAGCCCATTGCTGGACACAGGTTTATTTTAAGGATTTTAATTACTTTTTATTATGCATAAAGCAACTTTCCGCAACCTAATCTAGATCATAATATTTTCCAGTTATTATTGGCACGTTACCATTATCTAGGTAGAGACTTTTAACCAACTTCGGAAAGAGCGGAGGATCTTAAATAGACCTAACTTCTTTCTCGTATGTTTCTGGCAGTTTATGCCGTTTTGATTAAAATATTTCATGACACAATAAAAAACCCGTCATACATTACTTTTCCGTGCTAATAATCATACATATATAAATTAGTAATAATTTGGCTGTATGCGAACATTGATTTTGGTTTAACTTTTTTTCATAGCATAGGTCCGGTAAACGAGTAAGCAGATCACCTGATGGTAAGTTATCACTGCCGCCCATGAACACCTACATAGTTTTGCTCACAGACGTGTTGCCGGCCTATCACATCGGGAGGGGGGCAGGCAAAAAAAATCAGCATCCGTCAATCTCACTCACCGAATGAAATACGACGGCAAAATTGTCGCTTCACGTCGATCTGTCGTCTGTTCCACAAGAATTGTTCCGAAGATTTGTTTGAGATGGTATCATCGTCGCCTATGTACCATCACACTACATGTCACCGAAGTAGAGTTCATTTTCACCACCTGAAAGCGTACCGCTCCGAACGGTACGTTTCCAGCGTTCTTTCCTACCACATAAGTGCAAGCTCTGCAATGAACTCCCTGCATCGGTGTTTCCTCAGCGCTATGACCTATCCTTCTTCAAACAAGGTTTAACAAGAGTACTCTCCTCAAGGGTGGCAGCGACTTTGTTGTGCTGGTCCCCTGGCATTGTGGAGATCGTCCTCGTCTCGTCTGCCTACATGGCAAAAAAAACCTTCTGTGGCACAGTGGTAACGCCCCAGACGAGTCTGCCCATTCATGCTGAGACATGACAGACAACGGCGTAGCCCTACCACTTTCAACTCTCTATAACCAATCTTCTTTTTATTATTTAATGTATAAGTAAATAAAAATATATATTTCTCTTTTTTTGTGTGTTTTCTTCTTTATTAAAGCTTGCGGTGATATCACTGTATTGTAAACTTATTTTGAAAATATCAACGTTAGAGTTTCTCGCCCATTCTTCTGTGGCGCAAACAGCCTTGTGAAGCAGATGGTAGAAATAAAGTGTGACAGAACCTAAATGTATAAGATTCAATAATACATTTTCATTTCATTTCAATGAATTCTCGGTTTTACAATTCGCGGTGGCGCCTCGCTGCAGTACAGCGGCAACAACATGCCATTTCAGTAGATGCAGCGCGAGCACTGAAAATACTACGCCAAGATAAGTTGGCATTGCTAATAGAATACTAATGTTTTTCAAAATAATTGTATGTATCAAATTAACAAAGAAGATGTATATAATTGTAGGTTGAAATGTTTCAATTGACCCTCCCTGAAGTTGGTTAAAAGTCTCTACCTAGATAATGGTAACGTGCCAATAATACCTGGAAAATATTATGATCTAGATTAGGTTGCGGAAAGTTGCTTTATGCATAGTAAAAAGTAATTAAAAATCCTTAGAATAAACCTGTGTCCAGCAATGAGCTTTCCGTGGCTGAGGAGAGCGAAAACAAAGAGAAAGAAATGACGCGACACTTCATAGGTATAGTTGCAACGTATATAGGCCAAAAGGAACTGGCTTATCAAGTCGAAGAAACACAATAATGTGCGAGTATTCCATTGGAAAATTCTGGTACGCATTGCCTGTGAGTGTAATTTGTCCCCGATATGGCGAGAGGTACACCTCCATCACAAATAAGGGGCTAAAATAAAAGTTAGGGGTACTTTGTGTAGAACTAATATCACTTCTACCTACCTCTTAAGCGAAGCCGACGTCCGCGTATGTGTCGGCAAAAATAATCAATAAATAATAATAAGTAAGGAAACAGTGTAAATTCACTATAATTATTCCAGTGGAACTACTGGGACTTTTCATTCCCAGTAGTTCCACTAGAATAATTAGTGGAACTACTGGGAATGAAAAGCCCCAGTAGTTCCACTCATTATTAAAGTGGAACTATGAGTGGAACTACTGGGAATAAACCCGCGTGTGTATGGATGACGCGCCTGATTGACGCACAAAGCATTTTTTTCTCTTTGCGGAAAGCAGAGTTAATTATCTGTTTCTAACAGATTTCATAATGAGGAGGTGGATAATTTGTCCGAGTCTTTTTTTATCTACATTCACCGATTATAATTTTATTGATCCTTTATGTTTCTGGCATCTTACATATATTTGCTGTCAATACTTTGTACAAGCACGAATTGTAGATTGCTCAGAATCTTAAACTTCATAATTATTATAATTTCATCGGTACAACGGCTGAATACAGTCATCCAAATCTCATCTCAAATCTCCAGACATAATCTTTGTCTTCGATTGTGCTGAAATTATTTCCTCAACGAACACAGAGTAAAATAAGTACAAAACTTGACTACAAGGAAGGCACAAGGCTTTTGAAACGGCTCGAGATAATTAGAAAGGCGAACTTCCACGCCCGCATGTCACAGCCTTTCGCTAATATCTCACGCGACAGATTAAACAGTAAGTCAAGTTTGTATTAAAACATTCCGGGGACTTTGTGGCGATGAAGTCTAGAGGAGGAATTCAGGGATTATATTTTCGTATTTTTAGAATAAAAGAGTTGTAGTCTTATTTTACTTTCATATCTTGCTTCAATGGAAATGGCAATTTATTTATTTTATTTTGTATATTCTATACTAAATATGATTTAGTTTAATAGTAAAAAAATAATGATCACTTATTGGCAGCCCGTTGTCATGAGAATCTTTAAAGAGTATGTAATTCCATTTAACGATTCATAATTTTTACACTAGGGGGTTAAAAACGATACGAACTTTGAATATTCGGACGCCGTACGTAAAACTTCACTAATGTGCTTAGATACTCCACAAAACTTGGGATTTCTCTATCGTACGTCGCAACCATAGACTAAGTTCAGAGAAAATGAGAAGTATAATAGGGAATAGTATTGATTTTTAGAAGTGGAAAACTTATATCTTACTCCGGACGTCAAACATTCGAACATTCGAAGTTCGTATCGTTTTTATATAGTAACCCCCTAGGAATGCGTCAATAACGCAATAATTTCGACAATTTAGTTTTTATGAAAGTTAATTCGTACGGAAAATTTGTATTGGAGGCCTAACAGCTATTGTGTTTCATACCATATTTCTGCCCGCACCTTTGTCTAATGAACCAAATAAAATTCGGAATCAGCAGGTTATCGTTGTTTACCTTTTCTTGACCCTTTTGTGCTGTTTGGTTTATATTACATACAAAATAGAATTAGTAGCAGGAAGTCATTGGATTACTAATGTAATATTATTTTAGTAAGTATATGATACCAGTTTATTTTTACTGGTGTTCTCTCAAATGTGAGAGGCCGCCTGGATAGCTACCACCGCTATGTTTATATCTCCCGCTAAATAGCAGTGTAAATGCACTTTTGTGTTTCGGGTTAAAGGACATTGTAGCTAGAGTAACTGCTGGACATATTGAGACTTTACATAAGATTCTCAGGATGGCGAGCGCAGTGGAATGCCAAGGGTTGCTTTGGTTAAGGTGTTGTTTGGTTTATCTACTGTTCATAATTAGCCGTATTGCTTAACATCAGACGAACGGCATGCGCGCGCCGCCTTTCGTTGCAATAAAAAAAATATATAATATTATGTAATGTGACCTCATGCCTATACAGGGTATATCAAGACTGCTACCGAAAACGAAGCCGGGTGGTAGTTTAAGCGACTTCAGACACAATGCAACAGGAAATGTTTCAAAAAAAGCGACGATTTTTTTTGTTATTTTTTCATATGTATTTGGATGGTAAATACATTCTTTTTCCTAAAATAATAGTGTATACCCTTTTATTTATAAAGACTCTAAGGTATAAAATCGTTTAAATTATTATTTTAGCAAAAACTATGGATTTACCACCCAAAAATTACGATATTTAAAAAACTTTTAAAAAAATTGTTTATAGTTGCGAAATTTTTAGTTGCATTGTGTTTATAATTACTAAAACTTACCACCCGGCTTCGTTTTCGGTAGCAGTCTTGATATACCCGGTATAAAGGGGTACCAACCGCAGCTGGACTTGTTATATCCATCTCATGATATGATATGAGTGAGTCTTTAAACACACTCAACCGTCACATACATAGTCCTAACCCCACATTAAGATAAATTAAGTCTTGTGTCCTGGATATCAGGAACTACAGAAGACTTCAGTCTCACAAACACCCAGATCTCAGACAAATACTTGTGGGCCTTACAAACATTTGCTTCGGTGCGGGGTTTGAACCCGCGGTCTCTCGTTTTACAGCCAGCGTCTAACCAACTACGCCACGGAGGCTGTTAAACTATAACTGTCAACTGTGCTGTGACACCATGAATAATTTCAATCTTGAGACAATTTTATGAGATTGTTCAACCCGAGAAACTTGGACTAAGTTAAGTGTTTGTTTTAGAACCTGAGAATCTTACGTTTCATAAACAATACTTTGTGCAATTACACCAAAGAGTCATCCGTAAGGTTCACCTTCATATATTACTATACATGCACATCAACAATACTCTAGGCATTAGAACGTTGCATCGCTTGGAACCCCTTACGGTTTCCTTGCTCCATCTGTTCTCATAACACGCCTTTGCAGATTGAGGCCGGTAAATTAACTCCCCTATTTCCATGTGAGTTGTCATAGCTATTTTAGAATATTTTTGAAATACATTGTTTGGAACAAAATGTAATTAAGCTGAAACATTTATTGTTAAATAAGAATAAGATAAAGCTAAATAAGAATAAAAAAAAAAAAGTGCGTGGTGGCCTGTTGGTAAACGGACTAGACGCGACTGCCAACATGTTCACGGTGGTCGCGGGTTCGAATCCCAGGGCACACCTCTGACTTTTCGGAGTCATGTGTGTATTGATAGTCAATCACCACGCACTAAAACGGTGAAGGAAAACATCGTGAGGAAACCTGCATACCATAGCGATTTATAAAATTTCTATGGTATGTAAGTCCGCCAATCCGCACTAGGCCAGCGTGGTGGACTATATGGCCTAACCACTCTCAATCGTATTCTCGATTGTAGAGGAGGTCCGTGCCCTGCAGTGGGACTTATATGGGCTGATACAGAACAGAAAAGAATAAGCTACATACTAGATAGTTCCGTCAGATTAGGATCAATGTACATATGTCAAGTGATACTGAAATACATTTATTATTTAATCAATTCTAATTCTTTTCTCTGTCGTCATATTGTGAAACTGTATGCCATCACTCGTGTTCCTTTCCTATAATCCTGGGTCCTACCGCCGTAATGTGCGCGCCAGCATGATTGTATGGAATGGCGTGATACGTTCGTCTGATGCCGTTCCATACACTATCTGGACGGCATTTGCATTTACCATCAGGTGCAATTCAGTCAGTGTGCTGCCCAGACTAAACAGCAAGATATAAAAATCACCAGATATTAAATAGAAATCGTAAGTTTCCGTTTGGTCTCCAACGTCTAACGTAGCCTGCATAGAATTGATGCAAGTTATAATATAATCTGAAGGTATTAAATATACTTATTTTCGACTCCTGTTTGATCTGCACTAAGGACTGTATTGTTAGCTTGTTTTGATAAGAGCAATGCTAGGGTTTCTTGTCTGTTCTTCTTTAATGAAGACTGAAGACAGCCTTGTTTTTTTTTTAATTGCAGTAAATGGCGAGACGAGCATGCCCTTCGCCTGATGGTAAGCGATGCGACCGCTTATGAACAGAAGCAAAACCAAACAACACCTTGATTTACAAAGCAATGCTTGGAATTCCACTGCGCTCACCATCCTGAGACACACGATGTTAAGTCTCAATATGTCCAGTAGTTACTCTGGCTACAATGTCCTTCAAACCAAAACACAACAGTGCATTTACACTGCTGTTTGACGGGAGAAATAGATATTGCGGTGGTACCCACTCAGGCAGCCTCTCACATATTAGAGACCTACCACCAGTAAAGTGGGTTGTAGGGAAAAAAAAGTGACTCAATTTAAACAGCGTTTAACATTTAAAAAAATTAATAAAGTTTTTTCATTTCAGTCTCTCTGCATAACGTTTAAATGTTAAATAGTTAATGAAGCAGCTAAAGAAATTCTGCTCAGAAGTAAATACCAGCATGAATAATATTAAGTTCTGGCTTATAGCAAACAATTTATGAATATACACACTTCATTTTATTAGGGTTTATTGCTCCCCTTTTTAACATCGAGAATTAAAAAAAATGTCTGCGGTATTATGTATGCCATTTCATATAATCGCCTACTTTACGGCAAAAATCTCAACGCCTCGTATTTTGGTAAGCAAATGAGCTTTAGGTTATTTTTATGAGGCAACATTCGTCAGGGTTGACTGGAATTTTTAAAGACGGATTTAGAAGGGCACTAGATAAGCAGGAATAATAGGGATTTGCGTTGTCTGATTATGTTAATGAGATATCATGCGCAAAAATCACAGTAAAGAAAACAACTTTTGAAAAAAAAAAAAATGTTTTGTTCTAATTTCACCACCACCACAAGGTTTTAGGTAGATATTTTAGTTTAGTTTTTTGTCTATTCTGAGTAACTAGGTTTTAGACGTATAATTCCATCTTAATTCAAAAACCACCAAATTATAAATGCACGTAACTCACTAAAACCCTACCAATATATTGGTATTAAGAATAAATATTCTACAAATATTATTTTTTGCCAATTTATTCAGAAATAGGTCAGGTATATCGAACAATAAAACTATGAACTCTTAACTTGAGAATAAACAAAACTAAGGAAATGACAAGAGAACGATGCCTCCAAATTACAATATCGAATTCAAATTTCCAAATGTATAATAAACCTTACTCAATTCTAAAGCAGACCTTGCCCCCGTTGCCAATTGTAGTGTTTACGGTGACAATCAAACTCAAGTGGCGATTGTAGGCGATGATCCAACTCACATACGCAACAATCGAGTATTGTGCAAACATCAGACGCTCGGTCGATACCATTCAACCGTTAAGCGAAGTACAGGCTCCATATTAATTGATCACCAATTGATTATATAACTATTGGGGTTGAGAGCTTCTTAATTTAGCCGGGTTATACTGTGAATTTGGTGCTTTATTAGAAAGGAATAAATTAGAGGAGCAATTTGATATTGGAAATAGGTTGTATTAGAATTTTGATATTGGTGTTCATTTCGTTTTATTGTGGGTTGTGATACTTGTATTATAGTGTATGTGTTTTGTTTTACAAAGGTTCATTAACATTTGCCATATTTGGTTTCCTAGGATCGTTTCATTTTATTCAAATATAATATATTTTTTATTTTATTTTATTTATTTGGGAAAATAAACAATGATGGTACATTATATTTTAAACATAGTAGTAGATTAACATAGGAATATAAGCAAATATACAATTCACAACATTTTCCACGAATTAACAAATAAACATTAAACAATGAAAAAGCACACTACAGTGTAATTAAATTGATGACGACTAAAAATTATTTAAAAATAAATAAAAAATAAAAGAGTTTTAACAGTTTGACGTCATAAAGGATTTCCTTAATATAGTAAAACAATAGAGCAATAGATTTATCACCATTCACTATTATCATTATAATATTGTTATGTATATATGTATGTATATGTAGTATATTGTATTTAAGTATGTCATACCTTGCATTTATTCGTTTTATATCGGTATTTATATATTTATATTGCATGTAAGTTTATTGTTAATAATAAGCACCGTCCATAACCATTGGATATTTCCTTTGCCAACCGGTTGTCTGGAAGAGATTGCTTAAAGCGATAAGACCGCCAGTTATATCAACAAAGTTATGTGGCACTGTAACTATTGTTTTCTTTTTTGTGTTTTTCTTCTTTTTTTTCTTTCTTATTTTTTTTTTGTATCCTTTGTACATTGTGTTATAATAAAGAGTTATATTATATTATATTATAAAACGGTTAAAAACTAAATAAATGTCTACAATTACACAAAAAGGAGAAAATAAACAAAAAGCAAACATATGAAAAATAAGGTAAGAAAAAAAATCGTTACAAAATACACCGACTCAGCGAATTTGACTTATTTGATGCTAGTATACTTGTGTAATATATGTAAATAATTCGTATTAGTAACATTGTAACTTTAAATGTCTTTATCATCTTTTTATCTATCAATAAATATAGACCTACTATCGATTCCATATTCCATATACTTAGAATATTTAGTAGCCTTTTTTATTGCAATGAATGGCGAGACGAGTATGCTTTTTACCTGATGGAAACGACACGACCGCTCATGAACATCAAAACAACACAACATATTGAATTACAAAGCAATGCTTGGCATTCCACTGCGCTCGCCATTCTGAAACATGAGATTTAAAGTCTCACTACATCCAGTTGTTACTCTGGCTATATACTTGAAACCGAATCACATCAGTGCATTTACACTGCTGTTTGGCGAGATTGGCGAGTTCTCTAAAGGTGGAGGATTAGTCCTCAATCTTGGTTTGAAATACATATTGTGTGTCTTTATTGGACTTCTATTGAATCTATACTTATCTCCATTGGGTACACAAGGTAGGTTATAGCAACATGAGTGATCACTGCTATTGCAATCAAACATAACAGTGACTTTGTTATAAACACAATAACACGATTCTCTATTAATTCGTATACTATTGACCTCTAACCCATAGCTGTATATCCGAATAACATCAACACCGCCCATATCTGTTATGCAGATACGAGCCCCCAGGCTAACCGTCACTTGCTTGATGCTTCCATCAGGTGATAATCAAAACTGCTCCAATTGTCAATCTAACTATTTATTGTTTGCTATAGACTCATAGGTGCGTACTGGCCTGTTGGTAACGAACCATACACGTCTGCCAACATGTTCACGGTGGTTGCGGGTTCAAATTGGAGTCATGTGTATATTGATAATCAATCACTACGGAGAAAAACGGTGAAGGAAAACATCGTGAGGAATCCAGCATACTACGATATGTAAAAGTTCGCCAATCTCGTCCGCGACCAGGTTGGTTAGGCCAGCGTGATGGACTATATTATGGCCTAAATACTCAATCGTATTTTCGATTAAAAAGTAGATCCGTGCCCTGCAGCAGGACGTATATGGGCTGATATAACATACAACAACTTATGTATCACCAAGAGAATCGTAGTCTGCAATTGAATAATCGAATATTTAAACATCGATAAAGGCAATCAAGTGTTGTTAAAGTTGCTCTAACATAAATAATATGTATGTTAGAATCATTGACGTAAAATAAATGGACGGGGCGGAAAGCAAGAAAAGTGTTGTCACTAAAGTGGTCCGCAGACCAGTTCAACGGTTGTGACGTCACAGCGCACCGGTTGTAAATCGCCGACAAATGCCTAATTTATCGTGCGTGTGTGTGCATTAAAGATGACCAAAAGTTCACAAAAAAAGATAATATTTGTTATCACCGCTAAGTAAAAATTATATTACTTTAAGTCAATATAACATTTATTTTAGCATTATTGAAAAACGATTTCATGGCCGCCATTGACGTAAAAATCTGACAGATGGCACAATTTTCGCAGGCATCTTTTTGACGTACCCAATGTACTAAAGGGCCTATCCTTAGTTTTTAAATCAATGGTTAGAATACTTTATTTATAATGAAACATGTTTGCGATCTATTTATTATTATTTTTTATTATGTTTAAGCTTGGTGTTGTAACTGCGAATTTAATTTTAATATTATTGTTATCGTATAACTATAGATTCATCCTTTCGAGTTAGTGTAATGAAAAGTGCAACGTAGTGCAGTGAGTGCTAACGACAAAGAATACGCGAACATTGTGTCTTCTTAATAGAGACAATAAGAAAAGTGTTATTGTTCTTAGTCATAGTCTCTTTAGAATTTTAGGGTAAATTTAAATTAATTATTTATTAGTCATAAGACTAAATCGTTACGATGTATTAAATAATTAGTACATCACATATTTAAAAACAATAGTTTCCGTAGTTTTGTATTGATTTGTTTTATTATAAATATAATCCAGTGGAGGGTATTTCAACGTCGTTTACCTCTTGCTAGATACGTCTAAGTAGTTTGACTTCCTGTGTGCGCTCGTAACGCATGGCGCTTGCCACCGGGCTGGATTTCATATAATGTAGAACGTTTTATGCTGGACAATCTAGTGAAAAGTGTTGTTAAGTGGGCCTATAGCTATCCCTATCGTCGCTGACCATCCTTCGAGAACGGGATTCTGGTAAGTTGGCTAGACGTATTGTTACTTTTTAGCTAGACATTTCAGTTCAGGAATTGTGTTCAGGCTTTTTTACACTTTATTTTGTAATTTAATTACTTTTGAGTAAATATGTTGTATAGTATATACAAGTATTATATATGAAACTTTTTAATCAAATATTATTGTTTTGAACTTTTTCACAGTGACATGATGATATAAAAAACATCACTGTAATTAATATTAATAAAGAAAGTAATATCGCAATCAGAAAATATTATTCTTGATAAACAATATTGTGTAAAGTACGAGGGAAAATCTGTAGAAACCAGGTCATTATTTTGTTATTTCTGACATGTGTCAGGGTTCTCCATCAATCATGGTCACGAAAAGCATATGCTTGAATCAAACCCTACTTATAATAATTATACTAGGGAGCGTTGTTTTGTATGAATTGGAAAGTTCATCAAAACAGCCATTAAAATTATGGAAATAATATATCTGGATGCTTATCAAGCTAACTACTAAAGTTTTTAACTACGTTACGGCAGATTTCAAGCTTTCGTCAGGTTTAAAAATATAACAACTAAAATTTGATACGTAAATTATTTTTTTGCTTGGTATTAAATATTGTAGTGTTAAATAGATACTTGGCTATAACGTCCATATCTTTAGGTTAAAACCTGTAAGAAGTTATACTGTTGATAAGTAAATAAATAAATATATAGTATTTCTGATGCTTAACTTCACACCTACTCAAAGGGCAACAGCACTCAAAACTTATTAATATTAATTACTACATGGCACTGCACTTCACAAGTCACCTCGAGATTTCGAGTGTTAAGTCTCTTAATTACTTGAACTTTACTAAGTTCTATTTAGCATATGCATGTACACATTATCCATATTAAAATATTAGAGAAATGGTATGCAAACTAATACTAAATAATGAAGTATGAAAATATTAAGTTAAACGCTTTCCTTTGCTTTAAAATTCAAAATGTAAATATCTCTCCATTATCTATCTATATCAGCCCATATACGTCCCACTGCAGGGCACGGGCCTACTCTACAATCGAGGTTACGATTGAGAGTGGTTAGGCCATATAGTCCACCACGCTGGCCTAGTGCGGGTTGGCGGACTTACATACCATAGAAATTCTTATGAATCCCTATGGTATGCAGGTTTCCTCACGATGTT
Source organism: Hyles euphorbiae (assembly GCA_023078785.2). Classification (NCBI taxonomy): domain Eukaryota; kingdom Metazoa; phylum Arthropoda; class Insecta; order Lepidoptera; family Sphingidae; genus Hyles; species Hyles euphorbiae. The sequence continues at coordinate 11,854,948 of CM041034.1, read as the reverse complement.
TTCCTTCACCGTTTTAGTGCGTGGTGATTGACTATCAATACACACATGACTCCGAAAAGTCAGAGGTGTGCCCTGGGATTCGAACCCGCGACCACCGTGAACATGTTGGCAGTCGCGTCTAGTCCGTTTACCAACAGGCCCCACGCACTTCTCTCCACTATAAACTCTACTAAAGGTTTGTTATTTAATTCAAACAAAATATACTCTTCTACTGTAATTTATACTTGCATGACCAATAGAAAGTGAATCGAGTATGACCATAGGTCATCGATCAAATCTTTATAACAGTCTTTATAAAAAAATAGCAGTTACCAAAAAAACTTACCGTCGACGGTTATGTTTGAATACAAAATTGAAATAGAAGCATATTTTATTTGGGCCTGTTAACCATTTTTATAATTAAACAGCTGAGAACATAAAGCCGAAATATAGGTTTAGCGGTTTTTACGACAAAATGAAAAATAAACAAGGAAAAGAAAATTGGCAAAGAAGCCGCCACGTCATCAAGATTCTCGTAAACGTAATGAAATTTACGGAATTAATCCATCTGATGAACGAATGTTATTCGGAATGAAATACTAAGACATTGCTTTACTTATTATTTTATTTTATTACCGTATTGATCTGGATGTGAATTCTGTGAAAGAACGCAGCGCAGCTTTAAGTTACCTACTAGTTTCTTAATCCGATACCTATGGATCACAATATGTTAGCTTTAATTCAGAAAAGCCAGAAGATTTTTTTTAAATAATTCGAATTATTAATAAATACCATCGATAAGCAAATAAATATACTCATTGCCCCTACAATATAGCAACATCAACTTCTTAATACATTATAACAAAATATATCGTAAATAATGAAGTAATGAGAGAGAGCCAATCCATGATAGACGCGGAGCTAATGAGTCCGGAGGGACCATACCCAATTAATACAAGCTCGGAACAACTCAGACAAAAGCGTTTTCTTGTTTGTCGAGTTTGCGGTTTCCGAATCGCTGAGGCGTTACTAGGACCGAAATCGGTCAAAGACAGTTTTTACCCACATCAATGTACCTTGTAAACAATTCAGAAAGTGATTCCCTTTCCGGCTCGTGCACTGGCGCTGATGTATCCTTCATAAATTATTATAGCACTGTATTATGTGATCGCTTAAAGGTCTCGGTCCATTGACGTAAAAAGTATTTAAATATTAATGTGAGGACGAATGAAAGTGAACTTCTACGTATTTGGTGTGAGGGTCTTAATTTATTTATTTATTGCACGTTGATAGTAAATTGATTTGTTCTTACTTTGCATATCGCTATGAATTTCTATGGTGTGTAAAGTACGCCAACTCGCACTAGGCTGGTGTATTAATAATAATAAAAAATAATAAAAATATTTATTTAACACATACAAAATACACTATATAACCTTATGAGATACCTATGTACATGACACTAGTATTAGACTATATGACCTAACCACTCTCAATCGTACTCTCGATCATGGAGGAGGGCCGTCCCCTGCTGTGGGAACTATATGGGCTGATATAGTACAGTACAGTTCTTACTTTGTTTGAAATCATTGCTTGAATTAGTATTCACAACAATATTGCAATGCAAGTATAAAATAACATTATTTATGAGAATAACCAGTACCTTTTAGAGCAAACATAACCAGAGTTTTAATTTAAAGAACCTGGTCACGTAACAATTAAAAAAGACATTTTGCTATTAAACATAATAAAGCTTTTTAAATAATATTACTAATATAAACTAACCTATAAATTACACTAGTCATGTTGATAAATGATTAATACGACGTTCAATCCGAATACCTCCACCGCACTGCAGAAATTCACAACCATACTTTATTTACAATATCGGTGACTACCCTCGCTAACTCAAAGCGAAGTTTCAGTTACAATTCCCATAATTACTCGGTGCAGTGGTCTCGGAGCCAACAGAACCATAATTCACTAAGTACTTACAGACTTGGCTATGTCCGACGTAAACCAATTACATAGAAAGTTTGAAGCTTGTGTGCAAGATAGTGCAAAGGGTCTGTACCTCAGGCAGTTTGCGCACCGACCCCTGTTTATGAAGCAAGTATGGTGAGTTCAGTACGATGTAATGACTTGAGGGCTTATTTTATTGTGGCTTATGCTTTGAAATTTCAATGTTTGTTTGTATGTCATCATCAATACTACAAAATGTACATTTATGTAAAAAATATTTTTTTAAATAAAAACCTTGATTGTAACATTTGATACTGGAGAATCATCAAAACAAATATCCACGCCATCATTCAAAATAACTTTCGCATTTTTCACTTAGTGGTAAAACATTTACAAAACCAAATATCTGTTTTAATCTTCAAATCTTCTTTCTAGACGTTATCCTTCATTAATTACCATATCTTCATTTCGAGGATTCCAGCTATTGCACTTTAAGTTGTCTCAATACATTTACAAGCACTCACCCTACTGTTTGATACCCTACACAAACCGTGCAAGTTGGCACGTATCGCGCCTACAAACAAGCTTAATTTCACGTATGTTAAGTCATTCGAGTGCTTAGGTAACCACTAAGCGACGCCGGCCGGTGGCTCTTGTGCATTCATGTAGCCATCACCAAGATTAACGGTCTAATCTAATGCATTTTGTATAGGTCAACTATGCAATTAATGGTTGTGGTGTATTGAATTTGTAGTTACACATTGAATAAAAAAGGATCTTCTTTTGTCAGATCTTCTTCGATATCAATCGGATCGGATCGATAGGGTACAATCTGATCAATCGATTCCGATCATCATTTATTTTGATCTATTACGATTGATAGTTTTAGTACATCAATGCTTTGCAGAAAGGCAGAAAATTTGCTTATTTAAAATATGAGCCTATTAAGATTTTGGCAATGGTAGATCTCGGTGCCACAATTTGATTATCAATATAATCACAACTAATTTTAGGATTTTCAATTTGAAACGGTCTAGATGTTTTTATTTATTTATTTATTTTTATTTTCAATACAAACTTATAGTTTGTTTTATCATATATAAAAATTCGTTGTTTTTATAGTCCTTATCCATGTTCAAAAATACCAAAATTATATGCGTTCATACCCAAAAACAACCTTCGTAAAGTCAAATAACTTATACGGACCCACGTTCACCAAAATTCAAATCAGATGGAAAATAATAAAGTATTCCGGGATTTTTTGCTGTCAAGTCGCATATCTATATCGAGCCATTCCATCCTGGCCTTATCGGCAAAAAACTAGTTTTTTGTGCCCAAGAACTCGTAGGAAATATCGGGCAAGATTTCATCGGGTCCTAAAACGCGAAGTTTGAATTTCAATCCCTACGTGATTGGGGTGCCAAGTCCATCCCCCTCGTGCTATGGGAAACTCATTTGACGCCTTGAGATTTTTCCCTAAACTATTCTTGAATTAAATTTGGGCGGCATTCCAGTTGACTTCGAAATTGGATTTTCATATACTTATAATCGTTAAAGTAATATGTAATTTACCGTTTCATGATGTATAAATCAGAAATAACATTAACAGCCAACCATTTTGTTAAAAAATTGAAAAGTCACATTGCGTCGATGTGGTAATAGTATAGGTTAAGGCTAAGTAGTATTAGGAATGCGAAAGAATACCTATTTAAAGTATATTTATTTATTTTTTCTATTCCATTTTAACGCCTGAAATTTTAAGCAAACTCGTCAAATACTTACTTATGCATAATTTCCAATAGTTTTATTCACAAAGCGACGATACAAAGGGACGAACAATCTTTGTCTCTTCAGGGATTTGTAAACAAAAACTGATGACAAAGTGTTACAAATCAAACGGTTCCGATATTTTCGTTTGAAACTCGTGCTAAGTTTGCTCCAAAGCTATGTGAATTTGCATGATTACCGCTGGGGGAGGTGTTCAATTTCCGTCATGATTCCTTTGGAGTTCGGATATCCATGGGATACTGACCTACAAAATAGTCAGAGTTTGCAAAGCTGTTTTTGAAATATTGCGTGCTAATGTCCTTTGGCAGTTATTTTGTTATGTAATTTTGTGGAAGTTGGTTTTATGATTGCTTTTTTTAAGTTTTTGATGACTTTGAAGATAAAAAATAATTTTCGCCTTATCGATGAGACCTGTAAGTATTGAAATATAATTTTGTGTTGGAATTTAAAAAGTGTAGCAAGCTATTCATTCAGCACTTAATTGGTTCTTTAGATTCTTAGATATAGTATACTGTTGCTTGCGTTTAATCAATTCATAATTTACTTGTTATTATGCATGAAGTCTAGGATTCGACTGTGTGTTTTACGGATACACTTATTATTTTCCAAAAAGAGTTGATTACGTAGTAGTATGCCAACTTTTCCGTGGCATGCACAACTAATCAGGATTCTAGCAAACCAAAGAATATTAAACCATTTTTATTATAGTAAAACCTACCTTACTCTCTCTCTCTGCACCACCCAAAAGTTAACTGGCAGAAATGCCTCAGGCAATTAAGTCCTCCTTTATACAATTTATGTATATAAAGCATTCAATAAATAATACTGCAAGCAATTTGGAAGTTTTGAGATATTCAAGAATATTCAAGACAACTGCAGTTTCTGGGACAGCTTTGCTACTGTCACTTAACAATCAAGACAGCACAAATACTCCTGAGACCGTAGAGATTTCAGACACCAGCCACTCATGAAATTCATCTCCACTTGCGGGATTTGTAGTATCACTAAAATATATTGCTTGTTCAATGGATGTATTGCTATGTGATTTGACAGCGGATTGAAGTATTTAGTTGTTAAGCACTTAGAACTTTTTAGGCCACGGGAGGTTTATTTATTTTGTTTGAAATGTAAATTTGCGTAGTTATTTAATAATAGTCAATCAGAAGCATCCATCAGTCGTTCCACTGAACTGATTCTTTTTAATATTATAGTTTTTCGTAATGGATGGGACGTGGCTGTCAACATGTGGTCGCGGGCTCAAATCATAATGCACACCACTGAATTTATAGAGTCAATCACCATGCACTATAACAGGGAACGAAAAATTTGTGAGGAAACCTGCATACCATAGCGACTCGGAAGAATTTCTGTACCATATCGTGTGATTAATTTCCACGAACTCGCACTAGACCAGGGTAGTGCACAATATGGCTTAACCCCTCATATTCGCTCTCTTGATTATATAGGAGGCCCTAGAGTGAGACGTATAGGCTGATACAAATATAGATAATATCGTACTTGCCAAAGTTTATCAATTTCCATGATGCAATGATGGTGCTAAGATTGTAAATGCATATCTCCTGGATTCCATTCCCGAGTTGCAAAATAATACTTTACACACTTTGTGTAGGTTTTCCGATTCAAAACAACTATTTTCGTAGTTGACGTCATGACTGGCTACCATTCTATGTCTATAAAAGTCTGACGTCAGACAGGCGGCCAATCGTAAAATTATAAGCCGATAGCGATATGTATACCAAAATATCCTATTAAATATTCAGGGCTTTTACGAAAATTACACATGTTTCTACTATGAAAAATCAAACAAAGATTTGCTATATAATTACGTCATACGTAGTCCAGGCACTGCCCCAGATTCACCGCATCGAGTTATTTAATTAACACAAGGAAAATTTAAAACACCAATAATAATGGCCGTAATGCCGGGTAAATCCGAATTACATGCTCGTAAAACCTATTTGTGGTCAATTTATGACCATAATGCCCGCTAATACGCCGATATAATAAAATTAAAATGAAAATATTCCATAGTAACATTGATAATTTATTTCGTCAGTAAATTCTCTTTTCTGCCACAAATAATCAACGGCCACATTGACTATCTGTATGCGATTAATATAACATCAATTACGCATGTCAATAACACGATATTTGATATATGGAGCGTTGTACCTGAAACAAATATTAATGATTAATATCGGATGAATTATATTGAGAAGAGGACAGACGTTGGAAGGTTTAGGTAGATCCTATTTATATAATTGAGGATTAAGTTATAGATAATAATTAAATCTATGTGTCCTCTTTCTGCGTTGGCTTTAAACATAGAATTTTTAATTGTCAACTAATAAATTAGGGCTGAAATAAAACGCAATGCAAACTGCAGTAGTAACAATTTGTAGTTTTTAAATCACATCTGATACTTTTTTCTTCAAAATATTTCATAATTTTCTATCATAAATATTAAAACTATATTTTACACATAATATGTTGTGTGAACTTTATATTTATATTTTTGACTATTCCATTTACTAATCAGTGATTAGGAAATGGAGTGGGGTAACATTGTAATAATATGATTGTCTGGAAGAGATAATGGTGATAAGATCGCCATTTTTTTGCACTCTCTAATTTTATAATTTTTAACAGCTATGGGTGATATTTTTGTATTAAGTGGTGTACAATAAAGTGTTCTTTCTATCTATCTACCTATAAGTTGCAAGCCTAGTTTGAAATAAAAAAACCTGGAGAATTTACTCACCACTGTCTTCAGAGTTGGGCATTGTCATACTATGCATCTCGGAGTCTCTTAGGAAGATATAATCGGCCTTAAATCCGGTGCCGTCTAGTCTATCGTTAGATTTAAAAGTGATCCTCAGGAAGTTCTTATCTGAGGCCGCTTGAAGCTCTTTGAGTTGGCCGCAGTGGCGTTGACTTCTAGTGTCGATCATTTGACTGGAAAATTGAACGTAGTCACTGGCGGAAACCGCCTCGCATCTGTGAAGAAATATTACTGTTGAAAATATATGTTGAGAACACCATGTGTAATGTAATGATGGGGTAACAAAGACACAAGGCATAACATGAGAAAGCAAATTTTTAATGATTCACGAAATTAAATTAAGGTTCGGTTTTTCCTCAATAAAAATAAATTTAAAATGAGAATCTTTATGTACCTATGCGTATGAATTAAAATAAAATACTTACGGAAAAACACCCTCCACGTCGAAATACGTAAACTGTAGATGAACCCTTTCGTTTTCGTTTCCATAGAAGAAGTAATTGCATTCTGTGTCTCGCGGGTAGAGGCCGGGGTAGTTCGGTGACGTCACCACACCCCGCGTCCTCTCAGTGCTATTAAATACGAAGGCACATGGAAATTCTAATAGTTGGCTCCCTGTTGCGATCGCGTAATCTGGAAATTAACAACGTTTGATACGAAAGGTACAAATGTTATTACCCTTATCTGAGTAATAAATATGTGTTTGTAAATAGGAATTATTGTTAGATATTAAATATTTTTATACTGGCATGGGTTGCACTTGGGAAACTCCGTTGACTATTAGGATAAAGCCTGAAGACAAAGTCTCAAATGAGTGCATCCTACTCGTAATTATATACATTGCCGAGATGTGGACATTGATGATGGGGCTGCTCCATCAATTCAAAGTCGCTCCACGAGCTATGCTCGGTGTTCCTCTGAAGAATAGAATGAGTAATGAGGTTATCCAGGACAGAGAACCGAGCTAATCTATACAACCTATCAGATTAGCAAGTTGAAGCATCAGCGTCCACTGCTGGGCAAAGGTCTCATAAAACGCCACTGGGCTTGATCTTCAGCCAACCGTCTCTAACCGTTACCACTTATTTCAAATATCGTCACTCCACCTGGTTGAAGTGACGATATTCACGCTTACTATCACTATTTTTAAACTCATCGCTCATTAACAAACACAACTAACACAAGTTATCAAATTGCGGTTGAACATCTAAACTGACGTCATAAATCATCATCAATAATCCAGCTGACACATTATCTCGCTCAAGCAATTTGCGAGGGATATCTTACTTTACTCCTCTAAAATGGAGCTCATTTGCCTTCTAAACTGCCTGTGGAGCGTTCTTATTGAATCTTTTGTTTGACCCGAGGACACTGCATATAAAAACCCACGGTCGGAACAAAGTGAAAACTAAAATTTGTCTGAAGTCAAACGTACTTCAAACACATTTGTGTAAATGACGTACTTTATACTCCAAACTTTAATATATAATTTCAAAAAATTGGCTGACCTTTAAGGCTTAGAAGTATGATTCGTACATTTTAAACATATATTTAATTGATATTACATACTTCAATTGACACCTTTTTCTCAAAAGGGGTAGGCAAAAGTGGTACCAGGACACCCACATTTCGCTTTGTGTATTCCGTCCCAGCCTGATTCAATTATTATTAACTGGTACTTAAGATACTCCACTTTATTACGACATTTACTTATTTGTAGTGTTACATCCTTAAATTATATAACTAGCATATATTTATATCTGGCTGTCTAACTTTTCAAATGCAATGAATGTATTCTTTTTTATTTTAATTTTGATTGATGTAAAAACGGATGAGTGTTGTCTTGATTTTCGGAGATTGTGTCATCATGTAAACGATCATAAAAGAATATTCCATTATAAATAGATTAATATTCGTTGATAAAAGGAGAAATATATAGATGAACTAATTCTGAGTGTTTTAGTTCAGAAGCGGGATTACAGCAAAAATATACAGTTTTTGCAGCGCCCACGAATCATCCAGAGAAGCAAGGTAACGTTTGTTTTTGTAATTTGTGTTTATTAGGGAGTAATGTAAACTATTTAGCCTCAGGAAAGCCATCGAAATAAAATAATGTATCTAACCGTCGAATGTGTAACCATAGAATACAAGTTTATTATGATTGCTGACGTGTATTGCCTTCGGATATTTTGTCAATTGGAATATTAATCGATAAAATAATGCGCAATGGAAAGTAGCCATATTTAAATAGTATTAATTTAAAAATATGCAGTCAATGTGGCCACATGATCTTTTCGGATTGAAATATTACGTAAAAAATATTTTATTTCTTTTCTCTAAATAAAAAAACTAATATTATTCCCGGTACGAGTTCCAGATGAATGGAATGGAGGAAGACGAATTTCGACGGCGGCGAGAAACTCCATCCAGATTTTCTGTTCAACCAGTGACGAAAGATGAGGTTAACGAAGATATGCGCCGCAGCCGAAGTCGTAATAGGTGTAGTAGTTGGCGAGGCAGTATGCATTACATGCGAAGTAGAAGTCATAGCCCGCGGAGTGACTAGCCCAGAAGTAGGCCCTTGCCCTTTTTCCGGCCCCAGCCGCGCGCGGCAAAGCAGTGAACATCACGGGCAGGCTTCTAATCACGAACATTCAAAGGACAGGGAAGATCTGTATCAACGACGACGCCTATTGGAGCAGGAGTTATACAAGCAGAAGAAACGACATGAGCATTATAGTACGACAACCAACGCCAAACACCTGCAGTCCCAGGTACAAGAAATACCCAATCGTAAAAGTGGGACCAGAAGTCCTGAACCTAAGAAATCAAGGGCATAATTCAAGTAGTTGTAATTGAGTGAGTTGAGCCGAGCATGAGTGTTGTGCGTGACTAACCATATCAAGTTGGTAGTGAAAGAATAGAAGTAGCTATCAACTTGTTGAGTTCCAGTGATATTGAGCGATAATTTGATGTTATTTTAGTCAAGTTGATAGTGAAAGAATAGAAGTAGCTATCAACTTGTTGAGTTCCAGTGATATTGAGCGATAATTTGATGTTATTTTAGTCAAGTTGATAGTGAAAGAATAGAAGTAGCTATCAACTTGTTGAGTTCCAGTGATATTGAGCGATAATTTGATGTTATTTTAGTCAAGTTGGTAGTGAAAGAATAGAAGTAGCTATCAACTTGTTGAGTTCCAGTGATATTGAGCGATAATTTGATGTTATTTTAGTCAAGTTGATAGTGAAAGAATAGAAGTAGCTATCAACTTGTTGAGTTCCAGTGATATTGAGCGATAATTTGATGTTATTTTAGTCAAGTTGATAGTGAAAGAATAGAAGTAGCTATCATCTTGTTGAGTTCCAGTGATATTGAGCGATAATTTGATGTTATTTTAGTCAAGTTGATAGTGAAAGAATAGAAGTAGCTATCAACTTGTTGAGTTCCAGTGATATTGAGCGATAATTTGATGTTATTTTAGTCAAGTTGATAGTGAAAGAATAGAAGTAGCTATCAACTTATTGAGTTCCAGTAATATTGAGCGATAATTTGATGTTATTTTAGTCAAGTTGGTAGTGAAAGAATAGAAGTAGCTATCAACTTGTTGAGTTCCAGTGATATTGAGCGATAATTCGATGTTATTTTAAGCAAGATGGCAGTGAGAGAATAGAAGTAACTCCTCTTGCACATTTGAAATATAAATATGTATCTGCTTATAGAGTGACAATGATTTGTGATAAAATAAGAATTAAGTCTAAGCCTTTACTATAACTTTAAACGAGAGGACTCGTTATTGTGACGGATGGCCGACTGTTACATCCTTAAATTATATAACTAGCATATATTTATATCTGGCTGTCTAACTTTTCAAATGCAATGAATGTATTCTTTTTTATTTTAATTTTGATTGATGTAAAAACGGATGAGTGTTGTCTTGATTTTCGGAGATTGTGTCATCATGTAAACGATCATAAAAGAATATTCCATTATAAATAGATTAATATTCGTTGATAAAAGGAGAAATATATAGATGAACTAATTCTGAGTGTTTTAGTAGTTAATGAGAATTTTTCGTCTAATCCACTATCAGCGAGGCAGAATTTTAAGCCCCTTTTTATACGATGTTTTCTTATTTACTACGCCGAAATTGAGGTCTGATAGACTTAATAACAAGAAATAACTTTGTTGAATATCTGAAAGAACTTATAATAGTATTTAGGCATTGAAAAGGCGGATCATACTGGACTACCGAGCACCAAATAAGATTTTGTCTAACTTCGTGTTACGCCACAATTCAGTAATCCCGAACTAACCTAAAATACAATATATGAGAAATACTAAGCTATTTTTCTTGTTTCAGTAATGGCAAGAATATGTTTAATGCTTCCATTCTGAAGAGTGTCGATGTATATCAATTTATATGGGAGGATATAAATATGAAAGGCATATTTAAATGCGTAATGTATACTAGAGAAATTCCGAAGCAATGAAGGTCAAAGAACAGTCAAGTTTAAATAATATTGTGAAAGTTTCCATGTAACTCTAAAATAAAGGGGCATCCAAGTACAATTATAAAACATGTGTTCCCAATACCAAGTATGCTGTCTATAATTACGCATGTATAATTTGTTACAGAAGTCTCAAAGTTCTACCGACGTGTTGGTGATCCTGCCATCGGGTGAGTTGCATGCTTTTCTATCTTCATACCCTATAAGATGAATACAAGTATAGCAAACATTGCTTTTAGGTATATAATAGATAATCCACAAGTAGGTTAAATTGTTTTAAATATACGTTTATGGAAGGAATGATACTCGACACGACACTTGGCATTACAAATTGTTACATTTAAATAATCTCTATAACTTAAATTATATATCACTAGTCAATCTTGCAAGCATTTTATTGATAACATATACTGTGATAGATTTGCCATAGATTTAAATCAAAGTTTAACTGTCAAAGGCAAATTTTTATACTTGTACAATATATTCACTACAATATACACAACTTCCTTCAACAAAAAATATGAAGCAAAAGTCACGAGTAATATAGAAATGTCATCGTAAACTTGCCAACGATTCGAGTTTATTGGCATCGATTGCACCTTATCGGTCGTGTTATGCTATATGGCCGTCCCGGCAAAAGGAATGGAATGTACAAAGATAAACGCGTATTGGACGCAAATAGCTCTGGAGCCGCACGCGAAGATAAAACTCCATTTGAATGTATTGAAAATACTGAACGTATTTATAAACTGGAAGTAACACTGAATTTAGTTTGAATTTATAGTCGTTAAGTAATGTATAGTAAAACAGATAAAAAGTTATTTCATTAATTTCACATTAATATCAAACGTCCATGCGTCCCGCTGAGAGACATCTGCCAATTTTGTGCTTAAAATTTACTTATCCGGCCATTTCAAAATGAATAGGCTGTTAAATAGCTGATTAGTGATTTTTGCCGTCTATGAAGAACGATTTTGAGTCATCTCATATTAACGCCATTCGAAAACTGATTTAAAACCTTATGAATAAGGAGGTTAGAGTGTAAAAGCTAATGCAAAGTAATAGGTCAACTGGAAACGATGGATTTGCGAAATAAAATTAGATGTAACAGATTTGCTGTCGCATTTCGTTTGATAGTGAGATTATCGAAGGGAATAACTCTATAGTTGATGATAGCACATTCATAACCAAACCCGTCCGATGGTGAAACTCTATCATAGTATTCCAAACAAAACAGTCGCGTTTTGGATTTAGCTCGTGTTTTCAAACAGGCCGGCTTGTTATGGCTGCACTGCAATCACTATTAGGTGCATAGGCGTCACTTTTTCATGCTAATATAACAACATTCGTAGGTATGAGAATCAGAAAAAATGTTTTTACATTAAAAATTTTCCCAACAAAAATATTCTTTGAATTTTGAGATATAAAAAAATATATATCTTCCATACTTTTGTCATTCAAGCTTTGTCCTAAAAATACACTTTAGTCTGCCCTCTCTTTATTTTCCTTCTATTATGTCCATCCTATGGTGGCCGGGAAGAGATTTCATTGAGTGATACGTATTATGTGCGTGGTGGCCTGTTGGTAAACGGACTAGACGCGACTGCCAACATGTACACGGTGGTCGCGGGTTCGAATCCCAGGGCACACCTCTGACTTTTCGGAGTCATGTGTGTATTGATAGTCAATCACCACGCACTAAAACGGTGAAGGAAAACATCGTGAGGAAACCTGCATACCATAGCGATTTATAAAATTTCTATGGTATGTAAGTCCGCCAACCCGCACTAGGCCAGCGTGGCGGACTATATGGCCTAACCACTCTCAATCGTTCTCTCGATTGTAGAGGAGGCCCGTGCCCTGCAATGGGACGTATATGGACTGATACAGATACGACCGCCATTTGTACTCTTATGTTAAATATTCTGTATCAGCCCATATACGTCCCACTGCAGGGCACGGGCTTACTCTACAATCGAGAATACGATTGAGAGTGGTTAGGCCATGTTAAATATTACTTTAGTCAAAAGATATATTTGGTGTACAAAACGAACAAAAATAAATAAATAAACATATAAAATAAGTATATTAGAAACCCACTCACCTTCAACAAAAGAGTAGGATATCTTAAAGCCCCTGCTGTGTCTAGAGGAATACACACCGCGAAACTCAATGGACAACTTTGGTCCGTTCGACATTATTGGCTTCGGTGTGTCGTTCCCGCAAAACGATGCCATCTTCTCGAGGCGACCGTCCACATACAAAAATACATCTAGAGAATCCATACTCTCGCAACTGGAACAAAGTGTGCGTTTGAATTTATTTGAATTTGTATCGTAGGTGCATAATTTAGTGGTTTGTTTACGGTTTTTTTTATTTGCTTTGCATTTATCAGACTTTGTATTTGTTATTTTAGAACCACAATGTTTCATTTGGATAAATATCCAAGTCTGTAAACTTAGGTAAGGTATTGTTTCAATTAACTTTCTTTTGAAATTATTATTTAGATCTTAGTAAATGGGTAAATATAGTTTATGTTACCAGCATTTACTGGATTAAGTTAATTCATTAGGAACTTATATTTTATCAATAATAGAACTGACTACAACGTCAAAAATAAGTGGCAAGATATTCTTTATTCAAATTTTGTAGCATACTATCTTTACAATAAACGTATAAAAGACTAGTATAAATCATCCACGGGATACATGAAATTCCTTGTGCTACATAAATTCACGCCTTTTTCCTAAAGGAGTAGGCAGATGTGCCATCAGACACCCACATCGCCTTGTAAATTCCGTCCGACAATACGATAGTGGGCGAACCTATCGGGCACCAATTTCTGACTTCGGGATGATAATGAATAGAAAAATCTAATATCACTTTGCCTGACACGGGATTCGAACCTGAAACCTCAGTTTTGTAACTGTACCGTAGTGCAATTACGCCACCGAGGCAATCCAGGTAATAAACATATCGACGGCAGAAAGCAATCTTGTGGTAACTCGAAAAATGCAATTTTACACCAGAACCAAAAAAATATTATATTAAAAAATTGAATAACCTCTAAACTAGAAGACTTAAGTATACCATTTTTTAGTAATAACATTTTAAAATAAAACCTTATATTTTTACGAGGAAATTCAATGCGGTATTTTTTCTGAATTAAATAATGTATGAAACGCACATACGCAGTTTTGGAGATACGACAAGATCGCTTTCCTGCTTCGATATAAAACTCAAAAACCAAACAATCACTTAACAATAAATATTTTTATTCCAAGCACCATCTTCCTATATTACTTTTATGAACAATAATTCCGATAAACCCTACACTGATCATTAAAAATATTAATGTTTTAAAATAGTAAATACATTTTCATCGGCGTTATTGAAGTAGAGGAATTATGGTGCCCACGCTGAGCATGATTGATGATCGCAAAATGAGGGATGATACTGACTATACAAACTATTATAACCTAAATGCCTTTCGAAGCTATTATAATTGACTGTTTAAAATATGTTTATGGTTTTAAAGCATTTTCAACAATGTTTTTATAGCTGCGATTATTAGTTGTATTCCTGTCGATTATTTTTCCGACCCAAATATCGACCAATAGAATTGCACCATTCGACGTCACGTGGTACAACCTACATGGTATTATACTGATAATTTTTTGAAAATTTTCTCTGGTAGTTGCTATATATAAAAAACAAAACATGATCCAGTCAAATTAACCACACGTCAAACTGACAGGTTGAATTCAATTGTGAAAATTGGAGATTTTGCATGAAAATGAGTTTGAAATTAAAATTTGGGACGGAAAAATAATCCCCCGAATACCACACGAGCTTCAAAATTATCTGGCATTTCCCTCAAGGTTCCCTGCAAACAAATAAAGTCGTCAAGTTTTGACTCCTTCATTTGTTTGCAACGAACCTATCGGGAAATACCCGATAATTTTGAAGCTCTTGTGGTATTATAAGTGAATATTAAATCGTATATATTCTATACTTTTTATTGATGATAAATTTATCGTAAAATTCTCCTGTTAATAGTAGGTGTATTAACAATTCCGTACATAATACGATCTTATGCATACGATCTTAGGAAGCAATTGACTGCATAATATAAATATTTTACAGAAACATATTTCTACATAAAATTATAGATATTAACTCATATTTTGAAAAAATCAAAATCCCTAGACTGCTATATTTGTCATTCATTGGTGGGAATATTTAAAGACTATACTCTGTGGCCAATTCTAGAAATTTATAAGTTATCGTAAGTCTGCGTTTTATAGTGTGCGCTGATTATACACACAAAAAAAACAGATATAAAAAATATTTATATCTTTCTTACATCATCATCAAAAAATACAAATTCATGTTCTTAAATTATGCTGAAGGCAAATAGAATTAGCTCCACTCATGCTGACCGCGACATAGGTATCGAGTTGCGATGGCTTTCAGCCTCTCCCAACTTCCTAATATATTGAGCGGAAGTCCCATAGCGGCGGCCTTCTAAGTGACGTAACGTTACGTTTAAAAGAGACCCAATTGAACAGAATTTATACTTACTCAATTATATTCTCGCTTATCCTCTGCAAGCTGAAATCTTCGAAGACGAGTCTAACTCTCTCCCTGCCTCGCGCTAAGAAATCGTAATGGCACTGTGTTTTCGGCGGATAAGGAGCCGGATGCAAGGGTGATGTCAATTTACCGCTCTTGCTTCTGTCGCTACTGAATACTTGATGACACGACGATGCTGCAACGATACAGGGTGTGTTAATTCCTTTTATGTGCTTATATAATAGTCTTAGAAGCGATGTAGGGCTTAGAAAGATTTGTGTATTTTTGATGTAGTTTTCATTTTAAATAAATACTAGCTGACCCCGCAATTTTTTTTTTTTAAATGTTATATCAACCAAATTTGTTATTGATTCATTTATAAGGTAAAATGCTATTAACATTTATCAAAGGTATTGAGTCACACATCATATGTTTTGAACAGTTTTTGTTGTCTTCGAATATACACTTTGCATTTGTTTAGCGATAAAGAACTTATTTTAAACTGGAACGCCTTTTCATTGGACATAGCAATGGAGATTTGTAAACACTAATATCGTTTCACCGTCACAGCTGAATACTTTATTCTGTACCGTCACATTGCTAATACCGCCTTTCAATTTATTTCCCACTTCATCTCCATTTGGCGCGTGAGCAGTTTAGTAAACACCATTCAGTGTTTGCAAAGAGTTTTGCTTTCTGCAAGTCTTTTATTTTTCACCGCTATCGTTTGCAGGAAGTTTGTCGGTTAATTTAAAAAATACTAAGGATTTTAAAGGGTGAGAATTACATTGCGTGGCGACGGACTTGAATGATTACATAAAGGAACTATTGGTTTCTATTTCTCATAAAAAAGTAATCTTAGCTTTATCAGCATTTAGTTTATCTGTACTTTGCCTAAGTAAATGTTAGGTACTTAGTCAGTCAGTGTGCATGATCAAGTTAATTAAAGAATTTAATGATTCCGCGACTTCCTTTCATTCATTAAAATCTATTAAAATAATATAAAAAATTCGAACATAATTAAGTTCCTTTACTATCGCACCTACTTTCAAAAACACTTTACTCACCACATAATAAAACACATAAAAATACAAACCAAAAAACAAACTACAAATTCGCACCAAGCAAAGCTGATTTTTCATTTTTAACTAAATTTACATACGACTAGCCCTCGGTGCCAAGTTTCCCAAGTAATAAAATATAGGGTAATTCCTCTATTTAGTGGAACTGCGGAGGCAGTGTTTTTAAACGGGACCATTATCCGTGGATACTTACTGGCAGCACTCACCGCCGGGCCTAAGCCGGATATTGCTTCGTTCGTACTTGATTTTTTATTAATGTCCGCATCTGGATGGAAATATGATCGTGTTATTATAATGTGAGTGGTAATTTAAAAATAATCTTTTGATCTTTTTAGGTTTTCTTTTCGTTATAGGTTGTGGATTCATTGCTAGTTAATTTTTATCTTTTGGTTCCATATGTGATAACATTTGAAGCACTTAAAAGCATTGATGAAGTCTCTGTGTTAATAAAATCTGTCTTATATTCAATATTGATTGGATGTACTGTTGAAGGAGTAAAATAGCACTTATCTTAATTAGCTTTGTTAATCTACATGCACTTTAAAGTAACTTGAACCGTTAAGTCTTTTTATACTAAGAGAGTTAATTTAAATTTTCCAATTTGATACCAATATTGTGGCAAGCCAACAATAACAGATGCATTACAAATGTTATTTGATGTTCCATTCAAACTTCACTCAACAATGCCAATTTCGTTCAAAAGCAATTGTGTATTGGTTCTTCTTGCGTACATTTCGTTTGTAAAAATCTTTGACTATGACGTAACATGCTTACTAAACCTGCACTTGAATTATCCTCCATTTGAAATTGGTAGCTCGCTTTGAATCCTTGTCCGGGCATGTTTGAATTCGCAGTGAATTGTACTAAAAGGTCTGCTCCAGTCGATAAAATTTCATAACCTAAAAATGTAGAAGACGTCTTAATATATGAAAGGCTATTGAGTGGAGCTCAATAATGACTTGGAAACGCTGAATAGACGTGCGCTAATAACTCTATTGGAGAGCGAGAGACCTATTTAAAGTTCATACGGCTCTATTTTTATCAAAACTAATTTCGGTAAAATTTCTAAATTCAGGACTGGTATTTCGATGCTTTGACATAACTTTGGCATTAATTTAGTTATTAGGTCAGTCATTAATCGAAGCAGTAGTCTAGTAAATACTGATTGATCACCAATTAACATTGATTTACAGCAGCGTATTAATATCGAACTCCTTTTATCAAATACACAAATGGCTGTTATTGATGTTTTTGATTGAAACTCGCTAAATGAATATCGTTCTTACCAAACATAACAATTAGCCCCGTTCTTAGCTCATGATTATTTTTTGTGTTACAATTTTTATCCATAGACAGTTTGGTACAATTAATACTAGAAAATTAAAATTAGGCAATAGAAAGTCTAAAAAATTATATGATTTAACATTTGAAGATTTGATCAACTCACCTAAAACCTCGTTGCAAAGCAAAGCCAGAACAGGCGCGGTAGATGTCCGTCCGTCGAACACTTTTATTATATCAGCACGGTTGAGACAACTGAAAGAGTTTCGTCAATAAATCACAAAGCATTTTCATATACGGATGAACGGAACATGGCAGAATTCGAATAAACAGAACACGACTTACCTCACATCGCCTTTTTGAAGGAACGATTCTTCGAAAACTAACTTGATTCTTTCGTGTTGTCTGGAACAAAGGAATTTGTTCAAAATATTTCATGATTTGACTTCATGTTTTGGTAGTGAATGCTTGTTCATGTATGTGATAAAGTGTGATGTACATGTAGCTTAAATTCTCATTATCATAACAAGCAGTATCCACTTTTTTTTTTAAATTGTAACAAATAGTGTGTCTTGTTTGTCGTTCGCCTGATGGCTAACAATACAACCGCTCATGAATAGTAGCAAAACCAAACAACACCATAAATTACAAAGCAATGCTTGACATTCCGCTGACCTCATCATCCTGAGATATAAGATGTAAAGTCAATATCTAGTAGGTCCTCTGCCTATAATTTCCTTTAAATCGCAACACAACAGTGAATTTACACTTCTTTTTAGCGGGAGAAATAGACATTGCGATGGTACCTACCAAATCGTTCTTTCACATATGGCAGACCTACCACCAGTGTTACCTGTTTGTACTGATAATGCAACTTGCTACAATCGATTGTAACCACAATGTCTGCTGTCAATATATTGAACATTAAGCACTAGAGACAGGTGATCATAAGCCGAATTATATCGGCCTGATCGTATACCCATGCTTGCCTTAACTGGTTACAAAGTTTCATCAGCATAAATAAATAAAAAGCTAATTACTTAGTAACTGAACCCGTCTAAAAGGCTCCGCAAACGAGTACTCTCATCAATTCAACTTGTTACCAATTGAGATTTGTTGCACTTGAATCTAATGACGCAATGCGATACACCAATTCATAGATCTACTATCATATTTCCTGAATCCAATGTAAGTGTTTGATACGTTCATACATACATAAACCTATGCCAACCCATAGGGGTAGGCAGAGACTATAAAGCGCCACTTTGCTGTATCCTGACATATTACTTTAGCTTCATCCACTTTCATCATCATCATCATCTCAGCCACAGGAAGTCTAATGCTGAAGATAGGACTCCCCCAAGGATCTCCACATCGACCTGTTGGAAGCAGCCTGTATCCAGGGACTTCTTGTAACCCTAGCCCGGTCGTCCATCCATCTTGAAGGCTGACGTTGCATAATATTATTATCAATAAAAGTAAGCTTTGATGATCATTATAATAACCTTCTTTATACGATCTCGCAATAATTTTGCCTCGAAATGTTTGTATTAGCAAATGTACCGTCAATTTGATTTCAGTGCTGTGTTTATTGGGGCCTGTTACTGGTTGAATTCGCGTCGGTTGCATATACAAATATATTTGTGTCAAATAATTGCCTGGTAGAAATTTGATTCGTTAATCTGCAAACTCGGGCAGATTTATCCCGCTTTGATGGAATAAATGTTTGCAGCTTCATTAATCAGTGGGTAGTTTTTATCGATAGAAATATTATTAGTACATCGCGATGTTAATTAGTATCTAGTATTTAGAAATTTTCATATAGCTGTAATTAATAAAGTGCTTCAAATTAATTATTTTATAATTTTGTTGTCGTTGTGTACCTCTTTAATTGGTATATGTGTCATTGATTTTGTCTACTTTGTCTTATATATTTATAATGGTATTCACATTTTGATTTTGATGTTCCTATTTAAGAAATCATAATGCATTGCATCTTAGACAGTAGAAACTTCACACAACACTTCATTTTAAAATGCAAATGTTTTAAAACTACAATATATTTCGAATAAGATTAACATTTGCTCACAAATGGCCGAATAAAGAAATTACTGAAGTTTCTTGTTTCGGTCTTCGTATTTTATCAATTCTTCATGCTAGAGCAAGTTATGTGAAGCAGCGTGTCCCAGTTTTGAATCATGATCAGAGTAAATATTCATTTCAAACAGCTTTTTCACGTTTGAGAAAATTTTTCGCGATGTAATGTTAACATTGGATTAAGAAGTCTTGGCATTATATAATACTATCAATTTTTAGTATAAACTGTATACCAGTTTTTGTTCTAGTGGCTTGATAATCGCCAGTTTATTTTTCATGTGCCTTAATCGTTTTGCACGTGCAACTTACAGTTTGACAAACATTTCGCGTTCCGAATTTAACCAAAGCCACACCGAGACGAGCGGTCTAAGTGCTTTAGCTTTAACCTAAGTGGTTTTAATGTGTCAACCAATAAGATAACATTATTTATTCCTCGTGATATGCAAGTAATCACAGGCATTTACATTATATTTGCTGACTATTTTCTTCATTGCTTTACGATTTTAATCTAACGTTACTCCTACTATTATTGGTCAAGAGAGGCATTTTTCTGATGTTATATTTAATTTCATCATAACCACCCTTATGACCGTAAGCTACCAATACCTCTTAAGTATTTTGAGGAAAAAATAAATATAAGATTATAGGAAACAATACCAAAAATATGTAATAAAAAATACCGATGATATTTAAGAACCCAAAATCCAACTTATTAATTTTATATTGTGCTATATTGTAAAAACTTAACATTACCAATATTAAACAGCTGGTATAAAAAAAAAGGCTCGCCCGTACATGGTGAAATATGGATGTCCTTTTAAGACCTCAGTCTACCCCTTCTGGGAAAAAGCATAAGTTTATGTATGTATTTATGTCTATATTATGTAGGTATTGGCAGCATAATATCGCTTAGCCTCAAAAAATCTACTGCTCAACATTTCTTAAAGCTTATTAAAGTCACAATGGTAATTTGTATGAAACCCATACCTGGCGTTAAAATGGTAAGTGCACCGCACGTTACTAGGATAGCTGGAGGGGTACCGAGGACTGTAGAAGCGTCCATGAGCCGGTCGATTCTGCTGAGAGTTGAATACGTAATCACACCACGTGTCCGGGACTTGTACACCGTCGATCTCGAAGTTTCCTTTAAAACAATAAACAATATTAGTAGGTGCCCAAAACTTATGGGCCTTGTCAGCCCAGTCAGAAAAAATCTAGTAGTTTCTGAGGGTTGCAAGTTAGAATACAAGACTTTTATGTTATTGTGAGGTTGGGTTTATGCTTGATCTAACCGCCATTATTTATTTAATGGATCTCAAAATATTGCCGCTAAAGTTACAGTCTATGGTTGGAAATCCATTACATTGTAAAAATAAATAAAAAAATGCCTTTCTAAAAGTTTTTATACTAAAGGAATTATGATGACATTAAAAAAATCTACTCAGAGTAAGTAAAGAATGTAAAAGCTATTTTCAAATCGCCAAAGATACAGCCAGCGAACGCAGTGGATTACTAAGCCATCCCGGTCATGACCCTGTCACAACAAGATTAAGAGCAAGGGAAGTGGAAAATGTCCTGATTATGTTAAATAATAAATCATACATAAAGGTTGACTTCGAATCCTTTATAACAACACATGTACAATATTCCTCAGCCAAATTAAGAATACATATAGGAAAAATAATGGCTGAGTTAATGCGATCTTTTATTCATGAAAGGACCGCCGCTAATTCCAATTTTATTCAGGTTATTTGTCACTGTAAGCAAATTAATTGCTTAGTTTACGCTAAACGAAGTAGGCATTCGTATAATGATTCATTTAGGTAAAAGCGAAAAGGTCATTTGGGAATGAGTTGAGATTAGTCAGATAATTGATTCGCATAAATAGGATTTTAAAATGTAAATGTTGATGTTATTATTTATAAGATAATTAAAAAAAAATATGTTTGGCCAGGTAGGTTTTGTAGACGTAACCAGTTGAAGATCAGAGCAAAAACAAGATGGATGTAAGATAAATAAGTATTGCCGACCACGAACGTAAGACAAATAAACCGGAGTTACAAGCAAAGGAAGAGCTACCATAGATCTTAACTCTAAAAGCAATTTATTTAACATTTCCAGTTCACTACAGCGAAGCTTTATAAAAATAAATACTAGGTATTGCTTCTCTTTTGCTTTTAAACGGCATTGAGGATTAAATACCTCTCCTTTACAATATGTTATCGATAAAACACTTGAACACTTTTCTAAACTAATATTTTTGAGAGGAAAGATTGGATTGTTTGTTTGCAGTGAATAGGTTCTGAACTTCTGAATGGAATTGAAAACATTTTTTATTATTAGAATCCTACATTATCCGTGATAAGCATAGGCCACAGAATATTTTCATTAAAGTATATCAGCACCCAGGCGAAGCTGCGCCGCGCCAGACCGCTAGTACAAATAGTTTCCTAAGAATTGTTACAAATTTTGATTTCCCACATTTACGTTTCTACCTTCTAAATCCCTGATTCTTCAGATAAATTTAACAATAGTTCCATCAGCAGTCATAACTTGTTGATTGATAGCTTGAAGGTTAAGTATTTACTTTGATATCGACTAAATAAAATGAAGGCTAGGTGTATCAATAACCTACTTATTGCTGGACATTATAAGTGCTGGCTAGTAGGATATACACATATATTTGATTATAAGTTCATGGTGTAGGAAAATAAATTATTTCACAATAATCAAGTAAATTCTTTTGGAGATAGAACTTGTTTTATCAATTGTTATGAAAGATCACATTAAAACTGAGTTTTTCTTATTTACTTCTTATCTATTAAAACAAATAGCCCACCAACGATAATACTAGAAATTTAGAAAAGCAACGAGATATAAAAAGTTAGACCTACAACAGCCAATAACAGCAGCCAACTAAGAATAATTTGGTATCCTTGGTTCCTTTACACAAACTTAAATTCCACTTACTTCTATCAATAAACCTGTAAGTCCCAATAAAACCGGTGGCATTTGATTCCTTCGCTCCAGTATGTAGTTCCAACACCAGTAGGGGTCCATGGGAGTACAGAGCTGGAGGTGCATCGGCTCTGCTTCCACAAAGCACTCGGGACCAAGCTGAATATTCGTTAATGCCAGGCGGACCAGGGCCTTGAATCCCTCCTTCAGAATAGACTTTGATGTAGTCGCCTTGGATGCAACTGGGAAAGAAAATCTTGAATAAATTTTGGTTTTAACGCATATATACTTTAGGCGTGGGGAAATAACTAATATATTTCTCAACAGAAAAATCGAAACACCTTGCAAGTTTATGTTTTCTAAGTATTATCAGAAAAAAGCGTATGGCTAGGAATATATGACAAATGTCCTTTAATAGTGAATGAATGGTTTTTTCGAATCCTTATGTTGATGTTCTAAATCCAAATAAAAAATAAATTTACACACATTTTTCTGATAATCCTTACTAAACATAACCTTGCGAGGTGTTTCGTTTTTTCTGATCAGAAGTATATTATAAGATATGACGCCATAGTCTTTATTTATACAACTTCATATGATTGATTTGTAACTCCGTTAATTGATATTTTGACCATTCACATACAACCATATCACAGTATGAGGTAGCTTTGACAACAAGGCAAGGGATAAAAGTTCATATCCTTTCAAATCTATTTTATTAGTTCGTTAACGATCGTTAACGAAAGATTTTTAAAGTGGGCAGGGATTGATAATGGGTACAACAAAGTTTAACCCCATTTACCGAATCCTAGATAAAATTATATATCGTATTGAGATACAGTGAGCAACATAAGTCGCTGAACACTTGACAATTTTTGCTAACCTTTTTATGAATTAAAATTTGTACGTACTACTCTGTAGTCGTAAAATATAACCAAATAAAATCATCTATGCCGAAAACTGCCATACGATATTATAGAAAATAATTATTATTTTGGATGATAGAACAATTCCAAATCTCGTGAATGTGTAGCGACTTACGTTGCTGACTGTACATGATAAAATAAAACCTAACCTCGACACAATACTAACATATATAGAACTTTCAGTAATTTTTCTCTAAAGAAAATTTTAGAAGAATTTTATTCCTCTTAAAACTCAGTTAAGAATACTCTCAAAACGTAATATAACATTTTTTCATTTTTTACAAGAAATAGCTCTGTTGATTTATTACAGAAATGTCTTCATTGCTTACATTAACCTGAAAAAGCGTTGGACGTGCTTCCTTTAAATTACCAATACCGAGCTAGTTTAAAAATAATCTGCATACATTCCAATGTTTTTCAAGCATACTCTTGATATCGTTCATGTGTTAAATCGTCTATAAACAATATGTTTTTAACTTCGCGATGTTGTATATTTACATTTGTACCTACGTTTTCAGCTTCAAGTAGGTAAATAAGCAGTTTATGTAAAATAGGTTTATCTCCATGAGATCAATATTTGAGCAGAGACGTTCTTTTACCATAGAAATTTAGTTTTCTGCGGGATAAGGACAATTTTGGGTACTTTTAAACTAAAAAAATAAAAGATAATTGCTATTGATGGACATTTAAATTAATAAGAATCCCAGTGCTGATTTTATGTAAACTAGGTAGGTTTTTATTTCTTTGGAAACGAATGAAAACAATTTGACTTCAATTGGAGTTAAAGATATGATTTTTTTTAAATATTATTATTCATATTATTTTAATATATCAATAGAAAACACACATCTTATTAATTGATATTGTGAGAATTAATAAAATAATTGTATCGTATTATAGTGCAGTTATTAATACAAAGTGAAGGTAATAAGTAACACAGCAGGAAACAAGGCTTAAATATC
The DNA here is from genome assembly GCA_023078785.2 of Hyles euphorbiae. Lineage (NCBI taxonomy): Eukaryota > Metazoa > Arthropoda > Insecta > Lepidoptera > Sphingidae > Hyles > Hyles euphorbiae. The sequence continues at coordinate 11,830,026 of CM041034.1, read as the reverse complement.
CTTTAATATAAGACTGGAGCTGTTTGCGTACATCCTGCAACGTATTTATTGCTTCCGCTTAAATAACTCCAAACAAAACGGTCCTGCTCTACTATTATATCTCACGCACTATTATAAGGTACATTTTACGGTACAATTAAACAGTATTTTTCAATATATTTTAGTCTACATAGTAAGGTAAAAATGATTATAAAAAAATTAAATCATCGAGAATTATTTTTTGCATTAGTTAATAGTCTTCATTATAATCAACGGAAATAGAAAATAAAATAAAAATGGTAATTAAAAATATATGTTCACGAGTGCGTCATAAGTCAGCATGATCGGAGAAGAAAAAGAAAAAAAAAGAAAATTACTTCTCTTTCTTCCCTTGGAAATATAGTTTTTAATTGAGTACGTGGGCATTGAACATCTGCCCCTGTAGTACTTTAGAGAGTTTAGATTTTCCAGCTTAAACCATTTAACAAGATTAAATGTGGTTAAATCTGAATTTTGAAAATTCGAAAATTCGGTAGCCCGCTACTCTCTCAAATGAAACATGCCTTTTTACTTCAATTGGCGCTGGAAATATTTTACCAAAGCTGGATTTAGCGTTTTTGTTGAAATATTGGAAAATGTATTGGCTTTTGGATATACTGTAAATTCAAATTGTATCTGAAATTTCGGAGTAGTTTTTTTGTTTCTATACCGTAATTACTCATCGCGTATTTATGTTAATAAACTATAATTTTGGTTTTATACATACTAATTATTACAAAAAAAATGAGGCCAATACGACTCTCACAGCTGAGTTGCCTGTTGATAGAAAACTGTGAAGTGACTCCGAATACGATGCGCCATACAACTTTTCAGAACGTAATAAATAATAATAATATTCTGAGGGCTTATGAAGCCATGCAAATACAAGTTTAAAAGAAAGGGTAATACGTAACATTTCGTCTATCTCGCTCTTTCTCTTCAACCGCAGGAAATTCACTGTAGACCTCCCCCAATGATTTCCACTTTCTCCTCTTGGAAGTGGCCTTAATATTAAACATTAAGTCTAAATATATTAGATTTGCCTTGAAAAAAAAAATTACACACAACCGTCCCCTGAATGCGTAACGTGGTACGTAGGCAGTTAAATACTATATTAGGGTAAGGTATTTAACTATATGAAATTACGTCATACTTTGAAACGTGCTGTGGTTGGTGTTTCTTTTAACATGAAAAACAAAACATTAAGTACTAATATTACATTTTATTATTTTGTAAAAATAAACACCATGACTGTCTCGCAGTTCGCAGTTTATTATAACAACGGGTTCGAATACCAGGTCGGACAAAGTGAGATAGGGTTATTTTAATAATTATCCACCCCTATAGGGATAAGCTCGCTCCCTTACATATCGTTGGACGGAGCACACAAAGTCGAAAGGTGGGTCAAAGAATGTCCTCTGCGTACCTCTTTTGGTCTCTTCTCTGCTGGTTCATGTATATGTGTATGTTTGTATTTTAAAAATGAAACTATTTTACACTTTATTTTATTTATTTATTTATGCCTTATATACAATATTGTATTAAGGCTTTAATTGGCTTACACACCACGTGTTGTTTTGATGATTTAAAATAAACGAAATTAAACTAATAATCATATATTAGAAATTAGAAAATATTAACAAATATAAATAGTTATAGCCAAGACTAAGGAAAGACAATGTTGTTTATTGTATAATGTGGGTACGCATATGGCATGTTGACGTACAGTTAAACGGCGAGCCAATTAAACATCAGTGTGCTTATAACCGTCTTTCACTTCACACCTTATCTCCGACATAACAGACAATGAATAATATTAAACAGGAAAATGTTGACAATAGTCTTCTAGAAAAGAATCAAATAAAGAATAACTTAAATTAAAAGATAAAGGTAACAAAAAGATTGCATTCGCCACAAACGCAATATGTGTACTGTCCACTCGCCTATTTAATACAAAAACAGCGATTTAATATTAACACAATCCGTGCTATACAGAATGTTACGCGAGTGTGCGATAGTTGCGAGTAAATTAGAAAACCAAGTACACGCTTGGGACAAACGCAGCGTGTTTGAGAGCCAAAATCCATCCTGTTTTAATAAGGTTTACTGAAAAAAGTATATTAAACGTAATCATATACTATACCTTTGTGTCTCATAAAGTATTCTGTAAAGAATTTAGAGCACCGCCCAGAGATGCCGTTGTTTTAAAATATGAGCACTTTATTAAAGAAACTACGTTTTAGACATTATGTTAGAATTAATCAGAATATAACACATTCACTATCATTTATTATAGAATTATTTTGTTATTTATCGATGGAAAACATATTTAGGAAATAGCTGAATACAGACGACTTACCTAGTAACCAGTCGGGTAGCAGAACTTAGTGGAATTGTACTTTTTACATAGTCTATTGTACCAAAAATCACACTTTTTTTTTGTTGATGCATTTAATTGTATCCACTATCTTCTATAATGAAGTCCCTATCCCATTGCCTTAGTAATATCTAAATGTCTTAAACCATCATGTAGGTATAATGTATGTCGGTGCAGGAAAATATTTTATTAAATTACTAACTAATCTAGTGATAAATATTTAACTCACCTTTGTACGCGTTGTCTGGGGCTTGACACATTCCCACCGCGCTTTTTCGCTTCGTATTTGGATATTTATATATTTTTTTCATTGATTTAACATGCTTAAGAAATCATACAATATTTTTTAGTAGATAACTATCGGAAACCACTAAGGTTTATATTTATGCTATCATAGTTGACAATGGGGTTATAACTTATAACAAGACATAAACATCGTTAAAATACTTACATAATTATAAATAGCATTGGAATTTAACAAGCTTGGCAACGATTTGTAATTATTTTTTTGGTCACTAAAGATACTGACCTAATTTTAATTGCAAACATGGAAAAAAACACCCCTGTCATGTTTCGCACGTGACCGCAAAAAAAAATAAAACATAAAAAGTCGAGTATGTAACGCGGTCTAATCTCGTATCGCGACGACCGCAAATGAGTTTCTTTTGTATACGTCGTGTTCCGACAATTTAGTATTCAATTAGAACGCTTCACGGTAACTGGTATTACGTACGTGTTTTTATAAGTGTGGCTTAAAAAAGGAAAAACCAATTAAAACGTTTGTAATATCAATGGATTTGAGTATTGGATTTTTACAATTTGGTGTTTTCGTGATGTTGTGAAACTGCAGGGCAAAAAATAAATTGAAGAGGATAAACAGAAACAACACATAAGATAAAAAACTAGTAAAAAAAAATGACAAGAAAAATTTACTTTAATTAATTTAGTTTAAAAACACGAATAAATGAAAAGTTTTTTTTCAATTTTTTATACAAATACGCAAAATACAAGTATCCTTCCACACTCATTTTTATAACAACACACCTTAATTTTCAAAAACACGTTGCTGACGTCACGAAAAAATATACCTTAAAAACACAGGTGCCGAGGGACCTTAGTACAGGGTTTAATTAACGCCGATTCCGCCCCTGTGCCCGTAGCACGACGCATCAACGCAACTCGTTAATTCATACTCAACCGTGTGAAACTAGGCCAACATTAAAACCAACATTTTGAGCCAATGTATCTTAATACTTAGCGCAACTTTATTCCGCTGCATGTATATTGCATTTTATTAATGAGTCTCTTACCGTAAAGCATCCTGTTAGATTAATAATATAACAGATTATTTTGGAAATTATAGTCAAGCTGTACTTTGTATTACTTTTTTACTGGCACTACCCAGAGGTTTTTTTTAGTTTTACGTGAATAAAAACCAATAAAAAAATTAATTTAACAATTGTAAAGTCCGCCAACCTGCATTAGGCCAGCGTGCGGGACTATATAGCCTAACCACTCGCAATCGTACTCTCGATTATAGAGGAGGCCCGTGCCCTGCCATGAGACGTATATGGGCTGATAGAGGTAGAGAATTGTAAAATAAGGGTAGTTAAATTGTGATAATCACTGAGCGGATGACGAATACCTCAGTCCGCCCCGTGACCACAAAAGCTATAAAGTAATCGAAACGTCGGCAAGTTAAAAATGTAAAAACTAAACCATATCCGCGATGAAATCCGTAAATAATAATTTGATTTCAACTACAGAAAAAAGTAAGGATTGTAGGACGGTTGGAAATCCAGCTGAACAAATGAAACGCTATCTATTGCATATCATCAATATTCTTTCGGAGAGCAACAAATTAGCGGTAATTCATACTTTTATCTAAACTATACTAGATATTATCCAAATTGCGATCGAAGACAAAGCCAGGTGGTGGTTTCGGTGACTTCAGAAAGAATTAATATTAAACATTTAATCTTTATTCTTTTCCTATAATTAAAATTTCAAAGCTATTATAAAGCAAAACATATGCAAATAGTGAATAAACCGATTTAATACTAATGATAAATGTTATCTGCCACTTTGGTCTAAAACCGTGTCGTGTGTTATTACAATGCAGATAAATAAGACCACTAGTAACTTTCTCAGCTTTTCGGCAAACGTATTGATGTTCAATACGAAAATCATCGAACTAACCCTGTTTTGTGACAGCTCACAGTAAGCAACTTGAAGTAAGGGTAGAACCTTCCATCTCGCTTCATTGTGTTAATCCATCGACCAACGAGCATCCATTATAAAAAAATAAAATAACGCATGCTTCAATTTTCCATGCTTGAGATCTTACCTCTTTACATGTACTACATATTAAATCTCTTGTTCGAATTTCAAAATACGCAGAAATCAGCTTCCTCAGACTACACCTCCATTCCATATCAGGTTTATGAGCCGGCTTAAACTCGCAATCTTTCCACCCGTGTGTCACAACGCACATAAGCTGACAATCACCATCTCGCGGGTTTACGAGCCCCCCGGGGCATCTCAAGAGAATTCATTCAATAAAGTATAATGATTTGTTCCGTGATCTCTTATCACGGGCCTTTGGTAGTTATGATTGATTGAACTTGAAACTTTAAAGTTGGATATGAAATGTTGTCGATACTAATATTTTAAAGAGGAAAGATTAGAATGTTTGCATAGAATAGACTCTGAAACTACTAGAACTGAATGAAAATTTCTTTCGATATAAAAAAATGAAAGTAATTTATTGAATTCATTAAGATGAACTACATCATTTAGGTTCTTTAGAGTATTAGAGTTATTTATTTTATCTACCACCAGGGTCCGAAAGTGGTTTTCATTAGAGAAGAATGGGCAAAAATGATTTAAATCAGAGCAGTTCAGCATTAGAATCCTATAATGTAGGATTCTAATAAACCTATACTATGGAATATTTACTAAAAAAAAATAATCTGATCCCAGGCGGAGCCGGTGTACCGTTAGTATTGAATATTGGTGTTTTAAAATTTGTTTGGATAATAATGTTTGACAGCCTCCGTGGCGCAGTTGGTTAGACGCCGCCTGTGAAACGAGAGGCCGCGGGTTCGATCCCCGCACCGAGAGAAATGTTTGTGCGGCCCACAAATATTTCTTCCGGGTCTGGGTGTTTGTGAGACCGAAAAGTCTCCCGTAGTTCTTGATATCTACGACAGAAGACTCGATCTTAGTGTGGACTATGTATGTGACTGTTGGGTGTTATTTTTTTTTAGTAGTTCTGATTAGCATGCAGAAGTGAAATATAAATTCTGACTATGACTTAAAATCCTAGTATAAAATTATAATATGCCAGTCTTCGATGTTTAAATTAAATTAGATGTATTCTTGGATTTTATGTGATATAATTATTTAAGAAAGAAACCAAAAACATATCCATTACTTTACAAAAATACGTCAAGCTGATCCATATTCCTATTGTGATGTTATATACAAGCTTCGCAGCACTACTCTTCCATTTCTATCTTATTTCAAAAATCTAATTTCACTTGTATTGCTGGCTAACAGCCCGCTCGATCACTTTTCCGCAGAACTAAAATATGAGCATGGATGCTCCAAACGAACTCACAACTACAACTAGTGATAACAATCAAAGCCCTTATAGATTGTTAGTGGAAAGGACGGCTCTTAGCTCCGAAAGGGCCCGATAAGGACCGCAAAGAGACATTCGATGCAAAAGGCAAAGATAGTGGAAGTATACTTAAGTACTCACACAAAAGTTTTGTCAGAAATTGGATATGTTCCAAGTGAACAAACAGAAAAATAAGAACTCCTTGATGGGAACTATTTTCCTATCACCAACTGTGCTTTTTAAATTCATGTTTTGTAATTCGAACTGCATGTATTCGTACAAGCGAAAACAAAACATTTTTTAATTTACCACCGCAACAAATCATCTTTCGGCCGTTTTAATCTTTTAATCTTTCGCACAAAAATTGCATTGTTTGTGAAATAATGTACCATACGGTTTGAAACGATCGGCGGGATTAATGTTTTTGTTTTAAATCGAATTTCCCAATTTTATGTATCGAATTTCAGATAACGCATCTGTTACAGTTAACGAATCCATAACCGATGACGAATAATAATCAACATCAAAAGTTTATACCTCTCTGGTATTGTAATTAAAAGCCAAATATACTAAAAAGTCATTAGCAACTCATAACTATAAATATTTTAATTAAAAACAAAACAAGCTCACGCAGTTCCAAAACTAATTCTACGTTGCAGATTATGTTAAAAAACGATTAGTACAATCCTCCACACAGTGCCAAATGTAAACCAAAACGCTGGCCTAGAGTTCGTTGGCAACCTCTGATTTGCATACTGTATGCATTGTGTATTCTACAAGAGATTTACAACCGAACAATTGTTATTCGTGATGTGTCATTTTTAGTTGTCATATCCACAATAGGATGAAAGATGCTGTGTGCTTTGTCGACAGCAGGAAATGCGTTTTACTATGAAAATGTTTGTCATGCACTTTACATACTTGTAGATAATGGAACGAATATTTTGAAATATTATCAATATAAAGACGGAGTGTTGTGTTATAAAAATAACGTATTTTATAGATTTTATTTTTACTTATATATGCGTATCCAGCATTGAAACAGGAAATAAGTAAGCGGCTCTTTTAAAGATAGCGATCACTACTGCTCAGCTTTAAGAATAGACGGCCAAGAGGAGGAAAAATAGAAGATAAATTTCGGAATGTTTGTTAGGCGTTCGAGAAACTTTTTTCAATTAATGGCGAGATGATCATGCCATTCGCCTGATTGTAAACTGTACGACCGTTCATAGACAGTAGCAAAACCAAACAACACTATGGATTCCTAAGCAATTCTTAACATTCTACTGCGCTCGCCATCCTGAGACATAGCACGTGAAGTCCCATTATCTCTAGTAGTTACTAATTAAACAAAATTCAATATCAAAATCATTGCGTTAAGTTGGTTTTTGTCAAGTATTGCTTCTACCTCGATCACAGGAAGCATTTATTACTTGCATAGATTAGTATTATTTGGTTACTATCATTCAACAGTATCGTGGGGGTAATCAATACTAATAATTTCAAAATCTGTGGTATTCTGTTAAGTTTTTTATAGCCACATAACCTCATGCCTACCTAAGCAATGACTAGACTGCGCCTGGCATTGCAAAAATCCTTGAGCGGTGGTAATCGCTTAGTATCAGACGGGTTGCTCACTTTTTTGCTTACACAGGCAATAAAGGAAAATGTGGACTACTAATAATCTTGGAGTAAATTCAATGTAGATCTTTTTATTTATTTAAAATAGGTACATCAACAGTAAATACATCAATAGCATAACATATATAAAAGATAAAGCGAACAAAATCACTGATATGTATGCCAATCAAAGACCTACACAACATTCATAAAATTTAACAAATCAACCCTATACCTAATTAATTAAATCTAAATATAACAACCTCTGGTTTTCTACAAACTATATTCATTTTCATTTGGAAGTTGACCCTTTGTGTGTGAGATTATGATTACAAAACAGGCCTAATCTGGTCCGTCATTAGTGCTTCTAATTCTCACAATGTCGGTTTTCAAAGACAACTTCTATACCGTTGGTTCGGCACAGATAACGATAGTTAAAACTACGATATCGTCCACTAATCCAGCTAAGCCACAAACCTTCATTAAACCTTTGAAATGAAGCCCTGACCCTCATCGCTTTATTTCATCAAAGCAACATAAATGTATATAAAAGAAAAGAAAAAAACTATTGAAAAAGTTTGGTAATAAAGGGCCCGTTATTATTGATTTCTTTCATGCGATGGGCGTCTTTGTAACACTTTCTTGAAGAGATAAAAACTTAGCCCTTCTCACCAATTATCAGATAGTTTCGCCAGTAAGTGGGCAAAGCGGAAAGGAAAACTGTCTTAAGGATTCCATACAAAGTTAAGTGAGAGCAATTATCTTTTTGTATTGTTATAGTTTTGGTATAATTGCTTAGTTTATTCTGTATTTGTTTATGGAATTATAAATTTTTTTTGTTACATAATAGCTTGTTTTAACGGAGAACAAAAACATCGTGCGTAAACTGCATTCTTCAGAATTCTCAGGAAGAATTTAGAAACGAATTAAGCAAGCACGAAACGTTGAAAAGTTTATAATAAAATAGTAGTATTAGAATCGAATATTCTAGAAAGGGACTGTAAAGTTATGTTTCAACAACACTGCAGTATGTGTAGAACATGGTCAGGCAGAAGAATTTTTTTAGATAAAAATGTAACTAAATTTTCTAAGCTTTTAGTAGATTTTTCCAAACCCTATTACGTTTAATATAATTTCATTAAATTAAGTACCTCGACATTCATTGAACTAAAAGCCGCTTTGATAAAATACTCTTCGTAATAATGTTCTTTGTCGATTATTCTATCGTACTTATTCTTAAGATTGTAAATTCGAATTCATAAGGAACAGTAAACATACTTTGTATTACATTTGGATTGAGTAACACGTACTATTAAATTAAAACTTATTTAAATTTTCATTACGTTCTGTAATAAAAAAAGTAATTAATTATATGATCCTTTTATTTTACTTTGGCAAATCTGCCTAATGAGCTTACATGAGTCTAGAAGAAATAATATTTCAACCATATTACATATTGTGTTTGACAAACGAATATCTTTTTTATAAATAATGTATCAGCCCATATACGTCCCACTGCAGGGCACTGGCCTCCTATACAGTTGAGAGTACGATTGAGAGTGGTTAGGCCATATAACAAAAAATAATATAAAATATAAATAACATAATGGTATTTTTAATTTAATCTCTTTCAAAATCCCCTACTCCTCTATGTATATATTTTCTAAGCCCCGTTTACCAACACAAGCCTTCTGAAGCGTGTATTTCTTTGTGCGCGGTCCATTGTCAAGGCCGTTCTGTAAAAGCCATTCACTAAAGTTCCCTCAAAGAAAACTTCAGGAAACGTTATTTTTGTTCGTGTACACGCACAAAAACCAAGTGCGGCTGATCTCTGCGGTTCACTTACAAAATGGAGTAAAAATGTTCTACGATTAACCTGAGAGAATTTGTGGGTATCGTAGGAACGTTAAGTAATTTTCAAAGCTTAAGTGCTTTGGTGTGGGAAAGGCATCTTTAGTATAAAAATAAATTCATTTACAAGCCTTATAAATACTAGGGAAGTGTTTGTTTTCCTTAGATGGAAACAAAGCAGCCGATCGATATTTATTTTGCATACAAAGATAAGATAAAATACAGAGTAAAATTCACGACCCCATTTTTAATCAAATTTTGTGAGCACGCGTCTCTTTATTCCATTTAAAAACAAACATGAATTAACCGAAGTTGAAAAATACATATTTATGAAGATTTTTAGCTCCGAACTGAATGTGGCTTGCAAAAAAATTCGGTAGCAGCGGTCGAAAGGCGAAGTTTGCAGCATATTCGTAATGCATACTTACTATGCGGTGCGCGTGGTTCTTTTTTTATTTTCTTTGCTCTGTATACGAGCTATCATATCTCCATATAGCTAAAAGTTGTATAAAATAGCAGCCTTTTTATACTGCGAAAAAGTAACTCCATTGCCCTTGATGGTGAGTGAAGTTGTGGACTGTGTATTGACTGGTAGAGTGTGGTTATCACTGGTTTTTGTTCGCCTGCTTGATCATTGTTTTACGATAAAAAACTTTGAAAACACCACTCCGATTGCCATTTTTAATAAAAATTGTGAGCACGGGTCACTTTATTTCATTTTAAAAACAGACATGAATATTAGAAAAAAGGTTGTGTCCAAAATTTGATTTTGAGCAGTATGTAATCGTTCCTAATAAGTATCCCTTATAAAAACATAAATATGGAAAAGTATCAACATTGAATGTAAAATGACTGAGATATTAATATTTTTAATAGTTCGGTGGGGATACTCGTTGTCTCTTTCGCACGCATGCACCTTATGGAATACGCTGCGCAAGTAGCATCCTATTCTGTTACTCCTACCACCAACTACTTTATATTTCTAACTTGTTTACTACTTAACGTATTTTAATTTTAAAAAATCTCTAAATGATTATGTATGGTATAATCTTTCGATATAGCATATTGTCTTAATGTAATTATTATTATACAATTATATTTTTTGCATTACTCTTTGTTAAGCCCTGCGACGGATCGATGTAAAATAGCATTAAAGTTTTAAGCACAATTTTTATTTTATCAATGCATGCATGTAGTGCATGCCGCACGCCCAAAATTATTTCGGTCAATCAAGTAATTGCACATCTAAAAACCAATTTATTATATTGTGCAAATATATTACAGTACAACCACTCTCACTCGTATTATACTGGGTATCTCAAGACTGCTACCGAAAACGAAGCCGGATGGTAGTTTAAGTGACTACAAACACAATGCAACTAAAAATTTCGCAAAGAAACGCGACAATTATTTATGATTTTTTAAATATTGTTATTTTGGGTGGTAAATCCATAGCTTTTGCTAAAATAATAATTTAAACTCCATTTTATACCTTTATCCTTAGATTATTTATAAATAAAAAGGTATACACTATTATTTTAGGAAAAAAAATATTTACCACCCAAATATGGTCATAGGAAAAAATAACCAAAAAAAAAATTGTCACTTTTTTTTGCAACTTTTTCTTTTGCATTGGGTCTGAAGTCGCTTAAACTTCCACCCGGCTTCGTTTTCGGTAGCAGTCTTGATATACCCTGTATGTATCGATTGTAGACTAGGCCCGTGCCCTGCAGTGGGACGTATACGGGCTGATGCAATACAAAAATTCCAATGGAAGCAACTTTTCCAACAAATGCAATTATATCTAAGCTTTGCTCTTACCTTCAGGTGCAGTGGTTACTTTGCCGTGCCGGTATAAAACAAATATTACTAGTTATTTATTTTAAAAATATTTTATGTTTTTCACATTACTAATTTTCCTTTAAAATAATGCTACAAAGGCCTTGTTGGCTTTCTGTTTTGTTTATAGTTATTTCCCGTTAAATTTGGTAACTAATAGTCCTCGATTAAAAAAAATTAACTTAAAAATGTTTTGTAAATAACTCTTCGCAAAAAATATATTCTAGTATAAAATAAGAAGGTAACTCAATAAAAAGAATAAAAAATCATACGTATTATATAATCAAAGTATCTATTCTTATATAATACAGCTTTTATAATAGTTTTCTTCATCTGTTCCACGAGGCGTTCATAAGAAAACTGAAGTTTTAATAACTCAACGTTGACTTTCATATTTTCTTTTAAAAATAAAGTTTTGTTCCCTTAGATATTGCACTTCTTATGTTCAATTACGAAGTGTTTGTTAGAAATTTAATATAAAACATGAAATTATAAGTTATTGTCTTCATAATAAAAAGTCCTCATAATAAATAGTATTTAGAATATATTGACATTAAGGCGTGTTAATATATTAGAAAATTAAAAATAAGTTTATATACCTCTACTGCCAGATTATTAAGACATTTTTTAAATACATTTATACGTATTAGCGAATATTTTACCTCCTAATACACGTTAAGTCCATTTACAATTTATCCTGGTTTTATATTGATTTTTATTAACAGCCATAAATTTGTTCAAAGCCCGCCAGTATTTTACCTTTTTTCACAAAAACACAATACAAAAGCGTAGTTCAATTTACATAATCCTGTATTTCGTCAATGCCCGGCATTGGATAATCACGCTCCATAAAGACGGCTTTAAAAAAAACCGCAATTAACATTCTCCATTATTAAAAAGCTAAACTTTTATTGTGAAACACGTACGATTTAATCCGAACATAACACTAAATTAACTTGTTTTTTAACACACATTTCGTGATTCTTGCAAAGGAAAACAGTAAAAGAGTGCGGACAATGCGAGCTGTAGCCTCCCGCTTGGCTATAATTTGGCGGAACGAGCTCGGTTGGACACGGGGCCTTACTCTGTAAATCCGAAACGAAGTTCGAATCTTCGCATGATCGAATTTTATATACGATACGAATGTACCAACATATACTTATGGTCGTTATTGACTTATGGTCGTAACTATAAACTTATGGTTACGATGAACGTTATACGAATTCGAACATTTACAGAGTACGTACATTCGTATCGTCATAAACTTCGATCGTCCGATGATTCGAACTTCGTTTCGGATTTACAGAGTAAGGCCCACGTTCGGATTCCGTACGCGGTAAATTCTCAAAATTGCCTCACGAGGAATTGTATTGCGTGTGACATGTGTGTTGTTCACTTGGGTTATTATACGCGCAAGGTTGGGCGATGAAACAATAAACTTATGTTTATACCTTGAATGTTTTAGTAGCGTGTTTAGCCATATCCTTGTGCTGGTTTAAAACAGTTTATTTTATTTGTGATAAATATAAATAAGTACATACTTTAGTTTTAGATATTCCCAATCCCACTTAATGATATCTAAGTTTTGTATTGTGATAGACACTAGAACAGACTTCAGTGTTTTTCTGTGTGTTTCAAACCACAGTTTCAAACGTACAACATATTGTATTCTATTATATCTCATTTGTTTTCTTTGTTACCTCTAAACTCATGAACTTCTGGTTCGAATTTGAAAACATATTTTTGTGTTGGATAGATCATTTACAGAGGGATGCTATAGGCTATACATATATCATCACGCTATGACCTATAGGAGGGAAGCAGTTGTGAACAATCAAGCAAATACGAGGAAATTTTATTCGTTTTCGAGGTACGATTGGTCGATATTCTAAATTGATAGTCGGAATTGAACAGTTTAGCTGCCATTTTTAAAAAGTGTATCTGCTCCCGGGCGGAGCCTGGGCGGACCGCCATATTCAATAAATCGCAAATATAATCACAACCCCACATTTAGACATGTGTCTTAAAAAAACAAACTGCATGGGCATCTTATAACTCACAATAATCAACTAACATAAATTTAATTTAAAATAAAACTACGTAACAAAATAATTATTATTTTTCAATCATAAGTTAAAATTCATTTTTAAAATCCACCGCCATCGCAGAATAAGGGTGTTTGGTATCTCTTTGTGAGCGTCCCTGGCCACGTTACTTTATTTTCTTTGCATCGCAGATAAAAGCTGCGGCATGTCGATGTTATCAACAGTTCGCCCGATATACGTGTGTATTGTTTGTCACCGCAAGCCTTAGCTTGTTTCTGCAGTAGTTAATAGAAAGTCTTCTATAAAGTTATACGGTCATATAAATTTCGCCTAGTTAGAGATATTAAATATTTGATGCTTATTATATATATATATATTATGGTGTTTAAGTAATTATGTATTCTTATAGTGATAAGAATAATTAATGATTCAATGAACACTATCGACTAAACGACGCGTGCCTGTGCCTTTGACGACAGCGACTTCCAATGGCAGGTAATCAATCAACTCAATTAACAATATCTATTTTTATTTATTTACTAAAATAATGCATATTACCAACTTTAATGTATCCAAAAATACGAAAATATTAATATATCTAAACGATGTAATGAACAACTTATTTAAGGAGCTTATCAATCAAAATATTAGATAAAACACATTTTGCTGTAATTTAGCGTCACTCACAGGTACAATAGCAGGAAATATAGCCTTCGCCAATATACTATCCGTTTAATAAAGCGATAAATAAAGGGCGTTATTATGACGAGTCAATAGTGTAACTTTCCATTTAAATGAAGATGAAGTAAAATAGAAGTAGAAAGTGCAAGTATAAACAAATTAATGCCATAAATTACATTATGAATAAGAAGGGTTTCCTTACCCCTAATCCTGAAATCCGCTGAACACGCAGCCTTTACATAATCCTTTTTAAAGCCGTAAAAAACTCAAGGAAAGCCTATAAAAGTCCCGCCGATCAAGATCTTGTCAACGGCAATTAATCAATCAACCTTAAACGTTTCTAGTTTAGGAATTTTATCTTTGTCACTTGAAGGGTCAAATCGGCCCTATCTTGCCAAACTGAATGCGGAGATTGTTAACCCTTCATTATTTCTATGAATTAATTACTCGTTCATTGTGGAGTCACTGAGGTCAAGGTGTTTTGTGTTAATTGGTTCCTATTTAATATCAAAATCAGCGCATACAAGTTTAAACTTATTCATTTAATTCAATAGAATTATGTAGTTCGTGGAAAGCAGTTTGAATCATAGGATAGTATACTTCGCTGAGAAAGTTCTAATCTAGTATTGTGAACTGGGTATGCGGTTTTGTGAAGCTACTAGTATTGATTAAAACTCAGTTACTATTTTCAGTTACTGTATTACTTTCCCACATCATTTTAATTGTTACTGTGCACCAAAGATATTTCAGATGTAGATAAAGCAACAGAAATGCTTATTCGTTCATTATTCAAGTTTTTTTTTACTGTCCATGAGCAGTGGTATCGCTTATTCTCAGGGAGACTTCCGTGGCGCAGGTGATTAGACGCCGCCTGTGAAACAAGAGGTCGCGGGTTCGATCCCCGCACCGAGAGAAATGTTTGTGCGGCCCACAAATATTTCTTCCGGGTCTGGATGTTTGTGAGACCGAAAAGTCTCTCGTAGTTCCTGATACCCACGACACAAAACTCGATCTTATGTGGGGTCAGGACTATGTATGTGACTGTTGGGTGTATTTATTTATTTATTATCAGGCGAATGGCATGCTCGTCTCGCCACTCATGAGTATTAAAAAAAATCCAAGTTTAAGCATCAAAGCAGTTTTTAGACACAACTTAACTAGACGTCGCACGTGAAATCTCATTTAAGTACAGTACGAAAGATTGTATGGCTATTCTTATTTTTTCTGTATATTTTGATCCTCCGCTCAACATGGTACCTGGAAGATTCCACCCCATGGTACTGAATTAATATTTCATGCATGAATATACTCTCGCGGTCACAATGGCGGGAAAGGCACAGCGCTCTGCCAGTTATACCGCGTACAGATATTATAGCATTTTGCTTTGAGAAATTGTGGAACAGATTTAAACACCGAGTTGGATATATTCGGTAGTAATGTCAATTTACAATTAATTGATAAAGTCTAAGTATTTTCGAAAGAAACCTTCAATTGCTTTTTACAATAAAAACTTATAATCGAATAGAATGATTTTCAAAAATCATACAGAGTATTGCAGAGTGAAAGGATGATGGGCGTTTTGGTACCCATGTCCAATCAAAATGAATTTACCCGCGTTGGATAGCTTTTTTCAAGAGAAGAAAATAATATTATGGCGAAAAACCTGTATGTATTGTCCGTTTTGAGATATAGTCGTCAGAAGATATTGGATATACAATTATGTAATAACCAACTGATTCCGTAACTGTGTAATGTGCTAAAGAGGGCTATACCGAGGCTGCGTGTTTGTGCGTATTTAATCGGAAAACTAACTTAGAATACATGCAGATATAGCTAATTTATTTGGAGGAAATACTACATTATAGGTTAAGTGTCAATTAACTTTTTTTCCCTTTTTTGTATGGATGCGTATAAACTCACTCCGTATTCCAGAAGGGGTAGGCAGATGCTAGTAGCTATGCTGTTCTAGGTTGCTACCAGGTCAATCATGTTTCCAGGTTTTGATTCCAGGCTGACCAATTCCATAAAATGAAATGCAATGAAAATTATTTTTTAAATCCATTTAAGATTATCTACATCATTTAGATTCAATCATTTTTTATATCTATCGCCTGGTTTGGAAAGTAGTTTTCACTAGAGAAGAACGGGCAAGAAATTCTGCAGTGATGTTCTTTTACAATTGGTTTAAATCACAACAGTTCATTCATAATTTGTCATAACATTTTAAATACGAGCATGTTTACATTATATTTAATATAGCTGAGTGAAGCAAAGTCGAACGAACGAAGAATCAGTCATTATATGCATTGTTGGTATTTTTAGACTGGACGTACTACAGAACAGTTTAATGCAATTTTGGACCAAAAAACTTCGCTACGAAATGCAAGTTCGGATCCCAGGACCACTTTGGGTATTTTTTGACAAGGCTACATACTCGAGAATACAATGAAAGAGATGGAGTATTGTTTATTACGTCAGGAAGAAAAGTCGAACGCCAGTTGGCCCTTTCACGAGAGTGTTCTAGAACGATCTACACTGTGCCAGACAGGGGTTTCGATCACGTACCTAAAGACAATGACCTTGATAGAAACCTCAGAATTCCTAAAACACTATAAGAAAATGAGGAAAGAAAAACCGCTTGCACATATTGCTTCATCCCAATGATGTATTTATTTTAGACCGTGGGCTAAGATACAGTTTAGGCAATATAAAAAAAGGATACGAATACTACGTTTTTTCTGACAATAAATCTGGGACATACACAACTTTCTCTTCATGAAAATAATTCCTGACTGGTTATAATATGCTGATGGGTAGTGGAAGTGGTTAACGGCCGAATCAAAAGATATTTTAAGCTATTGTGCCAAATGTATTTTAATTAATATATAATTCATAATATGTTTGCGGACTTTTCGATTGCAACAGCAATAATAAATCAATTCCACTATTCAATTGCAGATGGCTAAAACGCATAAGCTTTTCTACAAAAAATTACTGAAAAAATGTAAATCCCAAACGTATTGTATAATTATGTAGAAGAAATGTAATGAAATCTAGTGATATGAAATGTAGAAGAATCATGTGCGTGGTGCCCTGTCCGTGAATAGACTAGACGCGATTTCTAACATGTTCACGGTGGTTGCGGTTTCCAATCCCAGGGGACACCTCTGACTTTTCACTGTCATATGTGTATTGACATAGTCAATCACCACGCACTAAAACGGTGAAGGAAAATATCGTGAGGGAACCTGCATAGCATAGCGATTTATAACAAAATCTATGGTTTCCATATAGTCCGCCAACCCGTTCTAGGCCAGCATGGTGGACTATATGGCTTAACCACTCTCAATCGTACTCTCGATTGTAGAGGAGGCCCGTGCCCTGCAGGGGGACGTATATGGGCGGATACAGATGAAAAAGAAAAAAAGATCAAATAACAGAAGAGCTGCTTTTCAGAGATTGGAAGCCAATGATATGGCCGATTTTCCACGCTTAAGTTAACAAGATGTGAAATTGCTATCATTGGGGACATACCAGTTAAAACTACCACCTAAATAACAGTTTATATCTCATCGAAACTTATTGAGAAGCTGCTATGGAGGACATAACTGACTACGGAATTGTGACTTTTGCATGCACGTATACAGTACCGACATATGAGAGTAATATTATACTTTAACAATACCAGCTCATTAAACTTCCCTCTGCAAGGCATGCCTTAGCAATCGGAATACCTAAGTATCAGGCTATAGTCCACGCTGGCCAAGTGCGGGTTGGCGAACTTTAACTAGACAGAAATTCTAGAATATCTCTATGACATTCAGGTTTCCTTCATGATGTTTCCATCACCGTTATAGTGCAGGGTAATTGACTATCACTCTACACATGGCTTTGAGAAAACAGGCATGTCCTAGGATTATAATAACACCATATCAAATTGAAAAAAAATAAACAATAATAGTATGTGTACATAATATGATGTAACAAAAATGTTTAACTATAAAGTAAGATTTCTTCGATTGGACAGCGAATCAGGTCAAGCGCCCTTGATATCATTAATCTACACTAAAATACCTTTCTAACGATGTATCACTTATTCCGATTGGAGCTGGTACCAGGTTCCATACATTTGTGCCCATTGTCCTTTGGTCTAGTTAAAAAAATGGATCTAAAATATAAAAAAATGTAATACAAAAGTGTGAATTATAAGTAATAAGAACGCAAATTCCAAATGTTAATTAGTAAAGTCCAAACAATACGTACAAATAAAATTCAAAATATCCTAACTCACAGAATATAGCTGTTTGGCTTTAGTTCAGAAAATCAACATGATGTATGTCTTATACGTTATTAACATTAATATTGAATGTAGACTCAAATAATTATATTATAAATTTAATGTTTTACTTGCTTCTCCGAGCATAATTGTTAATTAACTAGTTTGAAACTCGAGTTTGACAAGATCTTTATTCATCAGCAGGATGCGATGGATTTCGAATACGTTCGCGAGTAGATTCAGACTCGTAAAGCAAGTGAAGTAATAAAAGATTGGGTACAAACTGTATAATCGATACTTTATCTTACCATTTTTCTTTTGTATCTTTCTTTGCAAAAATGAAAACTTTTACTGCTGCATTTAAACATATATCTAGCAGACATTAATGGGGATTTACGTAGCTTTGTTATATAAGGCGCTAACCTTACCAATTTTGTTAACATTACTGAATGAAAATTTCTTTCCACATGCAATATTTGCGTTTTGATATACAAATCTTTTGATAGCCTTTGTGGTGCAATGGGTAAGACGCCGACTATGTAACCAAAGGCCGCGAGTTTTATTCCCGTTTTTTATACTCACGACACAATAATCGATCTTATTGTGGGTTCAGGACTATTGTATGTAAAATTTGGATGTCATTTTTTATTATAAAACGATTTTGCTATAATTTATAATTCCTATTTCGATATGACTGCTTTGATTTTTTATTACTTTAGTCCAATACCTCATAGTGTATTTCATAACTAACTTTAATAGATAAATAATAAATCTAATAAATCCTCTTTTAGTCATCCTACAATCCATTGTAAGTTCTAACATATCATTAGTTCCACGCGATTTGAAGCACCAACACCACGAGACGTCTCCGCAACGTCAAATGATATACGAGGGGAATTTGGAAAATGAGAATAACAAACCATGAATAATTTGCTAACGTAAATTACACTTTCGCAAAACTATGCACGAGTGACGCAGATAACGCGAATGGATGTAATGTTTGGATGCTTTAGACTGAGTTGTGTTGCGTTGGAATATTAAATTAAGGATAATGCGAAAATGATTGATATGATGCTTTTAGAGGGAAGGTGAGAATAAAGAACAGTCTAGTTTCAAATAGTATGAAGGATGGAAGAAAGACAGTGGGTGAATGCTGGTTGCTGCCATTAAGTCACTGATAATAACTTTGCGGGAAGACCTATATGCAGTAATGGAGAATGTTGGAGATTTTTTAAATTTAAAGAACATATTAGTACTCAGTGTATGATCCGTACGCATCTATACTAATATTATAAAGCTGAAGAGTTTGTTGGTTTGTTTATTTGAACGCGCTAATCTCAGGAACCGCTGGTCCGATTTGAAAAATTATTTCAGTGTTGGATAGTATATTTATTGAGGAATGCTATAGACTATATATCATCACGCTATGACATAAAGGAGGGAAGCAGTTGTGAAATTTCTAGCAAATACGAGGAAATTATATTCGTGGTCCGATGGGTCGATAATCTATATTGATAATCGGAATAGAACATTTTGACCGCCATTTTGAAACGTGTATCTGCACCCGGGTGGAGCCGGGTCCGACCGCTAGTAATGAATAATTTGGGAATACAAAGTGAAGCATGGATGCGTACTCAGCTGTGAATGATGAATAAATTATAACCAACACTTTAAAAAGGAATGAAAATACGTAGGTAGCGTCAGTAAAATGTAATGTGCAATATCATAAAACGCCGCTCATAAGTTTATTACATTTAGCCATGATGCCCCACGCCCGTCATGACGGCGGCTAAAAGGTGTCAACAGGGTCGCAGGGTACTCGCAACGGTCATTCACTCATGTTTGGGTTACTATCAGGCTTAGCAGCATGGCATTGTGATGTTGTAGGACGGTTTGACCTTTCATATCGTCTAAAATTCTTATCAATAGTGAGTTTTGATATTATCATTTTAAAATTATCATCGAATGCCTCGGTGGCGCAGTTGCATTATGGTATGATTGCAAAGTTGTAGAATTGTGTCCGAATCCCAGGCCGATGAAAAGTGAAATTGGATTTGTCTATTCATTATAAACCCGAAGTTAGGAATTTATGCCCGATAAGGTGATGGGCTCGCCTCCTTTCACATCATGCGATGAAAAATACATGACATAACCTGGGCGTTCTGGTTGTCTACTCCTTTCTGAGAAAAGCGTATATATGTATGCAAAATTATTATCTAAAATATATTATAGCTTAAATTGCATATTATCTTTTCTGTTAGATTTGGGTCACTAATACAAACAGCTCCAGAGAAACAGAAAGTGACAATATAAAAGCGACACTCATAATACAAATAGAAGGAAATCTGTTAAAAACAAGAATGTCGCACCGAAAAATATCATCCTGTCTCCGGCAAAGTGAACAATTTCCACTTACTTCCACGTGAACATGTTATATTTATGAGCCACAATAGCGTCGTCCGGACAGAGACAAACGACGACCAAACAAAAGATAGTTTGTAAGTAGCGAGCGGGTTACCACGGAAACTCGATGTTCACTTTCACATTCACTAACAATACAGGTGTTTTCAATGAAAAGTTATGAGTTTGAAGGATATTTATGGACTTTGTGCCCGAGCTGCGGCCAGACTTGGAAAGGGGAAAATATTTCTATGAAACTGTGAAGCGACTAAAGAACGAGGTCAGAGTCGATGGTGATAGTTGGTGACGTAAAATGGATTGTTGCTGCCGATTGTGCTACGTGTGTTCTAGAAAATCCTGTTCAACTATTTAATTCTAAAGCATCAGTAGTGAATATTACTAATAAGAAGGAAGATGTACCAAATGTGTGATGATAATAAACAATATAAATTACACAGAGAAAACTCTTAAAATAATTGCAACAATCATAACAGAATCATAAAAACATTCGTTGCAACCGAAATTCCTACTAGTATTTTCAAAACCCGACAAATCAATAACAAAGCTCCCGAGAGAACTTGCATTGCTCGGATAGCAAAACGTCATCGTAGACAGTAACTTATGCTGGTTTACGTCGGATTTTGTTACCTGCTGCCAAAACAAATCACAATGGAAAGCGATGCCCGTAGATTGCATTACGTCATGTGTTCGCAATACCGCATCGGTACAGTTTAATTGGAACACAAAACGCGTTATTTTATCATTGCATATTTGCGTTTGTGAATTCTGAACATGTAAAAGAAATTAAAGACTATTTTACACTAGGGCGTACCAGATCGCATAATACATATATAGAATTACATGACGTCTACATACGAAGTAGATAGATGTAGCCGTAGCCGTAACAGTCCATATACGTCCCACTGCAGGGCACGGGCCTGCTCTACAATCGAGAATACAATTGAGAGTGGTTAGGATAGTCCATATAGGCCATATAGTAGATAGATGTGTTGATGAAGATAAAAGCCGTTAAAACTACTTCCAGTCTATCGCTAAAACTTTGGATGAGAATTTGTTCAGTAGTGTACTTTCTGAATAATGATGTTGAATCATTATATTGTGTCGTTCTTACAAATGCATTTTAGATACATACAGGCAGAGGTATCATTAATGACATATACGTACCGCCGAAGTTATTTCCATCCTAGGATGTGACAGAGGGCAAGCCTATTCTCATACCGGCTAATCCGGTTCCGAGCAAGTCATATTATATTAAATATATTATTATTACATTTCTAGTATTAAAAAACCAACAGAAATTAATTCAATCCTGTACTAGTCCTAGTCCTGATCGAAGTTTTGGGCATCGAACCTAGGAACACATCGCGTACAACCTGTGCATGCTTTTGATACATAAATGATTTGAGAACAAAGTTAACAAAAATGCTTTACATTACAACTACGGAAAATTATTCGAATTCGCCTCAGCAAATAATTAGATCGAGTACAGTATATATACTAATTCATGTACTTTTTATACTTGCACGTAAAAATATTTCCACTGCACTTACTACTTCCATAATTTAAGCAATTAAAATTATTTTCTTCACTCGCATATTTTTAATTTCAAAAAGTAACTCACTAACCGTGCGCATAAAATATGTTTACGATCCACTGTACCGGCGCGGAAAATAGGGACGGTTATGGCATTTTCAGTTTTCAAATACCTTACTTTCTTCTTCTATCATATTACTAGCGGCCCGGCCCAGCTTAGCCTGGGTAGTGGGTACAGATACTTTTTAATTCCAGTCTATATGAGTAAGATTGTGTGCTGTTTTTTATTTAAACTAAATATGACGGCCGTTCTCTAAACTCCTTTTCACATCCCATCTATCGACATACAAATTATTATTTTGCTATGAAGATATTATAAAATTGTTCTTACTCCGATAAAAACTAATGCAGACAAACAGACAGACAGAGTTACTTTCGCCTTTATAATATTAGGAAGCATTATATGTGTTTAAGAAGCCGAAAAGTCTCTCGTAGTTTCCGATACCCACGACACAACTTTAAATCTTATTGTAGCGTCAGAACTATATATGTGACTGTTATTTATTTATACATATATTAAAAAACATGACATTGTCCAATTATTTTTTTGTGTGGAATATTGGGTATTTGACAATCATTGTCAGTCGATACTTTTGTGTAGCGACACTATACTTAAAACCACGTGTAGCATCTTGACATTCTGTATCTGTATCTGTATCAGCCCATATACGTCCCATTGCAGAGCACGGGCCTACTGTACAATCGAGAATACGATTGAGAGTGGTTGGGCCATGTAGTCCACCACTCTCTTAACATTACCAACATATAAATAACTACCGTTGGTAATTAGTATCGATCTCAATGACCTCTAAATTAACAAAATCCATTTAACACCAGTGACATCTAACCTTCAGGTGACATATTTACGTCACCTATCTGTATTGTAATAGACAATAATAAAAAAAACTCGTCTGCGAACTCATAGTAGATCCGAAGTCACATGTCCAAAGAATATTAATTATACTGTAATTGGTTTAGGTTCCCAACGTATGGTATTCGACATGTGATTTTTATCTCGGATATATTATTGGCTATTTACCGAGGATAAGTCTTGTAATCGTACTTGATGTTCTTGAATTAAGACGATATAATGTTCCGTAATATCTTTGTTCACATTAAATGTTTTTTATTATATGGTATTTTGATTCTTGATTTTATTAAGCTTTTCGTGTCCTAAGATCTTCAGTAAAAAAGATAAGGTAAATAAGTATGACTATAAAGAGACAGCTTAATTAAAATTGGTTGGAGCAGCTGAAATTGACATGAAATCCTAGGGCAAACGTGTCTATGTATGTGAAATTAGGTATGCATCGTAATCAGTTTATTGCTAACTGCAATGATTGACCTATGATTGACCTCTAGCATGTCCCGGTCCCTTACAGTCTCTCCTACAGTCCAGCTACGTAAATCTTCTTCTAAGGGTCCAACTACATCTTACTTTTTCGAAATTTATTTATGACGACTTATACAAAACATATTTATGAACACCATATGTTGTGAGAGTTCAGGCACTTTTGTCGGGTGTGAATTATACAAAAAATATTATGTATGGTAAAGTAAACTAAATTCCAGATTACAGAAATCTGCATCGAAATAATACAGATCGGATTATCTGTACGTAGCTTTATTGCATACAATTTGCCACCACTCAAATTGCAAATTCTGAATGACATAGATAGCAGTTTATAGTATACGTGATATATGAATATTGCTACTGCAGATAATACAGATGCTGTTAAGGTTAGTTAATTTCTATTTGTTATATCAAAATTACAAAGCATTATGTATAAACATCAGTTAGCCAGATAACCCAGCTGTTTTAAGAGTATTTTACAGCCATTATCTTTTATGAAAATTCTCATTCTGCTTTATTAAACAGTGTAGTCATTAACAGTAATGAATTTATTGATCCAACTTTCATTATTCTACGATATTTAACTTTCCATTTTAATATTTAAAAACGCTTTGAAACACATCAAATATGTATTCATATCGGTTCATATCGAGATTCTTTATGAATATTTCGTCCAGCTCCGCTCTCACAGCCATTTCAACGGATACAGTTACAGTAAAAAAAAAAAACTAACAGCCAAATACAAAGCCAAATAGACGCAGCTATATACATTAGAAAGACCAATAGCGATTGTCCCGAGCTCACGATGGAAGCAATAAAAACCCGAAACAGGAATCAACAGAACTGCTCGTATTATTTCAAAGTCTCATGTTCAGAGATCTTTACGGTTAAATGAACATTACCAGCTTACTATGGCTGTCTCGGAATGCTCACATCGGAAGTTTTACTTATATTAATGCTATTTAAATGCGAATTGACCCTCATATGCATACTTAAGCAGCATTGGAGTATTCGTGAACGGAATGCTTGTTATTTAACTTGACGCAATCGTAAAGACGATGTTGAGTGTGAGAATGTATCCAGACTTAAGGTTAACAAGGTAAATGTGGTTTCAAATAAACGTAAGCGCGAAACGAGATATTTATTCCAGCCGTGTAATTGGAATTAAAGCTGAATGAACTGTTTTCATTCGTTTCGTTAATGGTAATCATTTGACAAACGTGAAAGTATGGACGTCAGAAAATATCGTTTTTAATTTGAACTGGATTCGATAAGTATCTGCAGATTTTCGGATTTCATTAAATATTTGCGCGGATTATTATGCGCAATGATATTTTATGTAATGAAACATAGTAAATTCGTAAAAATATGTTACTTATTTTATGCAATCTGATTACAAAAAATTAAATGATATGTATTTATTGGTCACGTAGGCAATTTAAGAGCTCTTATGACAAGCCAATGCACATAGAACTTAATCTCTATTTACAATATATTTTCTATACTTAGTATTACCTATTTTAATTTCTTGCTTTATTTAATTAATTAATTTATTTTTAAATTAATTTTGTTTTTATTTATAGTAAGTTTTATTTATTTATTTAGGAGTAGGATCATCTTTCAGCATGTCTCGCGTTCTTTCGACCAGCCTTCTTCCCTCTTTTCTTCCTTTGTCTGACTTTCTTTCGCTACTCAGCCGTAAGGAAATATAACACTAAAATGAGACTAAAGGAGAGTGCATATTCATAGTATCGGTAAAAATATCGTAGATCTCAATACTGCTTAAAATTTATTATAGATTTTTTATAGTTTGTCCGTAAACGTTTTTTCCTACATAATACTCGTAATATAGGTTTCATCGAGGGACAATCTCGGCACCGAAACTAAGTTTCATATTAAAATTGGCATTCTCCGTTGTCGAATGATTCTATGAATAATCTACTCACTCAAGATGCTCCTTATAAATGTCGAAGTCATTGAAGACAATCTCGACTATCTCGTGCGGCGCGGCGACGAAGGTGTAGAGCAGGCAGTCGAGGCGCGGCGGGTAGGCGCGCGGGTAGTCGGGGCTGCTGAACGTGCCGCGCTCCTTGCCGTATGTCGACGAGAACCGGATGCACGTGCAACCTGACAAAATTAGTATTTTGGGGTTGGTTTAAAATAGATTGGGATAAAATGGGGATAGTACATGATTAATTTTCTAAAGGGGCAACGTGAAGTAAATGTAACAAAAGAAGAGTATGCGTGAAGTTTTGTACAATGTATAACAACAACAACCTCAGTAAGAAAATGAAAGTAAAGTAGGTAAAACACCAAAAAATCGGTTCGTTCTAAGAATAATAATTTGAGATAAATGTTTGTGTGATAAACAAATCTTATATTTAACTTTTAATAATGTGAAATATTTTCGTAGACATTTCAAACACGATTTCTATAGCATAATTTGAAATGGGTACGATTACTAAATATCGTAACAGTTTGAATTTATTTATTTATATACTCATATGGAAAATCGCTTGGGTACCACTGCAATGTACATTTCTCCCGCCAAACAACAGTGTAATTGCACTTTTGTGTGCCGCCATGTAGAATATTATAGCTAGAATAACGACTGGACATATTGAGACTTAACATCTTATGTCTCAGGATGGCGAGAGCAATGGAATGCCAAACATTGCTTTATAATAATGTTCGATTTTGCTACTGTACATGAGCCGTTGTATGGCTTACTTCAGGCAAATGGCATGCTTGTCTCGTCATTAATTTTAAAAAATAAACATAATATTTTTGTGCGGCCCACAAATATTTCTTCCGGGTCTGGGTGTTTGTGAGACCGAAAAGTCTCTCGTAGTTCTTGATACCCACGACACAAGACTCGATCTTAGTGTGGAGTCAGGACTATGTATGTGACTGTTGGGTGTTATTTATTTATTTATAATTTTGAACATAATCTGATTCAAGTTCTAAACCAATCTCATACACCTTACGTAAGCACATTGAATAATTAAATAGTTACCTCTATTTAATTTTGGTTCGAGGTAAGGAAGCTCTTTAAGCTATTTGATACTTGCGTTCACTTAATTGAATAACTGAGCGTTTCAAGCATTTGCACTTCCTACTAAACTCGCTAGAGTAGTTAATTTTGTGAACAAAAGTGGTTTGTGGGCAGATTGTCTATTTTACTTTTCTTTGGAGAACGATTGCTCACATGGTTAGACATTTTGGAAGAAATTCTCTGGTAGAAAAATATAAAATCATTTTTTTTCGTTAGAGATACCAGTAAAACTACGCACGGTAAAATATTAGGCGTCAATTACTTACGTAAGTAACTTAGGAATAAGAATAATTGGTCGCTTATGAATGATAATATCGTAAAACCCACGGGCAATTAAAATTATTGCTCCATTAAATATAATGAAACTTCAAAAATGTATTATGATGATAAGATTTATATAAAAGTATGTAGCTATGCTGTGGCTTAAGAGAGAGAGATAGCTATAGCGAATAGTTGGGCTTATGTAACATAAATTTAGTAAAGTTTTGACTTACAAATATGATACTGATGATACTTTGATTATTGTAACAATCAAATTTAACATGTATAAAACACCTAATTGTGAAGCTAAATTAAATGTCCGAAAAGCACCAATAACACTTAACAAAAGGTCAAAAACGGAAATAAGAAATGTCACAAATTAATGTGACAAAGTATCACGCGATCCGACGCTTTGGTGTTGATGAATATTTTATGTTCAAATCCTTTCCAGTCTTCGCGAATTCACCGTCATCTTATACGTTGTCGAATGAGATATTCAACGTGTTATTTTCGACTGAATTGCAGATACACTTAGCGTTGTACAAATGTCGAATTACATCAGAGGGAATGTTCGTATTCTGTTTTACTCGTTTCCGAAACCTCTTAGCCGTTTCCCTTGCGTTATGTGGCGTCATTTACGTGACGTCATTTATAAGACTAGTAGGATGTTGTTTTTGTTTGGAAGCGTTTTTTTTTTATTATTGATGGAATGTAATCCATATTTTTCTATTCATTAACAGCTCAGAGTCAGGAATTTGCTTTGCCTACCCTTTCTGGGATATAGCCGTGATTTTATGTATGTATGTATGTAGTACATAAATAGCTTAGCATATACGTATAAAAAGGAAGCATAAGAAAAGACGTTAAGGTTTAAAAAAGACCACCAACAAAAGATAGGAAACTGAATGAATACAAATCTCATTTCTAATAAATTGCAAGTACTACGTGGGTTAATTAAGAAATACATGCACAAACTAGCACAGTAGCGGTACATCAGGTTTTTATCACGTGTGTGGTTGTAATCTAAATGGATGCTCGTATAAACTGAATCCAACTTTGAGAATATTGCTGCCTGGAATTTGGAAAGGATTTGTTTTTACTATACGTGAAACTAAATCAATTTCTGGAAAATACCATATATGTTTTGACTACTACAAAGTTTTTATAATGGTAAATACATGGAAATCCAGGTAAAGCATTGCCCACGTTTTTTGGCTTAGGATATATTTGCATTATAACAGGTTGCCAATATAAAATGGAAAATATTAGGAGGCGTTCCAAAACCCCACCACAACGAATGTATACAGAAGTGCGACAACAGTATTGCAAGATTTTAGTGTTATTCTCCCAGCAAACAGGTAAATGAGCAAGCGGATTACCTGATGGTAATTTATCACCGCCCATGAACATCTGCAACCCCAAAGTTAGGCCTCGGAAATTACAGCCAGGCCACAAAACACGACGCTGTTATTTCACGTGTTCCGTGAAACAGTACCACGAGCTCGCCTGCAATGTGCTTTTGAATAATGGTATGTAAATAAAACTGTTATATTTGGGCTTGCAAGGTTAATGAGTAGTGGTGGTGGGGTATCCGGAATTCATATGCTAAGTAGCAACATTGGTACAAAATCCCTCGCCCGCATGGCCACTAGCAACAATGATATAAAACTCCTCGTAAATATTAAACTAAATCCTATAATTTCACAATGGGTTTAGTCTGTGAAAAACCTATATTAATCGCGAAGGCAAAATTATATGAGATGTAATTATCTCTAGTGAGTGAATATTAATAAAATAGGAATAATTATTATACTCAAATAATATCATAAAAAAAACTCACATATTCATATACATATTTCTAAGATGTTTGACTCATTGTGCACTTACCTGAACGTCATTTTTTTATGAACGCTGCCCATAATAAAATAATTACCAAACATCTTAGGTTATTATATTATTAATAATTTTTAATTAATTAAAATCTTTATTTTACACAAATATTAACAAAAACATTATACACAAACAATAATAAAAAGATCATACAAATGGGCTCTACAGTAATGTCGCACAGATAACCATGGTATAGATTTAAAAGAAGGAGATAATGAACACTTTAAAAATAAAGATTGAATGCTAAATAACAACAATTAATCATATAATTATACGAACATTATACAAACATTTTCGTGAAAGCAGAAGCACATTCTGACAATTTGCTCACTTCTCCAAATAAGCAGAAGAATTAACAGCCACACCTGCATGCATAATGTACGAAGGAAGCAATATCAACATCTAAACAAAATATTATCCAGAGAGTTCTGTTTACGATCGTGAAGTTCGTAAAGTCAAATCATTAAATTGTCTGTAACTCCGTCTTTGAGTTTCAAGTTAAGCGTTCCGCTGTACCATTTATATGTGACTTCCGATGAGGAAAGTTTATTGTCGCTTGCTGTTGATACTTGACACATGTTCCTAACTTTCTTCACGAGAGTTCCTTTTGTTTAAATCGTATCCAATTTTAATTGGACGAAGAGTTTCGTATGTTCTTCCAACAGGTTGCTGTGGAAATTCTTGGCAGAGGTATTATTGGTAGTAGGTCTATCATATATGAGAGGTCATCTGGATAGCTAGCTCGGTAATGTATATTTCTTCCGTCAAACAGCAGCGTAAGTGTACTTTTGTGTTCTGGAAGGAAGGACGTTGTAGCCAGAGTAACTACTGGACATAATGAGACTTAACATATTATGTCTCAGGATGGCGAGCGCAGGAGAATTCTCAATCGCTTAACATCAATTGAATGGCATGCTTTAGTAATTCATTGCTATAAAGAAAAGAAGCTTTAGTTCAATAGTGATCTATGTATGGCTGAAAATGAAGAATATAGCAAATATAAAAAGTAGTGTTGTCTCATTGGTCTTTAGTAGAGTGGATGTGCTGTACCCCGAGGTGTAATTCCAAGGTCTCGTCTGCGATTTTTTATTCCAAATCAGTTTGTTTGACTCAGGTTTAGGTTATTTTAAGATATAACTGAAGTCTAGCATGTAAAATAGAAGAACGCTTAATTATAGCATTAGGGTGGTCAAAAGAAAATGGGCGTTTGATGCAAATAATGCAAGTAATTTATTTCCATTGAATATTATCTATCTAGGTCCCGCTTGTTAAATACCCCTCTTTAAACCAAGAAACTGTTTCAAAATCATAAAGACGTAAGTCCATACTAAACCCCACTCCTCTGAATTCATTTTAGGTACATGCTAAATTCCGCCTTATTTATGTACAATTCGTGAAATATGCAAATAGGAATTCCTTGGCAACGCGTCTGACAGATGATCGACGTTTGAACGTATAAAAAACGACTCACAAAAGAGTTATTACGTGATGAAAATGTAATATTCATTTTGTTCAGCTAAAGTGAACGCGAAATGAAATTATGTAATGTGCGTAATGTTTTGTAAATGTTTTGTTGGTGTATTCGCGAATTCAGCCTTGAACGGAGTATACGCGGCTTATTTCAAATAATTTCCCGTGTACATTGCGAAGGTGGGAAATTCGTAAACATTTGCTTAGGATATGTTGTTTAGTTATAATATAAACCTTTGCATGTACGTTCTACTGAATATTTTTTTCTGGCAGATGGCATGCCATTCGCTTGATGTTAAGCAATACGACCACTTATGAATAGTAGTAAAACCAAACAATGCTTGGCATTCTACTGCGTTCGCCATCCATATTAAATCTCAAAATATCCAGTAGGTAGCTACTCTGGCTACAATGTCCTTCAATCGGAAATATAACAGTGCATTTACACTGCTACTTGATGGAAGAATTAGAAATTGCGGTGGTGCCTACCCAGGCGACCTTTAATATATGAAAGACTTACCACCAGTAAAGTGTGAACGAATAAAGCTTATATTAATATAGATTGTTAGTTCCACTGTTTGAATTAAATATGAAAACCAGCGCTGCGGTTTAGCATCTTTTATCACACAACACAATGCTGAGATCCTGTTTATTTTTTCTACATACACACTCTAGCTTTTTTCCCAGAAGGGGTAGGCAGAGGTGTCAGGACGACCATATTTTATAAGTATAACGGAATAAAATTGTAACATATTTAGAAAGAATAGCTGATAATGTGGAATGATGAACATTTTACAATCACACTCATAATAAAAAAATCATAATTCATTTTATATCATTACTTATACCGCTTATCTTTACAAGAAAATTACAGTAACTCTGGACCACTTAAATATATTATATCTTTAAATACAGGAATCGAACCCATAGCTTTTAATTTTCCACTTGGTCAACTATTTCAGCCCGGGAATCTTACGTATGGAACCGCATCGCCTGGGGGTAATCACGAGACTGAAAAGCTGCCGCGGCTTTTTGTGGTCCATCATTTATATTATAGTAATTCGGAATTCGAATTATGAAGTAACCATAATATCCAAATGGCATCCGTTAAAATTTAAACGATCAATAAATGACAAATAAAACAGTATTTAATCGAAACAATTCATTGAAATTGCTCTCAATAACATACGGTACTAAGATCTTTGTACTTTAAAGTACTTGGCTCATTTGTGTGCCGATATATTAATACATATTATTTTAATCACATTTAAGAAAATCGTTTAATGGTGCAGGGTAAAATCTTGAGGAAACCTGGGAGATTACTCTGTAAATGCACAATGAAATAATTCGTATATAATATAAATAAGAAAAAATAGGAAAGAAATAATGTTATGCCCCTCCGTTTGAATATTGGTATTATTTAATGTATATAATAAAGTTTTTTTTTTATTGATATGAATAGCAGAATCTTATATTATATCTCTATCTTATTGTATCTCTTGCGTGATGCTTAGCGATGTAATCGCTCACAAACAGTAGAAAAACCAAACAACACCTTGAACTACAAAGCAATACTTGGTATACGCTTGCAATACTGAAACATAAGATGTTAAGTCTCAATATGTCCAGTAGTTACTCTGGCTACAATGTCCTTCAAACCGAAACTCAATAATGCATCTACACTATTGTTACAGACGGACTCTCACATTTGAGAGACCTACCACTAGCAACTTACAAAAAGTTCTTTTTTCACGAACTATAAGCAACTTACATACATATAATTCAACGTGTAAACCATGCTAACATTGTAATTTGCGCTCCTACATACAAATGTGGCTCCTTCACAACAATTTATAACAAAAGAATAGAAATATTTAATAATATGCTATACCTGGATAACATGACCCACCAATATGCCACTTTACTAGACTCAAATGCTGGTCTTTCATATGACTATAGAATGTTCTCAGGACGACAAGGTCGGTTAAATGACGCAGGAATGGAAAATATTTTTTTTAACATCAAAAATGTAATACTTAATAGTGAAGCGAATAAGAACAATTACAAAACCAACGTGACTAAAAATATGTTTTTTCTATAAACACCTAACAATTATGCATCAAAATATTGCTGGTTTAATAAATAAGTCGGAACAACTGATAATACATTTAGAGGAACTGTTAGAACAACAGGCAACCATTGTGGATGTAATTTGTATAACTGAACATTTTATGGAAAGCGGACATGAGGATCTACTAAATATACCGGGATATAAATTGGCAGCATGCTTTTCTAGGGAAACAAAACGAGGAGGAGCGTGCATTTTGGTAAAAAACGAACATCAATATAACGAATTGGAAAAAGTGAAAAACAATTCATTTTCAGGAGTATTCGAATGTTGTGCAATAGAGATAAAACATCTTAACGTTATTGTTGTATGTATCTATAGAACACCAAATCAAAGTAACCTTGATACTTTTTATACAAAACTAGATTATATATTATCATCAATCTGCTATAAACGACAGAAAAAAGTTGTCATATGTGGTGACTTCAATATTAATATGTTAAAAAAAGACAAAACGGCTGCTGAACTTGAAAATTACCTACTTAACTATAACCTTAAATTGCAATTCTACCAACCAACTAGATTACAAAGCCACACTTGTATCGACAACATTGCAATCAATTTCTCAGAAAAATGTAACCCTAGCGTACTTGACTTGAATTTGTCAGACCACACAGCGCAAACCATAAAAATTCCTGTAAAAAAATTCTGTGTACTAAATGGTTGGAATATACAAATGCGCGACTATAGTAATGAAAACTTGGTCAAATTTAAAACTTGCCTGAGTTCTTTATCTTTTTGCGATGTTTATTCCTCAGAAGATGTTGATGCCGCCTACAATTCATTCATTGAAATATTCAAACTATTTTATGATTTGTGTTTTCCTATGATCTGTGTAAAAATTAAATCAAAAAGGAATCCGAATTGGTTAACACCTGGTATAAAACGTTGTAGTAAAAATAAAAGACATCTTCTATGGCAGTATAGATTAAATCCAAACCATTATAACCTTATACAGCTAAAGAGATATTCTTATAGACTCAAAAAAATTGTAAAACTAACACAAAAAGCAAAAAACAATTATATAATAAGTACGTCAAAAAATAAGAGTAAGGATACATGGAAAATAATTAACGAAAGCAAACACTTCCAATATGACTACATACTGGAAATTAATAATCATGGGGATTTAATAACGGATCCCACAGAAATAGCAAATATTTTTAACAATCACTTTGCTGACCAAGCTAAATTAATCTCTAAGTCTACTCTGCCCATTTATCCAATGAGTTCTAATATCTATTGTCAATCTATGTTCCTTGCTCCAACTACACCTCAGGAAATTTGCAAAACTATACAATGTTTAAAAAATAAAGTTAGTGTAGGTTATGATGGCATTTCAACTAAAGTTTTAAAGTTCGCTTCAGAAGTGGTATCGGGACCTATAAGTCACATAATTAACACATGCATTTCTTCTGGTGTTTATCCACATAAATTAAAACCGACCATTATCAAGCCTCTATTTAAAAAACATGACAAATGTGATGTAAATAATTATAGGCCTATTGCTCTTATTTCTGTGATGTCTAAATTATTTGAAAAAATCATCTATAAAAATATGTATTCTTACCTCACCAAACATAATATTCTAATTCCAGAACAAAAAGGTTTCAGAAAAAATCGCTCCATCAACATGGCAATATATGACTTTCTTAATATGATAATGACAGACATGAATGAAAGAATTCCCACTAGTGCTATTTTTATGGACATGACAAAAGCTTTCGACTTAGTAGACCATAATGTTCTATTGCAAAAACTTTATACGTATGGTATACGAGGTAATGTTCTATCGCTCATAAAGTCGTACCTTAGCAATAGAACTCAATTTACAGAAATAAAACGAGTTTGTATTAATAGAAAAAAAGAACTTAAATTTGTCTCCAATGAACGCAATATATCATGCGGAGTTCCGCAGGGCAGCGTGCTAGGACCGCTGTTATTTCTAATTTATATAAATGATTTTCCAAAGCATGTATCATATCCTATGGTTCTTTTTGCTGATGATAGTACTCTTATTATAAGGCAAAGGAAAAACACTGACTACGATAAAGAAATTAAGAATGCATTACACCAATCAGTAGAATGGCTAAATAGAAATAACCTAATACTTAACTTAACAAAAACTAAAATTATGACTTTTAAACAAAGAATGAATAACCCTACCATTAATTTGACCTTTAATAATGAAACAATAGAAGAAGTAACATGTACGAAATTCTTAGGCCTAACAATAGATAATAAACTAAACTGGAAAGAACATGCATCAGTATTAGTGAAAAAAATAAACAAATTTGCGTTCGCTCTCTATAAACTCAATAAAGTAGTTAACCAAACAGCCGTCCTCACTGCCTATCATGGATATGTCGGCGCTATATTGCGTTACGGAATTATTTTTTGGGGTAACTCGTCTGAAAAAGAGTCTATCTTTAAAGCTCAAAAAAGATGCATCAGATCCATTTGCGGACTTAAAATGACAGATACATGTAAACCACACTTTATATCACTTAAAATCCTAACATTGCCTTCCCTTTACATTTACGAAAGCTCATTATTTGTAAAAAACAATAGCGAGTATTTTAAAAAAGTAGCTGAGCAACATACAAGCATAAGACACAACTATTTACATGACATATCTTTAAGACCCTCAAAGACAGCTTTACTCCACAAGAGCACATTTTGTATGGCTCCAAAAATCTATAATAAATTACCATATCAAATTAAACAGTTAAACTCAATACAATTTAAAAAACAATTACATGCCTTTCTAATTAGCAGGTGTTACTATACAATTAATGAATTCCTTGTTGATGACTTAGGAAAATTAAAGTGAAAAGTTAAAAATATTTAGTTATTAAATGCTATTATGTAAATATGATGTATTAGATTTTCTGAACGACGACTTTCATTAATTAGACATGATTTTATACATTAATTATATTTTGTCATTTCTCTTATATTAATTATTTGATAATCATAATGACTACAAAAAATGTATTTCGAATTAAATTACTGACGGAATAAAAACTGACGGAAGTCACACTTGTATGCCAATTTGTAGGCAGATCATAGAGCACCTAACTATGTATGTATCAACCCTGTACCTATGTATCACAAGTGAAATAAAGAATTTTGAATTTTGAATTTTATATAAACTCACGCCTTTTTCCCAGAAGGGGTAGGCAAAGTTGCCAGCGCACCTACATTACGCCTTGTATGTTCCGTCCCACGATGTGATAGGCGGCGAGCCTATCGCCATATCGGGCACAAATTCCTGACTCAAGGCTGATTTTGAATAGAAAAATTCTATATTACTACCCAACCCGGGATTCGAACCCGAGATCTCAGCTTTGTAACCGTACTCTAGTACAACTACACCGAGGCAGTTATAAGCAACTTTTATCAAAATAAACGGTGTCTAATTCAATATGAAAATGCAACTGCGCAAAGAATAAAATATTACAAACTATTTTCATCATCATCATCATCATCATATCAGCCACAGGAAGTCAACTGCTGAACATAGGCCTCCCCCAATGATCTCCACAATGACCTGTTGGAAGCGGCCTGCATCCAGCGACTTCCTGCGACCTTAGTCAGATCGTCCGTCCACCTTGTAGGCGGGCGTCCAACACTTCGCTTGCCTGTACGTGGCCTCCAGTCGAGAACCTTTCGGCCCCAACGGCCATCAGTTCTACGAGCTATGTGCCCGGCCCACTGCCACTTCAACTTGCCAATCCTATGGGCTATGTCGGTAACCTTGGTTCTCCTACGGATCTCCTCATTTCTGATTCGATCTCGTAGGGAAACACCGAGCATAGCCCGCTCCATGGCTCGTTGAGTGACTTTGAGCCTTTTAATGAGGCCCACAGTGAGAGGCCACGTCTCGGTGCCGTATGTCATCACTGGTAACACACAACTATCGAAGACTTTCGATTTTAGGCACTGAGGTATTTTGGACGAGAAGACGTCGCGAAGTTTCCCGAACGCTGCCCAACCGAGTTGGATTCGCCGATTGACCTCTCTCTCGAAGTTGGACCTGCCTAACCGGACCACTTGTCCTAAATAGACATATTCGTCTACAACTTCGAGAGTCGAGCCCCCAACTCCAATGGGGGTGAGCACAACATGGATATTCGACATGATCTTCGTTTTATCCATGTTCATTTTAAGACCCACCTGTTGGGAAACTCGATTAAGGTCTTCGAGCATAGTGCTAAGGTCTTCCAGCGATTCTGCCAAGACTACAATATCGTCGGCAAATCGAAGGTGAGTAATATACTCGCCGTTGATGTTGATGCCGAATCCTTTCCACTGCAAGAGCTTGAAGGCATTTTCCAGCGCGGCAGTGAACAGTTTCGGAGATATGACATCTCCCTGTCTCACGCCTCTCTGTAGTGGAATAGCCTTCGTGCTCTGATCCTGTACTCGGACCGACATGGTGGCGTTGTTGTATATACACCTCAACACTTCGATGTACCGATAATCTATGTGGCACCGCTGAAGAGACTGTAGCACAGCCCAGGTCTCGATCGAATCAAAGGCTTTCTCACAGTCCACAAACGCTAAACAAAGCGGCAAGTTATACTCCTCGGTTTTTTGTATAACCTGCCGTAGCGTATGAATATGGTCTATGGTACTAAAGCCTTTTCGGAAACCGGCTTGTTCGGGAGGCTGGAAGTCATCAAACCTGCCTTCGAGACGATTTGTGATGACCCTTGAAAACAACTTATAGACATGGCTCAGGAGCGAGATGGGCCTGTAGTTCTTCAGCAAAGTGTTATCACCTTTTTTGAAGAACAGTACCACCACGCTCCTGCTCCATGCCTCCGGCGTTGAGCCCTCGAGGAGAACGGAATTGAAGAGCCTCTGAAGGACTTTCAGTACCGGCGTTCCGCCCGCTTTCAGAAGCTCTGAAGTGATTCCGTCCTCACCCGGCGCCTTGTTGTTTTTAAGTTGTTTGAGGGCCATCTCAATCTCAAACAGGCTGATGTCCGGGATATCATCGCTAAAGTGTCGGATTAACTCGGCTCTCGGGTCTTCGGCCGAGCTAACAGTAGGTTCGGCAACCGAGGTGTAAAACTGTCCGTAGAACCTCTCGATCTCCCTTAATACCTCTGCCCTCGTCGATACCACGCGGCCGTCTTCCGTCTTCAGCCTAGACAACTGGCTTTGCCCAATAGACAAGTCTCTTGCAAACACTTTGGAGCCTCCGTTCCGCTCAATTGTCTCCTTAATGCTCACAGTATTGTGAGCACGGACATCGTGTCGCAAGGACTTCCAGATCCGTCTATTGAGCCGCCGATATGCTTCGGCGTCAACGGAAGACTGCAGCGTCAAAGATCGACGTTCGGCCATGAGGTCAAGAGTGTGGATCGAGAGTTTTTGTGGTCTATCTCTACGGCGAGGTCTAAAATACTTAGATCCCACCGTATGGACAGCTTCTACCAAACCGCTGTTTAACTCGTCCACTGCAAGGTTTTCTTTTAGACAATCAAAGCGATTTGTCAACTCGAGTTGAAAGCTCTCGGGGTTTTGGATATGGGCGCGAGTAGGTCGGAGCGTAGACTTCATCAAGCTGCGCCTTTCTAATTGGACGTTGATATTCAATGTGCCCCTAACCATTCGGTGATCGCTACCAGTTTTCACCCTGTTGATCACAGAGACATCACTGAACATCCGTCTATTCGTCGTCAAGATGAAATCTATCTCATTTCTCGTAGAACCGTCAGGACTCAACCAGGTCCATTTCCTGTGAGGCGGCTTCTGGAAAAAAGAGTTCATCGCGAAGAGTCCCTCTTTTTCCAGAAAGTCGGCCAGCCTCTGACCCCTGAGGTTCCGTTGCCCATGTCCAAATTGCCCCACTTTCAACTCTGCATCGCTTCTCTTGCCCAACTTTGCGTTGAAGTCCCCCATAACAACATTGAAGTAGGTTTTGGAAGTATGTATGGCCCGACTAATGTCCTCATACATCTCCTCTACTTCTTCATCTGGGTGTGTCGAGGTCGGCGCGTATACCTGTATGACCTTCAACGAATATCTTTTGGATATTCTGAGTATAAGGTATACTACCCTGCTCGACACACTTTCGATGGATACGATGTTGTTGATGAGAGACCTGTGGACGAGAAATCCGACACCTCCTCGGGACTGTTGGTCGTCCCCCCGGTAGAAGAGCAGGTTACCAGACTTCAGGGTTATCGTATCCTCCCCGAATCTTCGGACTTCCGATAACCCCAGAATATCCCAGTGTAACCCGCTCAGTTCTTCTTCCAGTTCGACAATCTTCTCGTCTGTCCTCAAACTGCGTATGTTGTGTGTTACCAGGGCCAGTCGTCGTCGGGGGTGGTAGCCGGGGCCAACCCGGGGATTCTTAGCACCCCCTGCCCCACCGTAACCATGGCTGCTACCATCGCCAGGAATAGTGGGGCTGCCGGGGACTGGGGGCCTGGTCAATTTTTGTGTCGCCATTGAGGGGTATTTGCCAATACTCGCCACGCTTGGCAGGCGGGTTGGCGAGCGCAGGAGGGGGCTCGCGCTGACGACGCTGCTGCCCATCATCAGCGGGGGAAGGAAATAGGGTTTGTGAGTAGAAGATATAATGGGAAAGGAGAGTATGGCCTGTAGGAGTGGATACTGCAGTCATGGAAGGGAATGTTTGTAGTGACTGCAGTAGCTCGGGGGGCCGAGGTCGCGTACTCGTAGCACCTATTCTAGGACAAGCCATGACCACTAGATAGGAGCACCCCTGACCTAAAACTATTTTCAACCAATAAATAATTACACGTTATTGGTAAAATGTACACAGTTAATACATTAAACATCCCGTTCAGATTTCACGCATATTATTCATAAACGTATGAGTAAATTTCATTGTTCAAATATTAACTCACTTTGTTTAAAGGTTCAATTTATGCATAATTTTCTCTCACGCACAACTGTTTTGTGGTGTAGGCTCGCCTTTTAGTATTTTCGTATCGATATATATACAAACATATAAATTAATATACACATAAGTTTGTATGTTTTACAGTACATATATATATTAATTTATATGTTTTTGATCAGCTTTGAAAGTAGACGCTAAGCCATTTACTTCAATTATAATTTGCATACAGATTCAGCAATCGAATTTCCGTGACTGACAATTACAACAATGATGAAAATTTAGGTATTGTGAAATTATTTAACAATATTAAAAAAATATATATAAAATGAAATTTACATTTAATCAATCATTTTTATGTTGCAAAAAATAGGGAATCATTGAAAATATTTTATAATCCTAAAATTGTAAGTTGAATTTTTAAAAATCCAAATATTTAAATTTCGAACCCCAAGCCACATCCATTAAGCCTGTTCGTTTGTTGTCAATTAGTCAGTATAAGAGTTCCATTAAATAGACTCCGATTTACAAATTGAAGCAGCGAACTGTTTCACTGCCGAATTGAATAAACAATAAATATATATCAGCAAATAAAGAGAGTAAATTTACGCAGTGAGCATATCTTTTATAGAATCAACAATTTATCTCGCAGTATCCTCCACGAAATCGATAGCAAACAACGGCTGCGTCTGACAGAACAAGTGAAGTCTGCAAACAATGCTAAATGTGAAAAGAAAGGAAACATAGTACATTAGATTTGCTATTTCATAATCTTTTAAGGCAATATGTGTAATTGAATTGTATACTTGTATGTATTCAATGTGTCTCAGATCTGTTATATAGGAAGTGCTGTCACATCACGATTTACAGGCGCATTGAAAACACGTTGCTTAAAATTTTAGGAACGGTGTTTATTTTTTTGGAAAGTTGTCTTTTATAAAAATGCCCGGGAATGAAAGATCGAGTGGCACAGTGTCTAAAAAGTTCCAAATCCAATAAGTTCCAAAACTTCAATCTGACCTGCAGTATGCAGATTATATGTAACAAGTCCTGGTAGTATCAGTACATTTGAAATATGTGTCTGCTAGATTTGCAACAAAATTTAAACACCTAACTTATAAACCCCAAAATACTTTCATACGGTAGATGAAGTACTAAAACGTAGCGAGGGCTGAAAGACAAAATATAATAAATAAAATGACACGCGCAGTCAGTAAGCCAGTAGGTATGCTCTTATACTCACTCGGATTTATGGCGTGCCCTTCGTCAACTGTATGGAGAGATAAGTGTAGGAGTAGGATGAGCGCTGTCGACGCCTGAAACAAGATAAAAATTACACTTATTTTTTATACTTATATCATTAATGGTAGGATGTTATTCTTTTTTTAAAATCAGTGTCTGTGAATGAAACTGGCTGGGTTATATTTTTTTTTATATTCTTTCCGGTTGTAATATTTGGAAATAATTCAAATTTAGAAGTTTGGAATAATTTAAATATATGAAAAAGCCAGAGTCAAACGTATTAGACTAACACGTATTACGTATGTTCTTGTCGCAGTTCGGTGGAAAGGAACGGTACAGTAAATAATTCATATTATGTTGTTTATATAGGAAATCTGGTTGCTTCCCAAATAATTCTTACACTTTTCTAAATATATTCTTATTATGTAACTTAAATGCAACTAATATTGATTAGAGGGACAGATTAGTCTCTACCACACAACATAACAAAATCACTAAAACAAATAAAAGACCGTGATCTCAGAATAATCTCTAGTTAAATAAGAACCTGATTTCATTCCTGTTTAATACAAACATGAGGTTTTTCCTGCGAAACTTTGAAATAAGAAAACGACATGACACAACTTGATACAAGTCAGGAACCATATTATATACATATTTCCCATCACAAATACAAATGCTTTTAATATTATACAAATATTTGGCACCTTAAAGTACTCTGATGTCGTGCGGTTCTGAGTTCAATCCCATAGCAGGGTAATTCATTAGAACGATTTTTTAGATATAAATTATATCATGTGATGAGTTGGTTGTTACTAAAATTTGTGCTGGATATAACGATGAGCCCAACCGTTGTCACATCTATCAACCCTGTCAGTGTCTACCCCTTCCTCCTTACCCCTCATATAAATTATTCAATAAAAAACACCGAATAGATTTTCCATCCAAAAATACATTTTAGTTTTTATCCGCCCTAGACCCGGACCATCGATCTTAGTCTGAGAACGGAGAAAACATTATCGCGGTAATGTAAAATCGTTTTGTAATCAGTCATTCCACGCAATACAGTAATACCGGGCGCGAAGATTTATTTCCACATGTTACCGAGTTAGCCACAGCTGTCGATATTCCTCGTGTTTTCCTCCTATTTTTTCAACAGAAACTATACATAAACTAACGCCTATTTCCCAGAAGAGGTAGGCAGAGGTGTATGCAGGACACCTATGTTTCGCCTTGTATTTTCCATCCCACGATGTGATAGGAGAATATCGCCATATCGGGCATAAATTCCTGAGTGCCTCAACAGAGAGACCCAAGATAAATCTCATTTAAAAGTCGCCCAGCAAGTAATTAAAAGTTGTACAAATGGATTCGTATAATTATGATTTATAAGAGTGTTACAAACTTAACAGTATATTTCCTTATAAATAAATGTTGGAAATCTTTATTCTGTCTTGAATGGAAAGTTTCGTATTGAAATATCTTGTAACTAAGTTTGGAATTTATTAATTTATGACTCACAGTTGAGACTTCAATGGACTCTGAAGCATAAGTTAGGGGATTTTAGGGTACATCAAATTTTATGGTTTTTGTTATTTGGGTCCTATTTAATCCATGAAACTTGATTCAGGAATATTACATTTCTTAATTTGTTAATGGTTAATCTACATTGAATACGAACGGACACCTTTTAGTACTGCTAATTTACACTGCTCTGCAAATGAGATTTCTGAAGATGTATTTCTGAAGAAAGAAGAAACAAAATAAAAAGAAGAATCTATGATTTCTACATTTCTATGTAAGTAAATAACTGTTTTATTTCAATGGCATACATGGTATGACTTCTATCTTCTATTCTCGAAGAACGTAAACACATCTATACAATTATTTAAATATAGATGGTGAGAACATTGCCCTTTTTGTAGATTTATGGTTTTAGTATACTTCATTTGATTAAATAAATACAAATGAATATCATAAATCCACCTATCAGTCAAATACATTGTTCTGACCTCACACTTAGATCGAGTCTTGTGCCGTGGGAATCAGAAACTACAAGACTTTTCGGTCTTACATACACCTAGAGCCGAAACTAATTCCCGTGGTTCACAAAAACATTTTGTC
Organism: Hyles euphorbiae; assembly: GCA_023078785.2. Lineage (NCBI taxonomy): Eukaryota > Metazoa > Arthropoda > Insecta > Lepidoptera > Sphingidae > Hyles > Hyles euphorbiae. Next base: position 11,787,270 of record CM041034.1, on the reverse strand, counting down.
TCGGTGCTGGGATCGAACCCGCGGCCTCGTGTTGCCCAACCAGCTTATAACCAACTACGCCACGGAGACTGTTTAATGGAACGTATTTTGTACACAATATCATTTGCCGCGTTTATGCGCAATATTTGAAATTTAAATTCAGTGTTCATATTGTGTAAAAAATTAAAAACCACCCATACTTCTTAACAAAACAATCGCACCAACTCTATACTATGAGTATTCTTTGTAAAGAGCATTTGATTGTTACACAGAATTAAAAGTTATTTTAGGTCTCGACAAACACAATTATATAGCTATCAACTGAACAAAGAACTTGTAAAATAAATTCATCAATCAATTATCAAATTATTTTCCTGTTACAAAGTTGAGGACTTTTAACGTAGATAATTATGATTTATATATATAATAGTGACTGAAATTTTGGAAGTTCTTTTAATGCTCGTTTTATCTAAATTGGTATGTAATTGGTCTAAATGATTTTTATTATCTTCTGGCTCCCATTGTGCAGAGTTATTAAACATTCATCGGTCATTAGACACGTCAATTCGAAAAGACAACGAATACTATTGTGTGAACCTGCGACCATCAAGTTGTCAGTGTCGTCATTTAATACTACTTTTTGATTACTATACGACCACTCATGAACAGAAGCAATGCTTGGCATTTCACTCCGCTAACCATCCTGAGATATGAGTTGTTAAGTCTGTATAATAAGAATATGCCTAGGAGTAACTCTGGCTCCAATATCCTTAAAATCAGAACATTACAGTACATTTACACTGCTGTTTGCCGGGATAAATACAGATACTACTAATATATTGTTTAAAGAAGTTTCCGTGGGGACCCAATCATGCACACGTACATCAATTAATAAATCATCACAATAATGTGAAAACAAAATAATAATAGTAAAAACATACCGATACCGGTTTAAGTACCCTACATATAAATACCAATTTATTAAAGTAAAATCGAATAAACTTAAAAAGTGAACACAGCTTCCAATCAAGTTGGCTGCAAAAAATGTCTTCCTTTCAATGATTTATTATTTTTATTTCTTCTATACACACGTTACGGGAAAACAAAAAAGGATGCAAAACATATTACGGGCTACTACGGGATTACGGGATGCAAAACATATCGTCCCGATATAAAAAAAGCAAAAAACTTTAACTTTGCAATAGAGTTGGATTTAATTTTATCTCATTCCGGAGTTCGGAGAAAACTTTTTTGTATAGAACAGTCGGGGAATGGTAGCATCCAACGCATTTAAATTATGATTTTGATATATTTGCTTCAAGATCCTTCATATTATTGATTATTTAGCTGTTAGACTGTTCAACCATACAACTATTGGTTGATAATATGTTCTAATTCATAAGTAATCTAATGTAGGTACCATCGGAATGTCTATTTCCTCCGCCAAAAAACGATGTAAATGCACTGTTGTGTTTCGGTTTTAAGGACATTGTAGTCAGAGTAACAATAAGACATAATAAGACTCAACATTTTATGTCTCTGGATGACGAGCACATTAAAATGTCAATCATTGCTTTCTAATTTATAGCATTTTGTATGTGTGATCGTATCGCTTACCATCAGACGCGTGGTCTACTCGTTTCGCCATTCATAGAAACAAAAATAAATCTATCAGTACGACTGACTTCTAAAAGCATCGTATTAATAATGACTACATTGCTCCTAAAATATGGACTGAATTTAGTAAAAGTAGCATGTGCGGCAGTTAAATCAGAAAATTGATTTGAAGACAAGCAATTTTGGGAAATTCCCTTCTATATTTACCACAGATTTTAAGACAAGCAATTTTTTTCCTTCTATCTTTACCACATCTTTCAGCTTATAAATCCCAAAGTATAAAGAAGCACAAATAACATTCACCTTTTATGCCGAAAATAACATTCTATTTTTATTTTGACAATAGAGGCCATATTTATTCCCATAAACGATTATTTATAGACGAGGTAATGCGATAACACGTTGACGGCTTTGTGTTCAAATGAAGGGATTTGTATAGTGTGGAATTAGGGGTAATGTGTCACTGTAATCCTTCGAAGTAACTCTATCCTGAAAAGGGGGGTTATCAAAAAAGCGATAGGAATTTCGAATGTTCGCATGTTCGGCGTCTGGAGTAAGATATAAAATTTCCACTTCTAAAAGTGAATACTATTCTCAATTTTACTTATCATTTTCTCCGAACTTAGTCTGCTGCGACGTACGATAGAAAAATCCAACATTTTGTGGAGTATCTAAGCATATTTGTTAAGTTTTACGTACGGCGTCCGAACAGTCGAAGTTCGTATCGTTTTATCGAGGTTACTCTATAGTAACCCCCCAGGCTCGGGTCTTACTGGGTGTTTCAGGATAACACGAATCATCGACGTATTCGAGATTGTTTATTGGGTTCAAATTTTGAGTAGATACATTGGGTAGCCAATTTATGCAGGATTAAGTATTGGATTATTGGCTCTGACAAGATTTGGAGGGTCGGTACGAGCTCCTTCCGAAATTTCATTTTGGAATACTTGAAGGTATACTGATAATTTCCCATATGTGAGTATCCGCCTAAATGTCTATTTTTTCCGCTAAACAGCATTGTAATTGCTCTGTTGTGTTTCGGTTTGAAGTAGGTACTGATTTAACATCTTATGTCTCAGGATGGCGAGTGTTGTGGAATTTCAAGCATTGCTTTGTAATTCAAGGTTTTATATGATTTTACTTAAGTTCATAAGCAGTCGTATCGCTTACCATCAGGGAAACAGCATGATCGTCTAGCCATTCATTGCAAAAAGTAGGCATATTTCTAGTAAGTGATAAGTAAAAATGGTAGTACATGCAAACCTACTTTCGATTTTGTCCCAGACGGGTAGACAAATTTCGAATGCCAAATGCTACGCTTCTATCACTATTTCGCCTTTCCCATTCATACACTTTTATGACACCGTCCAGTTAAAGATACTCGTGACTGGCTCCTTCCGGATAGCATTTACCGTTTTTAATAAAGTCGGTGTTTAAAGTTTAACACGATCCTCCTTGCTGATTCTTAATATTTTTTAAACATTACCCGATGGCTCCAATTTAATTTAATTTTTTTGTCTCTATCTGAGCATGGATTTCAAAACAGACATTAAACATTTGCGGTAACTCTGAAATCCCGGCGTACGTCACTCAAACACGTTGACCTTAAGTCCAGCTTATTAACACCTAATCTGCAAGGCGCTTAACCGGATTAATATGAAATTACAATTGAAGACCGTTATAATATTTGCCGTTTCAACAGGCTCTTCTAATTAATTATGAGAGGATAATGAGTAACCGTTTAGACTATTTTGACAAGGCCACTGCTGCTTTTTACACCTGAGGGAAGGCTAGAACTGTACTGTGTGAACTGAATTTAATTATTTTTCGCTTTTATTTATGTAAGAAAGTTGGCGACAAAAATAGAGAGAAGAAGGTTAGAACTTGGTTAGGCACCGTCAGTAAAACGAGTAAACAACAAGTATTTACTTCGGGTTTGCGTGTTTTTGAGAACGGAAAGTCTCTTGTAGGCTGTAGCTCCTGTTACCCACGATATAAGATTCGATCTTATAGTGGGGTCAGGAATATATACGTAACATTTCGGAGTATTTCTGTAATCAATAAATAATAATCAGGAATTAGGTGATTAAAAAATTGCTTCGCATAATAATATTGTTGTTGTTTAATTCTAACAAGTAAACAACATAAAATAACTAGAGCATCAAGGAACGCTCAGCAGGCCTAGGAAGGTAATACCAATACAGAGAGTATTTGTAATATCAATTGGAACTGTATTACAATAATCTTGACTCTTGACTTGATCGATATTGTGCAAATTAATTACAGCAATTACTGCGTGTTTGATGTCTGCAACACCTATTGAAGTAGCAGACGCTAATCTAATTAAATCCTTCATTTAATTTTGATTGTGTATAGTGTTATGTATTTACATACATACATACATAAACTCACGCCTATATCCCAGAAGGGGTAGGCAGAGGTGCCAAGACACCCACATTTCGCCTTGTATGTTCCGTCCCACAATGTGATAGGTGGCGAGCCTATCGCCATTTCGGGCACAAATTCCTGACTCTGGGCTGATAATGAATAGAAAAATCCAATATCACTTTGCCCAACCCGGGATTCGAACCCGAGACCTCAGCTTTGTAACCGTACCTTAGTACAACTACGCCACCGAGGCAGTCATGTTATGTATTTCCATTATATTAATACTGATCAATATGTAAATACTTATAGTATATTGACGAGGTCTCTTTGGCTTTGACTGACCACCGTGAAGTTGCATAGCTCCGTATGACAATAGTTTGTGACCTAGGATTAACAAAAACAAGGCAATATTACAATTTGATATTTTACTTGTCAGCTTTCGGGGCGCAGTTGGTTAGACGCCGGTTATAAACAAGAGACCGCGGGTTCAATCCCCGTACAAAGAAAAATGTTTGTGGAGCCCCCAAGTATTTTCCTCGGTTTGGGAGATCGAAAAATCTTTCGTAGTTTCTGATACCTAGGACACAAGATTTTATTGAAGTTAAGATGGCATCAGGACTCCAAGTATATGACTGATGGGTGTATTTATTTATTTATTGACTCATGTATTAGAAGAACATTCTCGGAATTTATAAATAATTGAATCTGCTAAATATTCATTTCAAATTGTAAGTAAAAGTGGATTGAAAGAGACATGACAGCATTAATCAAAATCACATTAAAGGTACCACGTAAACGGTTTTTACACAAAATTGTTTTACTTATATTTAGCGATGCAGCCACTTGATTAATTATGTTATTATTCATACTTAAGTCAAAAATCTTATTTTTTCATATTTTGAAGAACACGACGTTTAACTTAATAATATTAAGTTGTATTTATTGAGAAAATATTTATGGAACTGTAGCGATCTTTTGTAGTTTATTGACGTCATATTTCCAATATGTATAACATTTTATTTGATGCAATATCCGCAGAAATTTTATTCGTATCATAGATTTTTATTTAGATATTTTGTTTTGTCTGCGCGCTCAATTGGTTTGGCTATCTGATCCCGATATACGCTCTACTATTTAAACCGAATGACGTAGAAGTTAAGTGACATTGACGCCAATTAATCCTAGGGCTGCCAATATTTTTTGCCACATTCTATCAATTTAATTTTCAAGAATTTTTACATAAAATCCATGCAGTGTTTTATAAATTTACAAGCGAAAGTTTTGTCTTTCAATATTTTTGATGGTGTTCAAATGATTGTAGTTTACAATTAGTTTACTTGACCTTAATTCCATCAAGGGTTATCGATTGACGGTTCAAACTTTTATGCATTTATGTATCATTGTATACAAACTAGATGCTAATTGTTTATAAATAGATTTTTTTTAATGATGTTTATTTTTAATTTATTTTATATCTTATTTCCACTTTAAATTTCATGTTTGATTTTACTTTTAATTGCTTTTTTGCTTCTTTAGGCTTAACTTAATGTACAGGTTAAATTGAGACTCACAATGCAACAGTCAAAGCGAAATACGGTTTCGTGGTACCTATGCATAAATTTGTAATTATATCTGTTTTTATAAAACAAATAAAAAAATACATTATCTATAGTCCAAGGAGAAAATAACAATACCTCTCAGCAGCAATAATAGCACCTGTAATTAAATTACCACATCTATTATTAGAATAAAAGCATGCATTGACATCACGTAGGCTGAACCTTCAGTAATACTCATTAGTGGAATGCCTAGGGCTTCGTGCGAACGAAGGGCGCTACGTTCTAATGCATTAGTCATGTACATTAGTGATATTAATCTGTAATAGTGTTTTTATAACTGTACTTATTGACAGGTTAAGTAGGCTAAGAAATAGATTGGAAGTTGGAGGAGGATTTGATCCAAACATGAGAAAATTGGTAAATACAATGTTTTTGAAGTTACATGTTGCCGAAAGGCTCGATGCTATATTCCATAATGCACATACATTCATTAATAAATCCATATCGTTTGACATGCATAGTAATGTTTAATGAATTGTAGAATGTGTAGAATTTAGGCACTTGATTTTTTTTCTTGGTATGGTAAAATTACAAAAAAAATAAAGATCTTTTTAGCAGATAGTAAGGAGTATATGTTCAATATTTTAAGATTCCACGATGATATCTATATCAGTGTATTCATTACTATTTCATTTGTTTGCAAAGAGCGTACAGTTGCAACCCACTGCGGAACCAACAAAACTACTAATTCATAACTTAACACTTTAAGCCGGGTTTAATTATATTAAATCGTCTTAAGTCAACATACACAATAAAGCTGTTATTTACGCTGGCCTAACGTACCTAATCCTGAGATCAACTTCCCGACAACCCGTCCCAAAGATAAGTTCGCCAGGCGACACTTGCTTCAATCAAAACACAACTGCCTGTCCATTTCTCAACCCTAAAAGGGACTTCTCGTAACCTATGTCACAGTCCCTTCAAGATACTTCAGCGGGTCTAACTAACCCATTGTTAGTTCGGGTCGAAATATGAGCAGAATACGAATCTCGCTGAGATTCGGCGACCTTTGCGTGTGTTGATTCCTTAATTTGCTCGTGTTGCAAGTTTTTTTAAGATATATTTCTTAGTTTACATCTAGTGACAATTCCTCACTCACTGAGTAAATTTTCTAGAGATTTTGCGTGCTCAGTTGTAATTTTTTTTATAACCCTTTGGTCGCAGCGCTAACACTTGAGTCAGAGGTGTACACTGGCATTTGAGCTCACGACCACCGTAAACATGTAGGCAGCCACATCTGATCCGTTTACGAATAGCCCCCCCCCCCCCATCCCCCGTCGGTATATATTAAAAGCCAAAAAACAATTAATACAGAAATATCCCTTAAAAGTAAACAAGTTTGTGACACACATAGCTTGATCCATGACAAAAACGAGCGAAGTGAAAACTTAAATCGATTTGGCTTTATTCGGCTTATGTGAACCTCCGCAGGCTTCGGAACAATGACTCGCCCGCTTTACCTCAAACGTTTTAACTCGAATTCGGGACTGCAATTCATATCCTAAGGGAAATAGAGATCACTATCAAAAGGGATAATTTATTTCTTATCGCGCCGCGTGTGGATATTCGTAACATATGGTTTAAATAAAATAATCGCGGGCTGCTCAAATGTACGTTAATTTTTTTTTCAATTTTTTTTTAGTAATTACTTTAAAATATAATATGTAAATATTTTTTTTTATATTTTCATAGCTAAAAGCTATTTGAAAAAGGTGTGGTTTTATTTATATTTCTATATTTTTATAATTGGCGTTATTTTATGAGAGGTACTATTTATGTTAGAATACCTGATATTGGCAATATGTTATTTCACTTTTCACGTCATAAAATCAACGTGTAATAAATACACATTTACTTTTTGTATGTTTTATTACTTTGTTCACATTTTTTTAACAAAATATCTACATTTTTCGCTCTTGCTTTGGTGCATTCAGTGTCGTAGTACAAGTACATCATCAAAGGACGGTGTTTGCTTCTTTGTAAGAAAATGTCTTTGTCATAAGATATTTGAGTTTAGAAAATGCAATGCATTTCTCATTTTAGCGAAATTTAGAATCTACATCTCTTGACTTTAGATTGTAGATTCTAATTTAAGGAGAAGAGCGACAATGTTTTTTACTAAAGCTGACAAATGTATAAACGCTACGGAATGCATATTACATCGTTTTTCCTAAGGTGAGACCACCTTCGAAATAATCTTATCATTTGCAAATGCAAATACCAGCTATCATGATAACATCGTGAAGAAACCTGTATATCACAAAGATTTTCTAGAATTTCTGTGGTATGCAAAGCCAGCCAACCAGTGTCGAAGCCTAACCCTTCTCTGGTGAAGTCTCGCTTGTTAGGTAGGTCTGTGCTCTGAAGTGGGACCCATCATAAGATCGTAGATGAGGAGATTATTTCGAATATATCTGAATTGAGCGAACCTGAAGTAAGACTCCAAGACAATTCCTATCTGGTCGATAAGAACGTTGCTAAATCTCATAATCGGTATCTCGAAGGAAGCTGGAGGAGACAATATACCAGTATGATAGGCCTTTGGCATTTTTTACTTTTCAAACCCGACGCCAGCATACCGTCGAAGTATTGGTCAAACTTTATAGTACAACTTGCAGAAGGAAAGTTCCCAATAGTACAAATCAGATATGAAAAGAAATAAATTATGTTTGCATTGAATAAGCTCTGAAACTACTGGACCGATTAAATTATTTATTTCACCTTAGAGTCCTACGATATCTCGGCTGAAAATAGGCTATGAAATATTTTCAATACATTGTATCTGTACTCGAGAGAGCCGGGCCGGGCCACTAGTAAGTAATAAATCCATTTGCACCCAAAAGTGTTAAAATACAGAAACAATTCCACGACATTGCGGCGTGATTCATCTAGTTGTGATTTATTTCCAAGTAGTTAGGAAGTGCACTCGGTACGTGCCACGCTGTTAAGACAAGTTGCCCACTTCGGCTTAACTTAACCACGGAAGTTTTACTACGGGCGTGTTGCGATTTAGAAATATTGATTTGGAAAGTTTTCGTCATATAATAAGCGTACGTGAATTCAGTTTGAAGATGTCTAAATGGTCCAATAATAAATAATTAGTCTTTAATAAACAAATACACCCAACGGTCACGTATAACATCGATTGATGAGATCGAGTTTTGTGTAGTGGGTATCAGAAACTATGAGAGACTTTTCGGTGTCAATAACACCCAGACCCGACACAAGTACCTGTTAAATAAACTTTCACCTAACCGATAGTGTACTTCAAAAGTGTATTTAAGATACTAAATCTCCTATTCAGGTTACGATCATAAATTATATCAATCATGATGTCATAGTGTCATAGTGTTACGTCAACTCCTTCAAATGATTTATCAGGGAAGACAATATGAATAATTATGTTTTATTATTTCTCTTCTATGAGTTTACCATGAAAATATGGGTAATAAATTTCTTTGTTAATTCTGAATATTGTTACAACATTTATTTGTTATCCAGTTCCTACCGGATCTCAAATAAAATATTTACTGGTTCTATGAATAACGATTTATAATTATTTAATGAGCAGGGAATAAAATATTTCAATACTGGTTTCATAGTTATTTCTAAACCATTGGTTTCGTATAAATAAGAAAACGATAATTTGATGTTCTGTTATAGTCCCGTATTCATTCATATGTATGCGCAATTCGCTAAACTTATGCTTTAAAATATTTACTGTTTTCCATATTATATTCAAATAAAAATCAGTAAATGAACAGCATTATAATACGAGAGACTTTCATAATACAAACGAACTTAATCATAACTTTCAATACTTTTCTTTTGTTCAGTCAAATAGAAATGAAATCAAGAAAACAAAAGTGGTTTCAGCTAAACTTTTTTATATTATTACCTAGACATGCCAAATGGAATCTTTGTAGACTAAAGAATCACTGAAATTAGATATTTTCAACGCCAATAAATCATTTTATACATAAATAAAGCTTGTCATAAAAGGAATTATTTGCGGAATGTACGACAATATCCAAACTAATTTCGTCGGAGGTTTTATTACCTTTATTATTCCGTTGTTATTGTTCGTGTAGGCAAGAAGACAGTTCAATTTACATCCAATTCCGATAAGCCTTTTGAAGTTTTGTTAAATTAGCGTAAGGCAGGGGCCGGAGACTTTAATTGGCGACGACCTGGCAGAATCGTACAGTTGAGAGATCAAGTACCCTTTATAATTGGTGGGGTTGAGCACAGATATTCCGACTTACAATTTCATTTTGAATAAATCTTTGCTCGGCGAAACAAATGACTGTCGCACCTGGTGCCCGACGCCCACTCTCTGTATCATTTTCGGCAAATTGTCCAACAATATACAAACCGAAAATAAAATCGGATAAGGGAGGCCGAGAACCATTTGCAGCTTTTAGATGATTTGTGCTCTCGTCCGTGGATTGTTTCGCTTTAAAAACCTTTTTGGGCTTTATGAAATATCTGTCGTTCAAGTTGATGGTGGGGAATTTATTATTTTCAATATTCGAGTCTTTATTATTCCTTTTATAAAGATATAATACAGACTCTCTGAATACTGATATCTTTAATTTAAATTTATTTATTTATTTATTTTAAAAGACCAGCCAACAATTGTTTACACTGAGACATGTCTTATAATATAACCATGCAATTAACATTTTATTTAAGCGTAACAATCTCTTACAGGCTAGTTCAGCATGCACAAAATAGAACAAAGTAGGTAACTCACTAATGTAAATTATATTGACGGAAATAATACATTTTTTTTTAAATTATACTGCGGAAATCAAAATTATAGTTATATTTAAAATTAATTAATAGACAATACTGTCCCTTTTTTTAAAAAACGGACATAAAGTAAAATAAAAAATAAATTAAAATTAAAAATAAATTAAAATTATCAATTGGTTGAATAAAACTCTACAATTATTTTATAAAATCTGCCAACACTGTCAAAATGCAAGTCCACCATGTCACTGCAATTATTCAAGATCCGGCAGAGTCTTGGTAATGGTGAATTTGCTCCTAGAACCGTTCTTCGACGGGGAGGACATAGCGGTGTGATTTTATTGCGTGGATAGCGGGAAGGGGCATTGAACTTTATTTGGCTCAACAAATTAGGGCATTCGATTTTGTTTCTGATAAGTTTATAAATAAATAGTGCATCACTGATGTTATTTCGGCAGGACAAGCTGAGCATCTTGAAATACTGCAGGCGGCTGTTATACGTGGAAAGTTGTTTGCTTTGACCTTTACAGTAAGCTAGATGCCACAAGAATCGCTTTTGGACTCTTTCTAGGCGTAGAGCATGTGATGCGAAGTGTGGCCGCCAAACAACACTGCAGTATTCCAAGATACTCCGTACTAAGCTGTTATAAAGCATTATTTTAGTGCCACTTCTTTTGAAGGACTTGGTATTTCTTAATACGAACCCCAGCATTCTATTTGCCTTTTTTATTATAGCCTCCATGTGTGGGATGAAGGTCATTTTTTTATCGAAGATTACTCCTAGATCTCGGAATATGTCCACTTCCTGTATTTTATAATTGTCTAAGAAATAATCAGAATCTATATTATTATGGTTTCTCGAGAATTTTACGTGGTAGCATTTTTTAAAATTTAACTCCATTACATTATTCGTACACCATTCTACAAGCCGATTAATATCGCTTTGCAAGTACTGTGTATCTTCAAACGACTTAATTCTTCTCGCTATTTTTAGATCATCAGCGTACAAATAACATTCAGAGAATTGAAACCAAAGAGGAAGGTCATAATCTCAATTTTTTTTGCGCTCCTTCATTTAAGATCAATAAATCAGACGCTTGGTAAGCTCGTCTCGTTATTCATGGCAAAAAACTCCTTTCACGATCCTTTGTTTGCTATTTGTATCTAATTAATGAATACTATCTACTTTTAAGACTACACTTTGGAATGTACCTAGCAATGAACGGTGTTAACAGTTGAATATGTATAGCGCCGGAGAACCCTATTTAAATAAATAAATATGCAGTTCAAATACTCCTAAAGAATATTGCTTGAATTCTAGATCTTATTTAAAACAGTGAATGAAATACCCTATTGCATCATGTTTATTTGAAATTAATGTTTTAATTAGTAGCATAAGTTAGTGTTAATAAATTAAAGGAAAAATATATAAATAAGGAAAAGATAATATTGATTAGAAGGGAAGCTGCTAAACTCCTCTACTGCTAACTAAAGCTAGGCTGGTAAGGTTATGCCGTGTCTCTTGCCTCCCAAACCGGCTTGCAAATATAGTGGCCGAGCTGGGTCTTAAATAAATCCTATGCCAAGCTTATCGATTGAAACCTTTCGACGCACTTTTTATAACCTATGATGTCAAAGCGACTGTACAGTTACCTGAAGGTATGTGTAATAGATTAAAATCAATATTGCTACCACCTCACCACTTCTTCACTTTCTTTCACTTGTAATATTTATATATTTAAATCTTTATAGTACATACAAAAAATAACAAAATATAGAAACAAAATGAAAAAGTATAAGGTAGTCTAATCGCTCAAAGCAATGTCTTACAGTCAACCTTGGGAAGGATTTAAAAGAAGAAAGAGGTAATTGATATTAACATATGTAGTTATTCTTCAACAAAAGTAGCATTGTTCTGACTGAACAAATGCTTACCTTTAGTCTTATACTATATTTACCTATTTTATAAAGACAAAATCCAAATAAAGACATATTTTTAATAAAAATATATTAACAAAGAACTTACGGAGTGTGTGAATAAGTAGTTGACGCAGCACATAATGAACGTTACAGCCCCGTCGCACTTATCTCACGAGTACTCCATCCGAGCGTTATTGCATGCTATACTTAAGTTTCGCTGTGTACCTTTATCAGATTTTCCCGGAATCACTACTGGCTCGTTGGGAAGTTAAATCATTATTCTTTGAGGCTTTTATTACTGATTCTGCCAACTAAATGAACGATGGTGAACCTTTTTTTATCTACTAAGAATGGCGAGACGAGTATATCATTCGTCTGATGGTAAACGATACGCCCGCTCATAGACAGCAGCAAAATCAAACAGCACCATGGATATTAAACCAATGCTTGGTATTCTACAGCGCTAGCCATCTTGAGTCAGTTGAGGTTACTTTATTACTTGGTCTTAAACGCAACATAAAGAAGGAATTGAACAACCTGAAATAGTCATAGAAATGACCTAGCCAGAACTGCCTGCCATAATATACCCACTAAAACGAGTTGGTTAAAAAAATATACTGTGCACCAAAATCCATAGTCGCTACAATAAAAACAACATAAAATACCGTAGTTTGAAGCACTTTGGGGTTCTATATTACCGTTTAATATAAAAAATAAGCTCATGTTGTTTGCTCAATAACCAGGCATCAAACGTGCGTTGTTGATTTGTCGTAAGTTGTCATAAGAATGGAGAATTGAAGTTAAAGATTAATAAAGAATATGTGGAGTTTGTCATTGGCAATGAAAAAATTGAAAGTGCTCGAATGGAGGCCGCGTAGCGGAAAACGCAGCGTAGGACGTCCACCCACACGATGGTCCGACGACCTGGTAAAGGTCGCGGGACGTCGCTGGATGCAGGCTGCCTCCAACAGGTCTCTATGGAAATCATTGGGGGAGGCCTATGTTCAGCAGTGGACTTCCTTTGGCTGATGGATGGATGGATGGATGAATGAAAAAATTGTAAAGTCGTAGAGACACGTTTTTGTAAGTCATCATTAACCTTGAATGTGTAAGCTCGTCTGGGCGATACGACTGTTTCACAGTAGATCGACGTGAAGTGTCAAATTCTGCTTTCGGGTTTAGTTAGGCGAGTGAGATTGCCAAATGCTCGATCCCCTTTTCCTCTTCTCATATTTTTTTCTTCCCGCTCGCCTACCGATTTTACAGGTCAGATTTATGATCCAAATGTTGAAGATGTTCATGGGCGTCAGTGTTCACTTGGTTCAGGGTTACCCGAGCCTTTGTAAAAATGTTGATGTTCAAACACCATCTAACAGAAAAAGCTTCATTCTTATTGGTCTACCAAACAATCGTAGCAAGATCGTAACAAGATTGCCTACATAGATTCTACCATTCCTGCGTACTTTTATACTATAACAAAACCTTAAGCAATATAGCAAATTGGATAGTTTATTTCATCGGTTATTCTATATTTACTCCGTATCGAAATGTACAAGCTAAATCGTTACTGCCATGTGTTCATCCAACGATTGGACCAACGTCCCACTATTGACTTCAATATTGCCGCCGTATATCGGATGTCAAATTTTCGTACCAATTTCAATGGGATTGGCACCAATGGCTTTTTTAGTAGTGTGTATTAAATATTACTTCCTTTGCCATGTACAGGCAAGCGAAATGTCGGAGCCAGTCTACAAGGTGGACGGACGACCTGTTTAAGATTGCAGGAAGCCGTAGGATACAGACCGCTTCCAACAGGTCGATGTGGAGAACCTTGAAAGCCCATGTTCAGCAATGGACTTCCTGTGGCTGAGATGACGATGTTAATGATGGTGATTATTTTTGTGCCAATAGATGGGAAATCTTTTTAAGGCTTATTCATAGACAGTTTTAAACTTTTTTTAGTTGTCGAATGTTTTATCTTCTCCATTCAAATCATTCAAAAGGGACTAAAACATTCTTTAAATAAAATCCATTTTATAAATGTCTGTGAATATTTTTAAGGGTGAAGGATAGCTAACATGAGATGCGGTCGAATATCGCTAAACCAAAATGTACTGCACAGAAAATAAAATATATATTCTTTTGACGAGATTTAATTACACCACGATCGTTAGGAGTCAGTGGAAAAAAATTTAAACTTTAATTGAATCCCGCATGGAAATTAAAAAACAATAATTCAAAGGCTAAATTAAAAAAAAAACTACGTATCTTATAATAAGCTATCTCGGAGAAAAATACATTAACTATATCGATATATTATGCACATTGAATATTTTTATTTTATTCTATTTATTTATTAGGTCCGTCACAGTTGATAATTCATATATAATACATAACAAAGATTTTACAAAGCAATGCGCCAATTACAAAATATTCACTTAATAACAATATAATATATTTCTATATGATTTTATGATTGCAAGATCCCATGACGTACTCATGTGTAATTTCACTTAAAATCACCAATATTTTATCATCTGTATAAGCTATATACATGTACCGTACAGTCGTACTTATATAAAAGGCTTCTCACATCTCGCATTAGGATAAGAGGATTAGACTTCGCGCCGCGTCTCGTTGGCTCTTATGACCTGATCCACACCGTGGCTTCCCAACTCATATTTTTTTTGTTAACTGATACGTGACCTATGAAAATATATTTTATGGTGTATAATAGAATACTTGTGATGAATTTTAAGTTATGAAATATCATTTTCTTTACAATGTATTTTCATGAAGAAAATTCAAGAAATCACCCACAACAAATAGATTATAATTTACAATCACTATTTAAATGCCTTCTTAAGCCCCACGAGATGTGATGATGGCTGATCATCGTGATGTTGGCTTTTAAAAATCGATGAAAGAAAGTTTATACAAAAATAATATATTCGTCATATGATTTCGTCATCATCACCATATCAAACCACGGCTTTCCTCGCCCATTCACACCTAGTCACTGAGAAATTCTTTGCTTCAACTATCCTTCCTCATAGCCCAAGGAACGATTTACATTTTTTTACATTTAAATTTCAATTTCCTTTCTATATTCAAGTTTATTATTTTTATGTAACGAATACTATGCTCATCGTTTTATTTGTCCTTTCCATGTTGAAATATGAGCACGTGTACGTGTATCGAGGCTAAAATTTATTTTGGCTCACATCATAAATCTTATAGCGCCATTTTCAGAAACTTGTGACGCTCGATTTTGTATTTTATAGGTATCTATTACAACTTGTACATTGGAGAGCGCATGGATAAAAAAAATATTTTTTGTTGTTTGATTTTAATAGAAACCTTTTTTATATTTTTCATGCCATTTATTTATAGTTATTAGCAACTTAAGTCCTCTTAGTTGAACTACTCCCATGTCCAGTATTAAGCCTGTGCGGGGTGCTATTTATTTGAAATAAAACAATTTTTTACGGTCTCTATTGCGGACGTGGATAAAGTTTTACATTTTCGACTTCCTGACATTTCATTAATTTACAGCTTTTGTGATCACAGAGCGGACAAATCCACTATAAAGTCCGTAAAAAATAGTTTTATTTCAACGTGTCACATTCGCATTGAACTAAAACATAACAATTGTTATAGTCCAAGAACTAGTGAACCCTCTGACTAACGGTCTTCCTGTAAGGTCAGAAATTTGTACATTTATGATTTATAGCATGCTAAGGGCAATATCGATGACCTGGCAGGCGTCAGCCCTGCACGTTGTAAGCCCCTTTATTTTTTAAATTGTAAAATATTTAGAGAAAAAAAAACTTGTTTCTGTAACCTTCAAAATTTAATAAGATGTATTTTATTAATTGTTAATCTTGGAAAAAAAAAATCCAGACGGTTACAATGAGTATAAGTATGTGACAGGTCCATTGAAAGGAGCGCAGTTGATGAGGTAAAACAAACTTTCTCCTGTATTGTTGAAATTTGGATATGTTTTAGAGTATGCGCTTTAAGAGGTGTTACGTGAACGCATATAATGCGAGTATAATACAATACCTACATTTTATTAGTTACCAGCTATAGCCCGCTACTTTGTCTGCATGAATAACTGTACTTACAATATGTTTAACACACTTAAAAATCGATAAATACTCCTCTAAATAAGATATTACGTCCCCATTTTCCACCAAAAAATGAGAAAATCCTAAAATTCCGAATTACGTCACTATTTATAAAACCGTAAATGTAAAATTCTAAAACTTATGAACAACTAACAAAATAAGTAACAATTAAAATATGCTCATCATCAGTGTACAAATTTCTAACCTTACAGGAAGACCGACAGTCGGAGGATTCACTAGCTCTCCAGCTATTATATTTATTTATTTATCAACTGTACAATATATTATAGGTCTTAGCCTTATGCGACATTGACGCAACAACCAAACTATTGAAGATTATACCATTTAATATTTTATTCCCTTAGGAAAAATTAACAAATTTAAAAATCATCGGTAGTTACTGGTGGCAGCTCTCTCATATGTGAGAGGCCATCTGGGTAGGTACCACCGCAATGTCTATTTCTCCCGTGAAACAACACTGCTGAAATGCACTGTTGTGTTTCGGATTGAAGGACGTTGTAGCCAGAGCAACTACTGGACATATTGAGACTTAACATCATGTCTCAAGATGGCGAGCGCAGTGGAATGTTGCTACTGTTTATGAGCGGTCATATCGCTTACCATCAGGCGAACGACTTGCTCGTCTCGCAATTCACTGCCATCATTTTTTTTTTAATCCCTGACATTTTGGCATAGGATTTCAAGCACTTATATAAGGAATCAGCACACCAATTCAAAAATATTTTACTTAAGTACATTATTTTTCGGCACGGTAAGATTACTATAATAAACCATAAAAATTTTATGTACGCAATATCCAGTTAAAAAATTAATTGTGCAAACCAATATCAATACCATTATTCCATCGACATAAAATCGATTGTCGGTAGATTGTATTTTATTGCCAATATGAGCCAAATAATCATTGCTCCTTAACATATAAAATCTACATTGTACACTTATATCTTGTAAATGCGGTATTTGAGCGTACACCAAATTCCAGCTCCGAAAAAAAGTATCCCATTCACAAATTCAACTTCAGATTTAATTTAAAACCAACAAAAAACTGTCTTTATAAGGTTCCGCCGTGGCGTCGAGATAGCATTCACTGAAAAAAGACGAACGCAAATGACTATTTACTTCCAAAGTTTGCTGCACCACTGAACTGTTCATGCTTTGAATGGGCTCTACGGTCCATTCTACAATTTTTTATTCAATCCCTCAATTCACTTTTCAAATGACGAAAGATTAGAAGGCAGGAGTTGAATCCTATAGGAATTATTCACGCACCAATTTACATCATGAAATGAATAGCGTTTCGTTTATTAGAAAATAGTTTTATTTGAAAATGGAATGGTACAGGAATTTCAGGCTTCTTTAATTGGAGAGGTTCTTATTTTGAGTTCATCCATGTTTTTCGGCTGCTTTTGGAATAAAGATTATAAGCAGTTAATGACTATATTATTAAATGTTTATGTGTCTAAGTGGGAATATCCAATTCCAATAGTGGGAATATTATAGCCTGTTATAGTTTTTCTCTCGCTACATTAGAGTCTGTAAAAATCATAGTAGTACCTGCTGTTTATATAGATGTAAGCAGAAATAAAAAAAAATCAAATGTGGTAAACAATCCTACCTAAATTTCAAAACTTATCAAAACAACCTACCAAAGCAACTGAAATCCTGTTTTTTTTTCTAACGCTATCACGACAGCCGAAACAGGCAAAGGCTTAGACTGACAGCCAAATCTAAACTGTTCAATGCATCTAGTTTTGATTCAGCGCCGTGTTTGTTTTCGCGAACGGAACGTGTCAAAATAGCGAAATCGTGATAAAATACATTTTTCACACACGTCGAATATCATTGACAGTTTTTGTGTGTTTTCATTTCGCGCTTCCACGATTGAATTTGTGCTCACTGGAAATAGCACTTTTGTTTAGATAGCAGGAACGTAGTAAGTCTTATACCTGTTTTTTAATACAGAGGACTAGGAGATGAGTGTACTTCTCATCTGATCTTAAATTTTACGTTTGACCAAAAGTTAGAAAATAAATCAGTCAACGCGTATTAGTACCTAAGGTTGCACTGCAAGGCTTTGCACCATACTTGTCACATAAAACCTTTCAGTGTTAACTACAAAAAAACAATGTCCTTGAAACCGGAATTCATCAGAGCTTGTATACTATTGTTTGTGATCGGCAGAACTATTTGTGAAGCTACAACAGTATGATTCTGTACCTATCCAGACGGCATCTTAGAACTAGGATCTTATTATAAAAAAATATAAATTAAAACCATTGAGATAATATACTAGAGGGGACACTGCAAACCAAATGTTTGTAACAAAATGAAGGGTACCTTCTATTTCTGTCTCTGTCAAGCCTATGAAGTAACATTAACTTCCCTCTAGCTTCACTATGTACATGCACACACCATACGTACGGATTTTGGTCCCGATGTCTGCTCTAATATAATACCTCAATGATTAAAACTGATAACCGACGCGACGCTTAAACTAGTATGGTCAGTAGCATGAATAAGTCGGTTTCATTGGGTCACATCTTTGTCTCAAAAAACAGACGGATACTAACTAAAGCGTTGTCTTGTTGTATTATCTTTATTCAGCAATTGATATAGCCAATTAATTTGATAAAAATAATTGTCGGAGAGATAGATTGTAAGAAATGCAAAGCACCTTGTATTATAAAAATCTTTGCACAAAGTAACTATGAGAACAGAAATAATTAAATCTTAGTCTCAAAGAAATTATTCCATTATACTTCAAATAACTCACTGTATTTGTAAATTTGTTGAAAAATAATGATCCTGTAATAAAATAATGTATCAGCTATATAAATACGTTCCACTGCAGTGCACGGCTCTCTTGTACATTCGAGAATACGATCGAGAGTGGTTAGGCCATATAGTCTGCCACACTGGTCTAGTGCAGGTTGGCGGACTTTACATTCCATAGAAATTATTATAAATCGCTTTGGTGTGCAGGCTACCTCCCAATGTTTTCCTTCACCGTTTTAATGCGTGTGCTTGCGTGCGCGTCTCTGAAATATCAGAGGTGCGCCTTGGGATTCGAACCCGAGACCACCGTGAAAATATTGATACATAATGTCCACCGTGAACTTATTGGTAAATAAATATGTTAACTCAAATCTTCAAAAAAAAATAAGGTATCAAAGATATATATGAAAATAAATTCAACGGTGTATAATTTACCATTGGAAGTCATCGAAACAAAATTTGAAAAGACGTCTCCAAAAGCAGAGCACGTTCAATCGTGTGTGAGAAATAAATTGAGTACATTTTAAGGGTTTGGTGGCACTTTGATCAGTCCCTTTGCCATTTGAAGTATGGAATACGGGCGCGACGTGTTTGAAATCAAAGGCGAGATGAAATTGAGTATATCTGTGAATACAAAGCTATCATTAGTTCAAAGAAATGTCACGAACCAATTATATAATTGGCTGCAGACGTGTGAATTTTTGTAGACAAAGAATTTGTTTCGTTATATTTGTAGAAACAATTGATTGGCATAATAAAGAAAATTAAAACATACCTAACAAACATGTTTTAAATATATTTGAGTAAGATTTTAAACCAATGCGAATGCCAGTAGTCTTTTCTTTTAAATAAGTTTTTGAGTTCTCCGTTGCTATAATTGACTCAGTAATAAATTTTCAAGCAGGACATAGTGAAATTATAATTTAATTGCATTCCAACCAAATTGTTGCAATGAAATTCTTTTTCCACCGAAAATGAGATATAACTTCACAAGACAATAGTCTGGTAACAAAACATTGAGAACTATCTTAACTAGAATTGGGACCAAATCGTTCCATTGTAGCTGTGAACACAATAAAATCTAAATGACAAAAGGACCCATTAATGACAATCATAAACTTAACCTGAAACTCAGTAGACAATAGGACGAATTAAATAATAATTGACTTTCCTAAAAACGAACAAGTTCTTAGAATAGTTCCCCGTAAAGTAACTGGAGTTAAACTACAATGTCGCGAACTTTATTTAGCTAGCAAGTCTAGCGACCACAATGAGAGATGAAAGTCAAGTCGAACGGTTCTTAATAACCACGGAGCAAAGCTAGTGTAAGTTAGGGCTCTTGCATTCTGAAAGTTGGTTTATAAACGAAAAGAGCTAGGAGTTTCGATGGTGACAGCTACGATGGTCAGAGGTTTAAAGGAATTTGCAAGTTGTTTGAGACTTACTTCGGATGTAGCTGGCCTACTAAATACACTTGCTGTTCATAATTGAACAATGGTCATTTTTGCAAAATATATACAAGTTCATCGGCAAAATAAAATCGCTTATACTATACTGGGCATATATCTTCTTTACGATTGCCACTTATTTTTTCTGATTCTTTACGAGCTTAGGGAGAAAAAATACCAACGATATACTCAAGTGATATACCCTAGAAGTTTTTGGCAAGGCACTCAAGGCACGCAGGTCTCCTTGCAATATTTCTTTGTTTATATAGTAACTAGTAAGTTTAGTTTCTAAGATACACTCCACTTGAAAAAGTAAAGTACATACCCCTTAAACACTCGGCTAGGTTAGTCTCAAGTTCGACCCTATTATTTCTATCAAATTTCGTTTTCAAAGAAGCTGCTCATTCGTTATATAAATACAATAAACAATTCAAAATTCTGTTATTTGTGAAAGCAAAATTAATCACATTAATCTTCATTTTGTTTTGGAAATTGGTTTGCGGTGTTAAATTAATAAATATCAGTATACAAATAGGGATTTGTTTTTAATTTAAAACTGTTGGATTATGAACTGGAATAATTAATTTACATTCTGTTGTGACCTCACTTTGAAGTGTATCTCACGGTATTAAACATTATCTAGTCTAGATAGAAACATCGAATGAAATAGCGAATACCTTGTGTTCTAGTTTAATAATCCTCAGAGCTAATATTACTTCTGAAACAATAACTCAAAGGCTCTTACCCTGCTTATTACTAGTCACTGAAAATATTAGCAATATGAACTGATATAAAATTAAAAACATTATTGTTCAAAATTTATAACTTATTGGAAGTCTACTTCTGTTTCAAATATCTACAAAATACCAGTGACTTATACGTGTCTCTATTGTATATTAGCAAATTTGCACTGCAGTGTAATTGCACTGTTGTATTTCGGTTTGAAGGTAAGAAGGTAACTACTGGTTATAATGAGACTAACATCTAATGCATCAGGATGTTGAGCGCAGTAGAATACCGAGCATTGCTTTGTACTCTATGTGAATTGATGCGTATTTATTTTAAAATAGTAGTTTGAAAAAACAAACTTATTCAGTTGTAAGAATTGATATAAATAAGAACTAGTATCGAAAATACCAAGTAATCCTCGCCAAACAATATTTTACGCCCAACAAACCAAAGCCTCAATATTTCAATTGTTTTATTCGTATTGATACTGTTAAGGTTAGATTTAGAGCTTCTGTACCAAACTAGCAATTCTCTTACACTTGAGAAACCTAAGTCTGTACACAGTATTACGCCGAAATCCTCTAAGGGCTTGTTTACATTATTTATTTAAGTGTAGTCCACACGCACGGATCCCAAAGCGTGTATATTCAGCACTTTATACTAACTACATCGTGTTTATTACGCGTTTGTGGTAACATACTAGGATTTGAATTGGCTGAGATAATTTCGTTTAGGCTTAACACGTTATTTTATGTGCGTGTAGCGATAGAGCGAGAAATTTTTACCACTCTTGGGACAATTTTAACATAAATTATTATAATACCTTCATATTTTTTACGATCTCACATTTAGAAATGGTTGGAATTTTTTGTTACGCGCTAATAATTTTTGAATAAAAGTCTTCAAATTCATTTATTTGCAGAATAAAGGTTACTGAAATTGGCACTGATCCTCCCAAGATATAAAGTTTCTCCGTATACATCTTATATATATATATGTAATAATTATGCAAAATAATATAGGTAAAGAATAATCAGCAAGAGCGGGACAAGATATTCTCTTGCTACCACGCAAATTAGTAAAAAAATAACATTTCCTTCCAATTTCTGCTTAACATAGCCAACGCCGCAAACATCACAAAAAACCCTGAATAATTTCACAAGAAATAACTTTTTCAAATAAAAACTTATATCACTCGTCGACATTCATCACAGTTCGCTAAGTACATTTTTTGTTGTGAGAATGCATCACAATTTGTCATCCCCGGAGGCCAAATATTAACATAACAAGAGGCCCAAATGTTGGCCACATTTCTCCACCATTTAATTCCACTGGATGGCCATTTGTTAGAGTCGAGTTGGAACTACCTTTGTTACAAACTGAGCAGTAGTGGGGTAAAGTGCTTTAAAAGTTGGCCCAACTAAAGTTTCGGTGAATAAATACCCCAAGTTGGGTTAAGTTGGAGATAAGTTGGATGTTAAGTACATCGACGGACATTATGTGGTTTGTTTATGTACAAAGCCGGATAATGCTGTGGTATCGTTTAATTAAATAATAGATTTTATGGTGCTGGCTGGATTTGTAGAGTAGATTATACCGTGATTATATTTTATTTATGTTATGTAATTGAAAATATAAACTCAAGGAAAAATGTATCTTGAATAAATGAACCTGTAAAATTGGTCTCTGAGAGGTGAGCCTATTAATTAGTATTCATACATAGTAAATTATATTATAACTTAAGCCACAATAAAATTTGTGACGAAATATAGGAGTTGGCAAAGGATTTTCACGAAAAAGAATGTTCAAAATTATACACCACAACATTAATTGGATTACAATTAAAGCAGTCACGTTATACTACGTGTTTGCTATACAATTATCAAGCCAGCTTAATTTAATAAAAAGACCAAAGAGAAACATTCAACTTTGTAATAGTCTTCTTATCTTTTTTTTAATTATCAATTTATGTATATGTCTATGTAAGTACATATAATGGATACATGTTATATAAAACGTGTATTTATCTTTTTTGACCGCCTCCGTGGCGCAGGCGGTTAGACGCCGCCTGTGAAACGAGAGGTCGCGGGTTCGATCCCCGCACCGAGAGAAATGTTTGTGCGGCCCACAAATATTTCTTTCGGCTCTGGGTGTTTGTGAGACCGAAAAGTCTCTCGTAGTTCCTGTAACCCGCGACACAAGACTCGATCTTAGTGTGGGGTCAGGACAATGTATGTGACTGTTGGGTGTTATATTTATTTATTTTTTGTTATTAAGAAATTATTTATATTTGCTATCCTTTCCCTTCTTAGCTTCTATCGTTTACACTTAAACTGCTCTCTGTTTATCCTTTTCTTAAATCAATCCCATGGTTGTCTGTATGACATTGACTTTAAGTGATACGACCGCCAATTGTACTTTTTATGTATATTGTGATTTCGTCTTATTTTTTTTTTGTGTCGCAATGTACATATAAATAAATTATATTTTATTAGCAAGCTAAGTAATAACTCCCATATTCCCACATAAACAAACTATATTAAAATATATGAAATGATTAAAATATGTTTGCCGGCTAAGGCAAGGCAAACAAGAATCGTTGAGGCAAGTCACGCCCTCACAAGATTTGGCTTAACTCGAGGCAAAACTCGATGGGCCTTATGGAAACTCGGAACAATGGTGTTAAGTGTTAACTGAAGATTCGTTAGATGTTTTGTTTGTTTACTATAACTGAAATAAGAATTGGGCTTGGTTTCATATATATATATAGGTAGTTTCATACAAAGGAAAACAAAAATTGAATTTGCATCATATGTTTTTTCTATTTTTATTTTTTAATTGCAATGAATGGCGAGACGAGTATCTTATTTTTACTATCTGTCTCTTCATAAAATTGACTTAAAACTTGTTCTGAGTACTCATATTTCATTTTATTAATTATAATTATTATATTACGACTCTATTTCTTCTAGTCTTCATATATCCATAAATATGAACATGTGGCGGTAGCAATACGCCAACTTAGATTTAGCTTATAAAATGACACGCTTATTATTTGTAATTTGAACATTATTTAAACACGCATTTCATTTTAAAATATGACTGCAGATGTTAGACCATAAAACATCTGCGAGTCGTTTTATTACAGTAAGAATTTTTGTGTACCTTATTGTATAATATTAGTTAAAAAGATGCTGTTCTAAATTATTGTTTCCTAATTGTAATGGCCCGATCACGTCGGGGTCACCACTTTGGTGGTTATAAGTGTAGGTATTAGAATAAGCACTCACTTCCAGGAACTAACAATAGTATATTTTATAATTTAACACTTAATACATTCAGAGACAGTCTGCCATCTCTCGTCACGAGTACATCTCGCTCCGAGTCGCATAATTATAATTTTACTCTGTCTCTGAATGTATTAAGTGTTAAATTATAAAATATGCTATTGTTAGTTCCTGGAAGTGAGTGCTTATTCTAATACCTACACTTATAACCACCAAAAACATAATCACTATCTTAATGTTTATGAATAGATTAATTAATTACATTTTATAACTATTGCTTTATTATTTCATATTATTTTTATACACGAACTAAATTACGTACCAAAATCCCACGATATAACTGTAAAATGATGAATTCAGTCTAAACTCTAAATCAATACTACTGCAATATCTATTTTAATGCCAAACAGCAATGCGAATGCACTGTTTTGTTTCGATGTGAACAACATTGTAACCAGAGTACCAGTACCCTGGCATACTAACATCTTGTGTCTCGGGATGGCGAGCACAGTGGAATGCTAAGCATTGCTTAGTAATTCAAGGTGTTTGGTTTTGGCACTATTCATGAGCGGTCGAATCGCTTACTTGTCTCGCCATTCATTGCAATACAAAAACAAGACATAGATCTATACTTTGATAATAATATTTCTAAATCGGTTCAGTGATTCTCGATTATTAAAAACGATAAAGAACAGGCAGAAAGATAATAATGATTACGATAGAATGACGGAATTAAGAATTCCGCACGACGGAGTAAGGTTTACTAAATGTCTGATCCCCTCGAACCCCTTAAAGCTGTTTAAGCCCACGATTTTTGTCAAATGACAGCCATTAAATCAGAAAATCTTTAGGAGTTTGAAAATGATGGTAAAGTAATGGGAAGTATTTGTATACTTTGTATATAGGATTTGTTTCAATAAATATAGATCATTTTGATTAGAAGTTAAGTTTATATAGCTCCTGTATTTCTTAGAAACATGACTTTAGATGCGGGCATTATTTTAATAAAGACAATTTTGTAATGCTAATTAATTTACACGAAAATACTTACTGAGTTTAGTTTTTTAATAATTTCGAAATATTTTGGATATTTTATATAATATATTTTGGAGTCCTGAGAGACGTTTCTAATTGTATTTGATTTTATATATTGAGATTTGTTCGAGTCCAAAATTAAATATGTTGTCATATAAAATAAATCCATGTAGTTCTGAAAATAGGCATCCTTCAACACAGTAAGTAGGTATATGTATATATATGTAGTATATGTATCTAAAAATACACAGACAAAATGAGTAACCTCCTTTTTAACACAGGTAAAAATACGTTCACAAAGTCAAACATATTTCAATTTGGCGAAATATTTCTGTAACCGTTCTCGGATTTGCACCAGTCGATTCAAGCTAATGCCATCAATTGCTACCTCAACTAAAAAATAAGCGTTCGCTCTACACGTGAGTGAAAAATTCAGTCCCTACAGCATTTTCCAGCTTTGAAGGAGTGTTGCGAGCCGTCAACTCGATGTCAATAACACTACATTTAATATGCACGAATGTATAAAATATTTTTTCTTGATTTTCATAAAATGTGCGGTTGGTGAATTTCGAGAATGGAATAGCTACGCGTTCGAGTTTATTCAGAATTAATGAGGTTTTCGTATTTTCGTAATTTATGGGTCGTTGAATGTTTTATTTGTACATGTTTATATATTTTCCAGACGACCTTTTACGACAGTCACGAGTTTTTTAGAAGTTCATAAATGGAGATTAGATTTTTTTTATTTTTCCATGTCAAGAGAAAAAATATGTTAGAAATTGGTACGGTGTTTACAAGCATGCATGAGCGGGCTCGTTCAGAGCGGTACTACTGTCTCACAGAAGATCGACGTGAACCGTAAGCTTGCTGTCCCGATTTGATGATCCGGTAACACATCCAGGATCCAATCGTTATGTATGTGCATGGGCGGCAGTGACAACTTTAATTTTCATATCCATTTTTTTTTTATCAATATTGAACCCTCACAGTCCTAGAGTAAATGTGAGTGGAAAAACCAGCGTAGTAGTCAGCATTTCACAGTAATTCATTTGACAGTCTCATGGGCAGTGTTGCATAGTAATTCATACAAATAATATTTTCTGCCTCATGTATTCAAAACATGGACATGGTAATAGTAAATTTAAAAAAAAAATCGTCAAACTCACCTTCATATCACACCCAACTTGCATTCTGAAACAAAAGAATACAGTTATTCTTACAAAAGAATCAGATAAATCCGAACATTCTTTAATTAAGTAACTATTCGGCAAATGGTCCATTACAGTTATACGGTTGACGAGCAAGGAGTGACCGGAGGCATATAGCCTGGAGAGAGCCGAGGCCTGCGATACTGTGACCCCGCCTTTAAGGAACTGCCATTAATTGAAGACCTTTGACCGACTGACTTGTAACACTATAAATTAGATTTGGCAAAGTTTACGGGCTTCTTGGAGTTATGTTTCGGCTAATCCGTTTACTGGGGATTAGCGGGTGTTTCACACTTATCGGTGTGTTTTTAAACGTCAATTAAGTTAATTGAAATAATAAAGCTTACAGTTTAGTTGGCGAAATAAAAGTAGAAGTTGAGTTTGAATATTTTAACGACACCTCTCATTATCAGCTTTTAGTGTTCGCTGAAAATAGGCCTAAACAATTGTACGCCTTTGGTGTGTTTTTGGTTTCTGGCGTTCATCTCCTAGTGACCATTAGCAAGTCATCATTCAACCTCGTTAGAGGGCATCCTACACTACGTGTACCAAGACAGATATACAAGACTGATATATATGTTATGGGCCAAGTGATTAATGCAGGCAGTATTCACAATGCCCGGGCAGTATGAATATTGCCGAGCCATATTGGGCCAAGTGATTAAATACAATCTAAACTCACCTATTTATCACATTGCCAGGGCATTATGAATATGGCAACATGATGATCGGGCAGTGTGATTAATAGGTGATTTTTTACGTGGTGCGCTGCCGCATTGTCGCATCTGCGATGGACCCATGAATTAGAAAGGTTGAATTGATCTACTTATGTTTAGTTGCTTTTTAACGTCCGAAACATTATCTTCAAAAGAAATTAGTGTACCCACTTTATGGATCAGTTAGGTCAACTGTGCCCCAAAACCGACTCGGAACACCCCGACTTCACGTAGTCTTTTGGCTACCGACCCTAGAGTGTATATAAAAAGCCGGAGGCGCGGAGGGAGAGCAGCCCCCGCCCGCTGTAACGAAGGATAGGAAATGGTTGCCTATCTTTTGTTACGCAAGGGCGAAGGGGCTGAACTTCCCGTAGCGCCGGAGACGATGCAGAAGCTATTTTGTATTGACAACAAGTGTTTTAAGGGTTAGGTTGCTATAATAGATATTTCTCAGGAATGGTGCGTTACCTTTTCATGGGAGTGGTACCAGGGGAGGTGCGACACTCCTTCCACTCCTCCCAACCCACCCCCTCGTGCTGCCCTATTCTAAATTCTACTACTTCGGCTCATTGTCTTGATTTTGATTCGCTTTACATCACTCTGCCCAATAGGCACTTGGCATTATTCATAATGCCCGGGCAATGTGATAAATTGATTGGTTATAATCACATTGCCCGCTCTTATTGGGCATTATTCATATTGCCCGGGCATGATGAATAATGCCCGATTAATCACTTGGCCCATAACATATACACTATTTATTAGTGGTAAAAATATTGATATATTATACCAACCAATATTATTAGCTATAGGTACGTTTATGACCATCCCAAACTTTAAAGCACAATATGAGCTCAAATTTCAGTTGCGATCAAATAATATGGGAATCCTTAAAACGTAAAATTTATATAAATACATGCCTAACATGGGAATTGAATCCAGTAACTCCTTATACAGCATAATAACGCTTCCAGTGAGTTTTGACCTATCATGAAAACTTAACACGTAAAAAAAAATATTAGACGCCTCTGTTATTTTTTAAGCAAATGATATAATAACCTTTGCACGTCTCACGCGAAATATGTAGGAACTAATTTACATTTTGCGCAAATAATCAAAATCAGAAATCATTCCTAATCTGATTATGAAAACTTATCTAATATTAATAATTAATACGATCACAAACCAACAGAAGCCTAACAAAAACACAACATGAATACATTAATGAAATTAGTTGCACAACTTCGTCAAATTGTCGATAAGTTCGCGGCAAGTCAAACGCGCCCAACACAGGGTCGGATCGAGGTCAGCACTATCTAATGTCTTGAATTAATCACTCTAACAAAATTGATGTTTTAAACTGAACTTGAATTCGAGACTGGTATAAAGCTAAAGGTCTAAATTAAGAATATTTGTTATACGAGCGATAAAATTTTAAAGGTTGGTGATTTTTTTTCAGCTATACAGGGTATATCAATACTGCTACCGAAAACGAAGCCGGGTGGTTTAAGTGACTTCAGACATAATGCAATAGAAAATGTT
Organism: Hyles euphorbiae; assembly: GCA_023078785.2. Lineage (NCBI taxonomy): Eukaryota > Metazoa > Arthropoda > Insecta > Lepidoptera > Sphingidae > Hyles > Hyles euphorbiae. The sequence goes on along the minus strand of CM041034.1, from coordinate 11,758,098 downwards.
GCATAAAAAGAGACATTTTTTTTTGTAATATTTTTCCTGTGGCCATATTTGGGTGGTTAATACATTTTTTTCGTAAAATAATAGTGTATACCGTTTTATTTATAAAAACTCTAAGGTATAAAAGGGGTTAAATTATTATTTTAGCAAAAACTATAGATTTACAATCCAAAAATGATGATATTTAAAAAATTATTAAAAATAATTGTCGCGTTTCTTTGCTAAATTTTTAGTTGCATTGTGTTTGTAGTCACTAAAACTACCATCCGGCTTCGTTTTCGGTAGCAGTCTTGAGATACCCGGTAGGTTTAAATTAAGAATATGTGTTATACCAGCGATGAAATCTTAGTTATGTGATATTTCCTTTGCAATCCTTTTTGTACGATCTGGTATCAAGAAACATTTGTAAAAGGACACGGATTGTATTCCCTAATTATTTTACAGTCGCTTGATCGAGTCAGTTAATTAAGAATAAGAAATGATCAATGATACCAACATTTATAATGACAAAAAATGGAAAATGACTTAACCTAATAAAATACGACGGAGCATTTCTGCTTCGTTGAAAGTATAAGGAACAAAGGTTCTTTTCTGGAAAAGCGAGCTGTTGGGATCCTTTACTAGATTACTTCCAACCATATACATACATATATAAAAGCAACGTAGCACATATTGCATGTAACATAAATTAATTTTAATATACCGAATGAATTCTAAAATTCAATCAGATCTTAGATGACTACGTGTAAGCCACAAGTTAAACTGAAGCTTGCGTTAATAGAAATCGAAGGTATTGAAGGCGTTCAATCAAATTCTATTTGTAGCACTATGAAAGCACTCGCTTTATCTTAATACGGAGTGATCCATTCAATAGGAAATTCTATGTATGTTTCATCATATACTGGGTATTCAACCTGGGTTTGTTTATGCCAAATTCTGGGTCTGGTGACTTATTTTATTTTAATATGTATGCACTGGTATTACAGGGGTAATCATTCATTAAACGAAACGGGGTATTAAACGAAGCAATTTTAGTTGTAAAGTTAAGATCTGTTTGAACACTATTTTTTCTTTTTTTATTCTTTGGTATTAAATTTTCTTGAATTATTATTTCATACGTTATTTTAATACTGGTTAATTAAAATAAAAAACTAGTTACGTTTTATAGAAATAAAGAAAGAAAAACTAACTAGGCCATCGTTGTGGTTTATATGGCCTTACCGCTCTCAATAGTACTCTCAATTGTACAGGAGAACGTGCCCTGCGGTGGGACGTATATGGGTTGATACAGAAAAAAAAAACTTAGATTCACAATATTTTATGAAGCTTTTTCATAATACATATCATAGAGTGACATCTTTCCGCAAACGCGAGAATAACTTTTCCTCACACTAAACAACCAATCAATTACTATGTATCTTAGTACACTGTATCAGCCCATATACGTCCCATTGTAGGACACGTCCTCCTGTACTATTGAGAGTACGATTGAGAGTGTTTAGGCCATAATATAGTCCATCACGCGGGCGTAGTGCGGGTTGGCAGACTTTACGTACTATAGAAATTCTTACAAATTTGCTATGCAGATTTCCACACGATGTTTTTCTTCACCGTTAAAGTGTGTGGTAGTTGACTAGCATTACAAACATAACTCCGAAAAGTCAGAGGTGTACGCTGTGAATTGAACCCGCCACCACCATAAGCATGTTGGCCTTGAAATACTATTCATTAAATTTTACATACGCTAACCCGACCTAATTAAGATATCCTTCATACCCTATATCCATATTGATATACTTTACTATCACAGGATTAAAGTTGCCAACGTACGCCTTGCGGTCGACCCTAGAAGGTCCCGCGATAGTGGCGCCCCCAAACTTAATAATCACTAAGCAGCGTAAATCATGCGGGATTTGGCTTATTAAATTGCTTTTGATTTGTGCGTTTGTTTGTAATCTGTCAAATTATTTATTTATGTGCGTGTTTATTCAAAATACTAATAAGGAGGTTTTAATATGTATTCTCATATACGTAAGAATATTGTAAAGGTGGCATTTTTATATATCTCGAATAAATAATAAATATACCCAACATTCACATACAAGTCAATAATCAATAAATCAAATAACTTAATTTTATAACTTTCGTTACCCATTGTAATGTTCTGCAATACGTCTTGCTATTAAGTATTAACCCAATAATGTTCAGTATAGTTTTTGACTGATGTGTTAATATCACTGGTACTCATCACATTTAATTTAAATTGAAATACTCAATTAATTGAAATAAACCGATTATTTACGTTTTTATCGCGGATTTGGTTTAGTTTTTACCTTTTTTAACTTTAGTGGTCACAGGGCCAACGGCGTGAATAGTAATTTATAGTTTTATTTCATTATACATAATTAATTTCATCAAAAAAATATGTAGGTGCAAAATTGAATATATGTAAGCGTCACTAATTAGAACGTGGGTATACGAAGTTATATGAATCTGCGAGGTGTATTGAGGATTATACCTTATCAAAGCGTGGACAGGCCGGTGCAGGCGTATATGACGTCATAGTATACATACGGAGATTTTACGTCGCTTTAGTTGCGTTTAGTTATCTCAGGAATTCATTATAAAGATGTATTAAAAATGTAAAAGATCAGGTGTGTATTTAAACTTCTCTACGGCTGGGTAAGGCTCACTATTTTGACTAGATTTTATTCTACTAACTTTCTTATACCAATAAAAACAAGGGAAAGCCTTGAAAATGAAAATAGGTTCCCTTACGGTTTTTTTATAGTTTATAAACAAATGGCTTATCTATGCCAAAATTCACATACTTTGTCCTGGAATTCAGCTTCAGACTTCCTCTCGTCAGTCCATTACTTTAAATATGATATCGCATTTTTTTCCTTAGAATATTACAAAAATCCCAAAGAATTTATAACCAACATTATAATTGATTATTAAGCATTACATTTAATACCTCCCGTTTAATTACACTAATATTGTTGCCAGTGTATACGAACTCTCTTGCATAAAATCATGGACTAATAAAGCTTGTTGGAGTACTTGATGTCGGAACATTATTTTGCAATTAAGAATATTAGTATGTAAGTTCGCTATGCAAACCGACGCTGGTAGTAATTATGTGTGCTCTGCTTAGTTTACTATAGACTTGTATGAGATAGATTATAAATGATAATTACTTTGAAGATATGCATATTTAGATCAGGACTCATTAATATTTAGTTCCAAATCGATTTAATTGATGTAATTTGAAAAGTCTACTTTAATGATAGAATTTAATTTTAGTTTTAATTATTTCAATTAATTTTCAATCGTACAATAAAATTAGAATTTATTTAAAACACAGTGAATTTGTTGGGCTTAGAGTTTTTTTATCGCCTAAAAATTTTATTTGAGTTCTATCCTTTATTATGGTCGAACTGAGAACCACTGGACATATTGGGGCTTAACATCACATGCGTCACGATGGCGAGCGCAGTTTAATATTAACCATTGCTTTGTAATTCATGGTGAAGTTTGGTTTTGCTACTGTCCATGAGTGATCGTATCGCTTACCATCGCGCAAATGGCCTGCTCTTCATCGAGATAAAAGAAAACATTTTAATATTTACGCAGAGTCATTGTAACATTTTATTATAAATATAAATAAATAAACTCGTCGAGTAACGTATTCCAATAATATTGGATAAAAGCCTAAAGCCTGTTTTCATTATTTAAGGTGAAATCTGTAGCCGAAAGAAAGATGTTTAAGACATAAACATAAACAATGATGAAAGTAAATTGACGATGAAAAGGGAACATGTCAGCAAACGATTGCAAGAATTCATTCCAATGTCCCTTCATAATTAAATTTTATAGAAATTATCATAAACATAAAGATCTCATAAAAATAAATTCCGATTGAAAATATTCACGAACTCTCAAAGACAGCACAGGAGGAAATATGGAAAAATGCTGATCGTAAAAAAAGATGACGATTTGAAAAAAAATTATATAAATTCGAAGGCGAAGCCGGGCCAATATTGGAAACTCATTAATAACGCTACTGGGTGTGCCTAATTTCATCGTGACTCAAGCATATTTTCTAAATGGATCAATTTTGTGGATCCTATCGTTATGATATAAAAAATGATTCGATTAGACACTTACGGCTGAGATTTTTAATTTGTGTTATTAAATTTCGCAATCCGATATCATTTTAGGCTTTTTTACAGGAAAATGAGATGTCGCATTGAGATTTCCAATTGTGAGATTTTACTTTCTTTTCATTTCTTTTTTTTTTCTTTTTGCTGATATGTCTATAAAGATATTTGTGCAACGTGTAGAATTCTATGAAAAAACACAAAAGTGTACTGTGTTCCGGTATCATTCCCTATATTTCCGGTTTTGAGTAGCAAACATAATTGTAGCATTCGGTGAGATATAAGTGCTTCCCGTTAGTCAACTGGTATCGAATACTATATTTAGTGAACATGAGACCAACCAAAATAATTTATTCATAACATTTAAAAAAAATGACCTTTATTTTAAGGCGCACTGTATTGTATCTGCCCATATACGTCCCATTGTAGGGCACGAGCTTCCTCTACAATTAGAGAGTACAGATGATATTGTTTTTTACAAATTGCTATAAGGTTTCCTCGCGATATTTTCCTTCATTTAAGTTGTTAAAAATAAGTAAAAAAACCCAGTGACGGATACTTAAACGTTGTTATGAAATTTCCGTAATAAGATTCCCGGGCTTTCTTATTATAAATGCACCGGGATTTCATTTTATTAAACGCATTAACTAACTTAGCGGAGATGTACATTATTATTCCTGGAATATCCTTAATAATAACGAAACATTAATTAATAATAGCACGGGATGATTAACTCATTCGCTCGCGGTATTATCATGCATTAACTTCCAGATTAAAAATGTGTATAAAATATAATAGTTTTTTTATGCTAATTTATTTATATATTACTTGATGGTAAGTTATTCGTTTCAAAACGAGTAAATACCACTTTTTATGATGGTGTAAAATTCGTCATATTGACATGACGTCTACAAGTATATCGCGTGTCAGGTACTATGTATAGATCTGCTACAGTCTTTGGCATCCGAATATGTTGTTGTTATGGCGTTGTCAAAATATTACATATACATAAACTCGCGCCTTTTAGTCGTAAGGGGTCGGCAGAGTTGCTACCAAGTCATCCACATTTCTCCTTAAGTGTCCCGTCCCACGATGTGATAGGGGGCGAACCTATCGGCATTGAGCACAAATTCCTGATTCCAATAATGCTTTGCTCGACCCGGGATTCCAACCCGACGCCTCAGCTTTACACTGGTGTGGTACAACTGAGCTACCGAGGCAGTCAACATATTAAGAACGTGCTAATATTATTAGATTACGTGTATTTTTAAATTTTTTTTAGGTATTATAAAAATTTATCTTCTTTATCTTTATTTATAGTTCCAAATTTCGCCGCGAGCCAATAGAATATAGATGAATTATTTATAAATCTGGTTTTGACCACTTGACATTTGAATTGCATGCGGTTCGCCTGATGGTAAGCGATACGACCGCTCATGAACAGTAGTAAAATAAATAAATAACACCCCACAGTCACATACATAGTCCTGATCCCACACTAAGATCGAGTCTTGTGTCGTGGGTATCAGGAACAACGGAAGACTTTTTGGTCTCACAAACACCCAGACCCGAAATAAATATTTGTGGGCCGCACAAACATTTCTCTCGGTGCGGGGATCGAACCCGCGGCCTCTCGTTTCACAGGCGGCATCTAACCAGCTGCGCCACGGAGGCTGTCAAGTAGTAAAAAGTAAAATTAAAATCAAACATATGCATTCTATAATACGTCTGTATGCTATAATACGTCTAAATTGCATTCACATACTTTTAAAATTCTTGTCGATATCTCTCGCGCTAATTTCTTGATCATATATACCTTCACTATTAAAATAAGCTAGTATCTATTATATTTGTCTCTCACGTTATATAACATGTAATTTAACAGCAAACCTACAGTTTATTACTATCAATAAAACGCTCCGTGCGATAGTTGAGATATTATCACTGAACCCGAAGGAACTCAGCGCAGATTGCCAGTGTCAAACATTATGAACGTAGACAGGAATGGAAAATCGACGCATCATATTATTAAACGTGATGAAACGTTTTATTGGTGATACTTCTCTCATATGTGAGGGGCCATCTGGGTAGGTAAGGCCTCAATGTCAATTTCTCCCGCCAAACAGCTGTATAAATGCACTGTTGTTTCCCGGGATTCGAACCTGTTACCTCGGCTTTGTCACCGTACCGTAATACAACTACGCCACCAAGACAGTAATGAAAGTATCTATAATATTTGCACGCACTTTTCTCTTTGACACCTAAACTTGGGTCAAACATTTTCCAATCGCAAACATTTACACCGATTACACGGAATTTTCAAGTCGCACTTTAGGTGTTCATAATTGTATGAACCCAAATATAAATCATTCATCTTGAGCTTCAAGCGAAGTCGGTTTGAAGTACAGGTCAAGAGCGGCCATTTTAAGTGGATCCTTTACACTTATATTACTTGTTGAACCCCTGGCCGCGTCTTTGACAAAATGGGAGCAGTAAGTTAAAATTAAAATATTTTATTTCACAAGAATTTTCAACATGTGATAGATTAACTTTTGTTTGACAAATTGTATATTTTTATGATTTTCAATTCAATATTTCCTGTTAATATGTTTCGAGATTGTTTTCATGTGATGAATACTAGTACATTTACTTTTGTTTGACAAATTATTTATTTTTATTATTTTCAATACAATATTTCCTGTAGATATGATTCAATATAACAGTTTTTTTTTGTAATAAGATACGACTTATGAACTTTTATTGTGCGGTATAATATTATATTAAATAATAATATATAAAAATATATTCTTTTGTTATAAGGTGTAAATTATAAATTGATTAATGACATCAATTTATACTACGATAATTGAATTTTCCTGCCACAGTCATTGACTGCCTTGGTGGCGTAGTTGTACTAGGCTAGGGTAAGGTTACAAAGCTGAGGACTTAGGTTTGAATCCCCATCCAATCCAATCATCTAGTCGGGCATAGTGATATTTGATTTTTGTATTCATTATCAGCCCTAAGTCAAGATATTGTGCCCGATATGGTGATAGCTCGCCCCTTATCACATCGTAGGACGGAACACACCTAAATGTGAGTGTCCTGGATCCTCTGCCTACCCCTTCTGGGGAAAGGCAAGAGTTAATGTATTTACTAATTTCCTATTGAGATGGGTATACTTAGTATAGAAGTATTATCCACCACGCTGCACTAGTGTGACTTGGTGGACTTTACATAAAATGGACTATATGGCTTAACCACTCTCGATTGCCATTGTCCATGCCCTGCAGTGGGACGTATATCGGCTTATACAGCACACAAAGTAGCAAATTCTTACTTAAAAGAAAATATGAAAAGTCTGTTATTTTTTTCGATATATTCGCCAACTGAGCTATAAATACATTCACACACTTCAACATAGTCTCAGATTAAAACATATTAAATTGATCCCGGCGAGAAGATAATTAAAAATATCCCATTACAAAGATTTTTTTTACAATAACTTTAACTTTACTTTTATTAACTGGTTCAGCATGCCATTCGCCTGATAATAAGGGATACGACCCCTCATGGACAGTAGCAAAACCAAACAACACCACGAATTACAAAGTAATGCTTGGCATTCCACTAGGCTCGCCATCCTGAGACATAAAATGTTAAGAGAATGTCTAGAATGTCCTTCAAACCGGAACACAAAAGTGCATTTACACTGCTATTTGGCGGGAGAAATAGACATTGCGTTGGTACCTTCAGGCAGTCTCTAAAATACGAGAGACGTAAGTAATATATACGCTTGTGACAAGAATAGTCATAACGCGAGAGACACTTGACAAAATGGGTCGGGAAAGTAAGCAACGTGATAATGTTGTGAGAACGGGGTAAGATATACTGTTTGTAAAATTTATAAGAATATATGCGAATTCTTTATAAAGCGTTAGAAAGCTATATTAACTTTTATCATGTACTTATCATAATTTATTTATGTAATAATATATATTATACATAGTCATGCAAAACTAATTAATAGTTTTCATAAAATAAACGTCATGTATTTAAATTATTATTTAGCTATTCACAGTAAATAAACTATAACAAATCAACAGATTTTTGATAAGTTAATTTCAATTAATTAAATAATTATATTCAAAGTTGCAAGCAAATATAAATTCCTTTTTTAAAATAAATATGCCAATAAAGATTAATGGCATTATACCCAATAACACTCAAAAATAAATTTCATATAAACAGAATACAAAATTACACATACATACATTATTAAAAAACATATTATACATTCACTATTTTATACTTACTTTTATAATTAAACTAAGAAACTTATTCACTCACTACATTAATAACACATGTCTCGCAACTATTCAATCAAGTCGATGACTAAGAGGTTTTTAAATTCAATAAAAGCACTTTAACGTACGTAGCACGAGCTACGCGGTTACAGATACGCTACGCCGTAGACGACCGTCCCCGGAGGCTTTAACGCTACACTGACTGTTGGAGCAAGTTGTATGCTCGATTCGCTTTGGAAATATACGTACGTTGCAGTTTATATGGGAAATCGGGTGTTTTGTTTTAATACTATTTTTTAATGTATTATATTCAAATAATGTACAAAGCTGATCCATTCTTGATAATTATGGAATAAAATAAAGTAAGGCCAATGTCTACTAAAAATGTGTGCCATAGAATTTCAGTATAGCATTTTAATATCTTTATTATTACTCAGTGCTAACCACTTAGTTATATCTGATTTTATATGGAAATATATTTATTATTGTTATGAATCTTTATATAAAAATGTTATAGCACACACATAGTTTACTAAGTAGGGTATAATCTGAACATATTTGTATATTTTGAGATATTATGGTGTGGGTGTAGCTGTGTAGTGCTGGTGTAGTGTAGCGAGGCGATCACCGTGATGCACGGAAATAAAAGATCGTGCTAAGAGTGAAGCGATCGATGACTGTAAGGCAGTATCTGTAATTAGATGAAATAGTTAGCGGCCCTACGATATCGAGGTGTATGTGGGAGAATCTTGAAGAGGGAACGTGGAAATTGGAAAGTGGAGAAATGGTATGGCGAGTAATTTTAGATTTCTGGCATGGTAAGCAATGCCTAGTCCACTCTCTACAATCTTTACGTATCCCTGGCCACACAAATCTCTCAGTGACCAGTCGCACTGTAGCTGATCTTCCGGGATGGTGAAGATTATGTAACATGTCGAAAACTCTCTTCCTGAATTCGGGTGTGACATAAGGGCGCGAGGATTGTACTGAGACGTCGCAATAAATCGGCACGTTACTGTCATAGGTTACCATCTTCTTCAGTTTAAGGGTCGTGCCACGACGGAGCAAATCTTGCAGCTCTGGATCATTTTCCTGAGATTGTGCAAGTTCTTCATAATCTATGGCTAGAGCAACCCCTTCCACGCGTGAAAGAGCATCTGCGACTTCGTTTTTGTCACCGGGAATGTACCTTAAGTCCGTTGTGTACTGGGAGATATAATCGAGGTAGCGAAATTGTCTTGGCGAAAATGACTCTCTGTTTCGTGAAAATGCGTATATGAGCGGTTTGTGATCAGTGTACACAATAAAATTTCGCGCTTCGATCATGTGACGGAAGTATTTTATCGCTTCGTAAACCGCAAGTAACTCGCGATCGTACGGGCTATATTTTTTCTGTGACGTACTCAGTTTATGCGAATAAAATGCGAGCGGTTGCCAGTCATTATTACTGCGTTGTTGTAACACGGCCCCAATCGCAGAGTCAGAGGCGTCTGTCGCAATAGCCAGGTCTGCGGACGGATCTGGATGAGCCAAGAGTGTCGCTTGCGCCAAGGAATCCTTACAGTTTTCGAAAACTTGAACCAAATCGGAAGTCATTTCAATAGGAGTAGAGCTTTTTGCATTGGTACCTGCGAGTAAGTTGTTTAGTGGCGCTTGAAGTTGAGCTGCGTGGGGCATAAATCGGCGATAAAAATTTATCATGCCCAAGAATCTACGGAGCTCCTTCGCAGTCTTCGGGACCGGAAACTGTTTGAGTGCAGCAATCTTTGTGTCCAAAGGTTTTGTACCGGCGGCTGAAATCAAGTAACCGAGAAATTTGACTTCTGCTTGACCCAGTATGCACTTAGAGGTGTTTATTAAAATTCCGTAGTGTTTCAAGCGGTCAAATAATTGACGCAAGTGTGTGCGATGCTGCTCCGGAGATTTAGAAAAAATTAGGATATCGTCAATATAGCCAAAGCAAAAATCCAATCCAAATAACACTTCGTCAATAAATCTTTGGAATGTCTGTGCAGCGTTTCGTAAACCAAATGTCATGTAACGAAATTCAAACAAACCAAATGGTGTAGAGATTGCAGTTTTCGGAATATCATCTGGGTTCATCGGAATTTGGTGGTAGGCCTTAACTAGATCGATGACAGAAAATACCGAACATCCTGAGAGTTGATGCGCAAAGTCGTGGATGTGGCGAATAGGGTATCTATCAGGTATTGTTCTCGCATTGAGCGCTCTATAGTCGCCACACGGTCTCCAACCGGAATCTTTTTTCTTAACTAAATGAAGTGCAGATGACCAAGAACTTTCGGAACGCTGGGCTATACCTGACTTCAACATGTCTTCAAATTCCTTTTTTGCTGCTTGAAGACGAATCGGATCTAAGCGTCGCGGCTTGCTCGAAACTGGAGGCCCTGGGGTGGTCCTGAGGTAGTGCACAGTGTTGTGTTTTGGTTCAGATAAAATACCTGCAGGTCGGGTGATTTCCGGAAACTCACGCAGTAGGTCGTGGTATGTGGTCTCACCAGTGATGACTTTTACAGAAGATATATCGTCATCTGTTGAATTTGCGTTGACTGCAGCCACTGAAACTGTCGTAGTTCCGTCAATCAATCGCTGGCTTCTGCAATCCACAAGTAGATTATAAAAGCTTAAAAAATCCACTCCAATAATAGGTTTCGAAACGTCTGCGATTGTAAAATTCCACGTAAATACGCGCCTTAGGCCAAGGTTCAAGTGTAATGTTATAGGTCCGAATGTGTGTATAACAGTGTTGTTTGCAGCTGCCAGGTCGTAGTTGGTGCGTGTGCAGGGCGTCTTAACTGCTGACCGCGGGAAAACGCACAAGTCGGAACCTGTATCCACCAGGAATCGCATTTTCGATGTTCGGTCGACGACAAATAGACGGCCTGTAGATGTAGGGCAGTCGTTGCTACTTGCTACCGCCCTGCGAGTTTAACGCATCGTTAAAAGAACAAGGCTGCTTACATTTCATTGCCTTCGACCCGTAGGTATAATGGTAATAGCAATGCGGGTGATCTGGCGGTTGCCGAGGTCTGGAACGACTACGTGACTTTTGGTACCTTCCCATTTTGTGACGTGAGCGGTTGCGTCCTGCTTCGCCTTGCCGCGCAGTGAGCAACGCGACCTGCCGTGTGAGCTCGCTAATCTGCTTAGCCATCTTCTCGTAGCGCGAATCTTCCGACGACGTACTGGCCACCTGAGGAATTGTAGGTGCAATTTCGTGAACTTTGTCCGCTAAGTCGGCAAGTTTGTCCAGCGGCAACTCCATATGAGGAGCGATAACAGATTGTACGTTTTGCGGCAAACGACTAGACCACAATGTATTTAAAAAATCAGGTGGACATGACGGACCCGCTAGTCCCATCAAATGTCGCAAAAATTGGGACGGCTTGCGGTCTCCAAGCTCTTCGTGCATCAGTAATTGTTTCACTCGCTTTTCTTGAGAGGCAGAGAGGCGCTTAATAAGCTCGGCTTTCAGCTTGTCGTATTTTCCCGTTGCGGGTGGGTTGGTGATGATATCCTTGACCTCTATTGCGTAGCGCGGCTCTAGTTGAGCCATTACATAGTAAAACTTGGTCTCGTCGCTAGTGATCTTTGAAAGGATAAATTGACCTTCCATTTGAGCAAACCACAAAGCGGGCTCTTCCGGCCAAAATGGGGGTGCTCGTACTCCCACACGCAATACTTCCTCCTTACTGTCTCTCGCAGGCGTTGGTTCACTCATCTTTGAGATTTAAAAAAAAATAACGGCTAACCTTGAGTAAGTTTTTAGCCTTACGATTAATGCGTGCCTGTTTTCCCCAGAGTCAGTCACAGCGTACCCACGAAGATCCTGATGGTCTTGATCACGTCGGGGTCACCAATTTGTGGGTGTAGCTGTGTAGTGCTGGTGTAGTGTAGCGAGGCGATCACCGTGATGCACGGAAATAAAAGATCGTGCTAAGCAGCAACAGTATAATAAATAAAACTTTACAAAAGCAAGACAATAAAGAGCAACGCGAAAACTAGTAGTACGTGGCAAGCGGAGTGGAGTCAGTTGTTTCGATTCTCGGTTGTCTTGGGCGACGAATATTTTCGAAGACTCCCGAGTGTCGCCGAAGTATAGAGCCGAGGTCCAATTGCCATGCGTTGTTAGATCTTGACCAATCACATCATGCTGCGCGATGCAACGCCATCACGTGGGCTGTACATGCGCTGTTTGAAGCATGAAGTAAGCAGCGCCACCTAGCAGCGTAGTTTAGGCGCCCTCTAGCGTCATCTAGTGGCGTAGCTAAACGAATGATGACGTGTTGTATGCCTGCGCCAGCTTTCAATTAGCGGAGGAACCGCTACAATGGAATCTATACTACGGATCTACCAAGGACGCTGTGTATATATATCTTACGACAGTTTGTTACAAGAACATTACTAAAAAATGATTGTTGTTAAAACATATATCACTTTGTTCGGAAAAATACTGATGACTACCTATAATTTTTCAATAAGCGATGAAACTACAGTCAGCCTGACTCTTTTGAATAGCTTCTTGACTGTAACTGTACTATTAAAGCGACATAAATTTTACTGTTATATTTATTTTAATTCAATTAGTTTGTATGGAGGCCCAATTACATCTGTACTTTCCACATTTTATTCCTTTCAAACAACAATATTATATGACTAAAAATGTGGAACGCACTAATATTGTGTCGCCAAGTACAATACCTGGTGTATATACTCGTAATATGATAGTAGTCACAAACTACTTGTGATCCCCATTAAAAATAAAGCTAGACTTTTTGGAAAAATACCGATCTTGAAACAATTCTAGCTACTCTCACACACGAATATTTCCCACTAAAGTGGGGAGGTAAGGCGTAAATTTTACATTTTGTGACCTAAACATGTATATCGTTGTTTACCACCGCGAATATTTAATGTAACAAACTTTTTTGGGCATTTTTATTCGGAAAATTATTTTTACCGTTACGTATAAGTTTTAAGAGAGATAAAAGTAAAATTAGTCTGTTTATTATTTCCCAAATGTCTGCAGAGAACATTTGGACTTTATTAAATTTTTCCTCAGTATAACTTGTATCTAGTAAGTTATTTCATCGCTCTGTAACCTTTTTGTTTTATTAGAATGAAGTTAGGAATCGTCAAGGCCTTCGAAGTGACTTTATTATGAGTTTACATAAAGTAAGTTATTATGTTGGTGAAACATAATTTCGTGGCGAAAGCCGCTTCATTGTAATCTTATTTTTTGGTTTATTATATTACTTATGTTATTATTCTGGGACGTGGAAAGATAAGTGGTATTATCAATAGTTAAATCATTGGATGGCGATAAGCTCGCCCCCTATCTCATCATAGGACGAAACAGATAAGGCGAAACGTGGGTTTTCTGGTTACCAGGAGAACCTCTGCCTACCCTTCTGGGAAAATGGCGTGAGTTTATGAATTTTAACACAGTTTTAACACAAGGCTGGATGCCTGATATTAATTTTAATTATGTATGTCAAGCATTCGTTATCTTGCATAATTAATATAACTAGCATTGTTTTAGACTCGCACGCGCGTCGCGTCGTCATTATATTTCCACAATGAATACTAAATCACAACCTCATTAATAAATTCAGTAATATATACATTTTTTTCGATAAAGTAGTACACATTGTTCTGCATACTAAATTATTTTTATTTACCCAGACAACTTTCTTATTGACCATAGATTTTTTTAACCTATTGTGTCCCACTGTTGGACAAAGGTCTCCCACAACCCCTTCCAATTATCCCTATCAGTTGCTGATACGTCCCAAATGCTGCTCATTTGGTCGAAGCCGTCGCTTTTTTCCGTGGCCTCGCCTCAAATAAATATAATATTTGTGTTTTTTTAAGTATAAATATAAACAAGGTTTATATGCCTGAGGGTATTTTGCGACTTCTTTGAAAATGTATTTTTTGTTAGTTATAAAAGTAATAACATTAAACTAACAAATCAATGTAATTTGTATAAATAAATAGAATTAGTGTTAAAATAAAATTATATTTTAAATAAATTAAATGTCAATACAATTATGTACATATTGTAAAAAAGTATAAACGTTTATATGACCAATTATATTTAATAAATAATCAAACCCGACACCGACTCCCGATCACAGATTCAATCATCCAATTTCATACATAAAATGAAACATACTTCACACAAATTGACATCTTACATTCAAACACCCCAAGCCACCACATAAACATAAACAAACATTCACCTCGCATTTGGATTTACAGCGTGACACAATCACATTTAGATACCTGGGGGGTTACTCTGTAATCCACGACGACGAAGGTTCGAACATCGCACGTAAAACTGTAAGTCATAAAATTTTCAAATCCTGTATCTCACATCGTGATTTTGCCTGGAAAATGGAAACAAAAAATGTAGTGAGTCTCATTGTGACCCGGTATCAGACTATTTATTTGACTGTACAAATGATGCTTATATATTTAGGTGACTAACGCCGAAATACTGGAATGCAAATTAAATATAAATGGCGCTTAACTAAGTTAATCCCGATTAAATGTACTGGCTGAATGGGCCGTGCGCTGTTAAGAGCAACTTATTATTTGAAAGCCGTTCCAGTATTCGGGCGTAATTGTAATACATATGATATGTGTCAAATTTGAAATCCAATCAAACGTTCATATCGTACGTATGTGAAGTTATATGCTGCCACAGTAAATTGTTATAAAATAAATAAATAAAGTAATCTTACATTAATTCCAAAGTGAATTATAACCTTAATAGAGTATTGAATCTTAGAGAAAATTTAATCTTATATGTTGATGTTCATAGCTTCGAACATTCGAAGTTCGTATATTATACAGAGTAGCCCCCTGATGCGACAAACAAATGAAAACATATCGCCCACAGAGGAATGCGACCAGCTTTATCAATTGATTCCCTTTCCCAATCGTGAACGCATTTTATAGATAGATAGATAGATAACACTTTATTGTTCACCACATATTACATACAAGTAAACAGTTTACATTTTTTGAAATAGTGTAACAACTGGCGGTCTTATCGCTATTAGCGATCTCTTCCAGACAACCAAACGTACGATGGATCATCCGTTATAAGATTATATGTAATGTGGGGGGGTTTGAAAACCTAACAAATAAGAATATATATACATTATAAATACAAGGGTAACAAATATTATATATACCTAATCCTAATCAATAAAGTTTTAATGAACAAAAGAAATACATATATATATATATATATACACATACATATATATATAAGTAATAATAATAATATAATTTAACCAAACTACAATTAAACATTAACATTGACTATCACGATAGGGTAGAAAGATAGAATTTTTTAACTTTGTCTTTAAAAACATTAAGTGATGGCGCTTGTCGGATTGTTGACGGTAATGCGTTCCAAAGGCGAACAGCATTAACAGTAAAAGAACTACCATAAAAAGTAGTGTCATGGCAAGGAGTTTTAAGTTGCAGATACCTAGAGGATCTCAACGAGTGGGAGTTAGAACTATGGAGGTATTGAAAACATTCCTTTAGATAGATTGGACATTTGGGACTGGATAAAACATTGTAAAGCATACAGAGAATATGAGTATTCCGGCGAAGGCGAATAGGGAGCCACTTGAGCTTAAAGCGAAATTCAGAAATGTGATCATATTTGCGCAAGCCAAATATGAATCGTATGCAAAAATTTTGAAGCCGCTCAAGTTTATCAAGTTGAACTTGGGTTAAGTCAAGATAGCAGACGTCGGCATAGTCTAACACGGGCAGAAGAAGAGATTGTGCGAGCGCAATTTTAGTGGCCATGGGCAGGAAATTACGAAGCCTCTTTAAAGTTGCAGCTGATGCAAACAGCTTACGACTCGTAGCTGCAAGTTGGGGACCCCATGACAAACTCTGATCCAAGATTACCCCCAGGTTATCGACAGAATCACTGTAGGGTATTATGACACCATCAAAAATGACTGGGCGCAGAAACGACCAATCTATTTTGGGTATTAAGCGCGAACTTCCAACGATCATGACTTGTGTTTTGGCTGGGTTCACTTTAAGGCCAAAGCGGTTTCCCCATTCTGATATTTTCATCATGTCTGAGTTAATGGAACCAATTGCGTCATTTAAAGATTTCAAGGAAGCCTGTCTGTAAATTTGTAAATCGTCTGCATAAAGGTGGTAGGAAGAAGATAAATTTTGTGATATAGAATTAATAAAGATAGCGAAGAGTAATGGAGATAAAACGCCGCCTTGCGGTACGCCAGCTAGAGTGTTGCACCATGACGAGAATTTATCGTCAAGTCGAACTCGCTGCCTGCGACCGTACAAATAACTATGAAACCAATCGATTACCGTTGGAGATATGTTAATAGAGCGGAGTAAAGCAAGAAGGATATCAAAGTCCACAGTATTGAATGCATTGCTGAAATCTAGTAATGACAATACCGTAAGCTGCCCTTTATCCATTGCGAGACGGATATCGTCAGTGATTTTGATTAAAGCAGTAACTGTACTGTGACCTGGACGGAAGCCGGATTGGAAAGGATTAAGAAGGGAGTGATTATTAAGGAAGGAGCTTAGTTGAGAGTAGACAAGCCGCTCAAACACTTTGGAAAGGAAGGGCAGGATGGAAATGGGTCGGTATTCGGAGAAGTTATGAGGATTGGCTTTTTTAGGAAGAGGTATGATTTGAGCGTCTTTCCAGGCAGAAGGGAAAATTCCAGATAGTATAGAGTAGTTAAATATGTGATTAATCGAAGGCAGTATAAAGTCCAGAATTGGCACTAGCATATTGCGACTAATGCCATCTACACCAACTGCATTCGATGTCACGGACAGAATGCTTTTCTTAACATCACAAGCGGTAAATCGTTTTAAAACAAAGGGAGTATAACCAGGAATCGGTAAGGAATCGAGAGAGTTAATAGTTTGGTTTTTAACCGTTACGTCAATAGAAGCGCAAGAAGAAAAGTGATTATTAAGACCATTAATGTCAAAATTATTAGGATTTGAGGTTTTTTGTTGTTTACCAATTCCCAGAGTTCTGAGGAATTTCCAAACTTTAGCTGGATCTTCCTCGTCGACGGATTCGTGAATATGGCGACGATAAGCATCCCTACACACCCTATTGCAGCGATTCCTTAATTTGATATACTTGGCTTTAGTTGTCTCTGAGGGACGACATTTGTAATTTGTCTTTGCAGTAGCTTTTTTGCGCATCAAAATTCTAATGTCATCTGTCAGCCAAGGTGCTGGTAGGTGTTTTAATTTAACAGCGTGTAAAGGGGCGTGGATGTCATACAGCTTGGTAATTATGGAGCTGAAAATTGCAACTTTCGCGTCTACTGTTTCAGCTTCAATAACTGGAGACCAGTCCGTGCTACGAACTTCACTTTGAAAGGCTTCTCGGTCCATACCACCAAAATTGCGCTGCAGTATTATTTTAGGTTTATATTTTGGTGGACGCACATTGTACGAAAGAAAAACGAGATCGTGATAAGAGAAAGCATCCGCCGAGCATTGCCCATGTTTTGCTACATGCAATTTGGAGGAAACCATCATGATGTCTAGAAGAGATGGCGTGGCATTAGGAAAGTGATGTGTGGCGCCTAGTGGTAAGATATGTAAATTACATGAATTTACTACGTGTTCAAAGAATGAAGTTCGATTATCTTTCTTTAAAAGACAGGTATTAAAATCCCCCATAATAATGCTGTGATCAAAAGAGGGAACCAGGTTTTCTAACATTTCTTCGAACGAGGTAAAAAAATCAATACGCGAAGATGGGCTGTAATAGACTCCGACAAGAATTTTACAATAAGAAAGAGTAACCTCAATGAAAAGATGCTCGCCAGCACTGGGTGATGGCGGTTGTGGCGACATGCTTATTATGGAGAAGGGAATATGCGAACGCAAATATATCGCCACACCACCACCACCCATGCCAGTGCGATCATTTCTAATGAGACGAAAACCAGGCAAAGAGAAAGAGGTTGAGGGTAGACAAGGCTTAAGCCAGGATTCCGAGACTAAAACGGCATGGATGTTTTTTTGGGGAATTGACGTCAGCATATCGGGATAATGAGCCGGAATACTTTGCGCATTAATGTGGACTACATTAAAGTTTTTTGGAACGTTTCCAAATTGGTGTTCAAGAGTATCAAAAAGTGATGGAATACTAACAAGACTTTCATCGCTAGACTGAGAAGACGATGATATAGAATAATAATTATCACTATCGTTACTATCATCAGTGCTTAAAATTCGCAACATATTATTTGCTGCGTTAGTAAAAACAAAACAAAATTATATATATGTATATATTAAAATCTAAAAATAAATGTTTATTATAAATAAAAATAAATATATCCTATTCAATACTTTTACCTAAATCCATCTGCCGGTTGTGTCGTTTTGAAAGAAACATTAATTTAAGCAGTATGAAAAGAAACAAAAATTAAATAATATGCCACTATCTACACCATACAAGATTCAAAATAAAATAAGAAGAAAATAACCACGTACACATAAAAACATAAGAAATTAGTACCAAAAACAGAATAACCGTAAAAATTTAAATTTATATAAAACAAAAATAAAAGAATGTTAACAAATGCTACCACTGCAATATTCACAATATGAAACGATTTTTATAATTTATTGTGAAGAGAATGTCATCCAAATGAATAATAACAACAATAATGGAAACTATTCGGAGGGTATTTTAAAAACAACAAAAATACTTTGATAAAATAATACGTGTAAAGTGGGTATTCACAACTAAGCTACAGTGATAACAAAGGGAGTGCATAGATAGTTGTTGCATTAAAACAGTACATAAAACAAATTATTTCTTGTTAGTGCACGGGTTTCTTCTCGGCCTAATGGAAGGTACCGCAGGTTCCTTCACAACTTTTAGTTGTGCGCGCACTCCGCCAGCTGTGACTGCAATCTTATCTTATTAATATAACACATTTAAATATTTATTGTAACTGCATACAGGAATATGTGCTTTTAATATTTCAGCGCGACAAATGTTGAAATATTCAGGGATTTTAAAATGGATTTGTTTGAGTTATTTTTGTTGGTTTATATTTATTTAACCCCTGTCAACGGTGAAGGAAAACATCGTGAGGAAACCTGCAGACCATAGCGATTTATAAAATTTCTATGGTATGTAAGTCCGCCAACCCGCATTAGGCCAGCGTGGTGGACTATATGCCCTAACCACTCTCAATCGTACTCTCGATTGTAGAGGAGGCCCGTGCCCTGCAGTGGGACGTATATGGGCTGATAAAGAACCCCTGTCAATCGTACTTTAGATTGTAGAAAGACTCTGAGGCGCAGTTAGACGCTGCTTGTGAAATGGGAGGCCGCAGGTTCGATCCCCATACCGAAATAAATATTTGTGTGATTGAAACAAATACTGTTTCGGGTCTGAGTGTTTGTGAGACCAAAAACGTTTCTCATAGTTCCCGATGTCGGCGGTATAAGACTCGATCTTAGTATGAGGTCAGGACTATGTATGTGATTGTTCGGTGTTATTTTTTATTTATTTAGAGGAAGTTCGCGGGTTTGAATCCCTGGGATCTGTTTTAATCTTTTGTAATCGTAATGTATACTTTAACCAAAAAGGAAAAATTTCGCAAGGTACTCCGCATATACTACAGATTTTCAAGTATATGTATGATATATGACCAAACCTCACTAGGCCATCGTTATGAACAATGGTCTAACCTGTCACAAACGATATCTCGATTCTTCAGAATATCTGTCGTTTACAGTGCGGCTTACATTAAATAACTTATTATTATAATATATACCTGCCTGCTGCTGAGTTCCGCCACCATTCAACACGACAAACCTCCAAATACCACCCACATTACCTTGGAGGTTGGAAATCTAGTACGTTTTTTCCGGCACTTTCTCCCACGTACTGCCAACACAACTGGTACCAGTTGCCAGCTGCATCATTCCACGACAAATACGACCTGGCGACCTTCAAAAAACAAGCGTATTTCCACCTCAAAGGCCGGCAACGCATCTCCATACCCTATGGTGTTGCAGATGTCCATGGGCAGCGGTGTTCACTTACCATCAGGTGAACCGCATGCTCGTTTGCCCCCTATAATATAAAAAAAATGTGTAACTACGGTGAGTAAAAATGTCTTGGAAAATTATTCCTCGCTTAAGAGGAGTCTTAAGTTTCCATTAATGATACACTAATGACGTAAGTGACCTTGATCTGGGAACGAACCCAGGACCACCCTTACGTGGGGAGGCCGTGTAAGTTTCTGCTTGTTTAATGAGGAATTTAATTGTTTCTTATTTTAATGATGCGAGTATACATCGTAAGAAAAATAACCGACTTGGGAATTGTATACGAGAATATAATAATAATACATATAACAGTCACATACATAATACATAGTACACTAAGATCGAGTCTTGTATAGTGGGTATCAGAAATAAGAAAATACTTTTTCAGTCTCACAAAAACCCAGACCGACCCGAAAGAAATACCTATCGATCACCCAAATATTTGTTATAGTGCGGGGATCGAATCCGCAACTTTTAGTTTCATAGCCAGCGTGATAGACGCTGCAATAGATAGACGAAACAGCGCCACGGAGGCTGTCAAATTTAGTTTATTTCTCAGTAAATTTGAATATCTTTCTATATGTATCTTTCAATCTGAAAAGTATTTAATATACTGAGTAATTGACCAGCTTGGTAAATTGAAGTTTGTAACGTTCTTAAAACTCAGTTGATACAGATAGCAAGTACAAGCCTCACACCTTCCTCGCTAAAGGTATGGGCAGAGGATTGCTTACATTCGTAAATGTGATAAAAGAAGCGATAATCCCAACTTTGGGCATTAACTGAAGTCACATTATACTTATTTCAACAAATTGATAAACTTAAGCAAAAATTACCCTGTTGAGTAGCGAACCCCAGTAGACCTCACAATTGAAATTAAATGCAGTGAAAATAATTTATTGAATCCATTAAAATGTTCAACATCATTATGTTCAGTCATTTTTTAATCTACCACCTGTTTCAGAAAGCAGTTTTCGCTGGAGAAGAACGGGCAAGAAACTCTATTCAAAACCTCTATACAATATATTGATTATTACATTTACAAGTTTGTTTGAACCAGAGCAGTTCATTAATAATTTGTTATAATTTACGAGTAATACATATTTAAATATGAATATTTTTACGTCATATTTAATACCCCATACACGCTACCTCTACACCAATTAGGTGATAAAATAAATATGTTAATAAAATACATGAAAAACCGTGAAAGTCTCTTTACTCCATTTAATAAGTGTCTTGCTTTCCGTGAAGTGCAAAATTTTAAAAGTAGGTACAACGTAAAAACGTTTCTGGAGGAACATCACGTAACTTATTTTAGTCAATTTTCTAAGAGTTTTCCGCGAGATAATTTAAAGCGTCTAACATCAACTGCACTGTGTGTGTTATATTTTTAAGGTTTCAACTTAAGTCTAAAGCTTAAGAAAATATTAGGCTTTTTCAAATATAATATACAAAAAAATATTATATGGTATGTAGGACCATCAACCTGCATTGGGCCAGCGTGGTGGACTATATGGCATAACCACTCTTTATCGTAATCTCGATTGCAGAGGAGGCCAGTGCCTGGCAGGGGACGTATGTGGGCTGGGCTATTAGACTGATGCAAAACCATAAATTTCAAATCAAAGCTTGAAATGGTAAGTACAGTAGTTAGTCTGACTAAAATGTTCTTCAAACCGGAATAAAACAGTGCATTTACACTGCTGTTTGGCTGAAGAAATAGAAAATGCATTGGTACCTACCCAGGCGGCCTCTCATATTTTAGAGAACAACCACCAATAAATAATCAATTAAGAGCGTTTATACCCTGCACGCGCTTTTTGGCTTAAAAACAGGACTTTTCAAATGAGTTAATAGCTACCAATAAACAATTTAAAGGAAAAATAATTATTACTAATTTTAGAAAAGGTTGTCATCTAGGGATTTTGGTGGAAAACATTATAGATTGATGGATAATTTGTGAGTACTATACGGATTACTGAACACAAGTTTCGTTATTTAGGCTTTAAATGGCAATTTAGAAGCTTAAGATATCCAAAACCACTAAATATAAGATGAAAATAAAAATATTATCAGACTAATAAGACCCTTATGGAGGGATTTTGCTGAGAAAAATAATCTTTTTGTGTTTAGTTCCTGAAAAATAAAAATTTAAACAATGCGAAATTATTCAGAAACTCTCGTCAAGAACATATTTTTTTTCACCAACTTATCGTACATAATTTTTTATAGCAATTGCATATTACAATAGAAGAACATCTTATCAATAAATTACCATTTTTATATTTCAACAAAATTAGATTTCATGTTTTCTACAAATATTTTAAAAACCACTATAAAACACGCTGTCCGACGTGGATCAAATCAGACCGCCGCAAGGCCTTCTAGAGGGAGGACGTATCGCTCGTCGCTCCGGCCTGGCTGCAGTAGATTATGCCGCGCTTAGTAAAAATAGCCACGCGCGGAATGCGATTACCACATCTTAGTACTTTGGTAGTAAAATATTTAATTATTTTTATTACCTACAATGATTTTGTAGTGAGTATAAATTATGTTTCAGGTAATATAATGGGATGTAATTCCGAGGCTAAATTATGTTATGTATTGTAATATAAAATTAAATATATTTCGTAATTGTAAGGGGTTGTAAGGCCCCTAACACTATTTATGTGTTCAAACACGAAATGATTAATAAAACGTCCGTAGTGTATACTGATTGAACACTGATTTGAATGCAACTTAACAATGTAATAATAACGAAAATATGATTAGTATCCAAAATTTTTATTATTCTTTGCTTGCACAGTAATATTTGTCTACTTATAATGCAAATAAAATATTTTTATGATATTATATTACTGTTACATTTCAATTGAATATTTGAAGCGCACGGATCAAAGTTGTTTGAGCCGATTGTATAGCGAGCCGACGCGGCAGCTCTACGCACACAGCTTTGGTCGCTTATGTGTGCGTGAAATTAACGAAGAAATACCTATAGTTGACTTTGCGCGCAAGGTGTATACGCTCTTAAGCGAAGACTTTTATTTCAAAATATATAGACCGATTTGTTATCACACCCGTGGTAGTAAGACACATTAAATCCCACCAAGTATTCCACCAGTTCATTTATACAGTCCATTCATAGACACAGCATTAAACAAGAATAATATTCGCTGCCTCACGTTCATCTTGAACTAGGTTAAGATGCTCTTCATAAAATTACCACATGGCGGCAGTAAAAAACCTATAAAATATGTAAAACGATATAAAACGGACTGAATTGACATTTGCAGACATTCATCTGGATGTTAAACAAGTGTTTTCGTGCTTTGTGGACAGTGAACCTATATAAATATTCCTTCCTAATTGTTTGATGATTTCAAATTTTGTTTTGTTTTTTTCTTTATAGAAACGAACGACGAGACAAGGGTTTCATGTTTGACGGTAAGCGATACGACTACTCATGGAAAATAGCAAAACCAAACACCATGAATTACAAAGCGATACTTTGCACTCTACTGCGCCATCCTGAGACCTGAGATGTAAAGTCTCAATATGTCCAGTAGTTACTCTGGCTACAATGTCCTTCAAACCGGAACACAGCATTTTAGTTGCGCTACAGTTTTGCGGAAGAAATAGACATTGCGGGGCTACCTACCCAGTAAGCCTCTCACATATGAGATAACCTAACCTACCACTAATAACTGGTTTGATTGATTTGTGAGCATTTCTTGAGTTCTAATGATTTACAAAGGATATTTGTAAATGCTAAGAACTCTACTGTTCAAGAATACCACCAAGTTGTACATAGATCTGATTTGCAATAAAGTATTTATTGTATTGAACATGAAAATCATTAATAATAAATAACCTATTTTTTAAGTTTCAAGGTATGGATATTTATTTTACTTTATTTATTCTTGAACAGGGACCGCACAATGAGTTTAAGTTACAATAGCAAAAATAATATAAACAATATATCAATAAAGCCTTCAATGTATTTATTTGTCAGTAGTGCTCCCACAGAGTTTTAAGATGTCTTGGGCATCTGTAAATATTAGAAACAGACGTAGGTACTTTACTAAACGAAGTATTATTTTACCTGAATATAATAAACTCAATACGATTAGTCACAACTATTTATTCATAATACAAAAGTTTCAAATCGGTTATATATACCAATAAATTTTTTTTCTTAATTCCAATTAAGATCCGTGTTATTCCATGTAATAAAATAATTGAAACTCATATTGAGTAAAAGAAACAAAAACAAAAAAATGAAAACTAATTTGCACAGTGTTAAGTCCAAATAAATTAAAGCTTTCTTTTACAGGACTTTGTAAAAGAGATTATAACTAGGCCTCATTTTACAGTTAAGTGGTTAACAGTGTATTGAAAAGAATGCATAGATATATTGTTTTATAAATATTTTTCCAAATATATCTCTTACTTGGAACTTACAGGTTAGTGTCAGCTTATGGGAGGGCCTAGTCCTGAGGGGTCCAGCTGACGTTACTATGGACTCCTACCAATAAAGTTCTCGGTCTATAAATCCCTACTAATGTTATAAATGTGAATGTAAGTTTATTTGTTAAGTAGTGATGATGATCGGTTTATCATCATCAATTGTATTGTAATCATTTGTACACATATTCTTGAAGGTATTAGTTGTGTGGGGTCAGATCTATCACCAACAGCTGTTCCTATTATAGATAGTAATGTTCTTACAAATACTCTGTAGGCGTCTTCTTGTATAAAACATATTGAAAATCACATTGATTTAAAAACTAAATATAAGCTTTTCAGTGCATTTGGTGTTACAAAAAGATGACCGTGAAAATATTGTTAAAATAAATATTAAATCAATGTAATTAATTTAATTTAACAGGCTTTGTCTAAATCGTAAAAAATACTATCTTCATTTTATTAAACTTTATGTCATAATACAAGCAAATATTTTCAAAATCGTTGCGAGCGACGACTAATTTAAGTAACGCTCCACTAGAGTGTACTGGAGCGTGCGCACCACTCACGTTGCAACACTATGCGCTTTCCTTCTTGTGATATATTTATGTCAATGGAAAATCAAAACAATCTTAAGCATGTGATATTACTTCGCTACAGGTTCAAAATAGCAAGTGTTAGAAATCTTGTTTGTCTGGCGCGTCTCGAGCAAAAAGTATTGATGTGATTTTGATGAGAGTTTAATAGTTGCCTGCCAGGGTTTAAGTCAACATCTGAACTATGTTTAATGACGGTTATATGTTGAAGATATGTTGTGTATTGATGCCAAAATTCTTGTTCTGTTGTGTAATGATCATTTTGTTAATGAATGACCTGTTTTATTATAGTGAAGATATTTTGATTGGAATTTCAGAATAATAATTGCTGTCTACATTCCTAATAATTAAAATTGCTTGCACTCATGGTAGAGTATCATATGCGGGTCTATATGTTAACGTAAAAATATAAAAGTTTAATCCCCAGGACATTAATTCTTCAACATTAAATCCGAGCATCGCCCAAGTAATATGTTGTAAAAATTTCACACAACACTCAGGTGGTTTGCAGCGAAAGTGTTATCGATATTACATACAATAAAATAGTTTATTTATACCTATGAATACCCAAAAGTGTGTCATAAATCGTGATTGTAGCGTAGATACTGAATAATAAATGACACTCGTAAATCCTGTATGAAAACCCCATAAATCTAACTGGGTAGTTGGGCGCAGGTTAACCACGGTCGGACCGACCGACCGGTACAGTTTTACCAACATTAACTGTTAATGTTTCCATTAAAGGGTTATTTTTGCGGTGTGCTTTAACGTATTGCAGTTTTCATTATGGTCTCCGTTAATCATTTGTCGGTTTTGTTCGCGTCCGCGATGCAATTTTGTCACGTTATTGTTTCACGTGATGTTTCATAATTATAATTTTAATTGATGGGAGGATGTGGTTTGTTAATTTGTTTGTTGAATCTATGCATGTCCACGTCATTCTAACCACTATATGTGAAAATCGAACGGCATGATTTGCTCGGAGATGGATATTTCCCAAAGGTATAACGATAGGCTGGATGTCAGTTGTGATATCAGCCAAATCATTTTGCAATATGCTAACAAATAATTCTGTTGATGCCATGGTTTTATAAATTTAGTAATATATCTGGTGTGGCAAATAATTAAAGTATAGTGGCTACTATAGTGGCTGGACTTAGAAATTATAACTAAATATTTGTAAGGCTCACAAATATTTATCTTGGATCTAGGTGTCTGTCTGTATCAGCCCATATACGTCCCACTGCAGGGCACGGGCCTACTCCACAATCGAGAACACGATTGAGAGTGGTTAGGCCATATAGTCCACCACGCTGGCCTAGTGTGGGTTGGCGGACTTACATACCATAGATTTTTTTTATAACTCGCTATGGTATGCAGGTTTCCTCACGATGTTTTCCTTCACCGTTTTAGTGCGTGGTGATTGACTATCAATACACACATGACTCCGAAAAGTCAGAGGTGTGCCCTGGGATTCGAACCCGCGACCACCGTGAACATGTTGGCAGCCGCGTCTAGTCCGTTTACCAACAGGCCACCACACACTTCTTCTTTGGATCTAGGTGTGTGAGACTGAAATGTCTGTAATAGTTTCTGATACCCACAAAACTAATTAATCTTAATGTAGGTTCATGATTATGTATGTATGCAACTGTTGGGTGTATTTATTATTATTTCCGTTTCATTTTTGTGTACTCAGCAAAGCTGACAAGTTTTAAAGAGGTATAGGTGCGGGTGGATACCAGGCACTTTAGGTCTTTATTGGAAATCAGCAGGGGCATTTAGGAAGCGTCTGAAAATACTACATGAATCTTGAATTATTAAGTCTAATAAGTAAGTGGTTTTGGGTTCTTTTAAAATAAGTGTGAAGTTTCGTCTCATACAAGCAATCGTTTTATCAGCTATTATATCGCGGTCCCAATGTATTTATTAAGAATATTATTACTACGCATAGAACATCACTGAGTTCCTCACGAGACATTACCTATCTCTCAATTACTTTATTTCGGGCTTAAATGTATTAACATTAGTCAGATTATATTACTTGCTTTCAAAATAGACACGAAGTTCCATCACAGCGTAAAAAGGTAATGAAAAAGAAATTTCAATTTAAAAATAAGTTTATTTCACTTCTAAAGTCAACGGGCGACCTTTATTGAATGTGTAAGTAATTATTTTATTCTAAAAGCAAATCTGCCTTTTGAATGTATCTTTTGTAAGAAAAATAAACTTATTCCGATAAAAGCCCCTTTGTAGTGAACGTGAAGTCATCTTAAATCAATGTATTTGTTGAAACGTAACTTTATATTTGCAAATTGCAGATAATTGAAAACGATGTAATTGGCTTTGGTGTGTATTCTCATTAGATAGATATTACTTTACTGAATTTATTATCTTTCTTTCTTATACAAATATAAAGGATCCTGATGAAATATTCACAGTATGGATTTTGGAAATACTGTAGACATTTGACAGCCCACATGGGTTTATTTAATTATGTTGGAGAACATGTTTCAAATTGGGTAACATCTTAAAATAAAGTAAATCGCAATTTCATGTTACATTGAGTGACATTGACATGAAACTTTGACTGAGCTATTTGTAATAGTGTTTTGTCTACTTTTTCTCTATCATATATCCTAATAGTAAAGTTTTATTTTACACGATCACTATTTATTATTATTTTAAACCAGCCAAATTTTATTTCAATGTATTATTAATAATATTTTTTATACAATCTCATGCAATATGACTTCTATTCTGTGAATGTCGAATAATGCAAGAATAAGGCGCCAAATGAAAAGTTCTAAGTCTTAGATTTAGCACTAATTAGTGTAAGCGAAAAGTACATTCGCGTTCGGACAGATATGGAAAGTTCTACTTTATTAAAGTTATCGTCTGCGCCTCTGGTTTTTTTGTTCATCGTTAATTGGATTATCGGATGCCCATCTGGGGAACTTTTCCATTGGTAAGATTAAAACATTGTTTCCAATAACATAAAATACTTTTAGCGAACGTTATTTTGGGTGGATAAATGTTTCAATTTGGATTTTACTTTCATATGTTATATGGTTAGTTGTACAAAGATTTTCTCATATGTTTTTGTCTACTTCTACTACCTTATTTATGGGTTTTTTACTTACTTATATTATCATCCGGTTTTTAAGCAAAGGTTTGTGAACCATTTTCACCCTCATATCCATTCTTTACTAACTACTTAAATTTGAAAGCATCCAGCTTATTTAAACTAAGTATATCCCATCTTATTAAAATTTTACTATATCATCATGATACGCCAAATATAACTTTTAATAAACTTCTATACAGTATGAAAAATCTCTGTCCGATGAGATACCCAAATGGGGGTCCCAGACGCGCATTTGGGTATCTCAATTGTAGTATCAAAAAATACGAAACAATAAATGTAATAAAGGATAACTTAATTATCGTAAGTTATATCAATATCAATATTACCCTAAGACCTCGAAAAGTTTTAATTCCTGGCAACAACAAAACAAATTCGGACAATTCTGAAATGTCGCGCCGCAAGTTGTTTAAGTTGTTTTTTAGGAACACAGTTGCTAGCACTGTAATGAGAGTTTTTCTATTTTTCACATTTTTTATTAAGGATATTTTCTTAAATTATTATGCGGAACGGATCTTATAAACAGAACCATTAATAATGCCTGATAACACATTTATCGACTGGACAATTTTTTTTTGTCACCCGGTATATGTGTATTACATACGTCGGCAATACTAGAGGACATCACTCCAATACTAGGCCCAAATGCATAAACTTAGCCCATACCTTTGGCTTTGAAAATGTCAATCTCATTCATTAGCATTGCGTTTCCAATGTATGGCGATGAAATGTTCAAAGTCAAAGTTATAGGCTAAGTTAGGTGGTGCAACTGAACCTAAGTTCCCTATTCAGTAATAACCCGACATATGCTACCCTCTTATACACGAATTCGGAGTTACGCGGCTATCGCTTGGTTCCACCTATCGAGTAAGTTAGTTGCTGTAGTCAGTTATATCTACATATACCTATATATGACAGCCTCCGTGTCGCAGTGGGTTAGACGCCGTCTGTGAAATGAGGGGCCGCAGATTCGATCCGCACCAAGAGAAATGTATTTGCGGCCCACAAATATTTCTTTTGGGTGTGGGTGTTTGTGAAACCGAAAAGTCTCTCGTAGTTCCTGATACCCACGACACAAGACTCGATCTTAGTGTGGGGTTAGGACTATGTATATGCCTATTGGGTGTTAATTAATTGGCATATTTAAACTCAACGATACTGCCGTACTTACAACAGTGCTTCCCATTCATTTGTGTTTGAAAGAATATCGCATATAGCTACACAATACACATACTCCGATGAACAATGTGACATCCACGCACGACTACACGATGACATTGAGTGACCGTTTTTCCTCTGTCCTCTTTTTATTAAAGCCCTGACACGGTGCATGTTATTTAACTTTTAGACGTTCATTCTCCATGATTGATGTGGTGTTGGAACTTCTTTGAATCGGGTATGGATTGTTTGAAATTCGAACATTTTGTGGTGAGTTGAATCCAAGGTTTTATTTATTGCTTTGAATGGCGAGATGAGCACGCTCACTTAATAGTAAGCAATGCAACTACTTATGAACAGTAACAAAACCAAACAACATCTTAAATTACAAAGCAATGCTTGGCATTCCACTGCGCTTAGCACTGCGCAAACATAAGATGCTTAGTCTCAATATGTCCAGTAGTTACTCTGGCTACAATGTCCTTCAATCCGAAAAACAACAGTGCATTTAAACTGCTGTTTGACGGGAGAAATAGACTCTGCGGTGGTACCCACCCAGGCAGCCTCTCACTTATGAGAGACCTACCACTAGTAAAAGTTGAATCGTATGTTATATTTATAGCAGATACAAGGCGTAAATGATAATAATTAGTTATCCCCTCCTCTCCATTCCTAACCAGAACCACGCGTGCTGGCTTGCAAAGCCATACCTTGAAAGTCCACACCATCCCGGCGCTAACCAAAAGCTTCTCAAATTCTTTTTTATACCGCACCGTCAGGCTGTGGAATTGTTTGCCGTCTTCCTTCCTATAATCCTGGGTCCTTCCGCCGTAGTGTGAAGAGGCATCTTAGCAGGCCGGCATAATTGTGTCTATTGACATGGGACTGCCATCCAATGCCAGTAGACACTTTGCCTGGACGGCATTTGCGCTCACTATTAGGCGCAATGCGGCTAGTATGACGGGCCAGAATAAAAAAAAATATTATCATCAATGCACGCCGTCATTACAGACATACACCCAATTCAATTTTGATATTTTATTTTATATAAATCGTTGAATATTCTTTTTTTTATACTACCTGAGACATTGTAAACATGTATCCAAAATGTATTCAAATATTAAGTTTCATTTTCTTGACCTTATTGACACAAAATTAGGTACCGTCTAGTATTTAAGATTACATTATGGACCATCAATATAGATGATAATATAGCTTATGCTCGAACTTATAAATACGGTGTGCAGCCCAATAAACGACGCTAACATCCACAACAAAATAAGGACATACTCACGCCTGATTCCCTACTAGGGTAAGCAGAGGTATTACCAGGACACCCACATTTCGCCTTGTATGCTCCGTCCCAGGAAGTGATTGCGGCGAGCCTGTCGCTATATCTTAGACAAATTCCTGACTCCGGGCTGATAATGATAATTGCTCGACTTGGCATTCGAACCTCAGAGCTCAGCTTTGTAACCGTACCGTGTACAGAATAACATGAACTTTTAAAACACGTTTGTATTTTCTTTACATGGAGTGTCTTAAATGCATGCTCAGGAGGATGCAAAAGATCTTTTGCTAAGGACTAAATTACGCTACTAACTGCAGTAATATAAAGTTTTAAAAGGGAAAGGTTTAAAACATTTTCTACGCTACGTATCCCAGGTTGGATATATGTATTTTCATTCATAAACTCACGCCTTTTGTCCCAGAAAGGCTAGGCAGAAGTGTTAGGACCAAATTTTGCCTTGAATGATCCGTCCCACAATGTGGCGAGCCTATCTCCATATCGAGAACAAATTCTTGACTTCAGGCTGATAATGAATAGAAAAATCCAATATCATTTTCCCAACTCGGGATTCGAACTCGAGACCTCAGCTTTGGAACCATACCGTAGTACAACTACGCCACCAAAGCAGTCTTCACTGGATATATTAAAAAATGGGCATGTAGATTAATCTTGTCTACCTTGAATCGTATTGAGTAATCTAGAAGCCACAAAGACAAATTGTGTAATTATCGCTTAGTCTTAGTGAGTCTGAAAACTAAAAACGAATAATTGTAAAGCTCGACATAATTGATTAGAATCATAATCATCATCATTATCATCATCTCAGCCACAGGAAGTACACTGCTGAATATAGGCCTCCTCTAAGGATCTCCGCATTGATTAGAATGGCAATAGACAATCCATATCTCTGTTTAGACTTCACCATACTAACAAAATATGGCAAAATAGGTTTTTACTTGGAAGTTTAGAGATACTATTATGCTGTTCGTCTGATCAAGTCAAGGACAGTAGCAAAACCAAACAACGGTATGAATTGCACAGCAATCCTTGGGATTCCACTGCGCTTGCCATTTAGACCGTTAAAATATAAGTCTCAATATGTCCAGTAGTTACTCTGGCTACAATGTCCTTTAAACCGGACCACGACAGTGGATTTGGCGTGAGAAGCAGACATTGCAGTGGTACCTATCTAAGCGGCCTTTCACATATGAGAGACCTACCAGTATAATTCGTTTTTAACTAAACATAAGTTATAACATTCCCCATAGTCTAAAACTTAAAAAATAACTCCAAAATGCGCGCTCAACACCAGCTGCTCTGGCTTACCATTCCCAAAAACATAACTGAGCTGCCTCGTAAAAACAATAAAACCTTAAAACTACGCCGACATACACCCCAAAGCTCTGGAGAGCATTACATTTTTCGCAGCATATGTGTATTTACTGGATAAAACATGCAAAATGTGGATGTCAACGACGAAACCCACTCTCTCAAAATTTATGTTAAATGTGTACAACCGTGTCTGCATTATCATGACAGAATCTGCATCACCCAAGGCGGAATTGCACAAGAACAATGGGCCGTTTAAATAAATATACATGAGCAGTGACAGTGCTCTGGGGTAATTGGTCATTTCAATATTGGCTTGATAGTTGCATGATAGCTTATGATCAGGGAGAAATGTACCATTAAAATTTATATTAAACTTCTGTTTTGACTAAAGAACATTACCATCATATGAATGACTAACATAAGATTTCCAATGAGTGCCATTTTCCTAATAGGGCAAGTGTATAGCAGAATATTTGTTGTAAAATGGTATGTTAGCTAAATATTAATGACATAATTTCTTAGATTTACGCGAATGAAAATGGAAGTTAAACTTTTTGACTAGCAACTCCGTCTGCCACGTGACCACGTTATCGGTAAAGAAATCGAAACTAAATCTGCGATCAAACGCGGTGAAATATTTGTATTTCAATTAATGAAATCATTTTTCATGACCAGATCTGATGGTCTGTCATACTTCTGCATCTAAACACAGGCTTGGAGAAAACTCATCACTAACCTCCTTAAAAAAATGCCTAACAGAAGTATAAAAGGAGACATTCAAATATCTCCTCACGAGAGATTTAATATTATATGTAAATCGTGTCGAGGTGTGACCATTTTTATACAATGGCAACATTTGGGCCGACGACCGTTCAGTAATGATGTTATTACGAGCCCTTATTTCCTTTCTTTTACCACAATTTACCACAATGAGGAGGCGCGTAGAAAATTATTTGACATAAAAAGGAAATATCTCATTTAGCCTGCAGTAGGTACTTTACGACGCTGCCAAATGACATTCATGATCATAATTTCTTTTGTTTGCGAGTCGGGCGTTTTGAAGGAATATGAAACTTTTCGCTTCTAATTAGCCGCTCGTTTGTAGTAATATTAAATGTTTTTACTCGGGTTATTAGTTAGAATTTAATTATTTTAAATGGTCTTTCTACGGGTTTGATGTTACTCCTAATTGATATTGTTAATTCTGTTTCCAGAGTTAATTAGGTTATTTATAGTATTATACAAATTTGTGATCTACATGTATTTGTTTCGGATCTGGGTGTTTGTGAGACCGAAAAGTTTCTAGTAGTTCCTGATTCCGACAACACAAGACTCGATCTTAGTGTGGGGTCAGGACTATGTATATGACTGTTGGGTGTATTTATTATTTTATTTACTTATGAATGAAAAATACTAGGGATTTTTACTGCTACTTGATTCTCATGCTATATTCTATTCTGTGTCAAACTCATCAGCATAAATATAATGAATTTATCATCCAAAATTCCAATTGGTTGATTAATGCTACAATTACGATATATTTAAATAATACACAGGCTTTAGCTTAGGGCATGTATCTTGCCATATCCAATGCTCTGGTGCTTGATGTATGGTGCATTAGTTAGTAATCCCGACCTCGTTGACTGCACTTCAATATCAGAAACTGAAATACGCATAAATTACCAGTAAATCAACTGAATACTCCACGGATAAACGTAAAATATTGGATATGATACACACTGAATGTGATTATTAATTAATAATTATTATTATAAAATAATAACCATAATTATGTGAGTGTGCATAATAGTTGGATCTAAATGGTGAAGCTAATGTACTAGTAACCAAAGTTGATGTGAAGCCTGGGATGCATGAAAGTTCAAAGAGAAAAAAAAATGTAGTCGTATTAAACAATTGGTTATTATAATATACTGAAAATTAGATTAGTTCGTAAGCAGTTAGAATACAAATTATTACTATACTTTAGTTACAATTGGCAAATTTATAACCGGACGTTATAAACATTGTTTTATGGCTTTTACAGATTTAATACAAATCAGATTGGTTATCGAACGGAAAACGTAAACTATAGCGCATACTAAAAGTTAAATTGAAAATTTAAATTAGCAGTCAACACAGAAATTGAGAGTAAATCAGATCAATATTTAAATAAGAATGTTAACGTTGAAAAATAAGAAGACATTGCTACGCTTACAGATAAAGCAACAAAAGCCAATGATTCCGAACAAGACGATAAAAACGGCGTGAGTGTTTCAAATAAAAGAATAGCTACAGCTCGTACGTGACTTTTACATATAAACATTAACATGTACCGGCAACATAAATTGATTCTCTCATTACTTCAAATGTCCTCATTCCGTGACTTGCGGGTGGGATGAAAGCGAAATTTGAAGGTCGCGCACCAAGCCTCACTTTCGTTTAATAAATAAACACGGTTTTTACTAAAAACGTTCGTTAAATTCTGTCGCGTCGGTTAACAACTTGAATACTGTCAAACAGCGTTGTCAGAAAGGTCGTCATCGTGACCGACTCTTGGAATCTTAGGCTTATTGTCCACTTAGCTGCTCTTCGCACTGTATCAACCCATATACGTTTTGGCATTGGCCTCCTCTACAATCAATAGTACGATTGAGAGTGGTTAAGCCATATAGTCCACCACGTCGGCCAAGTGCGGGCTGGCGGACTTACATACCATAGAAATTATTTAAAATCGCCATGGTGTGCAGGTTTCCTCACGATGTTTTCTTTCACCGTTTTAGTGCGTGGTGATTGACTATCAATACACACACGACTCCGAGAATTCGGATGTGTGCCCTGGGATCCGAACCCGCAACCACCATGGACATGTTGGCAATCGCTTCTGGTCCAACAGCCCACCACATACTTTGCACGTTGTTGTCATTTACCAAGGCATGTACGCTTACTTGCAGCTTGCCTAAAAACAAATGCAGCGCTATTTATGAAGACATGGTTGCATTTGCATAGTGGCAGCCAGCCAGTCAAATATTGATTGACAGAGCTACATATGTCTGGTAATATGTAACCTGCAAGCAAGCGTATAAGAAAGTGTGCGTATGAAGTGTCGCATCGTGGACAGCGAGCCTTAGACCTTTTTCTACTCGACTTTCGCTTTAAGTAGGATATCTAAGGTACCTTGTTAGTTAGATGTTGATGAGTGGTTTTATGATAAAGAATTGTTAAACGCTACTTGAGTGGATCATCATTAGGTATATAAAAGACTTTTTGTAGAAGGAGAAAAAAGCAATCGAAATTCAGGAGCCTGAATTAAAAAGAAATAATAAGGATTTCTAGCTCGAATCCTGGAATAAGTAGTAAACAATTGTTATAATCAGTTTGTTTCTTTCGTTTAATTACTTTATAATGTATGTCATCAGAATGAAAATAAATAATCAAAACGTAATAATAGTATTTTTACAATGCCCAGCTGAAAATTTGTTTAAATTTAATAAATTAGAGGATTAGAAATTGTTAAATATTTTTGAAGATGCAAGACATACATATATTATTTCACGAAAAATCAAAGAACAGGTAATGATCGAATAAACAATCAATTTGATTCTGACATAGCTACGTAAACAAAGTTTAAAATCCAAAAACAGTCTTTGAACCTCAACGATTAAGACCGTTTCCAGATGACCGCTTTTGCCAAAAAAAAGTTTTCTAATAAAATCCCTGTTTCGTACTTCATTCCGAATAAATTTAGATTGGGAAAGCCCGTAGAAAAAGTTCGCTCCTGCAAATAATTTATGTTTACAAAGGACGGAAGAGTTAGCATAAT
Source organism: Hyles euphorbiae (assembly GCA_023078785.2). Classification (NCBI taxonomy): domain Eukaryota; kingdom Metazoa; phylum Arthropoda; class Insecta; order Lepidoptera; family Sphingidae; genus Hyles; species Hyles euphorbiae. The sequence goes on along the minus strand of CM041034.1, from coordinate 11,721,678 downwards.
TAAAGGGCTCAGCGAATATTGTGATAAATTATTTGTTTTTGGATACCAATTTTTTTTTTTTTTTAGTATATGTACTGCCGAAGCAAGTATATTAAGCCGCAATATTTATTCTTAAAGATAATAAATTGTTCATTTAATCTTAGATTAAAATGAGCTTCGATATGAAATGATTTTCATTATTCTCGTATGAAATTTATTGGAGGTTTCACAATTATGAAATGAATTTCTTAGAATTAAACCCAACTTGCGAAACATTGGTACCAAACGCGATGCGTTAATTGATTTTAGTTCAAATAATAATTGGAATTTAGTATGGTAATTCTTGTTATCAAAAGTTTCGTGGCTTTAATATTGTTTGTATTTAAATTGGACATCAAAAAGGCGACATAATTATATTTATCGTTTGATACAGAATTGCGTAGAACGTTTTTTTACATTAAAAATAAATAATTCAAATATAAACTTAGTTAAGTGCGTGGTGGCCTGTTGGTAAACGGATTAGACGCGGCTGCCAACATGTTCACGGTGGTCGCGGGTTCAAATCCCAGGGCACACCTCTGACTTTTCGGAGTCATGTGTGTATTGATAGTCAATCACCACGCACTAAAACGGTGAAGGAAAACATCGTGAGGAAACCTGCATACCATAGCGATTCATAAGAATTTCTATGGTATGTAAGTCCGCCAACCCGCACTAGGCCAGCGTGGTGGACTATATGGCCTAACCACTCTCAATCGTATTTTCGATTGTAGAGTAGGCCCGTGCCCTGCAGTGGGACGTATATGGGCTGATACAATACAACAACAACAATAAACTTAATCAAAAATTATCTTTTTTTTATTAATTTCCGTTCCGTGTAAAACTGTATGTCATGTCGTTAGACCAATATCCGACGCCACAAAATTAATTAGTTAAGACGACATTTTAGTATGAATTGTTAGAAGCTAACTTGCTGATATCAAACATACTAATTTATAGGGAGAAACTGCAATTATTCACCTCATTTTTTTGAACATTCACTTTTACTATGTTTTAATTTTATTTTTTTACAATTGTGTAGCTTGCTTATAAGAAGTAGGTACGTGAACTTTATTTAATTTTTTCTGCAAACTATAAAAATAAACTCAGGTCAATGAGCTCTCCATTCATAAATTTAATTCTAACCGGCCATAAAATACTATTTGCTCAACATACTAAGTAAACATTATGTAAATTAATTGTTCCTCCGTTTAGAGTTAAGGCCACACGAGTGCTAACAATTTATGACTATCGTAAAAACCGAATAAGAAGCATGCCATTTGATTATGGTTTAACGCGAATATAATGAAGGGGATTTCAGTTTCATTGTATGGAGTGTATGAAAATTTCTTTGTGTTTTTTTCACTTTGCCTAAATCAATTTGTCGTTAGAAATGAATTTGGAGAAGTAACTTAATCTTATTTTTAGGTCCGTTGTTGGAAAATAGTGTTGTGTTGATGTGCCTTTTTATGATTTTTTCACAGTCTTCTGTCCTCAATCATACAGGATATTCAGAGGAGTTTATCCAGACAGCAAGCGAGGCCTGGTGGTAGTTTTGATGACTATAGATACTATGCAACAAAGACATCCTCGTTTAAGTATCGTCGTTTCTAGGTAGCAAATAAATAGTTTTTTCTAATCAAATTAAATTCAAATCCTTGCATTACATTGCGCCATTTTAAACAACGATTATATACTATTGTTTTAGAAAATACAATATGTATTTACCAACGAAATAAAACATTAATTTTTAAAGTCATGCATGAAGAACAATGCTTGATGGTAAGTGATACGACCGTTCATGAACAACAGTATGAATTACAAAGCAATGCTTGGCATTCCACTGCGCTCGTTATCCTGAGACATCATATGTAACGCCTCAATATGTCCAGTAGTTACTTTAGCTACAATGTCATTCAATCTGAAACACAACAGTGCATTTAAACTGCTGTTTGGTGGGAGAAATAAACATTGTGGTAGGACCCACCCAGACGGCCTATCATATATGAGAGACCTACCACCAGTAAAAAAGGAAGTTTTGCCATATTTTATCTATATTTAAAAAATGTCTACCTCTATACAATAAGAGATAGTAAAAATGATGTTCACAACTTTATTTTTTCTAATTAAGAGTAGTAAAAAAATTCGATTCTCAAGAGAAATGATTCTCTACAATGCGCAAGTTGTAGAATGAAGTTGAGACGCGGAGAATATTTTGCTCGAAGTTTGCAACTATTCCTCGCGGGACAGAAATCTTGGACGTCTATCTAATGCATCCCGCGAGATCAAAACTTGCAACACGCAATGTAAATCTAAATAACAAGTAGCACTAATGACTTGTGAAATATTGTAGAAGATTTAGAATTTTAGTTTTTATTATAATTTATGTAAATAATTTGCCAAATGAAGCTTCGTTTGTCATGACAGAAGATAAACGGTATAGCTTAAGTATATTTATTTAAAAAATGAAGTTATTTTTTGCCGTTAGGTACTAATGATAAATACTTTCTCTTATTTTAGTATAGATGATACAAATGATATTTTCTGTACAGAAAGTTGAAACGGAAACTTTGTTCGTTGCCGCTATATCAGCAGCATGAATTACAAAGCAATGCTTGGCATTCCACTATGTCCAGTAGTTACTTAGGCTACAATGTCCTTAATGTACAGAAATAATACAATGTACTGAAAGTTGAGACGGAAACTTTATATATCTTTATAGTATTAATCAATCAAAATATATTAGAGTAAACCATACATCATAAACACGTCCATTTCATTATAACCAAACTGCTATATAATTTCCTTTATAACTTTCCGTTCATACCAACCACATAAAATAATAAACTAGCAATAGAACCAATTTATGAAGTTTCAAAAGAAATCACATCCGCGAATCGTAAATCGGCGAAAGGTATAAGTTTTGTTACAGGAATAAATCTGTAAGGATAAATCGTGTGGCTAATTCCCATCAACAGGAAATAGATTCAATACACTTACAGTTTTCTATTTCCGACCGCACAAACAACCATGAAAGGTCGCTGACTATGGTGTTGTAGGGACGGGGTAGGGGGTATCGATAGTCTTATCGATATTTTGTAACAGCTTTAAGTTTTTGCCCTGTTTCTCTTTGTTTTTCTGTTTAGTCAATGTGCCTATATCAGCTTGATTAAATTAAAAAAAGAGAAATAAATTTTAATTTATCTTTGTGTTATTGATACAGTAGTAGTAGTAGCATCAGCCTATATACGTCCCACTGCAGGGTACGGGCCTACTCTACAATCGACAGTACGATTGAGAGTGGTTAGGCCATATAGTCCACCACGCTGGACTAGTGCGGGTTGGCGGACTTACATACCATAAAAAAATTTATAAATCGCTATGGTATGCAGGTTTCCTCACGATGTTTTCCTTCACCATTTTAGTGCGTGGTGATTGACTATCAATACACACATGACTCCGAAAAGTCAGAGGTGTGCCCTAGGATTCGAACCCGCGACCACCGTGAACATGTTGGCAGTCGCGCCTAGTCCGTTTACCAACAGACCACCACGCACTTGATTACGCATTTATACAGTACTATTATGGTTTTATTATAGAACGATTACAGTAAACAAACAAGAAAGACTGGTAAATAGACTAAAACATAGGGTTATCTGATGAGATAATAGTGATGCTGACTATTAAAACCCACTTCAAACATTGTAAGACCATTCCTAAAACAAATAAATAGTGTTTGCGGTTGTTTAATAAAAGCGCACAAATATTTTTTATCAATATGCATCCCTTTTTTGACTCGAGGTAATCCTTAAATAATGAAAGGCGGTTGGAAACACAAAGAATTAAACTCAAATAAGAGAATAATAGTATAACCGCTCATATAATATTATTCAGGAATATTTGAGTTTGAGCCACTACTCCGAAGCGATATGAGCCCAAATTCTTACATTTCACTTGTGTCGCTTGAGTGATTTCCAGATTTTTAAATATTCCGCAAAGTCCTCGCCGACCTACTATAATGTCTGAAACGTTTCACACTATCTATAACTTAATTATTAATATCGGTTGTTGATGGACCGTACTTTTTAATTGTATAAGAAAAACATAGAAACGATGTTTTAAAAGAAAATTTAAGATTTAAGATCTAAATGTGGGATCAGAATTATGGCACAATGGCAGGTGAATTATTAAGATCAATTGTAATGGTTAGTCTAAAGCAATAATTAGTAACATTTAAAAAACAATAAAGTTATCTCTGCTGTTTTTTTTTTGTCTGCCAATCGTTTTCAAACCCATCTCTTCCTTTCAGCTACCCCAGTACATATAATTCTTACCTCGCCATATTATAACTCATTATACAAATCGATGGAGGGAGGTCCATAGATTTCTTGAATCCATAAAACATCGATAAAACGCACAACATCCCTACTATCACGGGACTGCCCACATTGTCTGTCTAAAAGAATACTCGATCACCGGCAAGACAATAAAAGTTGCATTTTACCCCACAGAGCCCTACAGCCTCGTGTTACGTTGAAAGTTTTATGGGCCGCGTTATTGGGCAAGAAATGGCTTTATTGCGCCTTTGATAGGGATCTCAGCTGTACTTATAGGCAGAACACACGCTCATTCTACTACAGGTTTATTTTAACTACTTAATTGTATTTGATAGCTTTCTGCTCTGTAGGATAGAGTAAAGATTTGGAATTTATATGTTTGGCCTTGGGTGGATAATTAATAATAATATTTATTTACAAATACAATCAATAATTAGGTACGTGCAAAGTAGGTACAAATAGACGGAGTAAATACATATGGGCACTTAACAATTTATGTCTTGGGTTGGCGTGCACAGTTGAATGCCAAGCATTGCTTTGTAATCCAAGGTGATTTTTGGTATTGCTAGTTTTCATGCGTTCGTATCATTTATCATCAGACAAACAGCACGCTCGTCTCGCCTTTCATTGTAATAAAAAAAAGAGAGCCAAATATTTATGGATTTCCAAAAGTTTGTCATGTTGCTGGAAATGAACTGAATCTTGTTTCTTTAACCAGCACCTTAGTCGAGAGATTTTTTTAAAATCATAATGAAATTAATAGTCGAAACTGCACTAGGTACTACTAATACTCAGAAATACTTAAAATATTATATAGAACTACTTTATTTCTTCTACAATAAATAATAATGCACACTTAACTTCCCACAGCAAGATGCGAAAATGAAAAGCATTTAAAAGGCACTTACAATTTACAACTTCACAAATGCAAATAAAGAACAATGATAATCCTCCATACATTTTTTTGTTGTAATTTTTTTTGTGTGTATTGAGATGAAAAATATTTTAAAATATAGATTTCGAATTCCTTAACACTAATTTCTTAAGGTTTACTATTGTAGCAAGCCTAGGAAAAAAGATATTCCACTTTAAAGTTTCACAGATTTTCTATATCTTGTCAAACTCTGTGGGTAGTTAATGTTATTTTGTTCCATTTATATTGGCGTGAGGCAAAGTTATGACCCACAAATAAAAGTAAAAAAATATATTTTACACGCAATTTAAACATCGAGTACTTATTTATTTCATTAATCTAATAGTAATATCATGTGCAATGAAATAAAAAGGAAAAAGGGGACAACTATATTATATTATTATTTGCACAATAGCGCTTTCGGGCGACAGAAGCAAATTGTTATTCCTTAATTAATTAATCAGTGATTATGTTGCTGTTCTCACTTCTCTGCACTATTTTTTACATTAATTATTATCTGAGAAAGATAACGCAAGAAAGCCAGTCAAGCATATATTTTAAAAATGGCAACATTGAAACGACATAACGCTTCTCCAATAAAATTAAAGCAAATATCAATAGAGTTTTACGAAAAATGTGTTTTCGTAATTCAGGCTTTGGTTCGCCGTGAGCTAGGCACCAAAATTACTTAGAAAATTAATGATTAATGTTTTTATACATGAAATTTATAGACGCTTAAGAATTGTATTAACAATGATTTTACCAATGTTCTTTATAAGTCACTTGTTAAGAGCTCTTTGCACCGGATACGTTATTGTCTAAAAAGCTTTTCAATTTATAATTAACAAAACTAACAGAAACAGTTAAACGTTCGCTCGCTACTCGCTAACTTTGTAAATTGTTCAATTTTAAACTTACTCTTTTGCCACTATTTTCTGTGTGCTGTCAGTTGCCAGTTCATTTAACCGGTTTGAAGCGGTTTCGTCCGTATCCGGTCCGGATAAATGAATAATTACCTCATTCATACCACGTAACTGAATTACGGTCGTGTTTAGCTGCAGCAATGTGATTTAGTAGTTTTTAATTGTTTGTGCAACATTTTGCCTGTTATTGTGGTATTCGCAGTGATTTGACATTCAAATTTATGGAAACACTTGGTAATGAAAATCATATTTTTAAACTGAAAAGTGGTGTCACAACTTATTGAATTTCAGATGCAAAGTCTTGATTTACCATTTAAATTATCTTGTGTAGAGGATTCCAGAATGTACAAGATATATTTTCATCCCAAAATCTGGAGTTCAAGACGCAGAAAATATTTTATGCCTTGAAAATATTCCCACTACAAATGTCCTCACATTTTTTTTGTCTTGGTACCGGGATCGAACCCACGGCCTCTCTTGTTAAAGCCCTTTTTTTAACCAACTACATACGGCCGATGCCAATAATCAATCGGAAAAATTAGATTGAAGTCAATCTGGATTGTTTTCTACATTTCGATTTGTCATTTACCATGTTGCCATAGTTTTTTCACTACTGAGATTGATTATTGGCAATATAGTATCAGAAAAAAGATTGAGCTGTCAATCTCAAACGGCAAATTTCGGATTGGGATTGTTTATTGGCAGCGGCTGTTAATGGAGTCTGTCGAATTGTATAATAAAAGGTAAAAACATAGATTCTCGTGCACCCGCATGCCACGCATGTACAAACATAATTCAATTGCAGCACAAACATGGAAATAAATGCTAAACGATCCCAATTCTATCAAAGGCAGTATTGTCAACTGAATCAATTTAAGAGACACTAGAATTCTATGTAGTTTAGATCGCAGTCAAAATAAATTGGGACTTTATTCCGAACTATTACGAACAATTGTAGTTTTATTTCAATGTGTAACATTCGCGTAAATCTAAAAATTATTCAAGATGGAAACATTAAAATTCAATTTTTGGTCCTAAAAAGGTATTCGTTTACAATTTTATGTGTTTTTTATTATGGAGCTTATTTTATGTGACCAAATGAAATTTTATATTGAGTGAATGTTTACTAGGCCGAAATTCAATCGTATTTTTTTTAACTGGACATTTGAATCCTTTGATTGCTCGATTGATCGAGATAATAATCGAATTATACACCAACAAAAGTCACCACCACACCAAAGGCCCTACAACCTGAAAATAAAGTATGGAGAGTTGTCTTTACATATTATCGAACGAATCAAAAGATCCCCAACCATCCGAACAATTATAGTATCTTTTTTAGAAAATTTTCGAAGGATGTTTTTTATTCCTGTACGGAACAAATTTAATTAACTAAAATGGAGAAAAACCTACGGTTGTGATGTTAAAATTGCGGTTTCCCATATTTTATTTAAACCATACCAGAACGAAACGGTACTCAAAATGGAGTGGTTATTTTAATATTTTTTGGTGTAGGTTTTACAGCTATACAAACATGCGGGATTGAAAAATGAAAAAGTCACTACACGGATTAAAAGTCCTTAATTTTTTAAGTGGTATCACTTAACCGTGTATGAACTAGGTAGTACCTCTTTTAGTTAATTAAATTCGCGAACATTTTACATTATTTATTTTTTCGTTGTATTAATATTATGTGCAGTGTAAACTCCACTCAATTACCAAAATCAAGAGAACGTAAATGAAACAAGATTAACATTAGAACAAATGAATGACTAGAAAATAATAATTGTAACATACATCATTCATGAACGTTTTTCAACTAGATTTTTGATGATCTTATCTATGACTTATGTTAATCTGTAATCATTTAAACCACATATCACTGGGTAGGTTTCTCATAATATGTGAGAGGCCGTCGGTGTAGGTACCACCGCAATGTATATTTCTCCCGCCAAACAGCAGTGTTTTGTTTCGATATGAAGGATATTATAGGCTGAGCAACTACTGGACATATTGAGACTTAACATCTTATGTCTCAGGATGGCGAACGCATTGGAATGCCAAGCTTTGCTTTGTAATTCAAGGTGTTGTTTGATGTTAATACTGTTCATTAGCAGTCGTATCGCTTACCATCAGGAACGGCAAGCTCGTCTCGCCATTCATTGCAACAAAAAACGTACATTTATTTCACAAAGTTTCATTACAAAGCAAACTAATAAATCCAAATGTACAATCTGTGTTTCAGCAGATTACACACCAGACGTGCCTTTACTTAGTTTCATTAACACGCCAAGGGATTACTGCTCTAAGCCCTTATGTACACTGTTTCATAAAAGCAGGTAAATTTCCCCACTCAGGGGACATTAGCACCGCCACACGTTTGTTGCCTACGTGCTCCGAGCATGTAATGTCTTTCTAACCAATTCCCCTAATCACAGATTGAAATAACGAATAAAATGTACATGTAATTGAACAATTTCAGACAATTGGATAATTTAAACTATTAATTCGGATGAAGAACAATAAAGGGCTGTGGACCGCGAAAAGCTGCGTTTTTACTGTAAGCGATGAAGATGGATTGTCCACTTAAGATTATAATTACAATGTGTGCCTGCGATAAAAAAATATTCACTTTAAAGCCAGCGAAATGTTTTCTACAATTTTTCTAATAGCAAGACTTGCATGCATAAATCTGAAAAATATAACTGACTTATGCATCGCAGGTAAAACTAGTTTTGATTATTATAGATATGCCACCTGATTTATTACTTGTCTATTACCTTTAATCAAATAACATACAATTTACAATAAAATTGGGACCTAACGTAAAAGTTCTTCGTACCTTATATTTGATACTTTGATATGTGAAAAAATCAGGGATCAGTAGGGCGATTCACGTAATTAAATAAGTTCAGGTGCGGCGAAATTGCAGTTACGTTTCAATCAAAACAGCCCTTTTCGTATTCTCGTAATACGCTCGCGTCAAGTTCGCGTCACGCGAGCGCTTTACTGTATTCTACTGCTGCGCGTATATGTGAATGTCAAACAAATTTCTTACATCTGACGTACAGTTGACGCGCAGTTCACGCGTAGCTAAACTTTTACAAGAATACCATTTTGTACCAAAACGTAAACTTTATTGTAACCGCCCCGCAACTTGATACCGATCAAGTTGCGGGGCGGTTACAATAAAGTTTACGCCGTTTGGACGCACCGGCGTCCAGAAATTATGTGAATCGCCCTACAGATGAAAAACGCTTCAGGTATAAATTTTCGTCTAATATCTTCTTCCTCAGTAGCGCAGTTGTACTACGATATGATTATCTCGAATTCGAATCCTAGCATGAGTGTAGCCAGACATGGGCTCAGGGTGGGGCAAAAGTCTAAAATGATACGTAATTAGAAAACTGTACGTATTTTATACAAAAAGGTTACACTCTAAAACACCCTGTATCTAAATTTATAATGCGATTTATCCTAAACACTTTCTTATTGCTCACCTGTCTAGTACTTTACCTAAATCATTTATTTTTTTAGGTTCCGTTAACTACCTTACAGGCCAAAGCCAGGGTGGGGCAAGCGCCCCACTCTGCCCCACCGTGGCTACGCCCATGAATCCTAGGTCGGGCAATTATTGCGGACAAATTTGAGATAGATGTTTCAATTCATTATCATCTGAGAGTCCGGAATTTGTGCCCAATATGGCGATAGGCTCGCCATGTATTATATCGTGGAACGAATATAGAAGGCGTCAAATTGGTGTCCTTGATGCACTTCTGTCTACCTCTTCTGGGGAAAAAAGCGAGATATTTATAAATAATAATACAATTTTATACACGTTAGACTGCGCGCTCATTTTCCTATTTCATCATACATCCAAAGGTTGCCTGGAAGAAATTACCTAAAGTGATACGGCCCCTTTTTGTACTATTATTATTGTGTTGTTTTTTCACTGTATTTTTATTTTTATTTTGTGCAATAAAGGCTTAAAATAAATAAATAATATTATGTTCGTTCAACATCAAGCTTGCCCAATGTATCGATTTAATTAATAAATCAGAAATTTAAAAACGTAATATAACGCTAGCAATTTCCTCATCATTCCTAAATGTTGTGTGTGATGTATTAATTTTGTATCATATTTTAGTATAAGCAAACCGCTTCTCGCTTGCAACGAGACGCGCGCGCTATAATGAAACTTAAACAACGTTTGGAAATTAAATTTTAACATGTAATTAAGATACAATTTAATGATAACACAATCGCTAGTTTTGCTTTGATTATTATCATTTTCATGTAGTTAAGGTTTTAGTATTCGAAAACCTAAACTATGGCTATCGCCTTAAGTGGAAGATCGGGTTTGCTCATTTAACGTTTTATTTTAAACGTATGTTCCAATATAATTGTGCGTCTTAATACGAGAATAATCTGAATATTTATTTATCATAAATATTTTTTAAATATGAATTATAATAACAGGTCATATATAATATTTTATAAACACGAATTTTCTCTTCGATTGAGGGAGTTAGTCACTCATTCTTCACACAGCTTACTGACCTTGTGCGACTTAACACACGTCCAGGATCTTTGAAATTTTATTATTTTACCTTTATTATATACCACTTATAAAACTAGTACATTTAAAAAATATGTTTTAAAACCGGTAGCCGTATCGCTGTGAGTCATTTCTTTTAGAAAACGCTAATTTTTCCTATTTTCAATATCCATCCAAAGGTTGCCTGGAAGAAATTACCTAGTGTGATAAGGCCGCCTCTTGTACTATTATTATTGTATTGTTTCTTTACTGTATTTTTAATTTGTGCAATAAAGGATTAAATAAATAAATAAATAAATAAAACCTTAGTATGGTTTATTGTACTGCATTATTATGTATATAGGTTTCTTCACGATGTTCTTTTTTGCTGTTAAAGCAAACAATACTTAAATAAGAACATAATATACTTAACTACAACGAGTCAAAAGCGTATTTTCTGGGTTTAAACGCGTACTCCCATCTCGATAACCTATACACTCTCTGCCAAGCCATGCGTATGTCATGCTTTTAAACTTCAGAATTGAATTGAAAATAAAGCATCCACGTTAATTCTAAATTATCTAATTATCATCATTTTAACACCAAGAATTCCACTGCTGAAGATGTGCCTCCCCCAAGGATATCCACATCAGCCTGTTGGAAGCGGCCTGCATCCAGCGACTTCGTGCAACATTAGCCAGGTCGTCTATCGACCTTATTCTAAATACAGATACTGAATTAATTAAGGAGCAATTTCATTGCACAAACTGTTCGTCAGATAACAGAATTAAGCACCTATGCGAACTGAAACTATACAACTACAAAATTCAACAGAGCATTCTCTACGAAATAGATAACTGCAACAAATTTAAACTCAAATAACTTTGTTCCTAACGCTTTATCGCAGCTTTTCACGTACTTAAATATTGCTGCACTAATTTTAAAAGGAACCTCTCAGCACTAAAGGAGAAACTTATAACGACTAGGTAATAAACATTCCTACCCTCACATTTAATGTCAACGTGAACGACTCGAACGCTAAATTTGCATTCCAAAGTCACTTCAATGGAGCTGCATAAATGAGGCATTCATGTAAAAATGGCAATGGAAGGTGATTATTCCGGTAGTGTTGACAATAACAGAGTGCCGAGGTGCCGGCGTCAAGAGATTCGTTTTCTTAGGTGCCTTTATTACGAGTGGGCACTGGCGTAAATTCTGACCAACTGTAACCGATTTTTATTGAATAAATTCTCCTCGGTGTAATTAAGAACTGGCTCTTGACATTTCTATTTAGATTTCATCCAGTGTTGAGTATTCAGATGGTTTATTCAACGGTTCATATTATGAATTAATGATATCGCTTTTGTAAGCTGATTTATATACTCTTATTTCATTACAATTTCTTACAATTCAGTGCTGGGAACGTCATGACATCTTATTCTAGTAATACTCTGATGAGTGTTTTATGCTTCCTTTTAATAATATTAATTTAATTGTAAAGTGTAATAAAAACACGTTAATTAAGATATAACATAAACACTTGAAAATAAATGAATAGGATACGATTTTAACATCGTGTTGAATAATGCTTTCACTAATTATTATTTTTTATCAAAGTTCAAAATATATTATTAAAGTCAGTTTACTTACAAGATATGGAATGTGTTTTAGCAGTAACACATTTAAACCTACACCATTGCAACAAAGCAAAATTGCAATTTTTGTACAATTTGATTCAATGCCGTAAAAAGCGAAAATAATTTTAAATGCAAAGAGACATATATGCACAACCCGATAATATCAGTAGCAGCCCATATACGTCCCACTGTAGGGCACAGACCTCCTCTACAATCGACAGAACGATTGAGAGTGGTTATACATATATGTGTGTATGTAATTGCGGGGTGGCTTGTTGGTAAACGGACTAGACGTGGCTGCCAACATGTTCACGGCGGTCGCAGGTTCGAATCCCAGGGCACATCTCTGACTTCGGAGTCATGTGTGTATTGATAATCAATCATCATGCACTAAAACGGTGAAAACATCGTGAGGAAACCTGCATACCATAGCGATTTATAAAAAAATCTATGGTATGTAAGTCCGCCAACCCGCACTAGGCCAGCGTGGTGGACTATATGGCCTAACCACTTTCAATCGTATTCTCGATTGTAGAGTAGGCCCGTACCCTGCAGTGGGACTTATATGGACTGATACAGATACATATATGAATGTATGTACACATCATTATTCATAGACAATTTTAAAACCTATTTTAAGTATCGAATGTTTTGTCTCTTTCAAACGAATTTACAATTTAGTTTGAGTAAGCAATATAAAAAGAATTGATAGCAAAACTTGGTTTAATAACTGTCTACAAACGAAGCTTTAGAAAACATTAGCAGCGAAACATTCGCGAAACTAGCGAGCGGTTGAAGCAACCACTTACAAAAAAGCATGTCAAGGTAATACCTTTTAATAATAAAGGGAAAGTTACATTGTGTCTCGATGCATATAACATATCCCTTGTATACGAAAGAAAGCAGCTCTTAACTTGAAAACACAATACCCAAGGTTCAGTTTCAGTATACAATAGAAACGTTAATGTACTGTACTGTATCAGCTCATATACGTACGTCTCACTGCAGGGCACGGGCCTATTCAACAATCGAGAGTGGTAAGGCCATACAGTCCACCACGCTGACCTAGTGCGGGTCAGCTCACTATGTTTTGCTTCACCGTTATAGTGCGTAGGCTATTACCAAGTTAATGTTGTGGCGAAAATGTTTAGCCTCCGTAGAGAAGTTGGTTAAATGCTGACGGTGAAGAGAGAGGTCACGGGTTTTTTATTTATTAAAATAAAACTGTCAAAATATTTTAACCCGTTATCAAACCACGTAGAGAGACATTTTCAAAATTCCTTTCTTTCAAAACTCTCCACTAAATAAGGAAGTTCGGTACACAATTTCAAGTATCTAGACTGGCTTATTACATTATCAGAAAGTTAAAGTTTAAGTAGATATAACTCCTCATCGTTGACACAAACATTATTATAACCGACGTAAAATGAAAGATAACAAAGTTCGCACAGCCAAACAAGAAACAAAACCAAAACAAACCAAACCGCTGGGTTTTATCACTTTGAAATTTATCCATTTTGAATTAATAATTTTAAAAAATAAGATTTCAATTTTGTATTAATAATTAAAATAAGAAATTTATTGTTTTAAAGTACGCCCAACAGCATTGTAAATGCGCTTTTGTGTTTCTGATTGACGGACATTGTATCCAGAGTAACTACTGGTCATTTTGAGGCTTTATATCTTATGTCTCAGGATGGCGAGCGCAGTGGTATGCCAAGCATTGCTTTGTAATTCAAGGTGTTGCTTGGTTTTGCTATTGTTTTAGCGGTCGTATCGCTTACCATCAAGCGAACGGCTAGCTCGCCTCGTCATTCTATGCAATAAATAAAATAATAAGAACAAAACGGCACACGCCTACTATATGCCCTTATGGAAGAATAATCTTTCGAATTAAGGTTGTTAATTTACATTCTTGACGTTTAATTTCATCTATGCCAGTTGCAATTGGGTATATCTTGTAACGACTATGTGCATTTGATAAATAAATCAATGTAGGAACGGTTGCATTATGAATCTCCTCTTTACTTTAATATCCGATTACTGAGGGTCGTGAGTCATTAGAGCATCAATACTTCGCTCACGATGTTGCACCATGTCCTGTTTTTGGCGACATGAATCGCTTCAGCCACATTTACGTTGAGTGTGATGCGGATTTGGTCCATCCAGCGTTTTGGGTTACTGCCTCTGAATCTCTTGCCCTATATTCCGGTATTTCCAGTTTTTGGAGGTTGCCACCTGGTTTTTTGGCGATACAGTTGTATTAAGTAACTTTGAATAAAATGGTGTTAACGCCATACATTCGTAACATCAAATACATGGCTTCGACATGGGTAAAATCAAAGTTTTAGTCAAAGTTACAACTATTTGATGAAACCGACCATTTGTTTATACACCAACAGAATTAAATAAGATATTTAAAAATGCGCTAGTCTAGCATTCTATAGAACTGAAATATTTAGATCCTAAATTTCAAATAAAGAATACCGAGACTAGGCAAGACTGGATAAGAAAACAAATTCCTATGACTGAGTTTGTTCTACAAGGCTGGCCCACTGGGAGCCATGGGCTTTCTTAATACAAGGGTCTGAAATAAGGCTGGTATCCTATTATTGTGTGAAGCCTAAGTGCACCTTGGTTTCCTCAAAATACTTCCAATTCTAACTCAAATCTCTGTCCTTCGTTTGTTTTCATTTAATTAAAAATTTATCTGACTTTGTAAATACTGGATTCAACAAAGTTTGTTTGAATAGAATTATAAATTTAAATACAAAATAGCATCTTGGGTTTGTTACAGTATCAGGTATGAAAATTTTATCGCGATGGTTCGATTGCCTTGTCATCTATATTGTGGGGTTTTCGGATCGAGAAATCTATTTTAGTTGCTCGGAATTAGTGCGCTACTCTTTCTTACATCATGGAAAAAAGCTTGTCATCTACTAACACAATCTTTATCAAAACAGGCAGACATACAGATTTAAGTGTATATAAGACACACAGATTTAAGTGTATATAAGTAAAATTAATTTACAATTTTACCAAGTCATAACAGATTTTAAACATAGTTTAACGTACGTAACAGCTAATATGCATCACAAAAACAATTCTATACAAATCGCACTTGCATTTCTGAACAATTCTACACCCAAAATACCTACAGCGTCATAAAATCTGCATTGAGATTGTCAGCAATTGTGTAGATGTTCCACTTTGTACCTTGCGCGGCGTTATAATTTCGCAGAATCTCTTTTATATTCGTCTTCAACAAATATTTTAGTGTGAAGACAACTTAAGCTGTAAATGTTATCGAGGTAGGGGTCCTGGAAGAGTCATAGCTTTGAATATAGTATGAGACTCGGTGAAACTCAACCCCAAAAATGTATGAAAACACAATGCATCTCACTAATTCATATTATATTATGGCCAAGTCAATCTATTGTATCTACAACATTAATTTTTTTTTATATTGATATGGTCACTATAATATGATGTTGGGTTAGCTAATTACTTTACTTAAAACACTTCGCAAGTCCCTTCAGTATGGACTGAATTAATTAACCAACTTGGTTGTGTGTATCTTGCAACTGTTTATGGTAGAAGAATTAAGTTTTTTTTTTTATTGTTGTGAATGGCGAGACGAGCTTGCCGTCCATCTGATGGTAAGCGATGTGACCGCTCATGAACAGTAGCAAGGCCAAACAACACCTTGAATTACAAAGCAATGCTTGGCATTCCACTGCGCTCGCCATCCTGACACACATAAGATGTTAAGTCTCAATACGTCCAGTATTTACTCTGGCTACAATGTCCTTCAATCCGAAATATTTAAACTGCTGTTTAACGGGAGAAATAGACATTACAGTGGTACCCACCCAGACAGCCTCTCACATATGAGAGACCTACCACCAGTAAGTTGCAAGATTTGACTTTTTTGTACAGTTTTGTTTTTGGTAGGACCTAATTTACCACTCCATCTCTACGTCCGTGTTGTAGACTAATAAATTCCGACTCGTGATGTCGACACAAACAAATGCATAACACCCACCGCCGTAGACAAGAATGCGACGCTCTTCATTGTACTTGACACACACAGTCGGCATGCAAGACGTATAAAACGTCATTTGAAAATGAATGAAATATAAATAAACGTGACAAATGACGCGTAGAACATTCAGGCGTCGTCAGGCGGAATTAAACTATGAACAAACTACAACAGTTATGGGTGGTGAAGGCGGTTTGTATGTTTAGTTCTGTGTTCCATAGGTATATACATACATTCACCCAACAATCACCTGCCTACCATGTCTGCCAAGCGCCAACCATGATTTCTTTCTGCACCACCCAAAGAAACTGGCAGAAATGCCTCAGGCATTAAGTCCGCCTTTAGACTACATATATGTAAGAAGTGTATTAGTATCTTTTGCAATTGCTTTCACAGTAACAAATAGTAAAGTTATGTTAAAATAAACGACAGTTAAAAAAAATAAAACAAAACTAAAAACAACTTATTGGAATTTGGTTCTCATGGATTAAAGTAACAGAAAAACAATATTCATACGATCCTTACAATTACATAAAGACGTTCTTACACGACCATTCCACATATTTACACAAACTCAAGAAACGTAGGCTGAGAACACGACAAACTGGCAAAGTACTCCGAACAAGAAGAAAAAGATAGAGGTGCCTAAACAAATAACAACACGAGAAGTGTTATTTAGACGCTGTAGTACTACGTACTCGATAGCATGTTTGTACAGGTCCCATTGTTTGTCTTGAAGATGGAGACCTCGGGAAAGGAAACGTAAATATTCACCATTTTCAAGCGTCATAATAATTGAGGATTAACATTGTTCGCAAAGCAAAATAAATGGTGCTAAATGTTTTAATAGTGGTATTCGTTTTGATAGAACACAGGATAGAAGAAGAAAGACAAGAAATGTATAATTAATTGTAGAAAATTGTATAAAAATAAAAAAAAATATCGTAATCGTCATTGAGGTATTATACTAGAGAGGATACATCGGGAACAAAATCTGTGCGTATGGTGCGTTTACACAGGTACACATTGAAGCGAGAGGGAAGATATGTTACTTCGTAGGCGTGACAGAGACAGAAATAGAATGTACCCTTCATTTTGTTACAAACACTTTGTTTGCAGTGTCCCCTCTAGTATATTATCTCAATGGTAATCGTATGCAGCGGTAAGCTTATTTGAGCCCCTGGCAATGTAGAGTCCGTGAAAGTGGTAGCTGGTAACTATCAAGCGGGTCGCTAGCTTATGTGCCTATGAAGATAAAGGAAGAAAAATAATAAAAAAAAAACACGATAATGAAACATGAAAGTTGGCGCGTTTCGGGTTAATCTTGTGTACATATATTTGGAGACAGGCAGGCCATCATGACTGTTTCAACCGGCAATAGGAAACCATCTCGCATGGGTGGATGGACGTACTATACTACATTATCAAGTGTATTATACATTTTGTTTTAACAGTATTCAATAATAATACATACTTTATCTACTTTATTTTAACTTAATCTAAACAATTTTTCGTATTGGAGTTTTGAAATAAATATGTTATAGTACAGGTTCCCCAGAACAAATTTCATAATTGATTACTAACAAGTTGATTTTTCGTGAGTAGCTTCCTTTCGACTAGACGCCCAACTTTTTCCTTACAGTAACTTTGGGAAATGGTAGCTTAGTAGGGTAGCAAGGATAAAACATGTCGATTTGACGAATTTTTAAAATTTATTAGTAACCGAATTTTTCTTTGTTAATTATCGAGATAATTATCTAAATAACGTGAAAAACTATTTGTCCTACAAAATATAAGGTTTTATCACAACAGTCCCCCCTCTCCAACATGTATCATAAACAAAGTCATGGAAAATAATTACTAACCAGCTGATTTTTTTTTTATTGGTTAACTAATATTTGTATAGTTTACTACCCACAATGTCCTACAAATTGTGTGGTATGTCATCTTGGTCCTACGCTCAAAAGATGTAGTACTAATACATAATGTAAAAATAATTACTATCAAGCTGAATTTTCGAGAATAGCTTCATCTCAATGAGACGCCCAAGTAATTCTTGTACGAAAATTCTCGATTGTGGTTTATAACTAAGATAATAGGGATGAAATGTGTTGACTTGACGAATTAAAAAAAATTATTACTAACCGATTATTTTTTTGTTAATTATCGAGGTAATAATCTAATTAACGTAAAAAAATATTTGTCCTACAAAATATAAGGTTTTATCACAACAGTCCCCCCTCTCCAACATGTATGATAAATCAGGTCATGAAAAATAATTACTAACCAGCTGATTTTTTTTTATTGTTTAGCTAACATTTGCATAGTTTACCACCCACACTGTCCTACAAATTGCGTGGTACGTTATTCCAGTCCTCCAGTTACAAAGTTGAAATTCATGAAATTAAAAAAAATATTTTGTATATTTTGCTATTGTAGCTAAGGCACACTGCTTTCCTTGCTCACAAACGCATCCGCACAGCATGGTTTACTGTGGACCACAGACGACTAAAAATACAGACGGTAACACACAGTTACATTGTTTTTGTAGTCACTTAAACTACCATCCGGCTTCGTATTCAGTAGCACCCTTGATATACCCGGTATATATTTAGATGCGTTTCGCACCGGAGCTGGAAATAGGTATTTTACCGAAATAACTATTTTGTCGACCTTTTAGAACTTGTCTTAAGTGACAAACACTAAGCATGGATTCACGCATTAATAAGGAGAGGTGAAGCGCGCGGGGCGGGGTAACTTTGGGGCACCGAGGTATTGGTGCATAGGTTGTGCAAACAAAACATTGCGCGTCGTTTTAACCACAGAATACTAAACTAACAGAAGTCAAGCTTCATACAAAGCGCGCTTAATCAACGCCCACATAGACAGCGTTCACCGACATGATATTCCAAACCAGTCGAGACCACTGCGAGAGCGAGTTTTAACTTTTGCGCGAACGCCGAGCGGAGTATGGCAACAAAAGTGAAGTAGGTACATACACAAGGTTGACTTCTGTTAGTATTCTGTGGTTTAACTAGACGTAATTATTGGTCTCTATAAGCAGTTGGTCGCTTAAACCGGGGTCGCACTAAACGGTGATATTTTCTCAGTACCATACTATGAAACCTAACTTGAGTAAACATTATCGTCGTTAAAACCGATTAGTCATTATAAGCGAAGTCGTTGTGTACGAGTACTAGTGTACTTACACTAGTACTCGTACACAACGACTACATATAATAAATGAATATATAACACATAAATGAATATTTCATTTTATTTTGTATACTCAAAAATTACAAATTTTGTAGGACTAATATAACATACCTTTATTTTTGTAGGACATTGTTTTATTTGGATGAAAAATATATTAACCTATCACGTGATATATTTGTCCTACAGTTACTAATAAAAAAAAAAGTCTTGCGGTATTGACAACTTTTGAGCGTAGGACCAAGATGACATACCACACAATTTGTAGGACATTGTGGGTAGTAAACTATACAAATATTAGTTAACCAATAAAAAAAAATCAGCTGGTTAGTAATTATTTTCCATGACCTTGTTTATGATACATGTTGGAGAGGGGGGACTGTTGTGATAAAACCTTATATTTTGTAGGACAAATAGTTTTTCACGTTATTTAGATAATTATCTCGATAATTAACAAAGAAAAATTCGGTTACTAATAAATTTTAAAAATTCGTCAAATCGACATGTTTTATCCTTGCTACCCTACTAAGCTACCATTTCCCAAAGTTACTGTAAGGAAAAAGTTGGGCGTCTAGTCGAAAGGAAGCTACTCACGAAAAATCAACTTGTTAGTAATCAATTATGAAATTTGTTCTGGGGAACCTGTACCATTAGTACTAGGAGGCTGTAAAATAAATAATAAATGCACAAAATAAGTCCCTATAAATATGTTTGCGTGATAGTTGAAGACACTCCTTCCTTCCGCAATGAGGATAATATTGCATTAAAATTACTGAAAGTAAATAGCTTAGAATTACTGCAATATGATTCCACGTAAACATTGCTAGAAATTTAATGCAGGGTAATTACATTCAATGTTTATTTTAGGATTCATTGTCAGTTTTAAGTCTTACTCTAAACTTACCAGTGCTTGACAAAATTGCATCTTAATGCAGTTTGTAAATTAATAATCAAAGCCATAAAGTGCATCGATAAAATGCTTTTTACCACATAATTATATTGCGTGACGAGTTTTTAAGTGCCTATAAAAGGGATAAAAAGGGTAATATGCCATATTATCTTTAACATTTTTCCTGACGGAATTTAGTCAACGTACCTAATGTACCATATTATCTTAAGCATTATTTTTTAATTAAATTATTGATTATATCCATCTCTATTCACTGCAATTTAAATGCTGTACGCCTTCGCAAAAATCTTCACAGCGGACAATTCAAATCGATCTTCATCCAGCTAAAATAACAACAACAAAAATGCCCTATGTATAATAGATGCGCCATATATCTTACATTAAACTCAACGTCGCGTCGTTCAGACTCCACAGTCTAGATAACTTGCAAACAAAACACGAATTACAAGCAATAAACTGAAACGCCAGGAGCGTATACTTCAAGCGAAAATAATGGCTGCAGGAATAGAGCATTGTTCCCCAATTTCACCTTTGCTTATGCAAATGATGTCGAGCGAGGTGAACAATAGGCCCCCGTGACACTATTCTGGATGCAAAGTTATTGTGTTTAGAACGGTTGATTTAGTTTTATTAAAGTTTTAATTAACAGTCTTAGAATAGGTACCTGTCGCCTATCTTTGTAGTCAAGTTTAATAGGTAGGTTAGTTGGTTAAATTGTATATAACATGTTTTTTATAATTTCAACTTTGCGTAGGCGTCGGTGATAACATGCTCTGCCTTCCAATCCGAAAATCACTATTTAGCTTCTGTGGAGTTTTGACATCGTCATTTTGAGAACTTTGGTAATAACAAATCACTTTTAACCAACATTCATAGAGTGGACCATAGTTTTGTATTATGATATTGTATAATTAATATACTTTTAAAAAAGACTGATACGACAAAATAAATTGTGAAATGTCACAGAACCCAGAATCAGGAACCAAGTTAATGACAACAGACAAAAATGTGTTACGAATTGTCTACAAAAGGGTTATTTTTGTTTCTGAAGGATTGCTTCAAAGTGAATTGTTCTTTTTTATTTTTTATGTGAGTAAACTTTACGACGATTTTACTAAACATCGTCGTACCTACTTTTCTTACTAGTTGACGCCTAGAACATAACGGTATTATCATTAGATATAATTATTTCGTTTATTTATGGTACACCATACTAGGCCAGAGTGGAGGACTACATGGCCTAACCACTCTCAATCATATTCCCGATTGTAGAGGAGGCCCGTGCTCTGCAGTGTGACATATGTATATGGGCTGATACAGAATGAATTATATTGAATATGAAACCTAAATCATATATTCTAACAGTGATAGTATTAAAATGTCCACTAGGAACGAGTTCGTGTCATCCATAATTAAAAATAAAAATGGGCCCATAAGGATGCGTCCACACACCGCTGATGTCCTTTCTCTATTTATGAAGCAATTTAAATACCATCGTTACTGGCTCTTTATGAATAGCCCCAAATATTTAAGCTTCAAATATGCACACGTCGGTTCGCGGGTCGAAAAAAGCCGGTAATACTGCAGCGGTTAAAAGAAAAGTATGTTATTTTTACTTCCTGTTTCTGAGTTCATTTATTCACATGGGAAAGTTGAATGGAATAAAACCTCCGTTTACATTTGGTGTGCCTGTGCACTGTTGTGTGGATTTAATGATTTAATATTTTATTAGCATTTTTTTTCATATATTGTTTTTTAAATAGATAGCTTCATATGTGCACTGGGTGATGAAATGTACTAGCTGTGAAACCGTGGCCGTGTTTTTGTGTGAATCACTAACATTCATTTCAGGTCCGGGTGATGAATATTAAAATGTCTTTCGTACTCGTAATTTCAAATACTCACAACACGTGTGATATTTAATCGGAGATGTATTTAAAAATTTATTGATAGTGAAAGATGTGTGAATCATCACGCTCTAAAACGGTGAATGAAAACCATCGTGAAGAAATCTGTATACCGTAGGCATGTTGTGAAAAGTTGTATATTATCTAAAGTCCGCCGTCACATACTATGCCCACTTGGTGGACAATATGGTCTAACCCCTCTCAATCGTACTCCCGATTATAGAGGAAGCCAATGTCCTGTACTGGAATGTATAAGGAAAGTAACAGAATTGAATTATTCATAACATTATGTCATCCGGCATAACTCAAGAGATGATCTCTCGGCCTTTAAGAACAATAAAATACTGACCATCAGGTGTAATATAGGCCCTTTGCCTTTTTCCATTCTCACCCTATATTTAAAAAAGGTCGGCGTAATATGATTACCATATATATTACTGGATGATTTGACAGGCTGATAAAATATGTGAAGTTTCCGGTGCCTTTAACTTTTCTATCTCACAATGGACATATCCAAAGGTTTTTTTTCAATTGCCAAAATGACGGGACGAGCATGCCGTTTGCCTGATGGTAAGTGATACGGGGGCTCATAAACAATAGTAAAACTAAGCAACACCTGGAATTATAAAGCAATACTTGGCATTCCATTGCGCTCGAAACCCTGAAACATAAGATTAGTAAGTTAAGTCTCGATATGTACAGTAGTTACTCTGGCTACAATGTCCTTCAAACCGAATCACATCAGTACATTTACACTGCTATTTGGCGGGGAAATAAAACATTGCAATGGTACCTACCCAGGTGGCCTCTCATATATAAAAGACCTGCCACCATTTTAAATTATTTATTTTAGCAATAGGTAAAATGACTAAATAAGTTTATTTTAAAGAAATTGATGAAATAAAAGTGTATCAACGTAAAAAACAAATTGCATAATAAAAGAAAAAAGAACATAAAAAAGTTGTTAACAACTACATCGGGAGAAAAGTTTCTTCAAGTTTATCTCTCGGTAGTTAAGCAGTTCTGGAAAATAAAAGAAAAATATTTAGTTTCTTATAGTAAAAGTAAATAAGGATTAACAAGATTTTTAAAACTAATAAGATTACGTAGTTTGACTCCCCTAGGAAATTTTGATTCAGTTAGTAATATTGTCGAAAGCTCACAACCCCTTTTCCATTCGCCCTTGGGCCCTACTATATAAATCCGAAATTCGAATCTTCGCTCCGTGTTTCGTTTCGAAACCTACTCTGTAACACAAAATTTGAATCTTCGGATCGAAGAATGAATGATTCGAATTTATCGGCAATCCGAACATTTACAGAGTAGGCACATTCGTATCGTCACAAACTTCGTTCGTCCGAAGTTTCGAACTTCGTTTCGGATGAATATAGTAGGGCCCCTTATTCCTTCCATAGACCGTATCCATCCTTGTTTAAGAAGACCTGAGCAGTGATAATTATTTATAAAACATACATACATAAATAAACTCACGTCTTTTTCCCAAAAGGTGTAGGGAGAGGCATAGGAGGCGAGCCAATCGCTATACCACTAATAATTCAATATCAAATACATGTTAATGATTAAGCATTTAAATACAACCATATCGTTTTATTCTAATACAGTAGCCTAAATCCCTAATATGCTGATATTTAAGAGAGAGGTATATCAAACATGATGTTGTTAACAAACTCCGTGCAAGCTGTATCAGCCCATATATCCCACTGCAGGGCACGGGCCTACTCTACAATCGAGAATACGATTGAGAGTGGTTAGGCTATATAGTCCACCACGCTGGCCTAGTGCGGGTTGGCGCACTTACATACCATAGAAATTCTTATGAATCGCTATGGTATGCAGGTTTCCTCACGATGTTTTCCTTCAACGTTTTAGTGCGTGGTGATTGACTGTCAATACACACATGACTCCGAAAAGTCAGAAGTGTGCCCTGGGATTCGAACCCGCGACCACCGTGAACATGTTGGCAGCCACGTCTAGTCTGTTTACCAACAGGCCACTACGCACATGCAAGTGTGCAAGCTGTACTCTCCTCTTTTTGAAGATATACGCAGAGGGATTCATATGTATTTAAATATAAATGTTATGTGTTGTATTCCTCGGAGATTCTAATAAATTAAAAATAAAACAGGTGTCTCGTATAATGGTACGCTGTCAACGCTTCGAGATTCTAAGTTTAATTTGTTGCTGGCCACTGCAGACCTCTCTCTCATTAAACAAAGCGTGAGACCACTGTCACTTCACATTTTTCTTCAAACAATAGTACCTGCCCAGTCGAAATCGCCAGAATAATTCATCATAAATTCTTACATAATTTCACACCCTTTAACAGAAGGGGTAGGCAGGGATACTAACAGGCACCCACGTTTCGTATTGTGTGTTCCGTCCCAGGATGTGATAGGAGCCGAGCCTATCGTCATATCAGGCACAAATAACTGACCGTGCTGATAATGAATTGATAAATCCAATATAACCCCACCGAGGATTCGATCCCGAAACCCATAGTACTGTAGCAAAACTACTCCACCAATGCAGTCGAATAATTTATCATCCATAAAATATGAATGAATCCGAAATAAACTACAAAAACGACTCGAAAGACACACAGATGTATCCCAGCCGTAAACTTAAGGCGATTATATTTTGATCTCGTTTTTATCACTGTTCTTTATGCGAGCGTAATAAAATAACGCTCGTATACTATGAAAAAGTTGCAATCTTCGGCAAGATGACATAGTAAAGTCGAAATCTTAGGTATCACTTGGCAATTTCTTCGGCAAAATCCATTAGTGTTATGACTCGGTATGAAGTATGTCTACTGGAAGTGCTGATTTAGTGAAAGTTATTTATCAATTTGTATGTATTTGGTTTTACAAAACGGTATCTAACCAAATAGATATTTTTTTATGAATGGCGAGTCAAGCCCATTCACCTGATGATAAGCCGTATCGCTATACGTCCGCTTAAGGATAGTAGCAAAACAAATAACACCTTGACCGTGCATTTACACCGCTGTATCTTAAATGTAGAAATCGTGAACATATATTTTGAAATCCAGAAAATATATTCAGTAAATTATTAGTATTTAAAAAAATATTTTATTTTATTCCTATCTCTCTGCTTGTTTATTTAAAAGTACCAATACTTTAGAAACTATTTTCCGCAATAATAAGTACCTGTAAATTCCTTTCAGCACAAAAGACTTGGCATATGGCCACGACTTCATCCTTCCGACGCGGGATAAGCTAAGTGTTTCCGACGCAAAATGTGTTTACAGTTTCCTATAGTTTATTTTGCATGTTTATTTAGGAGTACCTTTTTCAAACTATTGACATTTAAGTCATAATATTTTAATTGGACACTAATATTTAGGTAGCGGAAAATATATTTTTTGCAGTATTCTTCTTGTAATTAGATTCATCGAAAGCTCTTAAAACTCTGTTAAATATATTCAAGGGAGGTAGTATCATATTCTTACAAAAATTGTAGCCGATCAGTCGTTGCACCGTCGCATGTTATTTGACTATTGATATACACGACAACGCTTAACATATTGTCGCCTATTTGTAAACAACAGTGGGCAGTAATGATAATAAGTTACCACATAGTCAGTGATCATTTACTGGTGTCTCATATGTGAAGGGCCGCCTGGGTACCACCGCAATGTCTATTTCCCCAGCCAAACAGCAGTGTAAATGCACTGTTTCGCTTTGTAAGGTCACTGCAGCCAGAGTAACTACTGGACATTTTGAGACTTAATATCTTATGTCCTAGGATGGCGAGTGCAGTGGAAGGCCAAACATTGCTTTGTAATTCAAGGTGTTGTTATGTTTTGCTACTGTTCATGAGCGGTCGTATCGTTTACCATCAGGTGAATGATTCGCTATTCGTTGCAATAAATAAAAAAAAAAGATCAGCGGAGGCCTCTAGTCAAGTTCATTGAAGAGAGAAAGACAGAGACAACATTGAGGCTCGAATCTTACAAACATTCGAAATCTTTCACATTCACAAGTCACTTCCAGCCGTCAACATCTTTGCGCCATATGCTACAATTTTTCGTTCCGTGGACACATTAAGAGGAATATCATTTCACTAATGGACCGTTGTTTATATGTGTCCGTGAAAAAACTGGAAATACAGCGCCTTCGGGTGTTCTTTTGTTGTCACTGCGGCGTTGACGGGTGAAATATGGTGTATTCTATTCTTTTATGGCTTCATTCGATCAACAGTTGCGTTTCAGAGATTGCTGGTTTATTACGAGGTATTATGATTTATTTTTTAGTAGATTTTATTTTAGTCCATAAAAAGTTTATTCGGTGGTTATGTTATAATGGGATGAGGGCGTGTAGACAACGATGAAGCAGTTATAATTTGACAATTTCCATTACAAATATTGTAGCCAAATGCTAACTAAATGTATTATAGACTTTTGTAATTAAATAAAAGAATTACATTTATATACAATAGAAAGATGCCAGATGCCAGAGTGCGTGGTGGCCTGTTGGTAAACGGACTAGACGCGGCTGCCAACATGTTCACGGTGGTCGCGGGTTCGAATCCCAGGGCACACCTCTGACTTTTTGGAGTCATGTGTGTATTGATAATCAATCACCACGCACTAAAACGGTGAAGGAAAACATCGTGAGGAAACCTGCATATACCATAGCGATTCATAAGAATTTCTATGGTATGTAAGTCCGCCAACCCGCACTAGGCCAGCGTGGTGGACTATATGGCCTAACCACTCTCAATCGTATTCTCGATTGTAGAGTAGGCCCGTGCCCTGCAGTGGGACGTATATGGGCTGATACAGATACAGATACAGAAAGATGCCTAAGCTAACCTTCGCATCGTATCCTCTAGATGGCGCTGTAATTATTTATAGCTCAGGATAGCAAAAAAGATAATTAATCAAACGGGTAGAATTCAAACGTATTTCTAAAGGTAAAATTCTAAATTTAAAAAATACGGTACCTTCGGCCCTCGGATAGCTAACGACGCTCTTGCATTTTAAAATACGCATTAACGTCGGTAATAAGCGAACAAAATGGGTGGTTCATAATAATCCAGCGTGCGAGACCCGGTCGCGAGACCACCGCAATTATTCGAGTAATTGCCTCATTAAAATAAAGTTGGAATCGCTCGCTTGCTTAATTAAATGGTGGATATTCAAATGCTATTACGAGTGCATCCCCTTAATCTTTTATATCTCAATCATAATTCGAAGGATTAGCGTCCCGAGTGCTTTCCATCGGTTAACATCGAAATTGGCGGGATTTGAACGCAAATTAACTTAGGAAGTTTACATTTGATGTTTGGTGGAAGCACGGTACTACGTTTACCAAAATATTTTTGAACATCGTTGATGTTTGCAATTCTAGGCAAATTTTAAGTGGGTGGAAATTTACATAAATTGCTTGGTTTAATCAATTTATCAAAACCAAATTATATAAAATACGATAGGGTACCTATACAATTCCCATCAAACTAATACATTTATGCCGCCATTACCTGTTCTAATTTAACTTTTGTATCAGCCCCTATACGTCCCACTGCAGGGCACGGGCCTCCTCAACAATCGACAGTACGATTGATAGTGATTAGGCCATATAGTCCACCACGCTGACCTAGTGCGGGTTGGCGGACTTACATACCATATATTTTTTTATAAACCGCTATGGTAGGCAGGTTTTCTCACGATGTTTCCTTCACAATTTTAGAGCATGGTGATTGACTATCAATACACACATGACTCCGAAAAGGCAGAGGTGTGCCCTGGGATTCGAACCCGCGACCACTGTGAACATAGACGCAGTCGTGTCTAGTCCGTTTACCAACAGGCCACCACGCACTTCAATTTAACACTAATTTAACTTAGCACCTTGTAATTGGACGAAAATTATGTTAAAATATTTTAAATAAATCCTGAACAAATATTTAATATCCAATTAATTTATATTATAGTAAAAACATAGTAGTATACTCTTTATGTGTACCTTCGTGCTTTATTTTATTCGGTGTGATAATTTGTGGACAATGGTGTGGGTTATATGTTTGTAAACTCATTTAGTTATATTTTTACACTTGTTATTTGCATATCACCGTTTATTGCTCTCATTTCATAAATAAATTATTAATAAATACACTCTCAGCTACTTATAAGTTCTTCAACTATTCCCCAAATCGTGAATCAAGTTTAAAATTTACAAAAACACATTAAAAGTTGCATTTCTCAAGTTTATTAAAAGTTTTACTAAAGGCACTCGAAACGACAGACTGTCACAACTCCAGACACTTTTTCCTGCTGCCGTTTGTCATTTTTCTTTTAACTTTATTACTTGACTACGGTAAAGCGAAGTGCAGACGAGCCGGGATTTTAAATAAAATGTATTCGTTTTTAAGTTATGGTGTAAATTTGCAATTCAGATTCGTAAAAGGCTTCCTGCAATTGCCATCAAAATGCTTTTGTAAATACATTTTTATATTGAGTTAAAGTGCATTTGTAAATATAATAATTACGGTTATTAGGTAGCATAATATCGCGCATGAAGTGTATTGAGTCAAATTTTACGGCACGCCAACACTTAAAAATATAACAAGTCTCGTACAAAGTGGACATAGTAAAACAAAGCCATAAAGTAATATTTAAAGTACTTTTTAGGCTGCCTCAGTGGCGTAGTTGTACTACGGTACGGTTAGAAAGCTGGGGTCTCGGGCTCAAATCCTGAATTGGGCAAAGTGATATTGGATTTATACATTCATTATCAGCCCGGAGTCGAGAATTTGTGCCTGATAAGTCAATAGGCTCGCCCCTATCCCATAAATGTTACGGAATATACAAGGCGAAATATGGATGTCCTGGTTTACCAGGACATGGTTACCAGAGGTGTTTACACCTCTGCCTACCCGTTCTGGGAAAAAAGCGTGAGTGTGTGTATGTATGTACTGTTTAGACGTACGATTATAACCATTGATATTAATAGATGAAATGGTTTATTTTACGCTCTTATAATCTGATATGCAGGTTTTCTGTAGTTAGGTATCTATATTTTCTCCTTAACTGGATTAGTATCAAAATTTCAACTACCACCGAATAAAACAAAACTCCTGTTAAAACTAAAAGTTATTTAATCCACGTGGATTCACCGTCATCGACAACGCGTCCACACATTTGTCAATGACCTCATTATCTCTATTGTATCGATGTGTGTTAATCCGGCATTACTTTATCGATTTTGTTTTATAGCATACTAATAAATTCATATGAAAACCAGCGCTGTGTTATCACAATACATCATCCTGAGATGATGACTTGTTGTCGCGAGTGTACCAACATACGTACCTACCTGTTTTTTCCTTTTTATTTTTAGTTGTATCACAATAATGTATAGTGTTGTGTACAGCTAATTGCGCGATAATAAAATCATTTTCTTTCTTCTTTCATCTTATACATACATACTTTAATAAGCTGAACCTACCACAGAGGTTGGCTAAAATTCTATGTTGATCACAGATTGTCAGGGCTGTACGTAAATTTGCGTAATGATATCAGTATTCACATCTACTATTACTACATATGTCCTATTTTGAAATAATATAAATAATACCAATCGTATGGGGTTCTTCCATATTGTGACAAAGAAACAACTAGTTATATTTAGTCTATAACTATAAGTACAAGGTAAAGTAAAATTAGGGCAGTTTAAATGAGATCACTAAGGCGAATGTGTGGTATAAGTTTATGTGACAGCGTGTGAAATAGCTGAGTGATGAAAACTTGTGGAGTGAAAGATGATGTAGTCACGAGATTTAACAAAGAGATGTTACGCTGGTTTGGTCATGTAGAGAGGATAGACGAAAGAAGACTAACCAAGCAGTTGTAAAGCGAGTGTGGATGGAAAAGTCGGTAGGGGTCGACCTCACCAAACCTACACAATCCAAATCGGTAACAAAGTACCGTCAACAAGGGTCAGCTCAAAAGTACCCTGAACCGACGAGAAGAAGATAAAGCGAAAGTTATATCATTATGGAGCAAAGTGGCGGTCTATAGTCTCTGCCTACCCCTCTGGGATACAGGATTGACGATTTTGTATGTATTAGGTATAAGAAAAAAGCCCCAGTCTTACTCTAAAATCAAATCGCTCTGGAAAAATTGAAACGCAAATCCCCATTCAACTAAAGATATTTACAGAATTCGGCTCAACGAATATGTAATCATAAAAGGCATTTTTGAAAATCATCTGTACTTTACGCAACAATATCCAATTTTAATCCAGGACTGTTGGTCCGTTCACCCGATTCCTAAACCGGGAATGAATATTTGGAAAATGGAATTTGGTATTTGTAAATGGAATTTATATGGGATCTTTTTAGGCCACGAGGACGAAACGACGTGTGTCGGGTCCTAATTATTAAAATTCAGGCCTCAGCTATTTACATACATACGTTTAAATGAATACGTTTTTTTAATATAAAGGCCATTGGGTAATTATTAAAAGCCCAAACAACTGGGACAGAAATGCTAATCGGATGAAAATATTTTTGTTACTGTTTTTTTTTCTATTTTATTCGAGTTTTAAAGTAAAATATGTGTATTATGTTTGTTTGTGTTTTCTATGGATGATAATAACTGGAGTAAAGCGGCGTAACTTGTAGTGGTAGTACCAGTCAGAGAAATCCTGCCTTTCACTAAAACAATTTTAATTTATTAATGATTGTCGCTATTTTAAAAATCTGATTTAAATAGGTATGTTAATCTTATAAATCAAATGTAGAGCTGTATACACAGGGTGATATTGACAAATTTTGGTATTTAATGCCGACTGCCTCGGTGGCGTAGTTGTACTAAGGTACGGTTACAAAGCTCTCGGCTTCGAATCCCGGGTTGGGCAAAGTGATATTGGATTTTTCTGTTCATTATCAGCCCAGAGTCAGGAATTTGTGCCCGATATGGCGATAGACTCGCCACCTATCACATTGTGGGACGGAACATACAAGGCGAAATGTGGATATCCTGGCACCTCTGCCTACCCCTTCTGAGATATAGGCGTGAGTTTATGTATAATATGTATGTATTTCAAAAAAATAAGCAAAATTTTCCTTACCACCTTAATTATTGAAGAATTCTTGAAGTTTGAAAAAAGAATAACCCGGTAGTTGAGTCAATAATGTTAGTTTTCGCAGATTTTATATTTTAATGTTGAATAACCCGCATAGATATGAGTCTTTTTTCGGCTTCGGTAAGTTCCTGAACAGAACTAAAGTTTATCTAAGCGGTACTAAAATACTTGAATCTACATATTTGGAGTCGCTAAAAATAGTAAAAAATAAGAAAATCAAGATTTTTGACAAAAAAACATGTAGATTTTTTTTTTAAATTTTGTACTATGTCACCTCGGATGATGATAAATATGTAGATTGAATAGTTAATTGAATACTATATGTAAATACCGTGTATAAAATAACTATTCTCTCTAACTTAAGATCCAAACACTGGACATTCTTATCTTTAGACCAGAACAAAAATAAATGAAATAATTAAAGATTCAAGACATATATTATCCTATAGTTCGGCAAATTACATAGAAACCGCAAATAGTACGGACGGTTTCTATCTTTACGTATGCGTAAACTTCGAGCCTATCTGAAAATTGAATGGCAAAAACTCAACCAGTGTGAAATGAGGTCACACCGGACCGAATCGGATGGACTCCTCTCGTGTCGCCGCGGATTATTAAAACTTTTCATTTTCCTATAGGCTGACTGAGATATCTGCAAATTGTTTGGATGTTCCATGAATATTAGCAGTACTTGCGTAGGGAAGGATGGGTCTTTTAAATCGGGGTATCGTTAATATTTCCATCATCAATACCCCAAGGAGTTCCCCGACTAACGTATGGCAGTGAATCTTGGGCGTGGCAGAGGTAATCCGAAATTAGGATCAATGATGAAGAGATGAAAGCATTGAGGAGTATATGTGGGATCAAATTGATTGAAAGAGTGAAAAATAGTATGATAAGGGAGAAATGTGGCTTAAAAGAAAATGTAGTGACTAAGATTGAGAATGAAGTGTTTAGGCATATTGAAAGGATGGATGAAAGTAGACTGACGAAAGAGATTTATGATGCGAAAATGGATAGTGGAGTCGGTCGAGGTCGTCCCAGGCGGTCGTATAAAAATCAAATAGAAGACCTATTAAAGAACTAAATAATACGGAGTACTCGAAACCGTGTAAAGAGATTCATGACAGTTGAAGAAGCGAAAGAGGTATGTATAGACCGTGGCACTTGGCGCTCAATAGTGTCTGCCTACCCCAATGGAATATAGACGTGAGTTTACATATGTATGCATGTATTGTTAATAGTAAAAAGGGTTACGAGTTAAGAAACAGGATTTAAATGTCGTAAGATCATGAGCAAATTAGATTATAACACACATTCAATAGTTCAAATGTGGAATTTTAAATCCTTTAGTTAACGCTAGAAACATCGTGTTAGTTCTCTCTCGTTTTCAGCGTGAACAAGGTGGCTTCTCGATATGGCATTCCACACAGAAAATCAAAGTGAAATAATAGCTCTACTGTCATGTTTCGTTCAGTCAGCGAATTTACGAGGAAACCAATAATCCCACGCTCTACCTTCCATTGTTGAACAACGATAGTACTACTATTTTGGCGTGGATATCGCTTTTAGAGGACAATCTGTAGTGAATTTCACGGATATAGGTTATATAAAAAAATAACAATCTTTTGGTATTGTTACTATAATTATGTATTTATCTGTATTTGTATCAGCCCATATACGTCCCACTGTGGGGCACAAGATTCCTCTATAATAATACGGTTAAGAGTGATTAGGCCACAAAATCCAGCACGCTGGCCCATTGCGGGTTGGCAAATTTTACATTGAAATTCTTAGAAATCGCTAAGGTATTCAGGTTTCCTCCCTATGTTTTCCTTTACTGTTATAGTGCGTTGTGATTGACTATCATTACTTATACGAACATGAATGAAAAACCAGAAGCCTACAATGGGATTTTAACATGTTGCTAGCCGCGTCTGATGTATTTACCAGCAGGCCACCACGCAACTTGAAATGTAAATATCGGTAATTACTTACTACCTGCTTGTTTGTTTTTGCCATTCTCTCTCTAACTCCACTACTAAACATAGGCCTCCCCCAAAGAACTTTATTGTGGGGCTATTTGTACCATTAACATCATCCACTTATAATCTTTGGATTTTGTATCATTTCCCAACCATAATCAATACAAAACGTCATAATTATAAGCATTATTCGTTCCTCGTTTGTCATTCGGTCCAAAGCGAAGTTTGCCAGCCTGTAATAAAGTTCCCGTCGGAAAGCGCTGAGATGGATTTTTTACGGAGACCAAGCCATCTTTAATTGCATTGGGCTATGCAATTCTGTAACTGGAGCGCCGGATTTAAAAGTCTAAAGCGCTGAATAACTAGCTTAGCCGGTAATCTAACTTTCATAAAGTTACCACTTTATAAAAAGTTAAAACTGAACGGGAAAAGTGATTACTGGGGGAAATTGAAAAAACGCCGCTGGGTGGATTCATGATATTGAAACTTGGTGTTTTTGTAAGTCTGTGTGATGTTGCGCTTGTATTGTTATTAATTTAGCAGTGAATAGCGGTGCCAGTGGTTATAATTAAATAGATATAATCAAAATCAAATCTATTTTCAGAACTACAGTATTGTTGTATTGGTATCACAAATATGCAACAAAATCCTGGACACTATCAGGAACGGTGACAAAGAAGAAAATAGATAGATAGTCGATTTTATATAAAGTTAATTTGATAGATGTATAACTGTCACGTCGAATAAATTAAATAATGCAAATTTTAAATAAATGTAGAATGTGATCATAATTACTTTATTTTATAAAAATCTGGAAAACGTTTATGGATAAAACATAAAAAATGCAATAATGAATTTTAAGGTATCGGGATCACCTATTATATTCTTTACCGATTCTATTAACAGGCATTCTCCTTTCACTAAAATGATTTTACCTTTGAATACAGTTGATATAGGCCAAAGAATATAACATAATCATCATAATAATCTAATCCAATCGTTGCCTGGAAAAGATCGCAGGTAGCAATAAGGCCGCTAATTGTAACCATGACTTAAGTTTCAAGTGGTTGATCTGTTTATAAGTTTCTTTCTTTGAGTGTGTTGGACAATAAAGTATAGAATAAATAATAATCATTAAATATATACGAAACGAATTATATCTTAATCATTCAAATCTTTGGCTATGTGTATGTACGATCAATTAATTTAGCTAAAGAGACAAAAAGGTTAATAATTATTATTTCAAAAAATACTAACTGTAAAAATATTATGTCATTCCAGTTTAAATAAACAATAAATTAAATTCCATTTGACTACACCACAAAAACCTCACAAAACTGCGTAAAAACCTTAATTTCAGCGATTTTTGGCGAAATCGCACAATTGTAAATCACGTGCATCGCTCGACCGCTGACCTCGACAATTAATATCAATTTATCACTCTAACAGTGGCGCCGCACGCACACCTTCCACTATCAACCAATTACTCTTTTACATCGAATTTTAATGCAATTATTCTGTAATCGTTGAGGTTTTTGGAACTTTTGAGTAATTTTATATGAGTTCAGTTTAAATAATAAATAAATGCACCCAACAGTCACATTAATAATTCTGACCTCACACTGCAATCGAGTCTTGTGACGTAGGTATCAGGAACGAGAGACTTTTCGGTCTCACTAACACCCACATAACACACACATTTCTTTCGATGCAGGGATCGAACCCGCGGCCTCTCGTTTCACAGCTGGCGTCTAACCAACTGCGCCATAAATGCTTTCAGAGCTGTTTAGTTTAATAAAAATGTCAGTAATGCGATAAATGCGATAGAAGACGAGCTTATAGGGTAACTGAACACAACACTAAAGTAATATGGTGATGTTCATGTAACATACATATATTTAAACTAATAGTAATGTCATGTTATTATGAAAACAATAAAAATGTAACTAAAATGTTAAGATTTTTTTATTTTATTTATCATGATTAAAAAAATAAATATACAGATTCGGAAGGTATTTTAGCATTTATAAATCACAAAGGTTTGTCCATAATGCTATATACAACAATTCGATGCAAGGCGTTTATACAAGTACCTATCAGGTTGACAATCCGAGTGTATATGTAGGTGCAAAGAGCTAAGTGGACACAAGTGCAAGATATATTAAGCACCATTTGGTGCTATTTGATGGTGTCTAGCTGTACTTTATTACAGCTTTAATTTTGATTCGTAATAGTTTAGTGGTGATAGATGTGATCGGACCAATATGATTATTAATAAGTAGAGGTTTATAATAAATATAAAGTGGTTGGTTATAAAGTGCGTGGTGGCCTGTTGATAAACGGACAGACGCGGCTGCCAACATGTTCACGGTGGTCGCGGGTTCAATTCCCAGGGCACACCTCTGACTTTTCGGAGTCATGTGTGTATTGATAGTCAATCACCACGCACTAAAACGGTGAAGGAAAACATCGTGAGGAAACCTGCATACCATAGCGATTTATAAGAATTTCTATGGTATGTAAGTCCGCCAACCCGCACTAGGCCAGCGTGGTGAACTATATGGCCTAACCACTCACAATCGTATTCTCGATTGTAGAGTAGGCCCGTGCCCTGCAGTGGGACGTATATGGGCTGATACAATCAAAAAAAAAATATAATAAATAGTGTATTGTATTCTTCTTCTACCTGGCGTTATCCCGGCCGGTGCCAGGGTCCGCCTTCCGGCAAATTCTCCTCCATTTCGCCCGATCTTCGGCATCCTCAATAGTAAGGCCATTGACCCTCATATCTTCCTTGACGACATCGAGCCAGCGCTTCTTGGGTCTACCCCGCGGTCGAGGTCCGGGAATATTGAGGCTCAGGCACACATTACCGACGTACTCCTGCGGTTTCCTTAGGACGTGACCATACCATCTCAAGCGGGATTCCTGGAGTTTATCAGCCACATCGCGGACACCAAGACTGCCACGGATGTGCTCGTTACGGATTTTGTCCAAACGCGTAACGTTGCACATCCACCGCAGCATCTTCATCTCCGCGACGTGGACCTCCTGGACGTGCCGCTTGAGGGCAGGCCACGTCTCAGAACCATACAGGAGCACCGGCCGCACGATGCTTTTATAGATGAGACCCTTGAGCCTCATCGGCATCCTGCGGTCGCAGAGTATGCCCGAGACCTCCCTCCACTTAGCCCAAGCAGCGCTTATACGGGCTTTGACGTCAAGGTCGATGTCACCGGACTCATGCAGTACGGACCCAAGGTACTTGAACTTGTCCGTCTTCACGGCAAGTTCGTTCCCTATCACGATGCTTTGGGGGTCCGTACTCCCGCAAGCCATGTACTCGGTCTTCGCCACATTTAACTTCAGACCACCGCTCTCGAGCGTCTCCTTCCACCGGTTGACCTTGCGCTCCAAAAGTCGCCGGTCCTCCTCCACCAGTGCAATGTCATCGGCATACATCAACAACCAGGGCGCAGGGTCCTGGATGTGAGACGTAATGGCGTCGAGCACAACACTAAAGAGGAATGGACTCAGCGCCGAGCCCTGGTGCACACCGACATCAATCGGGAAAGGATTCGTATCGCCAACGGCGGTCCGAACAAAGGACTCGGATCGGAGGTACATGTCTCTGATTATGTCCACATAGGCTTCCGGTATCCCTTTCACCCTCATCGCCCACCAGATTGCCTGTCGCGGCACACAGTCGAAGGCCTTCTGCAGGTCCAAGAAAGCCATGTGCAGTGGCTTCTTCTTCGTCCTGTATGCCTCGCCGAGCATCCTGAGTGCAAATATCGGGTCGGTAGTACCACTACCAGGACGGAAGCCATATTGACACTCAGAGACAGTACACTCTTGGCGGAGCCTGGACTCGATGACGCGTTCGAAGAGCTTCATGGTATGACTCATGACCTTAATGCCACGATAATTACCGCATTCCTGAACACAGCCTTTACCCTTGTATACGGGAGTTATCACACTCAACCGCCATGAGTCAGGCATGTTTTTGGTATTCAGGATGCGGTTAAATAACGCAGCAAGAAGCTCCACACCATGAAGCCCCAACGACTTCCACGCCTCTATCGGAATATGGTCAGGCCCTACCGCTTTCCGGTTCTTCATGCGACGAAGACTACAGAGAACTTCTTCAGGTGCAACAGGTGCAACAAGACCTTGGTTCGGGGGCAATCCAGGGTAGGACACTCCCAAAGGTATGGTGTTAAATAAACCGTGGAAGTAAGAGCGCCACCTCTCCTTCACCGCGCTAGCCTCACATACCAAGGCGCCTCGGGAATCCTTGACACATCGACATTTGGTAATGTCGAGTGTCGCCTTTTCCCGAGTCTTTGCGAGCCGATAAATGAGCTTTTGACCCTCCACAGTCTCCAACTTCTCATACAGAGGAGTCAGAGACTCGTGTCGGGCCTTGGCCACAGCTCGCTTTGCAGCGCATTTGGCGAGGTTGTACGCAGCGCGGTCTTCAGGAGAGTTAGTCGCTTGCCACTTTTTGAAGAGTGTCTTCTTCCTGAGAATTGCCTCCCGGACTGTCCCACTCCACCACCAAGTCTCCCCGTTAAGGGTGCGACCGCCCTTAGTTGTTCCGAGCTTCGACTTCGCAAGGGTGGTGATTGCTGACTGAATGCCGCCCCACAGTTCCCCCACATCTTCAATCCCCATACTATTTTCTAACAAGGGGATCAAAGCTTCGCGGAAACCATGCACAGCAGGTCCATCCAGCAACCACCACTTTATCCTTGGTGCTCGATACTCGGTCACTTTGGGTTTCGGTGTTACCTTCACATCCATAACAAGGAGACGATGCTGTGTCGTGAGACATTCTCCCGGGATAACCTTGCAGTTGGTCACTTTGCTGATGTGGCATCTCCTTATGAGCAGGTAGTCAATTTGTGTTGAGTGGGGCCCACTTTTGTATGTGATGAGATGTTCGGGTTTCTTTTGGAAGAACGTATTCACAACGGCCAGGTCTGCCACATGGCAGGCTCTGAGAACAGAGTCCCCCTCTGCGTTACGTGCACCAAAACCATAGCCGCCATGAACACGCTCATTCTCCCGACGGTCCTCACCTACATGCCCATTCAGGTCCCCACCCACCAGAATGCTCTCGGATTGGGGCAGATTACGCATAGTGTCATCAACAAGGGTCCAGAAGGCTTCTTTCTCCGACTCCGAACAACCAGCTTGCGGGGCGTAAACACTGATCAAGTTGGTAACAACCCCCTCAATCATTACTTTAACCCGCACAAGCCGGTCACTCCGTCTGTCGACTTCAAGAATACTCTCCCGAACGCTCGAAGACAACACTACGGCAACCCCGTTCCGGCCAGTGGGAGATCCACTGTAAATCAGTTTGTAACCCTGCCCGATATCCCGAGACTTGCCACCCTTCCATCGCGTCTCTTGCAGAAACGCGACATGCACCCGACGTCTCTCGAGAACATCTGCAAGCTCTCGGCATTTACCGGTGAGAGAGCCAATGTTCCATGTGGCGAAACGGAGCTTGGTTGGTACTCGCGTCTTTGGCCGCGCCCGTACCCTGCGCGGTAGCCCTTGCCCACTTGTCACAGGCTTAGGGCGATGGGCCTGCGCGTCGTTTTGCGGCGACGCCCTAGCCGTACCAACACTTTTACCTTTTTTCATACCATTTGATATGACGGAGCTTTTGGTATTACATGGGGCGACCCGCCGTCTGACCCCCAC
Organism: Hyles euphorbiae; assembly: GCA_023078785.2. Taxonomy (NCBI): domain Eukaryota; kingdom Metazoa; phylum Arthropoda; class Insecta; order Lepidoptera; family Sphingidae; genus Hyles; species Hyles euphorbiae. The sequence goes on along the minus strand of CM041034.1, from coordinate 11,682,404 downwards.
AACCCATAAATTGGGAACCAAAGGTTCGCCATTGCCTCGTTCGTAAGGTCAGCAGAGTGCACCGCGAGCAGGTGAGGTTGGCTTTGGTCCTTAGGTGTTGGTGGCCCACTTACACTCCAAATAGTGTATTGTATTATATTGTATTAATGTCTTTATTTTGTAGTTGTTATTAGTTTATAATCATTCAGGAAATTAAATGAATAAATGTTAAGATAATTTGACTGTACTGGGTTGCGGTAGTAGGTACACCTAATATAGATGAGTTTCTTAGGAAAACTAGTATCTTCCACTCTGAAATCGATGAATTTTCAATGTGGCATGAGGGAGGACTTCCTTAATAAATATGTACATACATTATATTTATCATATTTTTCTTCCGCCAAACAGCAGCTGTTGTGTTCGGGTTTCAAGACATAGCCAGAGTAAGTACTGGACATATTGAGATTTAACACTTTATTTCTCAGGATGGCCAGCGCAGTGGAATCGAATTGTTTGGTTTTGCTATTGTCCATGAGCGGTCGTATTGACCATCAGATGAACAAGATCATCTCACCACTCACTCTATTAAAAAAATACAATTAATAAAGACGAAAAAACAAACAACTTCCTAGTTAGCAATATCCGAAACAATTTAAGCGACTGAACAAATAGGCATGGAGGATAAGAATCTCATTTTACAAATTAATTACGCTTAAACAACGTTTTAATTCTTTAACGCTATTAAGGAAATTGTTTTTCACTCGTAATTTTCTACCGGAACGAAGGGTTATTCGCCTCAATGACACCGGCATGGATAAGAAACAATCAAAATTAACTGATAACGTTATTAAAATTTAAACTAATTATTATTAAAATTTTATTCGTAAAAAAAGTATTGATCCTTGTCAGCCTAATTGTTATCTGTATTCTGATTCCATAGGTATCTGTATCAGCCCATATACATCCCACTGCAGGGCACGGCCCTCCTCTACAATTGAGAGTACTATTGAGACTTTGAGAGTGGTAGTCCACCACACTGGCCTAATGCGGGTTGGCGGATTTTTAAATTTTTACAACTTTCATTGATATCTGTTAGTCATAAATGTAAGTAGAAAGGTGTAATTTATGCAAAAATGAATTTAATACCAATATTAATCGATATTTTCATATCCACTTTCCACTCCACTTTTTATAATGTTTGTATGCAATTAAATGATAATTAATAATGTACGTTTGTATGCAAAAGTTCTACTTATGCAGTGAGCTCATATCATCGAAATTTGCCATTTATTTATGTCTCATGGTGTCTGTGGCAATCAAGTTGCCATCATTTTTATATCAAAATACTCGAATATAATAAATAACATTACAAATTAAAAATGAATCTACCCTCTCAAATCAATACTTTGAAAAGCACTACTCCTAACATCCAACGCAGGGAAGTTTCCGAACGGAAATATTTAAAAAAAACTATCAAACTGAACGGTTACAGGAAGTTTACAGTTCCCAACACTGTTGCGATATTAAGTTTGCGAATTGCTTCAGGCAGGATAGCAAGTCATCAATAACCCGTTTGTTTTGAGCCCAGCAAGCCGCTGTCCGGCAAAATCCGCCTCTAGCTCGGCACAGTGAATGCGATTATGCCTGTATTCTATCCGAAAATGGTGGGTATTGTGGTAAAGTACATTTTGCAAGTATACATATATGTATACAGGTATATATTCAACTACCATTACTTTGGATAGTAAAGGTTTGTGAAGTTTAATAGAAGTAATATTTTTCTACATCATCTACTCATTGTTCATTCCACTCCGTCCTAAGGTTGTCTGGAAGAGATCGCCGCGAACTAATGTTTTTGCAAACAAGCAAAGTTTATTTTTTAATTAATGATCTGTTTGGTTGATAAATACATAGTATTTCATGAAACGGTAATGTACAACCATTTAATTATAAAAGAAATAATGGTACGCAAGGATTTAAATTATTATTTTAGCAAATATTATGGATTTACCACCCAAACACAATGATATTTAAAACTTCACCAAAATTTTTAAGTTGAATCGTGTCTGTTGTCACTAAAACTACCACCAGGCTTCGTTTTCGGTCACAGTCTTGATACACCATGTATGCAGGTATTGTTATACACCTATGAATACTCATCGCCTAGAACAGTGATTCTCAACCACTGTGCCGCGGCACTTTTGTGTGCCGCCAAATTTCAAAAGTGTGCCGCGAAATTTTGCAAATATATAATAATGTTAATATTATTAAATTATATCATTTAAAAAAAAAATTAACATGAATATATAGTTAAATCCACAAAAAAAATAATTATTTTTTTATTTGCTTTGCAATGCGTTTTTTCTTAGTGCCAAATTATGATGAAGCGGCGTGCATAGCAATAGGAATATGTCTCAAGTCGGCGCACACTTGCCACTTCTGCGTACAAAACGTGTTGTTTTAGTGATAGTTGAGATTCACAAGGTGTTACATAGTAGTTACTGCACCTTTTCTTTCGTTAAAATTGGCAAATGTATGTGATTCGGTTTAATATTAATTTATTTGCATGTAGTGTCAATTTATAAATTTGTAAACTTTTTAACTTTGCAGTACACCTATCCCCTGATTTACACGGTACTTGTTTTACACGTTTTCGCTTTTACACGGTTTTCCAAATAAGTGTTTTTTTGTTTTTATCACACTCTACTAAATGCTGCTGTGATTGAACACGTGCGCTGTGTACACATCTCACGGTGAATCCCGAGCTTATGTGCTGACTTTCTGCACACGCACACTGTGTCTGTATTAAAAGTACATAATATGTTTAAAATTTTTGTCATAAACTATTTATGCAGTGTGTTGTAGTAAGTAAATAATTTTATTCTTTTTCTTTGTGTGCCGCCAAATGTTGAAATCGTTAAATATGTGCCGCAACAAAAAAAAGGTTGAGAATCACTGGCCTAGAACAATGCATAAATTGTATGTCGTAAATTTTCGGTGTCCAATCGATTGCCAGCTTACATAACATTTTGGGGGATTTATACGATGTCATGACAGCATCGGCCGTGAATGATTTGCTTCCCTAAATATTAGTACATTTATAACGGTAAATCTAGCGATATTAACCTGTGTACGATACTGTCATAGCATAGGAACTAATTGGAGAGTTGAGCCAAAGTTCAGAGGGTGTGGATTTAATCCCTACATCAAGATAATTAATGATGTAAGATCCACAACAGCCTGTTGGTAACGAACCATACGTGGCAGCCAACTTTTTTACGGTGGTAGCAGATTCAAAACCCAAGGCCACCTTAGACTTTTCGGGACTCATGTGGGTAGAAATATTGTCATCAATGTGGCTAGGATTTAAAGTAACTATAATTTTTAATTGTTCACACAGAATTATTACGAAATGTAACTAATTGCTATTGATTTCTGGTGTCTTGATGTATAATTTACATAAGCCGTCCGACAAGAGAAAAAAAAAGAGTGCAGCGCCGCGCTTGAATCATGCAAGCGTTCCAAAGATGCAGCTGTCAGATCATTTGCAACTAGCTCGGCTAACTTCACACTTCAAACTTTTTTCCTTTATAATAGTGTTATGTAATACCACACGCTACAACGGTGAAGGAAACCATCGTGAGGAATAGTTTGTAAAGTCCGCCCACCTGTACTAAGCATGCTTGGTGGACTATATGGTCTGTATATCTTTGGCCAAATTTATTTACTTAATAAGGAAGAGTGCGCATTGTTGTTATTTTATCTCTCTGTTATGACAAGAAGTTGTTTGATAAAATCGTGAAAATCTGTGAGAAATATGATTCAAACGAAATACACATTCGTAGTTTTGCCATACGTAAAACCACGAGAGATAAAATCGTTTAGGGTTACAAATTGCGTGGATATATGGATAGCGCTGAAAGCTTCGTGCTTTCAACGAATAAAATATACAAGGTACAGTCTGACGCATAAGTCGTCGTATTGATGTTTTATTATTCAAGTTGAATGTTATTTTTGCGATTTGAAATCAGGAGTCATTTTTTACTCTCTTGCAATTAGCATATTGTTGGTTACATTATGATGTATCACTACCGTTTTAAGAAATATTATTCTTATATAAATTCCAGTGGGTTCAAATCGTGGGAGGTAAAATACAAATTTTAAGTCTCAAACATTGAGGTATTATACTAAAGCGGACATCGGGAACACAATCTCTGCGTATTGTGCGTGCACACGAGTACACAGTGAAGCGAGAGCGAAGATAATGTTACTTCGTAGGCGTGACAGAGATAGAAATAGAAGGAGCGGTACGTTCATCATCTATCCCTATCATTTTGTAACAAACATTTTGTTTGCAGTGTCCCCTCTAATATATTATCTCAATGGACAAAACATATTGACTATATTAAAAAGCGTAATAAAAAACTTAACATCTACATAGAAATAAATCCATAATCATGAATTTTATCGCGAATCCATAAAAAAATGTTTCACTGCAATGTGACACATGTACACAGTTTCAGTTCAAAATTCAATTATTTTAGTACAGATAACAAAATAATTGTTTCTTTCTTTATCATCGTGATAGCTTCTTGATCGTGACCATTAATTTTATTTTGTAATTGTGGCCAGTTACAATTTTACAAGTCATTTGTCAGCGAACCTGATTTTATTACGTTTTGGTTTTCATTTGAACAAAATATTGTGATGACCGCTATGAATTAACTACTTAATTTTCACTGACATTCAACATATATCCTTTTTTATTATAAAGTTTTCTAATACTAATACTTAATGCTCATTATATACATACCATAATACCGGGTATATCAAGACTGCTACCGAAAACGAAGCCGGGTGGTAGTTTTAGTGACTACAAACACAATGCAACTAAAAATTTCGCAAAGAAACGCTTCATTAATTTTTAATTATTTTTTAAATATCGTCATTTTTGGGTGATAAATCCATAGTTTTTGCTAAAATAATAATTGAAACTGTTTTATTCCTTACAGTATTTATAAATAAAAGGGTATACACTATTATTTTAGGAAAAAAATGTAATTACCGCCCAAATATGGCAATAGGAAAAAAAATACAATAAAAAAATTGTCGCTTTTTTTTTTGCAAAATTTTCTATTGCATTGTGTCTGAAGTCGCTTAAACAACCACCCGGCTTCGTTTTCGGGAGCAGTCTTGATATACCCTGTATAATGGCCTCTTGTATTAAGGTATATTTTCTTGGTTATTTTCACCTGATAAATAAATTTTTATTAAGATTATTTAGATAGGGATTTTTTTGCCTCTTGCATACAACGTTTTAAACAAAGAATTAACATACATGGTAAGAACGATACATAAAATTCTCACTTTGGAAGGGCCAGTTGATTTTAAAACCAGTACTTTTTAATTCTATCTTACCACCAAAACAATTGGCACAATATTATACGTTGCATGTTGAATATTTCTGAAACTCAACTCTATTCAAAACAAAGAAGAAGAGTGCACAGTAAAATTGGCTTATCAGATTACTTGAAGATTCCTCAACACATCGAATATACAGAGCACACAACAATATCGTCTTAAACCAAAGCAAGTGCATGCTCAGACGATGACCGTGTAAGCCTATCTTATTGATACTTGAGTCGCGCACAACGATATCTATGTCACAGACGGTTCTGAAATTATTTCCTTGGTTCACTGGTCTTTGATATCAAATATCTTGAAATTTGATTTGACCGAAGTCGATTTCGTAGCGAAGTTTTAATGATTGTACTTTTTGGTATGGCGTCAGAGTATAAGGTCAAATGTGGGGTGTATTTGATCTCCGTGTTAGATGATTTTGTATTGTTCTATCATTGTATTTGGGTGGTATATAAATGTTTTTTTTTCTATAATGTGTACAATATTAATTTTAAAATAGGCTATTGTATGCAAGCGTATAAATTATTATTTTAGCAAAAATCATAGTTTTTGTCGTGTTTAGGTGGTAAATCTATGGATTATTATATTATATTTAAAAATAAAAAAAAATGGTCACCTATCTTTGCGAAATTTTTAGTTACGTTGTGTTTGTAGTCACTAAAACTACCATCTGGCTCCATTTTCGGTGGCAATCTTGATATGCTCTGTATAAACGCATTGTAGATTTTTGTAATTTAACTATAACTAAAATTATTCTATATCATACAGTTCAAAGATTCCCATCAACCACACATCCACAATAAAAACCAGAGGCACAAGGCTTACTAAGATATCCACCTAATCATATTATACAACCGATTTCGCATTTCAATCGAACTTTTGCGTCTAACTGCCCCAATTTAACTTAATTTCGAACGGCGCTGGAGTGTTAGCGACAAAACGAAGTTTGGAACTCCAGTCCGACGGGATGCCATGAAAATTGTGACGATTCTGATTTGAAGGCCCTTTAAGTTCCAATATTCCCAGGAGGATTCGTTGCATTGCAAGAATTTATTTAGGAAGTTGTGGTTTCTGTATAATTTATATTGGAGTAAACATTTTCTTGAGTGGTGACCGCATGTTAGAAAGCGTAGTGTAGGGCGCCCTAAAGTTACGTGGAGTGACGATTTGCGAAGGGTCGCTGGCAGATGCTGGATCCGACAAGCCGAAGACAGGTTGAAATGGTGTGATATGGAAGACGCCTATGTTCAGCAGTAGACGAAAATACAGGCTGATGATGACACTTTGTGTTTCCGCTAACGCTTATTGAGTTATATGTCATTTTTATAAGTTATCCTATAAGTACAATAAAATATACAATTAATAAAATTCAATTTAAAAAAATATATATTATTTTTGCACAAGTTTCCTTGAAATATCTTACAATGGAAAAAAGATAATTTCATATTGTTAAAGCAGGAAAATGTTAACTTGTTATAATGTTGAGATGTAAGTCATCACAAGTACTTGTTGCATACTAAGAGTAATATCTTTTCTAAGAAATCATAAGCAGTTACAATAGCAACACAGGAAAGTATTATAAAATATATAAGTCCTAGCCTTTAACACATTACACTATTTTCAAATTCTACCCTTATTAAAAATAGATAAGATCCTTCAATCCCAACCCTGCGCCAGAACATGAAAGGGCAATTAAGCAATATTGTGTCACTTGGTAGAGTATCACATTAGTCTATCGGCAATCGATAGACTTACTGTCACTGTTTCTATCTTATTTACCATCAGGTGTAGTGAAATCACTTCGATAAGCAGAATAAAAAGAGTGCCCATTGGTTTGTGGAGCTATGGAACTGTATGTGCATATGTAAAATTTAAAGAGGTAATAATTAAAAAAAAAAACAAATTATATACAAAGATACATAATCGTTACGTCTGTATCCCAGGCAGGCAAAGACTATGGACCGCCATTTTGCTCGACCCTGACATTTTACTTTCGCTTCATCCGCTTTCATCAACCTCTTCATGCATTCTCGTAGACTCAGGGTACTTTTAACCTGATCCTTATTGAGGGTATCACCGATTTGGATGGTGTAGGTTTGTGAAATCGACCCTTACCGATTTTCCATCCACACTCGAATTGTAAATTTGCTTGGTTAATCTCCTTTCATCCATCCTCTCTATATGATCAAACCATCTACACCCTATCACCACTACATCCTCTTTCACTCCACAAGCTTTCAGCACTACGCTATTCCGCATTCTGACGCATAAACATACAATAATTTTTTTACAGAGCGCTAAAAATAGATCGATGCTAATATTTTTACTGGTATTTTACAGTGAAACAAAAATAGAAAGGAAATCAAATATTTACAATTCAATAACAGCAATAACAAAAAAAAATGCAGCAAGTCAAAAGCAATTCTATAATGCGGTCGCTCTGAGGAAACAGTGTAAGAGGATTTTGAGACGAAATCCTATAAAGCTTCAAAGGATACTGAAGGCAAACATAGAAAATTGGACGCTAAGCTACTGAATATTTTGATCGTCCGGCCAACAACGATGTTGTTGGCAACTGTGGACGTAATTTGTTATTTATACCTTTTGATATTGGACAAAAACCTTTCTTAATATTGTGTGGTGGGAATTTAGTCGTATGTGATCGCATAGCGACCGACCATCGTGACGGTGAAGATTCTCATATCTTAAGAACTGATTCAGTGGCGTATTTGTACTACGGTACGGTTACAACGCTGAGGCCTCGGGTCCATATCCAGGGTTGGGTGGTCAAAGTGGTAAGTATTTGATTTTTTTTATTTATTATCAACTCGAAGTTAGGAACGTGTGCTCGATACCGCGATAGCGTCAGCCTCTATCACATCGTGGGATGGAACAGATGCGGTGAAATGTGAGTAAGGGGCTGACAGGACACCTCTGCCCACCCAGTCTGGAAAAAAGGCGTAAGTTTATGTATGTATTCATAGTTTACTCATATATAAAATGCACTATGAGCTGAATTGTCTATGTCGATATGTATATATGAAATAAACAGTATTTTCACCATGTAATATAAGCTCAATGTGCAATTTATTCAAAAATTCAATAATTTTGTTTAAGGTTTCGATTCGACAAACACGTTTTTTTTTTTTAATTGCAATGAATGACGAGACGAGCAAGCCGTTCGCCTGATGGTAAGCGATACGACCGCTCATAAACAGTAGCAACATTCCACTGCGCTCGCCATCCTGAGACATAAGATGTTAAGTCTCAATATGTCCAGTAGTTACTCTGGCTACAATGTCCTTCAATCCGAAACACAACAGTGCATTTACGCAGTGTTGTTTCACGGGAGAAATAGACATTGCGGTGATACCTACCCAGATGGCCTCTCACATATGAGAGACCTACCACCAGTAATCACCAGTAATTTTCGTGGAACTGCATAATTTCCGGAGAGGTTAATCAGACAGGCGGTCAAGCGTAAAGTCATGGCCAAATTCTTCTACGACATATAAAATGCATGTTAATCAGGAACTAAAATAAGTAAAATGTGCATTTATTACACTGATACGAAAAAAGTATTACATTTCCCTTGATTTTACTGGTAGTAGGTCTCATATGTGGGAGGTTGCCTGGGTAGGTACCACCACAATGTGTGTTTCCCCCGCCAAATAACACTGTTGTTTTTCGGATTGAAGGACATTATAGCCAGATTAACAACTGGACATATTGAGACTTAACATCATGTTGTTTTAATTCAAGGTGTTGTTTGGTTTTGCTACTGTTCATGAGCGGTCGTATCGCTTACCATCAGGCGAAAGGCACGCTCGTCTTGTCATTCATAAAATAAATATATATATATATATATTATACAACATTTCTATATCGGCCGTCGGCACTATACACCTTGTTACGCAACTTGGAATTCATACATATATCATAATATTAACTAAACGTATAGTTGGAGATCCCGAGCAAAAATAAATATTTTACGGAACATTACATCTAAATTAACAAAACAAAATTAGGTCCCTATCTCATGTCTTGGCATAGCTATATATTTTAGTTTAATATTACTTAGTACATATTTTTTAAAGTTATAATAATATTACCAACGCGATGGAAGCCTTAAGAAAACCTGTCATAACTTGGACGACATCGATTTAAAGTTGCAAAAATTGAGTGAAGGGATTATCATTGTATTATCTGATATTACTTCAATTTTAAAGGGTGCTAAATCAATGAGAAACTTTGTCTGTATGTGTAGTGGGTATAACCACAGAGTACATTTTACATTTTTAGTGCGTGGTGGCCTGTTGGTAAACGGACAAGACGCGGCTGCCAACATGTTCACGGTGGTCGCGAGTTCGAATACCAGGGCACACCTCTGACTTTTCGAAGTCATGTGTGTATTGATAGTCAATCACCGCGCACTAAAACGGTGAAGGAAAACATCGTGAGGAAACCTGCATACCATAGCGATTCATAAGAATTTCTATGGTATGTAAGTCTGCCAACCCGCACTAGGCCAGCGTGGTGGACTATATGGCCTAACCACTCTCAATCGTATTCTCGATTGTAGAGTAGGCCCGTGCCCTGCAGTGGGACGTATATGGGCTGATACAGATACAGATACATTTTACATACTGGTATTACTGTATACCTTTATTGCTTTGAACTTTATTGATCGCGAGGGACTAGTCACTAAGCCATATAGTCCACCACGCCGGCCTAGTCCTCGTGTGCGGACTTTACATACTAATTTAATTTTTAGAAATCGCTATGGTATGTACTTTTTTTGGCCACAATTTTTTCCTTCACTGTAATAGCGCGTGGTGATTGAATCAGAAATGTGAGGTGGGATTTGAACCCGCGACCACCGTGAACATTGAACATGAACTCTATGAAATCATTATAGGTAACTATACAAGTCATACCTAAAGGCTAAAACCAATATTTGATGGGGGGCTTACGTAAAGCAATTAATCAAAATATTCTCAGTTAATTTCATGCTTAATTTTATGCAGATAATTGACAAAATACCGTCATAATCACGTGATTAACTAAAGCAGGAAAAAACAATTTAAATGTGTGAATAATTCACTTTAACCGCAAAAGGAAAATTGGATTTCGTCAAGTAAATACCATTGTTGTGGAAAGCTTTAGAGAGTGTGCAGTTCACGGCAAAATTTGACACTTATTATAAAAATATATTTTTAATAAATAATAAATCTTAATTCAATTTATTTGCAATAATGTCTCAATTAACTGTGATTTTTCTGGTGTGTGCGTGTTGGATTTATTTTATACAGAGTGAAGGTAAGATAATTTTTTATTTCGATAAGTTGTATTAATTTTAAAAGTTTGTTTTAAACTTTTTAATACAGTTTGGAAGATGGTTTCTTATATGTATTGGAATATGATTTTAACAGAATTCTTAAAGAAACTTTGAATATAAAAATGTTATTATAAAAAGATCCGCAAATATTATTTATGAATAATTCATATGAGTTACCTAGTTTGTTATTTTTTACCTTCATGCAAAGAACTTACGAAATACTCAGACCCAAATATTTTCAAAAACAGTAACTAAAGCTCAATTCATCATCATCATCATCATTCATCATTTTTTTTTAAATTCAAATAACCATTCTAAAATGTATGGAATATCTTGCAGTTGTAAAAAGATCGCTGTCATGCAAGGAAAACGAGATGTTTGTAGAATGCTCTCACTGCGGTCCGAAGAGCTGCGAGGATTTGGGCCACCCCGTGCCATGTGGGGGCGGCACCGGCGTATGCAGGGAGCAATGCGTCTGCATAGACGGATATGTACGCGATGCCAACGATACTTGCATACCCAAGACCGCCTGCCGTGAGTACTAGATAATATTAACATACGCAAATCCTTTGGATTCTTGGGGGGTACTAATAAACACGATATTTGACATATCGTATAATTCTTCGTATTGTAATTTACTATTATTGTTTTCGTTTTTACAATGAAGAAGTATCCTAACAGGCCGGCATAATTTATCGAATGGCATGGGACCCCCGAATTCTTTATTTTATATGGACGGCATTTGCGCTTACCATTAGGTGCAGCGCAGTCATTACAGCGGTAATATTTTTAAAAATAAAACTTAAAAAAAAAAATTTCGATGCACAAAGTATGTGCAAATTTCGGTGTACCTATAACCAGCATTAGACTGCAAAGTGCTAATGAGGAACAGTACTAAACGAAAAGATACATTACATTTTAAAAGTTTATGAATAAGGCCTTAGTTAATTACGCAACAAACATAAATTATATGTAATATAATTATATTGCAAAAACAGGAATAATATTTATCCTTCCTCATGTGTCATTCACATTCACAATGACTAATGAAAGTAATGGTACTTTGGTATTAAGGTATGGACCTTGATAGATATGCTGCATACAAGGAGTGGAACTGTGTCTCAGTTCCTGTGTATTCTTTGTAGTAGAAAAAAAATCACATGACTCCGGATGGCGAGCGCAATGGAGTCCCAAGCATTGCTTTGTAATTCATGGTGTTGCTTGTTTTTTTTTTACTGTCTATAAGCTGTCGTATCGTAAATAAGTTAATAAATAGGAAAAAAATTGGTTTCACAAAGGGTCGCTCAACTCAAGATGCCGGGACATCACTAATTACGTCGGTTTTAGAAGCCTGGGAGGCATCTCAAGATGCTCTGGGAGTTTTTTGTGATCTCTCCAAGGCTTTCGACTGTGCTGACCACAAACACTTATTATGAAGCTGAGGTACTACGGAATCAGTGATACGTCTCTTGATCTCGTAATGTCTTACTTATCGGGTCGTGAACAAAAGGTTTCCTTGGACGGGCTCACTTCGGTAGGATCAAAAGTTAAAATTGGGGTTCTGCAGGGTTCCATTCTGGGCCCCTTTTTATTCCTAATCTACATAAATGATCTTCCTTGCATGGTTCAAAAGTGGTCAGACATAGTTTTATTAGCTGACGACACCTCGATTATATTTAAAGTTAGTCGGAAAGACAATAATTTCGATACACCTAACAATATTCTTAATTTAATTTCGGGTTGGTTTTCTGCCAATAATCTACTATTAAATGCTAGTAAGACTAAATGCGTCCGTTTTGCTTTACCAAACGTGGCAAGTGTAAACACGCGTATTGAATTAAATTCAGAAATTCTAAATTTAGCTAATTCCATAATTTTTTTAGGGATCACTCTAGACAACAAATTACAATGGGGTCCACAAATTGAGAGACTATCAACTAAACTTAGCAGCGCAGCGTTCGCGGTCCGATGGTATATTTTGCTTATTTTAATAGTATAATGTCGTACGGCATTATTTTGTGGGGATCAGCGGCTGATATTGAGTCCATATTCATATTACAAAAAAGAGCAGTCCGCGCTATTTATAATCTAGGGAGCCGCGATTCTTTGCGATTATTTAAGGAAAGCAATATACTAACCGTGTCATCTGAATACATCTTTCAGAATATAATGCACGTTCGTAAAAATATTAATAAGTTTTATAAGGTCAGTGACACCCACACTATTAATACGCGGAATAAAAATAAACTAGTAATACCCTCGTTTAGACTAGAAAAGTCAAAAAAATCATTCTTGGGTAGTTGTATTAAATTTTATAATAAACTTCCCAATAGGATAACGCAGCTACCGGACAAACTATTTAGGGCACATATTAAAAATAAACTTATGACTAGGGGTTATTATAATATTAAAGAATATATATTGAGGATAAAAAAGCCTGGGATTAGGTGTTCTCTTGCACATTGCGACCTCCTGGGGCCCTGCACTATTCACTCATTAAATCCCCTAATTGAAATAAATAAAAAAATTAACCAATATACAATTAAATAAATCAATTAATTATAACTAAATATATAATGATTAATTAATGCAAATTAAAATCATATGACGACCGATCGAGAAAACAAATAAAAATAATAATATGGCAAATCTTTGTAAGACAAGTCACAAATATTTATTTTAGTAAATTGACCAAAACCAAGCCCAATGAGTTTGACTCGCTGGATCTACTCAGAAATGGGTTGCGCCGCGTAGTATCCAGTGGTAAAGTAAAGCCCGCTGAGTTTGTTCGCCGGGTCTTCTCAGTCAGGGCCGCGTTGGATCCGGCAGTAAGCCTAAACATACGGGACGTTTCGGAAATACTTATGGTCGTTGTCTTAAGTTGGACCCAAAACAAGCCCACTGAGTCTTATTCGCTGGATATACTCAGAACTGGGTCGCGTCGCGTAGTTCCAGTGTTAGTGTAAGCCCACTGAGTTTGTTTCGCTGAGTCTTCTCAGGAAGGGCCGCGTTGGATCCGGTGGTAACAATAAACCGCTACGCACCGTTGTAATTATATTTATGGTCCACTAATTAATTTAATTTAATTTGATTTGACTAACGTACATATTGTATTTCTTTGAAAAATAAATTACCATAAAGTCATAACTAATACTTTAAATAAAATAAGAATAAAAACTAAACAAATAAATAAAACTAATTCTAAATAAAAATAAAATTAATTTAAAATAAATAAATTAACTCAACCAAGAAATTAAAATAAGTAATACTAAGTATAAGAAATATATTGTATATAGAGATTAAGTTCTATGTATACTGACTTGTCATAAGAGCTTTTAAATTGCCTATGTGACCAATAAATACATTTCAAATACATTTCATTTCATATCGTTTACCATCAGGCGAATGGTACCCTAGTCCCGCCATAAACCGCATTTTTAAAAAGTATAGAATGAATCTCATGGCTTATCGTTTCGCCTATCTTCTGTTTATTGTAGCACCCCAGGATCTAAAATCCTTATTAAACAATATTATTCAATATATTTCTAAAAAACACAACTATAAGTCTTTATTGTTCTTCAATTATAAAGTTTAAAGAAAATTATATAACCCGAAGGCAGACAACATTGTTTAATACTGAATGATTTAAAACGATAATCGGATGCGCGTAGTCTAAGCTTTATTAATCCGAATGAACTTTGCCGCGAGAGGTAACCGACTGAAGCATTATTTCCTACATAATATAGCACAAAGTAGCTCTCTGTCTGTATGTCCATTTGCACATTTTTAATTCGAAAACCTTTGGCCGATTTAGACGCGTTTTTAAATACGAATATACTTTATCACTTGTAACAAATTTTAATTTTTCACTTTATTGTGGTTACGAAAAGAAATGTAAAGCAGTAACAGTACTATTAATATTGATATATTTTTTTAATTGACTTCAAAAAATTGAGGTTCTGTATTCGAACCATATTGTTTGTTTGAATTTCCATGATTACTCCGCGTATTTTGATTTTTTGCAAAAAAACTCATGATATAGCCTATAGCAATCCTCGATAAATGACCTATGTTACACAAATAAATAATTTAATTCGAACCGGTAGTTCCTGAGATGAAAGGTAACAAACAAACAAACATACTATTTAGCTTTATATATTAGTATACTAGCGGCCTGGCCCAGCTTCGCCCGGGTTCAAATAGATTTCTGTACAATAATATGTACGTATTTATACATATAAACCTTCCTCTTGAATCACTCTATCTATTAAAAATGCTGCATCAAAATCCGTTGCGTAGTTTTAAAGATTTAAGCATACAAAGGGACATAGGGATATAGGGTCAGAGAAAGCGACTTTGTTTTATAATATGTAGTGATATTTAGTCTTAATACCTAATACTCACTAGCTTAACAATAACAATTAAAATAATTCTGTCCAGACATAGCCGGGTTTAGCTTCAAGTACCATGATATATTAATCTGCGCTCTAACCTACTTAAGATTCAGTCTCAGACGAGGCTTAACGGAACAAAAAGTAGTTCGCGCATGTGACACAAGATGGCACTCTGATAAAACTTTCACAACTAAAGCGACCTTTGAATGTCAGCTCTTTTATATCAATATTTTGTGAACTTCAATTTTTTAGAAGTTATCTCAATTTTACGCCTATGAAATTATTTTTTAGTGCGTATTAGTATTGTGGTGGGGTGTGGATAAAAGGACCAGACGCGGCTGCCAACATGTTTACGGTGGTCGCGTGTTTAAATCCCAGGGCATACATCTCAGACTTTACGGAGTCATGTGTGTATTGTCAATCACCACGTACTATAACGATGAAGGAAAACATCGTGAGGAAACCTGCATACCATGACGATTTATAAGAATTTTTTTGGAATAATATAATAGTATCATTAATCTTACCTTCTCATTCGCATGCGCAAACACGTGCAAAAGCTAGTGACGTCACTAGTTTTGTTTTGCATCCCTTTTGTTTTATTCCCAGTAAAATATATAAAATGCTTCTAACATGTTTAAGTTTGAAAAAATAAGGTTATCTTTTTTCGTTAGGTTTTGGATATGGGTGATGCGTTATTATAAATAAAAGATAAAAGATATTGAGGTAAATATACTATTTTAAATAATTCCTCCACGATAATTAAATTTAGAAAATCACTTAGTATAATACTTCATAATAACTTAAGAACGAAACTGTCAGGTCATTTAGAAGCGGTACCTCCCAAATTTGATTTCCTAAGATTATAGTGTCACTTCACAGACGACAGATGCAAGTTGAGCCCCTACATCTGTGTAACTTAGATAAGTACGATAGGCTTCTTCGAACCAAAGTTGGTTATTTGCAATCGGCTTTTGAACTTGGTCGGTTGTTACGAAGAACTGAGCACGCCTGTGGTTTTGGGTATTACGTGTAACCACATTTGTTACTTAAAAAACGTAGCGATTATTCACTTAGCAAAATATAGGGCTTATTATGGTGTTGTCGTTGTGAAATCACTTGGCCGATTTGTGGTACAAATGTGATAAGTTCCGACCACATATTCTTGTTGTGTTAGAATTATTTGCATTACAATAGATATACACAATGGGCATTTTATATATCTGACGTAAATTAAAAATTTTCATATCATAATTTTGTTATTATTAACCACTTTCAATTATGAATACCCTAATAAATATTTATTAAATATAATAAAATCTTTTCTGGATATGGATTGATAACAAAGAGCCTCGACATACATTTCTACAAGCTCTGAATGAGCCGTTGCATTGGGTCAAAAGCCAGGGGCCCTACTATATAAATCCGAAACGAAGTTCGAAACTTCGTGACGTTTTTCGTTTCGAAACCTACTCTATAACACGAAGTTCGAATCTTCGGATCGAAGAATGAATTATTCCAATATATCGAATTATTCCAATAGGTACATACGTATCGTCACAAACTTCGTTCGTCCGAAGTTTCAAACTTCGTTTCGGATGAATATAGTAAATAAAAATGTAAATGTTCGGATTGCCGATATATGCGAATCATTCATTCTTCGATCCGAAGTTTCGAATTTCGTGTTACTGAGTAGGTTTCGAAACGAAAAACGTCACGAAGATTCGAACTTCGGATTTATATAGTAGGGCCCCAGATTCCGAAGGCAGTATTGCTTAACACGACACGTATAGTGAGGAGTTTCTTCACTTTTAGGTCCTTACCATCGGTAGCTTGGGTCCCGGGTCTCGCCACCAATTTGTTTTTTTAAATACTTTTATGTATTATGTGTATTGTATATACTCGTATAAGGAATAAATGCAATAATAAACATACTAATAAATTCAAAGCCTCCACACAAAGCCCATATCTGACATAACAGCACCATAAAAACTAAAGTTCTAAGTGCTCAAACTAACTAGTTGGCAACTAAAGCCGTTAGCATATAAAATGTATCAGCCAGACGGTCTAATAGTATGCAGCCAAGGAGATTTCTCAAAGCCTTACCACAGGGAGATCTAACCTACATAATAACGAAGCATATAGATTGCCCTGTGGCGCAGTAGGTTATACGTCCGCTGCGAAAAGACGCTACGTGTTCGATCCCCGCATCGAAATCATTATATTATTATATATTTAACTTCTGTGTTTCGGTATGAAAGATATTGTAGCTAGAGTAACTACTAGATATATTGAGACTTAACATCTTATGTCTCAGGATAGCGAGCGCAGTGGAATGACAAGCATTGTTTTGTAATTCAAGGTTTTGCTACTATTCATTAGCAGTCGTATCACTTACCATCAGGCGAACAACATGCATTCATTCCAATAAAATAAAATAAAAAATCTTTTTATCACATGCAATATTTGTTCTCCCACAACTCAAAGATTCGAATCCCAGCATAGGATCAGAATTAAAATTGACGAAACTACTTACTAACTACTTTTTCAAAGTACTTTTCATATAGGAAGATTCAAATTGTAAATACGTCAGCAATTCTCACTTTGTATTTCCCAGAATAAAATAGTTATCAATGGTTATATGTTTCATCCGGTAAATACCCATTACTCGAGGAATTTCTTTTACTTGGATAGAATCATGCTTATGCCTTATGTTGTGTAATAAGGTTTTATTCTGTGTAATTATATAAGTTTACTATATTTTCTATATTTTTACGGAAAGGTTTTGTTATGCACGTGAAGGCAATTGCAATGTAAGGGCACAATTTTGCTGATACTTATATAATACAGATAGAATCCAAAATTGCCTTGGCCACCAAGGCAGTTTTATTACGGTATGATTGCAAAACTGAGGGATCGGGTGGGAATCCCATGACTGGTAAAAGTGATAATGGATTTTTCTATTCATTATCAGCCTGGAGTCTGGATTTTGTGCCAGAGCCACCAGATTTTGCACCACTCTGCAGACTGCTTCCAACTCAATATAGACTAAATTCTTCTCTTTATCAGCAAGTTGCGGTGGTGACTTCAACGCTACCACGGGCTGCGGTAACCACTGTGGCAACTCTTGCTCCGACTACAAAGAAGTCAATAAGACCTGCCTGAGCGGCTGCAGGTATAATAGCTGTGACTGCAAAGAGAATTACGTGTTCCACGATCAACTGCAGAAGTGCGTCTTGCCTATTGATTGCTGTGAGTATTTTTACTTCGATTGTAGGTGAGGTCTCTCTTAATATGTAAAGGGCAGGGTAAAAGGGACGGATAGGAAAGGTATTGAAAATTTCACAAAAGTTTTTCTTGTCATTTTTTATCTAGTTTTATCCCAATTCAATGGCCAAATGCTAGAAAATATTTTGTACTTATTACGGTGTGTATTTATGGGGCAAACATTTTCAATAATTTTCCAGTAGTACATAATAAATAATATACCCTTAAAGTCAATTTTATTCGTTATCTTATAAAATAAAACTCTTTGCTGTCCCATGCGCGAATACAAAGCAAATTATTTAGACCCAAAGTACAATTATAATCCAATAATATAAATATTGTAAGGTTCAGTAACATAAACTTATATTTGATTTACAGGAAAATTTAACGAGCCCTCACAAGCGCAAATACCGGAAATCTTCGGATAATTGAGGAAAATTGGACATAATGTCGTCGGACATCACATCTCCGAGTATTCTTATAAGAAAAGTTATTTTATTTACATTTAATTATATGGATAAATGTGAATTTTAGGTAGCTAATAAATAAATATTTGGTATTCATGAATAAAAATCAAAGGTTTACAGTACTATGTATCTAGTAAATATATTTAAAATTGGGATATAGTCAAAAAATAACCAATATTGTACTTGTTGAATTTTAGACTTAATTTAAGAAAGTTGTCTATCATTGATATCGGACGAGTTACATTCATCAGTTATATGCGACGCAAAACTTGTAAACTTGAGATATACCTATTTCTGCGCTATAAATTAATTTATGGGTCAGCGGGGCTCCCCTATCATCTTTCAATTTCAGAGTAAACAAGTTATTTTGCAATCACTCCTACGCTTTAAATTCGTCATTAGGGTTGAAAACTTCCACTTCTTCGTGTGAATGTTCTTTTCATTAATTCCTTATGAAACAAACAAAGTTCCAATATTTTAGAACTTCCCACTTTGTAGCTTTGTTACCATATCCAAAGAAAGTAAATAATTTCTAATACGATAATGACAGACGTAAAAATAATATAACCCTTCAAAGATATCAAATGAAGGCTCAATAGAAAGAAATAAAAGAAAAATGAGTATAGCAACGTAGAAACAAATATGAGAGTCCAATTCCAATTACAATTGGGGAGAAACGTTTTATCCCGGTCAATTATTTAGTTTGCGACTCGGCACCAATCACAAGTCAATATAAGAAAGGAACTAATAAGATAAATTAATCAGACGTTACATGGCTCACGGTAAACGTTCACATTTGGAATGTAGGAAGTATTGCATGGCGGCTTAGCTCTTTTATTAAATAAATAGTGTTACTTATGGTAAATTTATTGAAGTTTCTAGAACTCGTAACTATTCATTCTAAAAAAAATATATAAAGGAAAATGTCCATTTTACTAACATAGTATCGTTGCGAAGATTTTTGTGCCTCGTTGACCCAGGCCTGGAGTTATTGAAGAAATAAATTTGAAGTTCGATAAAAAAATTGTGAACAAAATGTCAAATGTGTTGATAATTACTACAAAAATCTGGCTAGGGTAAACCAGGAAAATGGTTAAAAACAAACCATAAAAATGTTATAAAATTTTAAGTAGTATCGGGATCAATCTATTTTTTACCCATCCTACGAATGAGCATTCTCCTTTAAGTAAGAAATTCTAAATAATCTTATATTGATGTCTTCGAAAACTAGACTTAAAGAACATGGTAATGCAAAAAAGGAAAAAACAAAACATGTAACAGTAAACATATTCCAAACAAACCCCAAATATCCAAAAACAAGTGAAATATCCAAAAATTTGGAAAAGGTTCGGCAACTTACTATCACGTTATCTGAACACGGACCTCAACAAAAAGTTAGGGAATCTTTGAAGAGCTTCCGAGTCCGAGATTGATTTATGACTGGGGCAAAAAGGATTTCTTTCTTATATCTACTAACTAGACACGGTATAGTTACTTTTAATACGTTCGTTTTTCATTGCAACATGCCGTTCGCCAGATAGTAAACAAAACGACCGCTCATAAGCAGTAGCAAAACCAAACAACACCTTCAATCGCAAATTAATGTTTGACATTCCACTGCGCTCGCAATCCTAAGACATAAGATTTGAAATCTCATTAAATCTAGTAGTTAATGGTCATTTATACTACTTGTTACTGCTGGAGAAATAGACATTGCCGGCAACGGCATTGTAAATTGTACTTGCAAACAAATAAATCAAAAATTGATTATTTTTTTAATGATATAATCCTCTAACATATGAGAGACCTACCAACAGTTCTTTATTAAAAAAATTCATTGTATTCTCCCATTTATTTTTAATGCAAATTAAATATTACAATATACCGAAGGTAATGAAAATGTTCACCGAAGTTAAATATTGACTGGTGACAAACGATTATCTTTCGACCCATTTCTATTAACCTTCTCAAACTTTGTTTGAAGGACGAACAGAACACGTAAGCTATTGCTCATATGACCTTTGATAAATGAAACAAAACGATGTTAGATGTAAACATTCTCATAATATCTGTATCTGTACCAACCCGTATTTAAGTTCCACTGCAGGGCACGGGCCTCGACTACAATCGACAGGACGATTGACAATGGCTAGGCCGCAAAGTCTACCACGCCGCGCTGGCCTAATACGGGTTGGCGGGCTATATACAAATCGATATATATGATAAAAGAAAGAGTGTGCATGAGTAGTAAACTATATTCTTAGTTTCATTACTTACATACATATATTCATACACAAACTCACGCCTTTTTCCCAAAGGATGTAGGTGGGGTTCCCCTGATAATAACCAGCCACATTTCGCCTTGTATTTTCCGTCCCACGATTTGTTTGAGTTTAATTAATGCTACATCTTTTTTTTAGAGCTGGCAATATAAGTCAAACAGCTAATCGACAAATAATATCATGTCGAAAAGTACCCGATAATACATATTATATCTTAGCAAAAAAAAGCATGATGCGGTGACAATTGGCATTAAATAAAAATAATTATGACAATACTATTAAACATGTCATGATGATAATTTATTATTTTATACGTAGGTACCTCTACACATGTTCGTGTTGTGTTTGTTTGTTTTAATATTTAAAATAAACAAAGAGAATATTACAATTTATAAAAATAACAAGTATCCAAACATTTTCCGTCGTAGGATATCGGGTTGCCATTATATACTAAATTAGATTTTAACGCCCCGATTAATAACTGTGTTTTGCCAAGCTATACATTAAACCACAACATTATAATTGTTGGGTATATTAAACTGAAGATGGCGCTTAATCTTCAATAAATATTTGTAATCCTAAAATAAACGAATAAATATTTGTTCAACCAACACGCCCACAATCCTAAATGGATCAGTTATATAAACTTCCTTTTGAACTCCGCAACAATCTATATAAATCATTGTACATTCACGAGGAAACTTAAATAATGCGAAGATTACTTTGAAATTCGATTCAAACTGACAACAAGGGAATATTAAAATATCAATTTTACGCCTTAACGTCCGAACAAGTTTCCTGTACTTACAAACTTTTATAACTTTGAAATTTGAGATATTATGTGACAGAGAGGAGGTGTCGTCGAGAAGTTCCCGTTTTATGTGTTAAGGTTCGTAAATTATGCTTTATTCGAACAATCGTGACTTATGTGGAGGGATATTGTTGAGGAACAAGATTTTAATAGCATTAGAGTTTAGGGTATTTGTAATAGTTTTGTAGGTGAATTTAAATTAGTTTTCTAATTAGTCTGTAATATGTACATATTATGTTGTAATAATGATTTTGCCATTATATTTGTCTCATTTCTTCAAGTGGAGTGATGTAGTTACATGATTTTGGATTCTGTCGCCAGATACAAGCCGACTTTTTAAAGTAAAATGTGGATTAAAAATTATCGCTCGCTTTGCCTGTTAAGGTAAATACTAGGAATGAGGAAAATTGCATAAATGGCAATTCTCCATACAAAATTGTGGCACTAAAATCTACCAACCATCACTAAGTTAGTATGATTAACTATGCAACCTTGAAATCTATACTTACGACTTGGTACGTTATGCTAAAGCATAAAAACACAAATGATAAACATAAGTTATTTCATCATGAAAACGTAATATCAGCTCATCACAGCAAACGTCTTACAAAACAAAGATAATAAGTATAAAGAAAGCAACAAATAAAAATATTTAAATAGCAGTCTGAGTCCACAATTTTGTTTAGGTAAACACTCAGTCCAGACTATCCAAAAAGCAATTTAATTTCAAGCTGGGAATTGGGCTCCTTGGATGTCCTTAAGTACACAGCTTTAAGGTATTTTAGTCTAATTGAAACAGTTTGGGACGCAACTAAAGAAAGTGCTAAGGCGTAGACAAATGATGCTAATTTACGAAAACATGATTAGTGGAACAAATTTCATAGAGATTAGCATGTTTGTTGCCAAGTTAGAAAAGTTTATAATCTATTTAGTTCCTAGGCTGTCTAACGTCTACTCCATCAAGATAATGAAATCAATTCATTATATTAATGAAATTACTGACGCAAAATTGAGTTTTAAGAATAACGAGAGTTTTAAGTATCCTTTTAACCGTTTTAAAAACATCAGGCTCAAATTAGACTACAAATTTTATTAATATTAAAATTGAAAGATTTGCTATTGTATCTCGTTCTATTAGTGAGACTGTATGAGGCCTAAAGGTCTATTCTGTATCTGTATCAGCCCATATACGTCCCACTGCAGGGCACGGTCTATCTATCTATCTACTCTACAATCGAGAATACGATTGAGAGTGGTTAGGCCATATAGTCCACCACGCTGGCCTAGTGCGGGTTGGCGGACTTACATCCCATAGAAATTCTTATAAATCGCTATGGTATGCAGGTTTCCTCACGATGTTTTCCTTCACCGTTTTAGTGCGTGATGATTGATTATCAATACACACATGACTCCGAAAAGTCAGAGGTGTGCCCTGGGATTCGAACCCGCGACCACCTTGAACATATAGGCAGCCGCGTCTAGTCCGTTTACCAACAGGCCACCACGCACTTTTAAAGGTCTATTCCTCTATCATAATTTCATTTGAACGATAGGAATTCTTCCGTTTTTGCGATTTGAGATCATCCGAATGAGCTTCCAGTTCTTCATCCTCTACTATATCATTAATAATGATATCTCTATCAGCCCATAAACATCCCACTGTAGGGCACAGGACTCCTCTAAAATACGAGTTAGGCCGTATAGTCAATCACGCGACCCTAGTCAATAATATGCTTATTAAATTCAAGATAGAATAAAAAACCTTAGTGTCACATGTAAAATTATAACAGATTTTTATTGTATAAATAAAAAGCATATTTAGTCACATCATAGAAGGTGTAATTAAAAAAACAGTAATTACACAGTGTTATTATATAGAAAATCCTGTATTAAAATGTCAAACAATGCTTAAATGATTGGATTAATAACTATTTTCATTACATTTTTTTTATCCAAGCAAAAACATTAACTACCGTCTATAAATAATATTTTAACCGAGTAAATACCGAGACTGCAAAATTCTGCTAAACTTTTAACGAACTCTGTTTGTCACGCTAAAAAATCTCGAGGAAAAAACCAAGTTAGTAGATGAAAACTCTGTTAATATTTGATGCTGTTTTACAATTTTTTTATTCAAATTTAATTGTCTATAGCTAGTTGCTTAGGGCATTTCTTCGCTGGGATACAGTTATTGTTTTGGTCCCTGTAAAACCCAGTGATACAAACGCATCGTGGATCACAGCTGGTGCCCGGTTCGTCGCCACATAGAACTGGTCTGTTCATGTCTTCACACTTCTCTGCCAGGCATTGCGAACATGGATTCCACACTTCATTGGGCCGCGTGCAGTTTACAGCTGCTGAAATTGCATAAATTATTTACAGTATTAATAGAAGAATATGGATTATGATTGATAGAACAGAGTACATAATAATAATATAATGATTTCTTAAAAGTGCATGATATAATTATTTCTTTTTATGCGAATGTTACACAATGAAATACAACTCTCATTTCCGAATTACATGTCGGATTTTTATTTGTACATTTTTAAACTTTTTGGCGCGGAATTTCGATTACTTTACATTTTTTGTGTAACTTTTTTTATACATGGTTATAACACTCTTTCAAGCGTTATTTGGGTTCGAAGTTGGATATAAAACCACACCATTGTAAATGCAATCACTTTAATGGCGTAAGGCTACAATAAACTAGAGTCTAGGATTATAATAACATGTTGCGTTGAGCGAGCGCGGCCGACTGCCCGCTTGGTGCCCCGGCGCGTGCCTTCCCCGCCCCTGCAAGGTGACCCCGCACGGACACATCGCAACACACATACAACACGGAAAAAAATATAAAATGAGCGCGTTACACTCTCCCCCTTTTGACCAGGTGGGGGAAACTCCCAACAGGTCAAACAACAACGTAACGCGAGAACTAAATTAAGTCGCAGCTTTACGTGGGCGACCCCTACCACGCTTAGGAGCCACTGGCTCAGGACATTCACCCTCCCTAGCATGATAACGACGGAAGTCTGAAACGTGGTACTTACCGAATACCTCACCAGTCTTCACATGAGCTAAGAGATAAGTGGTAGGGCTCACCTTCTTATGAACGACATAGGGTCCATCTCGTTTCGGGTTGAATTTGGATGTAATACCTTTTGCAGCGTTGCTGAGCACATGTGTTTTCATTAACACCAAGTCACCCTCAATATATTCTTCAGAAGAAGTCCGACCCCTGTCAGCGTAAACTTTGCGAGCATCCTGATGTCGTTCAAGGTTCTCCTTGGCTGCTGAAACGGTATCTGCGAGCTTGAGTAGATAAGGTGTAATTTGGGGTACAAAGTTCTCAGCTTCCACCACCGCTCTAAGATCCGCCTGAACAGTCAAAGGATACCGCAGCTCACGACCGAAGGTCAGGTAAGCTGGCGTGTGCTCTGTAGATTTGGTGAGAGAACTATTAAAAGCGAAGCGAACAAACGGCAATACCTCGGGCCAATTCTGATGGCAACCTTCAACCAACATGGCGAGCTGTGCTTTTAGGTCCCTATTCTTCCTTTCTACCGGATTTGCCTCCGGATGGTAAAGAGGTACAAGGCTTTGCTTCACACCTAAAACAAACATAGCTTTCTGCATGACATCTGCAATAAACTGCACTCCGTTATCAGATATCATACGCCTAGGAAGACCAAACCTCATAAATACCTCATTGACCAGAGTTTTAGCACACCCCTCTGCCGTAGCTTCGGTGAGAGCGAAGAGTTCTACCCACTTACTAGCAGTATCCTCCACTATCAAAATCCATCTCTCACCTTTGGGACCTTTTGGTAACGGACCAAAGAGGTCAGTCGCAATAGTTTCAAATCTTTGAGCTGGAACTGGAGTTTGAAGCAATCCGGCCGGTTTAATGTTGGACGGTTTGTATCGTTGACATTCAGTACAAGTTTTAAGGTAATCAGTAACAAAACGTCTCATACCGGGAAAATAAAACCTTTGCGAGATACGATGCAATGTTCTATCAATGCCCCCATGAGCGGCGGTAGGCGAATCATGACACTCGAACATGACCTTGCTCCGCAGGCTCTCGGGTATTACGAGTTGAGGCTCCTCGGAATCAGTATCGGCCACATATCGATACAGTACACCTTGATTCAAGACATAGCCTCTCTCAGACCAACGAGTAACGGCAAGTTCATCCTTACCTTCTAAGTCCTGAATAATCTTCGCAACTTCCGGATCAGCCAACTGAGCATCACGGGTTGAGGTAGCATCCCAGCGCGGCACGTCCACGACAACAGGACAGATGTCACACTCGGGCAAAGGTCCATCGGTTGTCACGGGACGACTGAGAGTATCGGCAAGTACATTGGCCTTACCTGGGGTATAGTCGATACGAAGGTCAAAAGCTTGCAATTTCATTGCCCAGCGAACTAACCTACCACTAGGTGACTTGAGCGTAAACAACCACTTCAGGGGTTGGTGGTCAGTCATCACATGAACCTGATGACCCTCCACATATCCACGAAATCGCTCAACAGCCCAAACTACTGCAAGAGCCTCTCTTTCCGTAGTTGAATAGTTTTTCTCGGCAGGAGTGAGCAGACGACTGGCATATTCAATTGGATGTTCACAATGCGGTGACTCCCCCTGGAGTAAAACCGCGCCCAATGCATAATCACTGGCGTCAGTGCGCAATAAAAATGGCTTTGTATAATCCGCCTGTACAAGAATAGGAGACGTGGTCAGCAATGACTTAAGAGCTTCAAAAGCCTTACCTTGCTCCAAACCCCAATGCCATACCTGCGTCTTCTTGGTCAAGCGCGTTAGCGGCTCAGCCACTCTTGCAAAGTTCGGTATAAATTTGCGGAACCAAGAGCAAGTTTGAAGGAATGTACGCAATTGCCGTAGACATGTAGGTTCCTTCATATCCAAGACAGCACGTACCTTGTCCTCATCTGCAGATATACCCTCTTGAGAGATCACGTGACCTAAGTATTTCACCTTCTCCCTAGCGAAGACACACTTGTCACGATTCGCACGGAGCTTAAACATGCGAAGACGGTCGAATACCGCACGCAGATCAGAAAGGTGCTGAGGATAGGATTCAGATATCACCAGTATATCATCAAGGTACGTAAGGATGGTAATATCCTTAAGCGAGGACCCTGAACGAAACCGGTCGATAAGTCGCTGGAATGTGGCTGGCGCATTCTTGAGACCAAAGGGCATACGTAAAAAGCGATACGTACCAAATGGCGTGACAAACGCTGTTTTATCCTGATCCTTAACCCTACATTGCCAATAGCCACTTCGAAGGTCACAGGAACTCATTACGCAACCCTTCTTCGTGGATTGTAACAGGTCATCAATACGCGGCATAGGATAAGCGTCCGTTTTAGTCACTGCATTAAGCCTCCTGTAATCTACACAAAACCTATACCCACCATTAGTCTTTGGAACCAAAACAGTAGGTGCAGACCAGGCAGACTCACATTCTTCAATAATTCCGTCTTTTAACATCCGATCCAACTCTACTCGAATAAGTTCCTTCTTCGCCGGTGTGACTCGATACGGCGGAACCGCAATAGGAGGATGTTCGCCCGTATCGATATGATGTTCGGCGAATGGTGTCGGCTCTCCGACTATATCGAAAATATCAGAATACTCACCAAGCAAAACCTCCAAGCTGGACCGCTCCTCCTGTGTCAACAAAGTGCCCTCGTCTTCCCTCAATAGGCTGACTGAGGCACACTCCACCACGTCGCGTGAACACTCTGTTAGCAAGGGGTGAATGACCTGAGGCCGATCAGCTGTGTACCATGTCATGGATGAAAAATCCAAAATTAACTTAAACTTTGTTATAAAATCGATACCTAAAAGTGTCTCGTTGTTTGAGGCATCGGGAAACACAATAAATTCAATAGGTATACACATAGACATACAATTAACATTTACACATGTTAACAAAACATTATTTGTGCGAATATTACCATCAGCAAGTTTAACGGACATTGTTTGCGAACGGAATCGTATACCTAATCGTAACAAAAGTGCGTACAGAGTCGAACCCGCGATACTACGCCGGGCGGCGGTATCTATCAGCGCGGTACCACTGTAACCACAAATCTTAATTTGTAAAATAGGTCGACCTTGCTTATCAATAATATTCGCATCATTATTAATTACTTTACAACATTCGTGTTTGGTATCAAGTGAATAGAATACAACACTATCTTGACATGACACGTTAACTGACTTAACATCACACGTTGAAATGTTATCATTTTTACATGATGGACAATTAGCTCGTATAAATCCCTTTTCACCGCAACCGTAACAATATACGTCGGACTTATTACTAGGCGATTTCTTACGGTCCCTTTTATGACACAAGTCTCGTGTATGGCCACGGGTCTTACAATAAACACAAAATAACTTTTTCTCACTCGTTTCACTTTTCACTTTGCCCGCGTAATGGTTTTTATCGACACTGATTGGAATCGAAGGCGACGACGAACGATGCGCAGATTGCGCCTGCGACGGCCGCGCGGATTGAACCTGCGACGGCTGCGTTACCGTGGAACTCAACCGCAGCGACGACGATGTCACGTTTCCCGCCAATTTCGAGTGCACCGGCGCGGTCCGTGAAGCTTGCGCGCCGTATGTCGGGACGCGAGTCGATCGCGATGACGTCGACTGGGGCTGCGTCGAACTGTAAGACATACTCACATTGGAGTTTTCCATGAGTGATTCTTCTATAGCTCGGGTCTTATCAATCAGTGAGTCTATACTGAGAACAGCATCCCGTGCCAATCGTTTTCGAATACGTTTGTCCAATAATCCGTATATCATATCCAACTTCGCTTCCTCGGGTAGAACATAGGGTAACTTTGATATCATACCACGTATCCTGATAATAAAGGTATCCGCGAGTTCTCCATTTTGCTCTTCAGCAAATATTTGACGGTAAATCTTATATGCGGGTCGTGGAACTCCATACATGTTTCGCAACATTTTAACCGCTTCGGGCCACGAGGATACTTCCGTCCGTACTCCTCTCCACCATAATGCGGCCTCGCCGTGGAGCAGCATGGGTAGACCCCGAAGTGCAAGGTCGTCACTGACTGACGCACATTCCTTATATATTTCTACCGCATCTATGAACGCTTCTACTTCTTCTGGTTCTCGACTGTGACCATCAAAGCGTGATGTACACTGAGACATATTTTGACATGTTGACGATGGTGTCGGGGACGCATGCGCTGCACCAGCGCCTCCGAGGGATGACCCACCACTTACTTGTGATGCCATGAGGGACTCCACGAGCTGGCGATTCACTTCCGCTTGTGACTTCGCGAAAGCGGTAAGAAATGAATTCAGCTGGTCCACAGACATGAAAGCTGGCGAAGGTCTGGCCTCGTCCTCCGAACTGGAATGCGTGTCACTCCCTTTGGCTTCTGTACGTACTTTCCGCGGAGGCATTTTCCAAACCTCGTACGTACCAGGATCCAGGACTACACAAGATCGTCAAGCGGCGCGGCGGCGGCGGCGGCGCGTCGGTCGGCAAAAACCGGTTATAACTAGACTTGCGCGGCTCCGCGAATACGGCCACAAGTTGGTCGCCACTTATAACACTCTTTCAAGCGTTATTTGGGTTCGAAGTTGGATATAAAACCACACCATTGTAAATGCAATCACTTTAATGGCGTAAGGCTACAATAAACTAGAGTCTAGGATTATAATAACATGTTGCGTTGAGCGAGCGCGGCCGACTGCCCGCTTGGTGCCCCGGCGCGTGCCTTCCCCGCCCCTGCAAGGTGACCCCGCACGGACACATCGCAACACACATACAACACGGAAAAAAATATAAAATGAGCGCGTTACATGGTTATTTTAAAAAGCCTACACTTTTTTTATTGAAACCAAAAGAATAAAAATAATAAGTAACTTCGAAATATCCTATTCAACGTTTAAATGAAATTCAATATAGTTACTACTTACTACAAACATGGTTGCCGGTTATTTTTATATATAGACGCCTGATCGAAAACAGACGCGCGCGCTTGTGTGTGTTTACATTTCATGAATGGAGTATTAAAGCGGTGAGAATTTTATTTTGTGAGGATTAAAATGATATATAACCCTGTACAGATGTGATTATTATGTTAATGAATATTAGTAAACGTTAACAGTAACATAAAATATAAGTAGGAATAATTTAAGTAGATCTACTTCTGAAAATTGATTTTAGCGATTCTAGCAGAAATATTTGATGAAATCAATTTCAATTTGAGGGTATAAGTAGACTTAATAGATATAAGGCGAACCATAATGCATATAAAGTTTTAAGAATGTAATTATCCGAATTACTTACGGCATTCATACGCCAGAACGCAAGTATCGTCTTCAGAACTTATTCTCTTATAGTTTTCTTTACATAAACAACCGGGAGGGCAGGGTCGGCCTGACTTGCAAGCATACCGTACAAGACTATCGTCTTCAGGACAGTTCTGATTTGGACATCTGAATCCACAATCGGAGAATGTTCCGTTCACTCCACATGGGTTTCCACCTAAAAGCGAAGAAATGGTTTTAATAAAAGTAAGTTGCCTTTTTTCTTACTGTGAAGTAGATAATCTCTTTTTTCTTCTGTAGTCGTATCATTATAAGTGGTTTTTAGACCAATCTGAACTAATACCGTATACGGAAAGTTCGCATATCATCGAAGCCATGACGTTTTTAAGGTTTTTGCATTATAATTTCCATCGCCATACAATGTATTCACAGAATGCTAAACATCTTTCCATAAAAACAAGCAAATTCAATACATACTGGGACACTCCTCAGGCAAAACACATTTTCCATTTTCTTGATTAAGAATATAACCAGGCGAGCACTGGCAGCCAGTGTAGCATGCTTTCCTACACGGAATGGTTTTTGGAGAAGCGCACGTGGCAGGACAAGGCCATGGGCATTGCTTGACCACGGCGTGGATATCATTGTTGCAGCCTAGGTCTTCTGTAATGAAGATACTTGTGTCAAAATGTATGCAGCAGTAAATAATAATTTATTCTCCACTGTTGGACAAGATCGCCCGATATGAAAGGCCTTAGTCTATCACGCTGGCCGATTCTTAGGTGGAGCAATATTCAAATATTTATTTCATACGTGTTAAGTTTAAGATTTTTTCGGTATCTAAACACTATCATAATGAGTGAGTAATACTTATGTTTACGATTAAATGATTCGGGAACTAATGCTGAAATATGAATGAATTGATGGTAAATTAAGCGATCTATAAAAACTTAATGTGTTCGATATAACCAAATATAAAGTGTTATCCGCATCCTGTAGCGATATCCGTGCACAAATCATAAGATCAACCTCGAAAGAATGTCTCGTTCACATCAGTCACTGTACAAATTCGAAACAATCAACTATTCTATACCAATTCCACCTACCAGTACAGTAATTTAGGAATGACAGAATTAAACACTTTTCACAACCCGTTGCGTTCCAACAAATTTGTCAGGTACCCACTAAAACCACAATGTCCATCTAACCGCATTATTAGTCTTATTCCTTACATCTGTAGTGATACTTACGAGGACACTCGTCGATTTTGATGCATACTCCATCTGTCTTAGATAGTATATATCCAGATTTACATTGGCAGCCATCGGTGTTATTAACTGGAGGTTCCGTGTAATTACAATTTGGTGGATTAGGTACAGCGCATGTTGGTCTGCATTCTCTTGGTATTGGGCACGTGTGAACTGTATAAAGAATTTCATGTCAGTTATAATAGCTGATAAAAATCGTGTGTGTGTGTTTTAGGCATAAATGGATCGACAAGTTTGGATCCAATTAAGTTCACTGTTGAAATTTAATCAAATTATGAAGGCAACCTTTCGCCAATTTCGACTAGTATACGCATATATCAACTGTATTTCAGGATCCACATCTAATCCTACCTCTTTAAAAGTCAAAGCCTGACATTGATGTTTTATCAATTACCAGTTACAATAGATGTCCAAAGGTAGCAGTTGTCAGATTAATTAACGAATCGTTTAGAAAATGTATTGTTGTAGTTGTACTGTACAATAAAAACAATAACCGAAATCCGAGGTTTCGGGTTCGATCGCTAGGTTGAGCGAAGTGATATTGTATTTTTCAATTCAATGTCACCCTGAAGTTAGGAATTTATGCCCGATTTGACGATAGGTTTCTCCCCTAACACAGCGTTAGATGAAACGCAGAAGGTGAAACTTGAATGTCTTGCACTCTCCTCTCTTCTATGTATGTAAATATGATGCATATGTAAATGGCTTTTAAATTTTCATACTAATAATATACCCACTATCAAAACATTGTTCGCTAGGAACACATATTCCACTGCCGTTCCTGAGATGGGCGTCGATACAATTGCAACCTGCTTTGTATTTAGTAACATTCCCACATTCGTACGTAGTGAAGATGCTTTCGCAAGTCTGAGGTGGACAGTCTATTTTACGATCAGACCATATTTCATTATAGCCGCATATCGGAGGCGGCAGGGGGGTAGGGTATGCTGTGAAAAATATTTTATTCGTTATAATTAAAATTTTGCCTATTGACGGGTTAATATTTTTTGTCTGTTTGTGTTTTTGAATAAGTTATATTAAAATATAACATATTAAACAACACACAAATGACTCATAAATACCTTTTATTTCAACCATTTTTTAAATTTAAATTACAGATGAGTATTAAACGTTTTCGAGATGATTGCGAATAAATTATAAATACGAGATAATTATTGTTACATACATATAATCACCAATAAATGAAAAAAGACATATTAAATAAATATTTGCAAAATTCATAAAAACACAAATTCAATTTCCAATTTCTTAAACTTCTTAATGCACGAGAGATGACTAACCGCTTTTATTTGCGTTAATCTCGCGGCATTCATTAGCGCTGATGCAAATGCCGGAGTCGTTTCTGAAATAATTCTTGGCACAGACGCAACGAGGCTGGCAGTTGAGAAGCAAGGTGTAGCAGGGCTGCTTCTTAGCGTCAACGAATTTGCAGGTTTCATGCAAACAGGCTTCAGGACATGGGCTCCACACTTCGTTTTGTCGCGTACAGTTTACAGGTGCTAGAAAGAGACACATACAATTATTAGAAAAACTGCATGATAAAATGGATAATTACCAAACATATGAGACAACTTTGTAATTGTAAACACAATAATATCTTGGTAATTATAGAATAGCACTGTCACTTACTTAGACGCATTAAGTGAACTGAATTGAAGGTCGAACTAAATACTAATATTACCAATTTTAGATTCATAGCATTTAGGCCATATAGTCCAACCACTCTTGATTCATGCCACTATCAATATCACAAAAATTTGCTCCATTGAACTAGCCAGAAGACTGTTTTTACTTACGACACTGTGAAGAAGTGATACATGTCCTGTCTTCGCGGCTCTTTCTCTTGTGGTTCACTCTACAAACGCATCCAGAATAACATGGGCTAGAAGGAGGTTTCTCGCACGTAGCCAATGCTCGGCTATCATCTACTGGACAGTAATTAATTGGACAATCAGATTTGCATGGCACGAATATTTCGTTAGGGCCGCATGGATTTCCACCTAAAACAAATATAAAGCAATTTTAAAGAAAATTATATAATTTTCTGGTAACCATTTGATGAATATAAATTGTAATATTTTAGCTATAACATGTTCATCGACTTTTCAGTATAGTAATAAATTATATTTTTATACAATGTAACTATCATACCTATTGTGGTATTTAGTTTAATTTTTAGTTCGTAGTCAACCGAAAGTTAATTACGTTCCTTAGCAATAGTCAATAATTTTTAAACTAATCGAAATTAAACACAAAATCTAGGGACAAAAATTAATTTATCAGGTTACTTAGAAATTAAAACACAGCCCGTAACCATTCCTATTTTAACAATAAACGGATAGTGCCTCATTAAATAATTATAATTACCTGTACAATTATTTGGCATAATACATTTGCCTCCATCTTCAGATAAGATATAACCTGGTTTACATTCACAACCTACTGGCAGGCACATCTTCTTGCAAGGCGTTGCATCGGGCGCGTCACATGTCGAAGGGCATGGTTGGGGACATTTCTTTACTACAGCATTTGGATCATTGTTGCAGCCTAGATCTGAAGTAGAATTTATATTAATATTATATTAATATTATTTTAGTCATCAGTTAAAATTTGTACTGTATCAGCCCATTTATGAATCACTGCAGGGCACGGCCCTCCTTTACAATCGAGAGTACTATTGATAAAAGTAGAAACTTTACTTTTGTAAGAGTAACAATATTGTCTCCATTTTAATTAAATAAATAAAAATACCATAGAAGTTCTTGTAAATCGCTATGGTAAGTAAATATAAGTTATTTTTTTCTAATTCATTGCTTTAATTATTCTATAATCGTATTATCGTGTACAAAATACACCTAAGCCATCAAAAATATGGATTTTCAACTAAGCTATTTATAAAATCCTATATTTGTGTGTGATTACAATGTTTTTTAAATTAATTTACTTTAAGAAATAGAAACACTTTACTAGAATTAGCCTCCGGCTGGTTCAAATAACTATTGTGTTTTTATTTATTTAGTTCAGGTGATTTAGGTGGTAAGTCAAATATTTAGACCTGAAGACTAGCTTATTCCAATCCCAATTTTAAATTTAATTAACGTCGAATTTTGATGATAGCAAAATGCTAATTGCTAATTTGACTGGTAAGTAAATTGGACTAATAATCGTTACAAACCTGGACATTCTTCAATCTTGATACAGTTACCTCCCTTTTCTGAGAGTACGTAGCCTTCCTTGCATTGGCAACCGTCGATATTATTGGCCGGTGGTTCCGTGTAAAGACAATTTGGAGGATTCGGTACAGCGCAAGTTGGTCTGCATTCCGGCTTTATTGGACATTGTCCAGCTGCAAATTAAATACATTTATTGAATTTTTCGAAGCAACCAAGGAATCGTCTTTGTAAATGCTTTTTAATCTTGTTGCAGGTATTTCCTCTGAAGTTGCATGGATTAGTTAAGACCATTTATTTATTTTTAAAAATAGCGTTTGTAAATGTAAGTTTAGCTGCTATTTGTAATAATGTGCTAAAAGGACTATGCAGTCACTGTATCAAATAGGATCGATAATTTTTATCGCATGGTAACTTTGACAATCACGTAAAATTATATAGATTCATCACTTGAAGTCGCATAGCGAGCTAATTTAACAAGCAACTTGAAAACGCGACTCATCCATTGAAGAGAAAATTTGAAGTGAAATTAAAATATTAATGCAAATGAAATGAGAAGTTATATAACATCAGTATCATTATATTTTTGGTAGTCACATAAAATATACATTTGCATCGCAATTTACAAATATAACAAAAGTTTATGTAAACGGTACTTACTATAGGCATATGCTATAAACACAATAAAACAATAAATAATATTTAATAACATACCAACATTTGTAGAAGAAACACACGAAATTATAAATCCAAACGCTAATAAACGTAACATCATGATTATTCCAACACTCCGAATATAATGTTATTTGTAAATTCTTAGTTTAATTTCAAATTATTGTCTACAAATTATGTTGAGATCACAAAACAGACTAAACCACAGGCCTTCGAGTTTCTGGTTTTTAAAATACGAACAAAACATACAAAATATAGTTGAGGAAAACGAGTATAATTCGAAACGGTCATAGTAGACCGTGATTACGCAGTAATTCTTGGTATAGACGGTATAGGGAGTCCCCTAGACCTGTGTGTTGATTTTTCATCTTTGCGTCTTCCGTAGAGGTTAGTTATTGCAATTAAATTGTAAGACAATATTATGTATATGGATATTGAACAGCGGGGTCTTCTTGCACAAGTATCTTAATACTTAATATAAGGGCCCCAACCTTGTATAGTTAAACAAATTTGGTTTATTAATTGAAATATTAATTATTTATTGTAGTTATTAAATATAATATTTTCATATTTCACATCTACTATTTTTGCCACTTAGTGTGTTAGATAATCTCTTGTACTGGTGGTAGGTCTCTCGTATATGAGGGCGCCTGAATAGGTACCACGGCAATGTATATTTCTTCCGCCAACCAACAGCGTAAAGGCACTACTGGGTTCCGGTTTGGAGGATATTGTAGCTTGAGTAACATTGGACATTACACCGAGTACAATGGAATAACAAGCATTGCATTGTACTTCATGGTGTTATTTGATCTTGCTCCTAAAACTGAATGACTCATATTATTACCGTTGTGATTGCCGTCACGCGTTCCCCGTTTGCATTATCAAATAATAGTTAAAAATTATATAATAGTTAAAAAAAACTAAAATACACGCTTTAATAAGATATACAACTAAAAAAGTAAAAATAATTGATACTGAATTTAAGATAAGAAAATGGAGTAAAATACATATATTTTATTGTTACAAAGCGTGAGGTGTTTACAACAATTACTTATCCTCCTGCACCCCACGCTTTGTAACAATAAAATATATGTATTTTACTCCACTTTCTTATCTTAAATTCAGTATCAATTATTTTTACTTTTTTAGTTGTATATCTTATTAAAGCGTGTATTTTAGTTTTTTTTAACTATTATATAATTGTTTTGACTAAAAAACATCCATCTACGGCTGTATTTCCAATCAATAACGCCATCTGTTGGTCAGTAGTAACATTTGACACTTGAAGAATACAAGAAGCTTATACCCAAATGGAGATTGCATTCCGTATATAAAAGTGAAGCACAAAAATTTTACCTTGAATGACGTCGCTGATGCCTGCTATCCTTTTCTTTAGCGTAACAATGAATGAACTTCACGTGAACTTCATTCATTGTCACTCTAAAGAAAAGGATAGCAGGCAACAGCGATTGCATTCAAGGTCAAATTTTTGTGCTTCAGTGTTTTATACGGAATACAATCTCCATTTGGGTATAAGCTTCTTGGAAGAATACAATGTTAACGCCATCTAGCGATGAATGTAGCAATGGTCATCAATTATAAGAATAATTAATCCTGGCGAATCTAATCAGGATAATTATATATTTTAATCGAATTATTGTATTGTCATCGGTCTTTGACAGGTGTGCAAAATTTGAACGAAATCTGGCCGTTTAAAGTGGGTCAAAATCGCGCCCAAAGAAGTCGGTTACAAACAAACATACAAACATACAAACATACAAACATACAAACATACAAACATACAAACATACAAGTGAAGCTAATATAAAGCGTGTAAAAACTAAAATACACGCTTTAATAAGATATACAACTAAAAAAGTAAAAATAATTGATACTGAATTTAAGATAAGAAAATGGAGTAAAATACATATATTTTATTGTTACAAAGCGTGGGGTGTTTACAACAATTACTTATCCTCCTGCACCCCACGCTTTGTAACAATAAAATATATGTATTTTACTCCATTTTCTTATCTTAAATTCAGTATCAATTATTTTTACTTTTTTAGTTGTATATCTTATTAAAGCGTGTATTTTAGTTTTTTTTAACTATTATATAATTGTTTTGACTAAAAACATCCATCTACGGCTGTATTTCCAATCAATAACGCCATCTGTTGGTCAGTAGTAACATTTGACACTTGAAGAATACAATGTTAACGCCATCTAGCGATGAACGTAGCAATGGTCATCAATTATAAGAATAATTAATCCTGGCGAATCTAATCAGGATAATTATATATTTTAATCGAATTATTGTATTGTCATCGGTCTTTGACAGGTGTGCAAAATTTGAACGAAATCTGGCCGTTTAAAGTGGGTCAA
Organism: Hyles euphorbiae; assembly: GCA_023078785.2. Classification (NCBI taxonomy): domain Eukaryota; kingdom Metazoa; phylum Arthropoda; class Insecta; order Lepidoptera; family Sphingidae; genus Hyles; species Hyles euphorbiae. The sequence continues at coordinate 11,644,571 of CM041034.1, read as the reverse complement.
AATCGCGCCCAAAGAAGTCGGTTACAAACAAACATACAAATATACAAACATACAAACATACAAGTGAAGCTAATATAAAGCGTGTAAAAACAGTCAATAAATAACAGTCTATGGACTATTTACTATGGACTTTTGCTAATGGTTAGGCCATAGTAGAAAATGGAAACGCAAGATGTGGTGAGTCTCACTGTGACCCTGTATGAGACTGTTTATTTCACTGTACAAAGATGCTTATATGTTAAGGTGATACATATGTACGTGATATTATCTAAATCATTTGACATTGACGTTTTGCTAAATCAGATCTGTTAATGTGCTTGCGTGAAGTTATGTTTGCCACAGACTTATTTGATTTTGGACTTATTTGAATTCTATGAACTTATTTTACTGCCTTGATGGCGTAGTTGTATGAGGGTTACAAAGCTGAGGTATCGGGTTCGAATCCCGGGTTGGTCAAAGTGATGTTGGATTTTTCTATTCATTATCAGCCCAGAATCAGGAATTTGTGCCCGATATGGCGATAGGCTCGCCACCTATCACATCGTGGTACGGAACATACAAGGCTAAATGTGAGTGTCCTGGCACCTCTGCCTACTCCTTCTGGGAAAAAGGCGTGAGTTTATGTATGTATGTACATTCTATTAAAATTGCAGATTGACAGAATTTTCGACATCGGCATTGCTTGCCATTTATAAAAAAGTGACCTGAACCGGAAATTACAAATATAAAATAATTTGTTGTATTTACATGAATTTAGGAAATAAATATATTGTGAATAATAAAAAAGATAATGCAGTATGATTTTTAATGATTAATTAGGTGTAAGTATATAACAAAAACTCCAGAACGCCTTTATCGGGATATAAATATTTGTATAAAATATAAGAATGTTACTGAATTAACACCTGCTAGAAATAGTTGAATATCTTTTAAATTCTTTAATAAATATTTTAAATATACAGGGTATATCAAGACCGTCATCGAAAACGAAGCCGGGTGGTAGTTTTAGTGGGTATAAGCACAATGCAACTAAATATAAATTCAATTAGTTTCGCAATTAGTATCGTAAACGAAAACATCGGCCTCAAAAACATAATTTAAATTTCATCTACTACATATTCAATAACAAACATCTAACGTATGTATTATATTTACATTAATGCCAATCTAGTCTATAAATATTTTATTATGTCATAAAAATATTATGGAAAAAGTATTGCGCAAAATAATCCATAAGGCCAACTAATAAAAACAAAGTGCAAGCAATTTAATGTATATGGACGCACGATATGATACTTAAGAGCGTATACACCTTGCGCGCAAAGTCAACTATAGGTATTTCTTCGTTAATTTCACGCACACATAAGCGACCAAAGCTGTGTGCGTAGAGCTGCCGCGTCGGCTCGCTACACAATCGGCTCAAACAACTTTGATCCGTGCGCTTCAAATATTCAACTGAAATGTAACTGTAATATAATATCATAAAAATATTTTATTTGCATTATAAGTAGACAAATATTACTGTGCAAGCAAAGAATAATACAAATTTAAATACTAATCATATTTCCGTTATTATTACATTGTTAAGTTGCATTCAAATCAGTGTTCAATCAGTAGACACTACGGACGTTTTATTAATCATTTCGTGTTCGAACACATAAATAGTTTTAGGGGCCTTACAACCCCTTACAATTACGAAATATATTTAATTTTATATTACAATACATAACATAATTAAGCCTCGGAAATACATCCCATTATATTACCTGAAACATAATTTATACTCACTACAAAATCATTGTAGGTAATAAAAATAATTAAATATTTTACTACCAAAGTACTAAGATGTGGTAATCGCAGTCCGCGCGTGGCTATTTTTACTACGTACGGCAAAAATCGACTGCAGCTAGGCCGGAGCGACGAGCGATACGTCCTCCCTCTAGAAGGCCTTGCGGCGCGGCGGTCTGATTTGATCCACGTCGGACAGCGTGTTTTATAGTGGTTTTTAAAATATTTGTAGAAAATATGAAAACTAATTTTGTTGAAATATAAAAATAGTAATTTATTGATAAGATGTTCTTCTATTATAATATGCAATTGCTATAAAAAATTATGTACGATAAGTTGGTGAAAAAAAATATGTTCTTGACGAGAGTTTCTGAATAATTTCGCATTGTTTAAATTTTTATTTTTCAGGAACTAAACACAAAAAGATTATTTTTCTCAGCAAAATCCCTCCAAAAGGGTCTTATTAGTCTGATAATATTTTTATTTTCATCTTATATTTAGTGGTTTCGGATATCTTAAGCTTCTAAATTGCCATTTAAAGCCTAAATAACGAAACTTGTGTTCAGTAATCCTTATGGTACTCACAAATTATCCATCAATCTATAATGTTTTCCACCAAAATCCCTAGATGACAACCTTTTCTAAAATTAGTAATAATTATTTTTCCTTTAAATTGTTTATTGGTGGCTATTAACTCATTTGAAAAGTCCTGTTTTTAAGCCAAAATGCGCGTGCAGGGTATAAACGCTCTTAAGAGATAGTTAAACATGAAATATTATATCTTATGCACATTTAATATTGGTACACGTTCAATGATCGTGATTTTAAAAATTGAAATTATTTAGATCTTTTCTGTATATGAAAAAATATTTATCTTTTTAAAAACTAAGAATCGCAACAGCCTCAGCAACTATAGAACATTTATCTCGTCGACAATTTCATTTCGCTTTAGTCCTTAGAAGCGTCAATAACACTGGTCAACATGAAAATTGCCCTTTACTTGAAACTGCTATAAATCTTTAGTATTCGACCCCCTTAATCTAAATATAGAACTTAAAATTAATAGTTAGCTCTTATTATTAATTTATGCTATATTTAAGATAATACCGGGTAACTTAGTGGATGTCACTTTATATTATGAGATTTCAAATAATTTTGTGAGAGTATCCGCGTTAATTTTATTATGATGCTTTCGTTTCATGTGTCTTATAGTATTAGCGTTTTATTTGTTTGTTAAAACGCGAAATTTTAAAAGTTATTTCTCATTTTCGACAAATTTCTGTTGCAAAAACTACAATTTGCAAAAACTACGGTTTGTTGGGTCTGCAAATGGGCTACACCAAGTGCTGGTGCTTCTTGTGTGGGTGGGATAGTCGGGCTAGATCGTTACATTACTTTAAAAAAGATTGGACTTGAAGACAAAGTCTGTGCCCTGGAGAAAATAACGTTAAATATCCTCCCCTAGTCGATCCTCATAAAAATTTTCTCCCTCCATCGCATATGAAATTGGGATTAATGAAGACCTTGGTTAATCCTCTCAACAAAGGTTGACCAACCTTTGAAGGTTGGTCCACCTTTTTTCGCACCCACTTTGCAAGTAAATGATTACTTGCGAAGTGAATTTCGACATCTATGCGGCGCCAAAATAAAAGGGGGAGTTTTCGTCGGACCTCAAATATGAGAGATTCTTAAGGACCAAAACTTTGATCCGATTTCACAGGGTATCGAAAAAGAGGCATGGGAATCTTTTAGAGCAGTAGTAGTTCATGATTTTTTGGGCAATAGGAGATTTGAAAATTACCACGAGCTTGTGAACAATCTTCTGCAAAAGTATCAGCAAATGGGTCGCAATATGTCCCCAAAAATTCACTTTCTTCATTCTCACCTCGATTTTTTCCTCCTAACTGCGGTGATATGACTGACGAACATGGTGAACGATTTCACCAAGACTTATTGACAATGGAAAAGAAATACAACGGCCGATAGAATGCGTCAATGCTAACGGACTACTGCTAGAACTTGGTTTAAGGTTTTCGTAAAGATAATTCCAAAAGGAAAACGAAAAAAAGGGAAATTATTGAATAGTAAAGGTTAAATACTTGGGAAATATTTTAAAATACTCAGTTTCATGTAAAAAGTTTATGAAAAAGTAAAGAAAATGTCTTTTTTAAAAAAGAATCGATTTATATTCTATGAAATTTTACTCTTACGTCATATATTTCGATACCAGCCATAATTTTAAAATAAGAGCTAACTTTCAAATTTGGTTTATATTTTCGTATTCAGTGACCCCAAATTAGTAAAATAATAAAGCATTTATTTTACAGATAAACAAAAAGTTAAATTTTGTAGACCAGTGTAATTTATTGGCCAGAACTGTATGGCATTCAATGGCTAGAATAATGGCTTCTGGCCGCTCGATACTCTAAGTTCTAACTGAAACAGTATCGCACTTAGCATTAGACGCCTCTTAGCCGCACCAAATCAATACATACATATACACTCATAATTATATATAAATACGTTGTGATATTATTTCGCAAATAGTACGTGTAAAAATCAACATGCAAGTTTATCCCTGTTAAACGTCGATTCATCGCAAGTTATATCAATTTTATTTAATAATTTGATAATAGCAAAGCATACGATTGAAATTACAGTCTCCAATATATGTACCTATACGGATTTGGTTCACGAAGCAGGATTATATTCAAATAAATTTAATTCAACACGATTTCCAGACCACAAACCCATCTTAACACATCAAGAAATCAATGAAAACCATTATACCACACCAGCATTTGGTATTCAATTTTCGTTTGTTCCAAATCGTAAAGCGATCGAGCAATCGTCTAACCGTGCTAGTTCGAAATATTTTCTGTTAGATTTACTTAAGCTGAAAGAACCTGTTTCACTTGGATCTTCGGCTAAGCCATTGAATTTCCTCCATAAAGCCCGGATTTATTTCTACTTTTCAGTTTTGTGTTATTCGCTCAAAGGCATTCGGACAAAGAGATCCAATACAGGTACTTACGCATCTACTGGGACCCGAAATTCTTTTGAGAATATTTTCCTTTTGAGTGTTCGATGGATATTGCTTATTTATTAAGCATAATTTGGTTGTTGTTGGGTGTTATTTATTTATTTATTTATTTATAATTCGGGTAATAAAATACTAATGTTGAATTTATACAATAATTTTGTTATAATAATACTCAATTTTGGACTAATATTATTAGAATGAGTTTAATTTTGTTTTTGTCATGTGAATGTACTTTTTATTGTGTTATGAAAAATATACTTGCATGCGTAGAATTATGCATGTATATTTAATAAATATTCGCATTAAATGATCGATTTAATGATGCAATGATGATTATTGTTATAAAAGAAATACTTACGGCAATCAATAGCAGGAATGCAAATGTCACTCGCATTTCTATAGAAGCCTTTCTTGCACACGCATTGTGGTTCGCAATAGGAATACGGCTTGTAACAAGTCGTTTGATTCTTTCCGACATCTTCACATTTCTCAGCTAAACAGTTTGGAGGACATGAATTCCATTCTTCATTGGGTCTCGTACACTTCACTGATGCTGCAATATCGAAATATTCCAATGTTGTAGTAGTCAATTATATTGATATAAGATAGGTTTAAACATGAATATTCATCATAAACGTATTAGTTTTGTGTATCAAAACGTCTATTGTTTAATTTCAATAGTTTCGTGCTAAACTTGCTTCAATACTGCTATGTATATTCAATTCAAAATGATAACTAATCATCATTTTATATAGAAGTGAATCTTTCTTTCTACAAATTTCGGTAACTTAAATTAATTACCTAGGTACTATAAACAATTACGAACTGATCTTTTTTAAAAAAAATCTTAAGTTAAATAACATTATTTTGAAATGCATAAAACATAAATAAAAGCACTGTACCAATTCAACATCTAAACCACACATGCCAACATTGCTTTGAAATTAATGGTGTTCTCTGGTTTTGCAACTGTCCATGATATGGTCGTAACGCTTACCATCAATAATCAAAACTAAAGGTACTTACGACACTCCGAAGCTAGAATGCATCTCGTATCATTCGGACTACGTCTTAGATGATTTGCTTTGCATATACATCCAGGTGGGCAAGGGTTTTGTGGGGCACAAGCAACTTTAGCCCTGGTGTCATCCGCCGGACAGTAATCAGATGGACAACCCACCTTACACCCGACAAATGTTTCATTCTTCGTGCATTGTTTGGCAGCTGTGAATTAAGAATGTTTACCATTTATCTATATCACAATGTAGTTCTAGAAATATGTGGTTTTTATCTACAGTTCTAAAATGACTCATAATACGCAAAATATATTACAATTTATTTGTCGTCTTCCTCAATGTTAAATAAACACTCGATTTTCGATCGAACGTTTAGGCCTATGTCTCCAATTGTTTTGATATTTATGTTGTACTTCCACAACCACTATTATATAGGTACCTATCTTTGAAATATCCATCTATATTAATTTCTTGGAAAAATATGGTAAACATTCTAAACACTAAATATATGTACATCATTTCTAGATATATAGCTAAGTAAGTACTTAGTAGTAGGGACCGTCCATTAATCACGTGAGGCTTGAATGGGGGGAGGGGTTGGACAGAAATCACGAAATATTACAAGGGGGAGGGGGTTCTAGTAAGATATCACGTGTATTTTTTGTTCAACACATAATTTTGATTAAACTGCTGCGAAATTACCTGGACATTCCTTTAGTAAGATACATTTTCCATCAGACAGCAGATAACCTGGTTTGCATTCGCAACCGTATGCCAGACATAATCTTGGGCATGGACTTGTGCCGCTTGGGTTTTCACAAGTAGGTGGACATGGGTTTGGGCATTTTTTGGCAACAGCATTAGGTTGACATTTCCCTAAAAATAAAATTGTATTACGACTATTTAGAAATTCCTTAGATTAAAAGGCCTTTTTACGCTTTTATCAAATTTAATATTATCTTCCTTACCACACTCCCTTGCTGGAACACAAATATCACTTCCATTCCTATAATAACCGTCTTTACATACGCACTGGGGTTTGCAATAAGAGTATGGTCTATCACAGTATGTTTGGTTCTTGCCAATGTCTTGACATCTCTCAGCCAAGCATTTAGGTGGGCAGGAGTTCCATTTTTCGTTGGGTCTTGTGCATTTGACTAGTGCTATAAGAGAAAATGATATGGGTAATAAATCTTCCGATTATTATTTCTTTGTACATAATATCATATGGTATATTTACGAAACAAAGCATTAACTTGATGTTTGTAACAGTTATATCAGTTACGAATCATGTAAGATTATTTAATGATCACCGTTAAAATATGAACTGTTCGGTCGTAAATATTATCATTGTTAGTTATTAACCAAATAGCACCTATAATATTAAAGTACAAAAATAAAACGTTTAGCTTCGATTGAAAATACTTTACAAGAACTTATATCCTATTAATATTTAATAAAGAAATACTTACGACACTCAGAAGCTAGTATACATTTATCGTCAGTCCGACTTAGTCTTAGATGGTTGGCTTTGCAGACGCAACCAGGCGGGCATGGGCGAATCGGATCGCAAATCACAATTGCTCTTGAATCATCCTTTGGACAATAATTATTAGGACAACCAACTTTGCAAGCGACGAATGTTTCATTCTTCGAGCATTTTTTGGCACCTATAACAGAGCGATGAGGATTTAAATCTTTTGTTAAATTTAGAATATAATTACCATTGTCTACAATTAGGGGTTCTTCTAAAAGTTAAACTTCTAAAATTCATATCGCTGTTCTTGTTCTACACTTCTTTATCTTCATTATATTTATTACCTGTAACTACATTTAGGCAGTAATCTGGTTTAAGCTATATATTATTTAATTTAGTTAGTAACCTGTTTTAAGTTATTAAAAAATCGTTATCGATATTGTCATCGGGCTGCGCAATTAAATGTTTATCATTAATTAGTAGTCAGCTTACCTGGACAGTCCTGGAATTTGATACACTTTCCTTCAGGAGACAAAACATAACCTGATTCACATTCACAACCATGTCGCAGACATGATTTATTGCAAGTTCGCTCCCCGCTCGGATTTTCACATGTTCTCGGACAGGGATTTGGGCATTCTTTGTAAACAGCATTACTTTGACATTTTACTGTAAAACATTCATTTTTAATTACATGAATAATAAATGAATACATCTAACAGTCACATACATAGTCCTGATCCCACACTAAGATCGAGTCTTGTGTTGTGGATATTAGGAAATACGATAGACTTTTCAGTCTCACAAACACCCAGACGCAAAAATACCTGTGGTTCACACAAATATTTGTTTCGGTGCAGGGATTGAACCCGCGGCTTCTCGTTTCACAGCCGGCGTCTAACCAACTGAGCCACAAAGGTTGCCAATTACATTGTAAAATAATCCGAAAATAAATACCTAGTCCAATAACTTTCTTAGCGTTTTATTTTATGAAACATGAAGAAACAATTAAAAACGTCGGTTCAATTTTATCGAATGACGAAAGATAATGATCGTCTGTCTCTACTTAATACTTGATCCAGATAGCATTGCTTTCAGCGTCGGATATAGTGAAGTTATTGTGCCGAATCAATAGAAAAAATCTGTCGTCCATACCGCAATCTTTCACTGGAACGCAAATGTCTCTTTCATTTCTGTAATGACCTTTCTTGCATACACACTGGGGCCTGCAATACGAGTTCGATTTATCACAAATGGTTTGGTTCTTGTTAATATCGTCGCATCTCTCTGCCAAGCATTTTGGACAAGAGTTCCATTCTTCGTTGGGTCTTGTGCAATTGACCGGAGCTGCAAACATTCAATAGATTATTCCCATACAACAACTTATTCCCATTAAATATGATAAATAAGTGGAGTTAAATCAATGATTTCAACTGTATGAACATTATGAGTCACCGTTGTAAAAAACTCTGCATTTTCAACATTAAAAAACCATCAACATTATTATTTGTGCATGTAAAATATTGTTTACTACGACTTACCAATTGTGTCAGATTAATTAATTTATTTTACTCAAAAGACTTTCTACTATTTAATATTTACAGGTTACACCGAATCATTAGAATTGAACATTTTATCATTATTAACATTAATTCATAATCACAACTACTTAGTACACACTACTAAGTATCACTATTACAAATTACAATCCTTTTTTCAATGCAATAAATGAGACGAGCATGCCGTACGCCTGATGGTAAGCGATACGACCGCTCATGAACAATAGCAAAACCAAACATCTATCATCTGAGATATAAGATGTTAAGGCTCAATATGTCCAGTAGTTAATCTGGTTACAATGTCCTTCAATACTTACGGCACTCTGAAGCTAAGATGCATCTGTCATCACTCCGACTCAACCTGAGATGGTTTGCTTTGCAGACACAACCAGGCGGGCAGGGATAGGGTAGAGAGCAAGCAATTATTGCTCTATTATCGTTCACTGGGCAGTAATTAGTTGGACATCCAGCTTTGCACGCCACAAAGGTTTCGTTCTTGGAACATTTTTTGGCAGCTGCAATGTAGTGAAAGGTATTTTACTCAAATTGATTGCTATATTAATTTATTGTCTTCTCAACTTTTGTCTTCTACTGTTGAGAGTTTTATTTCGGAAAGGCATCAATATTTTTGTTTTGTACTCGATTATCTTTCTTTTTTGATTTTTAATAGTGACCTACGTGATTCTTCACACGTTTATACGTATGCTGGTTTAATTGCGATATTTTCCTTCATCATAAAGCCCCAAATACGGGGAAAGTTTCTCGCCTCGAAGATACTATTATCGTAACGATATAAAAAATTTGCATCGTATAAATATTTGTCAGATAAATATTTGTCACGATCTAGGGCGGTTATGTCGTGCGATATTGACATAGGATTTTCGCTGTGAGAAACTCCGTCAGTGTGATTAGGGTATTCAAGTGCATGGTGATTATTGTCAAAAATATGCCCTGGGATTTGAGCCCGTGACCACCGTGAGCCTATAGGCAGCTGGATCTAGTCCACTTACTACTGATTCGCGACACTTAATACTTTGAATAATTAGATTACAGCAAATCCCATCAAAAACATCCTGTAAAAAATACCAAGTCTCGTAGCTCAGTTTTTCTACCGAAAAAGTTGTGAGTTCCATGTGATATCAAGTCTTCTCTGTATCTGTGATCTCAAGTAATTAAGGACCTTCTGTATAAAGTTTTCCTTTACGTTTTAAATAAATAGATCGACTTGGCCATCGCATGAAAACATAATGTATCGTACAATTATGTACATATAATGCTGCTGCTGCAGATAAAATATTCATTGGCAATATTGTCTACAAGTGTCGGAGTCAGCAATAAATTTAAATTCCACTAGAAGTTCCGAAATACTTCATAATACTTATGTTTTGTAGCATTGACGAACTTTGACTTTACTTGCTTTTACTACGCTAACACCATAATATAATGCACTATTGTAAAAATTTATTGACGTAAACGAGCCATAAGAACAATTTTAACTAAAGTACCTGGACACTCCTGGAAGTCGATACACTTTCCTTCGGGAGACAAAACAAAACCTGGTTTGCATTCGCAGCCATGTCGCACGCATGATTTATTGCAAGGTCTATCACCATTGGGATTTTCACATGTTCTTGGACAGGGACTTGGGCATTCCTTGTATTCGGCATTTAGTTGACATTTTACTGAAAAATAATCATCATATTAATTTATTGATTTAACGCTTTATTGTACATCAGATATCAAACAAAAAGTAAATAATTTACAACCGAAAACAGAACAGTTGGCGGTGGTCTCATCGCATAATGCAACTTCTGACAGACAACCATTTGGTGGATATAAGAGAGAAGGACGAAAGTTGAGGCAGCGTCAGGTGTACGAATAATATACCTACATATCCCATATGAATACATACTACGATATAAACTCACGCCTTTTTCCCAGAATAGGGTAGGTAGAGATGCCAGGACACCCACGTTTCACCTTGTATGTTCTGTCCCATGATGTGATAGGTGGCGAGCCTAACCCTATATTAGGCACAAATTCCGGACTTTGGGCTGATAATGAATAGAAAAATCCAATATCACTTTGCCCAACCCGGGTTTCGAACCCGAGACCTCAGCTTTATAACCGTACCTTAGAACAGCTACACTACCGAGGCAGACGGCCCATATTAATATACTTACATAAATAGGCAACTGTGGATAGTAAGTTACAATTTGCAATACTGGCTAGGCATCATACTTTATGTTTTCCGATTTGAAATATCACCTTCGAATTTTCTGGGACTGAAATTCGCGCCACGTATGGCGATAAACTCCTCATCTACTGCATATTGGATGGAAACAAACTACCTACTTCTAAATAAGCAGCCTAACTCTTCACGGATATAGGAACAAACATACGTATCTACGTAAACTACGATTTCATTGCGACGAGTATATTGTTTTTTTTTTTGGAATGTATGGCGAGACGAGCATGTCCTTCACCAGATGGTGAGTGACACGACCGCTCATGGACAGTAGCAAAACCAAACAACATCTTGAATTACAAAGCAATGCTTGGCATTCCACTGCGCTCGCCATCCTGAGATCTAAGATATTAAGTCTCAATATTTCCTGTAGTTACTCTGGTTATAGTGTACTTCCAACCGGAATACACCAGTAAATTCACAATGCTATTTGGCGGAAGCAATAAATTTTGGGGTGGTACCTACCCAGGCGGCGTATGAGAGACCTACCAATAATATTTCTTATATATATTGTCCTTACCGCATTCTTTCGCAGGAATACAAATATCACTTTCATTTCTATAATATCCTTTCTTGCATACACACTGGGGTCTACAATACGAGTACGGTTTATCACAACTGGTTTCGTTCTTGTTGATATCTTCACATCTATCTGCTAGGCAGTTTGATGGACACGAGTTCCATTCTTCGTTGGGTCTTCTGCAGTGGTGAGGGGCTAAAAATAGACAATAGACATAAATGAAATATTTAGAAATGGTGTAAACTGGGGGTAGGTCCCTCATATGTAAGAGGCCATCTGGCTGGGTACCACCGCAATGTCTAGTTCTTCCGCCAAACAGCAGTTTAAATGACCTGTTGTGTTTTGGATTGAAGGACATTGTAGCCAGAGTAACTACTGGACATATTTAGACTTTACATCTTATGTCTCCGGATGGCGAGCGCAGTGGAATGCCAAGCTTTGCTTTATAATTCAAGGTGTTTGGTTTTGCTATTGTTCATGTGCGGTCGTATCGCTTACTATAAGGCGTACAGCATGCTCGTGTCACCATTCATTGCATTAAAAAACAACATATATTTGATTGAATAGTACTTACGACATTCTGAAGCCAACACGCATCTGTTATTTTTCTGGCTCAACCTGAGATGATTTGCCTTGCATATACATCCTGATTCGCACGGATAAGGTGGGTCACAAGCTATAATGCCTCTGATATCGTTCTCTGGACAAAAATTTTCTGGACACTCAGCATTACATGCGGCAAAGGTTTCGTTCTTATTGCATTTTCTTGCACCTGTGTGGAAGCGAATTTATTTGTAATTTCTGGGAAATCTCATTGGTAGTTTCAACTAGTATTAATCAATATTTGTTCATGATAGTTCGGTCAAAATATACGTCTCAAGTAACAAAAACAAGTAAGAAAACAAGTATTCTTGTTCATTCGTCACTATTTATTCATATAAACAAAGAGCCGAAATTAATTGTATTAGTTACCTGGACATTCTTGGAGCGTGATACATTTTCCATTATGTAAAAAATAACCCGGTTTACACTCGCAGCCATATTCGTTGCATGGTGATCTACAGGGTTGGATGCCGCTGGGATATTTGCAAGTACCCGGACAAGGGTTGGGGCATTTTTTGTAAACAGAATTTTTTTGGCATTTCTCTGAAAATACGAATTCATTATTATTACAAAATCAACTAAAAATGAAAAGTATGTTTTGTTAGAAGATGATGCAGGCCCATGTATTACAAAGTCATGCAGTATAGTTTATAATGTTAAAGTAATTAAACAAGAAATAATTTAGGCTCTGTAAAGTTAGTAGAGATATAAGAAAGATGCTGAAGCATGCAAGGCTGATTTCATTGAAGTCAATAATTATTGCTCTCACGGTTTTTAAGAAATTCCTCATACGTTGTTTATCCAACTATCGAGATTCGAAGATTCAGTTGGTTGCTAACATTGTTGCTTGGTAGTACACCACGAATACTCCCAAATTCCTAAATCTGAAATTGGATATAGAAATTAATAAAATAATTTCCACTGATAAATTACCTGGACAGTCCTTTGGCAATATACATCTTCCGCTAGGCGATAGAACGTATCCTTGGTTGCATTCGCAGCCATATTCAACGTATTCTTTGGTGCATGCTGATTTCTTCTTTGGGTTTTTACAAGTCGTTGGACACGGATTCGGATTTCTTACGTATGTTGCGTTTGCGTCACCATTGCATGAAGATACCTCTGTAAATACATTTTTATTAAAATCAATGTCGAAAACAACATCATCTTCGTATGTAATAAACCTCTTATAATATATATACAATGCAGAGCCTCAATTGGAAAGTTGAAACTAAATTCTTAAGTAGTTTAGATAATTAATTAAAAGTTTTTGTGCTGTTTTTATGAGTGTAAGGGTTTGTTATAGCCGATGATATAAAGAATCGGATAAAGAGCTATTTTATTTTTGGCGAAACTGTAATATTTCATCTTATTTATTTTTACGCCTTTCGCCATGTATGTTCCGTCCCACAATTTGATAGGTGTCGAGCTGATCACCATATCGGGCACAATTTCCTGCCTCTGGGCTGAAAGTGAATAGAAAAATCCAATATCACTTAGCTCAACCCGGGATTCAAACCCGAGACCTCAGCTTTGTAACCATACCCTAGTACAACTACGCCACTGAGGCAGTACTTTATTTTTAGGACAGAATACCTAATACTGTATACAAAGAAGACATCAATAAAATTGGAAAGGAATAGAATGTAAAATGCAGATACCCTTGAAAGCTGGTCAAAGACTAGAAACGGGCTGTTTTTTTTATGATAATATGATTGTGTTTATAAAAGTATGATAGGATTTCATTTCTAGACAAATACCTTTAAGCATACAAACGCCTTTTGTGACTAACTTTTAATTATTTTTGTATTGTTTTATAGGACTGGCAAACGAACAAACAGGTCACCAGATGGTAATTGATCACTGCGCCATGAAACTCGACAACGTCTGGATATAGATGTGAGCGGGAAGAAAGAGGACGGAAAGAGAAAATGAGTACTGGGCATTAATGGCTTCAATATTCTCTTCAATATAATTTAAATTAAAGCTCAATATACATAGGTGAAGAACGTATTACTTTTGTTTGTTTTGTGCAGCTATGACCCGCCGCAGTATTGGCATACAATAGTTTAAGATATACTCGTATAGAGATTACAATAAAATAATAATATATTATTGTGTTATCACTACATAGTATAAAACAAAGTCGCTTTCTCTGTCCCTATGTCCCTATGTCCTTTTGTATGCTTAAATCTTTAAAATTACGCAACGGATTTTGATGCGGTTTTTTTAAATAGATAGAGTCATTTAAGAGGAAGGTTTATGTGTATAATACGTGCATATTATTGTAGAGAAATCTATATGCACCCGGACGAAGCTGGGCCGGGCTGCTAGTTCTAAATATAATATGAATGTATATATATGGATTGACTGCCCCGGTGGCGCAGATGTACTACGGTATGATTGCAAAGCTGAGGTCTCGGGTTCGTATCGGGACGGGCAAAGTGATATTGTATTTTTACATTCAATATCAGCTTGGAGTCAGGAATTTGGACACACAAGGTAAAACGTGTATGGTCTGGTAGTATTTCTGCCTACCCCTTCTGGGAAACTGGGAAATTTATGTGTGTATATGTGGAATAATTATAAAGATGTTATTTTTAAATTTGTGCTTTTTATTTAGACTTTATTGCTTCAACTGGATTTAAATTAAGAAATCCACTCTTTCGTATTCAACTTTTAGGGTTCATTTAATATTCTTCTTGAGTTTTTGAAAGTGTTCTTGAAAAAACGTTGCTTTGTATCAAGTGTAATAATATTATGAGGGTAGAATAAAAACACTTTTATACATCGAAAGTTTTTATTTACCATAAGTTTTTACCCAACTCGTATTAATGTTCATAATAAAAATTTGAAGTAACATCAATAAATGAATATTTCCAACTGTCACACACATAGTCCTGACTCCAAACTAAGATCGAGTCTTGTGTCGTGAATATCAGCAACTACGAAAGACTTTTTGGTCTCATAAACGACTAGACCCGAAACAAATGCCTGTGGATCACAATATAAATATTATTATATACACCAAGATTCCGTGTCGGGATCGAACCCGCGGCCTCTCGTTCCTAGCCGGTGTCTAACCAACTGCGCCACGGAAGCTGAATTACCTTCATTTGTAAAATATAAGCAAAGATGTTAAAGTTTTACAAAAAATAAAAAAGTGATGTACTTAATTTTTTTACTAAAACCGCTTACAATAGAATTTGATTACAAAAAACTTTATGCATAATTGTTCTTAGGAGTACTAGGATCAAGCAGATTCCTCCGGCGCTGTGTGTCATTGTAGGTGCCGATGCTGTGGCCCAGGTCGCTCCTGGCCAAAATGGACTGGGGCTCCCGTGACCCTGGATCACTTCTGAACCGGTTGCTGATGACGTCGAGACAGACGCGCCATCTAGATGGTAAATTGTGGTTTATTTTTTGTTTCTTTTTATTTTTATTCTTCTTAATTTTATATAACATGCATTAAGACTCTTACGCACTATTCTGGCGGCATTGCCGACGGGCTCATGGCCAGGCAAGCGACACTTAGCGCAAAGCATAATTTTAGTTTTGACAACCAATAAGAATGCTAGTAAGGGCCAGCGTAGACCGGGACGGCATGGCAAGGGATTCAATATTTACCAAAAGATATTCAAACTTATCCGGGAATACGACATAAATGTTTTAAATTTATGCCGGAGCCCATGTCATGCTCTATGGATAGACATTGAAGACGTCAATATCAGTAATGCAATTTGGATGCATTCAAATTGCATTGCTGATATTGTTCATTGAGAAGTAATTTAAACATAAATACGTGAAGTATCTGTTATTTTCTTTTAGCTGAAAATATTCCCAGTGTAACACAAGTCATTTTGGCAATTTGCAATAGCAAATATTTTAGTCTTTGTTCTTCATGCACGGTTTTCTACTCAGAGTTGTTTAAATAAGTAGTGAACTTTATTTTATACGAATGTGTGTTAGCTTCCAAATCTTTGAATTTTCTTGATGAATGTAGTGCTTTTGGTATGAATAGAACACACATTATACTTCACGAGGTGTAGATTACGTACTCAACGGTTAAGGTGTTCATTCGGCTCCGACCGGAAATCGAATGCCCGCCAACCTCATACGCGCACACTATACACAACAATCACCACCAATTTCAGCTATTAAAACCAACGCAATTAAGACTTTGTTTTTGTGATTTTGTGGTTGTCATGCTGATTGTCAATCAGCGAAACTAATTAATTCCATTAAACATATTATCGAAATAATTGAAACCTTGGGAAGTTAAAAACTTAAAAAAATAAACCAAACCGCGATAAAATCAGTAAAAATAGTTTTTTAAACATAGTAATTATTATGTTCACATAATTATGGATACATATTTTATTATTCAGCTGGCAAGAGCACGCGGTCGCCCAGATAATTATAATGAACTGCAATATGATGTAAGTATACTTTTATCTTAGTAAAATTTTCATAATTTCATACGTCGATCGACAATAGAACTATACAACCAATAATTCATATAAATCCATTTAACTACTACTTCATGCCATTAACATAAAAAAAACACTTCAAAAGAATAAATGCATGAAGGTCTGAAATTGTTCAAGGGTCACCCTGACGTTTCAATGTAAAAGATAATATTTATCAACACACATTGTGTGTTCAAACAAAATGCTTTGAAGAAAAATGAACAATGCACATATGTTGTGTTATTACAAGTGGATATAACGTATTTAAAAAAAATAAAGATTTTTTTGTACGATTTCAACCTCGGTACTCGTAGGTTTTTTTTATTTAACATATGATTGGGCATGGTAAAATTGCTGTAATAGATTGCTTGAAATCTTGTAAACTAAAAGTCAATATCAAAAAATGATGTAATTCACTAAAGATTTCCGGTCTTATTTTTATAAACCTATTTCAGTTAATAATTGTTTTGTCTTCTTCGCTCTAACTGAATTCAAAAGTAGTTAGAAAGAGACAAAACAGTCGATAACTAAAATAAGTTTATAAAGTGTTTATGAATCCTTATTCACGTACCTTTCGTAAATATCTCATCAATAAACTTTGCATAATCTCTGAACTGAGATCATGATATGATGCTGTATTCTGATGATGCTCGATTTTCAGTCTTACGGTAATAAAGATTTATCATGCTTCTAACATTCTTTTAACATCTAATTACCGTTTAATTTTACTAACTTTAAAGGTGGTGATCCTTATTAGTCATTATGTAATAAATACCCATATAACTTAAAACTACTCATTTTGTTAAAAATGTTTTTAAATAAGAGTATTTTTTCACAATTTTTTTCACCTGCTATAAAAATCTTAATGACTTGAAAACACCATTTTTATAGCCTCCGTGACAAACGGTTATCATTTATGAAACAGCCGACGACTGAATGACAAACAATGCCAAATTGTAGTATACATAAATGTTTGCATTACAATTTTTTTCTTATATAATTATGCTGTTGACTCTAGTCGCTTTCGCATTTTTTTTACGAATCCTTAGAATATTGGTGCTATTCCTAGCATGGTAAAGCACACTTTATGTATTTTTTCCAATAAGATAAATAATGTTTTTTTATGAAACAATTAACCAAAAATCCGGACCAATTTTAACGAAATTCGGTATGAAGGTAGCTTACACCATTGATTACCACACAGATTATTTTTTAATCCGACAAAATGTAACGTTCCCGTGGGATGTGCAAGAAATTGAAATATATTCGAAACTCTTTCACACCCAAAGAAATAGGAAAGGAAGTTTAAAGTACGGCAGTAAAGCAGAATAGCTTCTGTTTCTAAAGTGGATTGAATTCAAATAATAAGATATACAACTAAAAAAGTAAAAATAATTGATACTGAATTTAAGATAAGAAAATGGAGTAAAATACATATATTTTATTGTTACAAAGCGTGGGGTGTTTACAACAATTACTTATCCTCCTGCACCCCACGCTTTGTAACAATAAAATATATGTATTTTACTCCATTTTCTTATCTTAAATTCAGTATCAATTATTTTTACTTTTTTAGTTGTATATCTTATTAAAGCGTGTATTTTAGTTTTTTTTAACTATTATATAATTGTTTTGACTAAAAACATCCATCTACGGCTGTATTTCCAATCAATAACGCCATCTGTTGGTCAGTAGTAACATTTGACACTTGAAGAATACAAGAAGCTTATACCCAAATGGAGATTGCATTCCGTATATAAAAGTGAAGCACAAAAAATTTACCTTGAATGACGTCGCTGATGCCTGCTATCCTTTTCTTTAGCGTAACAATGAATGAACTTCACGTGAACTTCATTTATTGTCACTCTAAAGAAAAGGATAGCAGGCAACAGCGATTGCATTCAAGGTCAAATTTTTGTGCTTCAGTGTTTTATACGGAATGCAATCTCCATTAGGGTATAAGCTTCTTGGAAGAATACAATGTTAACGCCATCTAGCGATGAATGTAGCAATGGTCATCAATTATAAGAATAATTAATCCTGGCGAATCTAATCAGGATAATTATATATTTTAATCGAATTATTGTATTGTCATCGGTCTTTGACAGGTGTGCAAAATTTGAACGAAATCTGGCCGTTTAAAGTGGGTCAAAATCGCGCCCAAAGAAGTCGGTTACAAACAAACATACAAACATACAAGTGAAGCTAATATAAAGCGTGTAAAAACATCTGCACCCGGGTGAAGCCGGGCCGGACCGTTAGTATAAATATAAATGTAGACGGAAAAAAGATAATTTTAAATATTAAGCTTCAAATACTTATATTTCGGAACACATATGAATCCGACATTAAAAAAACATAAACTACAAACATAAAATACAGGCGCATAATTTGAATAGAGATTATGTTACTGGAGCAAGCGTTCTGTTTCCCGCAGCCAAACTTCATTAGAAGTTAGAGCAGTGAAGACGACAATTAAAGCACCCCTGCAGGTAGTAATTATTTGTGTTTCTATTTGTTAAGAACGAAATTCCGGTGAAACTAAATATTGTTATGTTATGACTAACATAAATTAAATAAAAGTAACGTAAAATGGAATTACTCGCGTTCTTTTTAAAGAGTGGATTTTCAACCTCATTTGAACATAAATTATAAATTTTTTAATCAATTTTGAATTAAAGGGTTATCGATCTATTTGCGTTGTATCATTCATATTATTTTTTAACTACCTGAATATGTAAAAGTTTTCGAGATACCGAACAATTCTGCAGAAATATTTATGCAATTTTTGGGATAAAAATCTAAGTCATCATTAGATACAAATTATTTTGTCTTGCCCATGATTTTTAAAATTTAACAGCATAAAAATTTGAGAGCAATAACCAACAATTCTAATAAGAAACTGTATCCGCAATCTGCATAATACTTTCAGCGATACGTATCTACGTTGTACAGTGATTGATTCAAGCGACGCAGTTTGAAACACGCCCGGTCGCCATCATCAATCATTTTATCAACAGACCACTGCAAACGGGTAAACTACCATTAATTACTAGGGTATATTGCACCCATTACTTGAAAGCCATTTTAATGGCTTACGCGAATATAACCCAAAAATGTTGTATCATTACGTAATTGCGTATAATAATGTAATAATTATGCAGACATTATGTGGTGTGTCTTTATGGAAATGTTTACTTGTCAGACTATTAAATATTTTAATGACGCGTTATTACAGTAGCTTCAAATTATTGCGACGAAAAATAGTGCTATCACGTGACAACTATTTTACTTATAATAATTTATTTGGAAATGTTTAATAGCATTTTTTTAAACCGGGCCTTTAAAAAAATGCTATGTTATAAATTACAAATATCACGGTATGGGACTGAGTGAGAGTTGGCAGATTCTACATACATTATCTAAATAGCGATGAAGCGGCATTAAAACACAGTTTTAAAGGATCCGTGCTGCAACGCATAATCAACAAAATCAAGTTATATCCCGCGTCAGGGCAACGCGTATGCTCTCCTTTTTACCAGCACTTAAATTTAAGCGCAAATGACATGCTTTATAATGCCATATGAAAGATTTAAACATTTTAAACGAGAGTGGTTCAACTCGGCTAAATTCAGGTCAGTTTTAATCACGAAATATAAATTAACTACTGAAGTAAAAGTTAAATTAAATTTGCATTTTTTAACAGTAAGTTTTATCAATAGAACAGGATCATTCAATACCTAACTATGAATCCTAGGTCAAAAACTGCGATAGTACAGACTAATGTAAACATTGTTTTAAGAAAACCTATACAAAAAATATTCGAAAACGAATTATTAAATAATTCAAATAACAATTTGTCTTTACAATTAAATCACTAAAGTTATTATTTAAATACCCACATATTTAGCAAAATAATTCCTAATTATTACTTTTTCTTATTATAACAGATAATACCGGACCTGCAACAGCGCTGGTTCTTACGTCTCCGAGGGCCGAACTCGCAAGCGCCAAAACTACGATCCACACCAACAACATTTTGAATACTGAACGGCTAATATCATTCACGTCAATATATATGAGTACGACGAGACCCGTTTTGTATAAACAAAACGTGTTTGTATGATAACATAGAAACAGCTGTGTATGGTATGTATATAACACTAATATTTTATTGTTTTCTTTAAAAATCACCGTCAATATTTGCGTTCGCCAGTGAGTCAACTGATCTGTTCGTGTAATTAATAATGCAACTGATATTTATGATTTAAAGATATATAATTATTTTTTTAAGATATATAATTTAAAGTAACTTCTTTTTTATTGTCTTTTAAGAATTTTGTAAATGTGTGTATGGATAACTATTTTAAGCGACCAAAGTATTGTGGACTAATACAGATGAAGGCATTTGTTTTTATTGGTTGACATAAATATTATATAGACAGCGCGACGAGTGCATAAACTGTTCCGACGTAAGTGGTGCGACGCACCAGTGCATCTACAGTCGAATTTTACTAAAATAAGTCGTCGGTCACAACGATTTTCGAAATGCTTGCTTGTCTTGGCAGAAAGTTTAGTAAAAAAAAAGAAAAATTCGTAGTAACATTCTTGTCACCGTTAAGACAAAATCTATTACATTAAGTTAATTTAATATTTACTTTAGCGCGATTTGCACGGCCATTTTGATGCTTCGAATGTACTAAAGAGAATCCTTAGGCTGATTTTAGAGTCACGCTGACCGCGCGCTGACCGTCGGCGCTGAAAGTTGAAGTGTATGAGCTTCTAAGGAGCGTTTTAGAACAACGCGTCGTTGTCAGCGCTGATCCCCGTCCGTCAGCTGCGCGCTGAGCTTGTGTTTACATTAATGTTTTTATTCACATTTACAGATTTGGGAATCAAACCAAGAAAATAGTTGACGGTGATATACCAATCGACTAACGGCCGATGCCAATAATCAATCGAAAAAATTAGATTGAAGTCAATCTGTTTTGTTGTCAATTGTTTTCTACTTTTCGATTGGTCTCCTGTCATGTTGCCATAGTTTATTCACTACTGAGGTTGATTATTGGCAATATAGTATCAGAAAAACGATTGAGCTGTCAATCTAAAACGGCAATGCCAATAAACCAGCATAGCTTGTATTTACAATACCTAATTAAGGAGATAATTGTCGACCAATAACAAATCTTATCATTTGTTGACTCGTAAAATAAATAGACACATCGGTCTAACTTTTGACCCCACATGTTCGAGATAAATAATTGAGTGTTATCCTCAATTATTAGAACATTTTGTTTCGTTGCTAGGAAACCTAGGGCCTTTCATTTCTTTACCGGTTTCTGAAACGATTGCGGCATTTTATTTTACATCACCATCAATTTCAGCTACAGAACGTCCGGTAACAAATATTATCATCAACCCGTTGCAGTCCACTGCTGGACATAGGCCTCTCCCAAGGAGAGAGAGAGAGAGAGATACCACAGAGCCCGGTCTGCTGCTTTATGCATCTAGCCGCTGCCGGCCCTCTTGTACAAGTCGTCCCGCCATCTAGTATTATCTATCTATTCCAAATATACTAGCTTTTAAATCAATGCCGACCTAAAATGCATGACCAATATTACGTTTTAATCTACACTTCATTATTTTTGCAGTATGTTTAAAATATTCAGAGTGTAATCCAGCGGTAATATCTACAGTAAACTAACTTCACGCACAATCTAGTTCACTAGAGAACTAATTTAGTAATTTCCTCTAGCCCAACTTCGCACTAGCCCGTGTGGACCTACTATGTTGCTTCAAACATAATCTGAATTTACACCTTTCGCCACGGGGATTATCCATTTTTTGTTGGCAATATTTCGATATATTGTTCTGTCAAAGTGTCAATGTGTTTTCTCGGAGTTGCTTTACTGAATATAATAATATGTTTATTTATTGACATACTGGTTGGGTGTTTGGGGATTATAAATATTCTAGTTTCTACGAGGGAAATATGTAGCACGTGGAAGCTTAAGATTTAATACCTACAGGATTTATTTATGCTGTTGAAACAACTTTAAGGAAGTATTCATAATGATCAACGCTAAGGCCGATAATTATTTAATTGTTTTTTTTTTTCTATATAATCGAAATACACGTTATGTTAATGTTTATTCGGATTGTAACTAGTTTTGCGAAAAATAAAATAATATTTCAAGTTTACAGACCGGCTCTTGATCACCGAACTGGTACCTATTAATAAAATACTATTTAATACACTAATACATTAAAATGCAAGCAATACGTTTTATTAGCCACTTTCGACCTTATTAAATATACACAGATACCATTTTCACGTGACCCAATAAAACTACGGCATCCACCGTAAATCCAGCAATGAGCCATTAAGCAACCCGGCATAGAATTTTATATTATTCGACGTTTCTGTAATTTCGTAGGATGTAATGTTCACATGGGACCACACAAAGAGATATTAAATTTAAAAATGTACGAAAGCGAGATTGCGCAGTGAGAAGTATGCATACTGAAAATGTTTGCTGAATCCCGCCTTCAAAGGGGTAGGAAGAACTGTGGGAATAAGTGGATATATTAAATTTCGGTTGAAATATTACCTCGCCACCTGTTTCGGTACGAAACTCTATCTTTTCTTTTATGTTCTTATCACGTACGTAGGTGTGTTAACGCTCATATAAATTTTATATTCAATGCAATATATGTGTTTGTTTATAGTTATATAAAATTCATCAAGTTTTGTAATAAAAAAGTATTCGTTTGTTATTACGGACTTTTTTAATGTTTAATGCTTGAATACTAATTTTCATATATCAAAGGTGTGTGTTTGTATATTTAATTCCAACTTTCTATAAAAATATAATATAAATATGAGATATAAGAATATTAAGATTACTTATTTGGTTGGTCTCATTTCTTTGTGTATATTTTAAAATTGAGTAGCACAGTTGGTATTCCAAAGCTTTTGGCTTTACTTGCTTGGATATAAGGCGAGTTCTTTATTTCCCGGAGGCCATTTGTTAATCTTAAGTCCTCAATATTTACAGAAGTTTCGGTTAATTTAAATTAAATAAAATACAGAATTATTTAAGAATATAATGAGTCTAGTGAAATTTTCTAGTGCATTCAAAACTACCTTGTCTACACATACACCACAAATATATTATACCGAGTGATCACATGCTGGATTTAAAAAGACCAATAAGATTCATGACTGCCCCGCGCCGTTTTATCTTCGGTACGATTACAACTTTGAGGTCTCGGGTTCAAATCCTAGGTCTGGCAAAGTGAAATTGTATTTTTCTATTCATTATCGGCTCGGAGTCAGAAATATGTGCACGATATTACGTTAAGTTCACCCTCTATCACATCGTGGGATGGAACGCAAAGCGAAACATGAGTGTACTGGCCGCACCTCTGTCTACCCCTTCTGGGGAAAAGGCGCGAGTTTAAGTATGAATGTACTATGTATGAAATAAGTTTCTCGCAGAATTATTTTCGCTGACAGACGTTTCCATCTTTACATTTCTTGATTAAAGCCGCTTTGGATTCCTCTGTCTGAGTAAACGATGCTGTCCCGTTGGGAGTCGCCGGTTTTTGAGTCTTAAATAAGGAAAACTTTAAGGAAATGAGTCCTAAGGCAAACAGTTTCAGTAATTCTACCTAGAATTTAGTAAAAAATATCTCTTTATTGGGTCTTCAATTTGGCTACGTATTATTTTATATAATAACTAACAGTAACTACTTATTTTTTATCCCGGGTGGTAGTGTTGGTTAAAAAACTGCACGTGAAATGAGAAGCTGCGTACTGGATTTCCACACACAAACAACAAAGTTAATGTTTGTGAGCCTCAATTAAATTTTAGTTATCTAATCGCTTACAAATGGACCACTCTTTATTGATTTAAGTTTTGGTAATATTGAATATTGATTGAATAATATTAAAATTCAACAAATAATTTTGTAATGATTATTATGTTTGTACCAACGTTATGTAAATAGTTTTGATAACTTATCATTATTATTATACTAATGGTACATAATAATTCAAATAAGCATTGTGCAGACTGATTTGTCTTACTAGGGCCGTATGAATCACAGTCTAAGAAGGTTGGTTTTTATCAGCAACCAATAATTGGAAGTAAGAAACCGAAATTAAGCTCAGTCATCGTCATTATAAGCTTACTCGACGTCATTCATTACCTAAGCTTAGCAGTAGGTAATGGTGATTATAATAATGTCTCGTAATCACAAATCAGGTAAATTTATGAGCATATTTTCGCTTAATGGATATCTTGTGTTTGCTGAGAAAAAGACGATTAATTTACACAAATAAAGTCTTAGTAAACTTTAGGTTGATGAGATCCTTGGGGGAGGCCTATGCTCAGCAGTGGACTTCCTGTGGCGGAGATGATGAAGAAACATTAGGTGGTTTCATTTTTATTGCCATTTATTCTAAATACACACTTTTATATCCATGAAATGAAAAGTTCATGGAGTTGCCTCTATAAACTCAATGAATTGATGACATCCTATTCTTAGTGAGGGGAATGTAACTGCAGGTAGATATATTTATAATTGCGACAGGACGTCGAACTGTAGGTAGAACTCACTAAATACAGTATCTTCCTCTATTATTTATTGACCTATAAATGTTTTTACTTCGGAATATTCTTACGCATATTGATGACATAGGTTCACCGAAACCTTCTTCTATTTTCTGTAGCTCTAGTACTTTTTGTGCTCTGAGAAGTGTGCATATTGATGACATAGGTTTAACGAAACCTCCTTCCATTTTTTGTCGCCCTAGTACTCTTTGTATTACGCATATTGATGACATAGGTTTATCGAAACCTCCTTCCATTTTTTATCGCCCTAGTACTTTTTGTGCTCTGAGAAGTATTACGCATATTGATGACATAGGTTTAACGAAACCTCCTTCCATTTTCTGTCGCCCTAGTACTTTTGTGCTCTGAGAAGTATTACGCATATTGATGACATAGGTTTAACGAAACCTCCTTCCATTTTTTGTCGCCCTAGTACTCTTTGTATTACGTATATTGATGACATAGGTTTATCGAAATCTCCTTCCATTTTTTGTCGCCCTAGTACTTTTTGTGCTCTGAGAAGTATTACGCATATTGATGACATAGGTTTAACGAAACCTCCTTCCATTTTCTGTCGCCCTAGTACTTTTGTGCTCTGAGAAGTATTACGCATATTGATGACATAGGTTTAACGAAACCTCCTTCCATTTTTTGTCGCCCTAGTACTCTTTGTATTACGCATATTGATGACATAGGTTTATCGAAACCTCCTTCCATTTTCTGTCGCCCTAGTACTTTTGTGCTCTGAGAAGTATTACGCATATTGATGACATATGTTTAACGAAACCTCCTTCCATTTTCTGTCGCCCTAGTACTTTTTGTGTCCTGAGAAATATTAAGCATATTGATGAAATAGGTTCTACGAAACCTCCTTCCATTTCTATCGCCCTAGTAATTTTTGTGCTCT
Source organism: Hyles euphorbiae (assembly GCA_023078785.2). Taxonomy (NCBI): domain Eukaryota; kingdom Metazoa; phylum Arthropoda; class Insecta; order Lepidoptera; family Sphingidae; genus Hyles; species Hyles euphorbiae. The sequence goes on along the minus strand of CM041034.1, from coordinate 11,618,323 downwards.
GAGAAATATTGTGCATATTTGTGACATAGGTTTAACGAAACCTCCTTCCACTTTCTGCCGTCCTAGTACTTTTTGTCCTCTGATAATTTATTTTATGTACAACTGAAGGTACCCAAAAAAAAGACAATACCAGATAATAAAAATTAATTTATTCAAAGAAATTATATTAAAAATCTAATTTATATTAACTATACAATTTTGAACATTAATCAAAGTATTTTTATACAAGATATACAATATAGGTAACATTTGGCTCCCGCAAACACGCGGAACAATGTGGGCTGAAAGTTTGGCACGCCACATTATGAGCCAGATGGAAAAAGACGTGAGCAGTTTAGTATTATTCTAGAGGGCTAAACAAAATAATAAAAAATACTTTTTCAGTAAAAAAATAATTGATTAATTATTTATCAACGATAAATAAGTACTGAATAAAATAACATACTGAATGGTCATTATATCAAATAAAATAAAAATAAAAATTCATTAAATGCTATTCAATTATTTTTGTGGTTCTACATAGCGACAGTCAATTAGTATCTTTAATGACATAAAAATAAAACACAATTAAGTAGGATAAATACTGCATACTCCATTATTGCGATGCATGCATGGGCTTAAATTATCAAGTCTTGTTAGCACACTTATGGAACTAATGGACGATTTTTCCCAGTGAACAGTCTTAGTATCACAATCATTAAGTCACTTTCATCCACTTATATGTAAAAATATAATTATATTCAATTCAGACAATTTATATAGTAAAAGAAAAGTGTCAGTACTCAAACCTACAGGCATACAGGTTTTTATAAAGTTATTTTTATTATTTTGTTCAGCGTTTCAATACTTATATACAATTTAAAAGTAACTGGCACAAAATTCGTACATAAATTGCAGATATAAAATTTCATTATTCTCCTACAGAACACATCTGTATTATGCATCATTAATCGACAAAACACTTTGTCGTATTAATAAAATATATTAATATATCAAAATATATTCGTTATTACCATTTTATTTATTTGTTATGGGCAAAAGAGGCACACATTCATTCTCTCAAATTTATTACAAAAAGTAGTGGATATTATGGTTAATAAGTAACGGAAAAATGAAAGTTTAGCATTTAAAAGAACAGATAAGTAAATAGATTGGTTTTTGGAGTAATAAAAGTCAAGATATGCAAAACCATATTCCCAGGTCTGGAATCAAATAATTAATAATTTGCATGATCTTATACAGCTGCATTACATTCAAAGAACCTCTTTGCCCCAATATTTGATATATTTTTTTTTTAAATAGAATTTTCCTTTATTTTTTCTAATAAATCCAATTTTAAAATGGCACAACACGTAGCCAGTATTTGTGTCTTCATACTGAAGTACGCAGTAATGATATAAAATGATTATTAACGCCTAAAATCGCTTGAAAAAATGTTTCAAATATTGAGCAGTATAGTAATTACCTTTAATGTCTGTTTTCACTTATATTTATTTAGATGTTTATAGATAATAATTGTCTTTATCACCCCATAAAATTTCTAATGCTAAGCGAAAATCATCTCTAAGTCAGACGTCATCCCAGAGACAATATTCATCAATAGGTTTAACATTGTCTATGATTTTATTGGCGAAGCGATTAAATGCAAATTAGTCAAGTTTTTGGGCTAAAAGAACTCAATATACCAGCGTTGCTTTACGCTGTCTCTATAAGTGAAAATAGGTATCAAAGATCAAATATGCAAAATATATGTCCATTACTGCGTACTCCACTAAGAGATATAAAAGTTATAAAACCTAACATCCCATACCTCTCGAGCAATGGCATTATTTACACATTCCCACACAAACCGAGTACAAAAGACTAGCCTTTCTATACGTTTAGAAAATTCGTTAACACTAAAGCTTATTTCAGTCCGTCAACCAAACGTTTCGTTGAACACATTATTATGACAAGGGTCCCATGGACGGATGTATCATATATCACAAGATTCACTTGAATTAGTTCACAGTTTAATTTCCTATACACATACACTAGTATAAGTTTAGTGGCTATAGTTCTGTCGTGGTCTCTACGTGTTGGTCGTAGCCGTAACCGCCGAAATTCCTCTTTCCAAACGTCACATTATCGTTGTCTGATGCCCTGAAAAATATAAATAAATAATTATACCTAACAGTTACATAGTCTAGACCCCACACTATGATTTAGTCTAATGTCGTGGATATCAAAAGCTACCAAAGACTTTTCAGTCTCATCAACACCTAGACCTCAAACAAATAGGTGTGGTTAACACTAATATTTTTTTTGGTGCGGGAATCGAACCCGCGGTCTCTCGTATCACAGCTGGCTTCCAAACAACTGCGACACGGAGGCTAACAATTCTTTGATAGTTTGCGGTGCTCCTAGCCATAACGAAAAATGCCTCTGACTTGCTTAACCACACTACACAACGAACCTTAGTATGGATGAACTCAAATGTTAAGCATAATATTACTATTCTTCACAATTTATTTGAAGTTCAATAAGCAATAAAAATGCTTCTTATTTAGATATCTAGTTATAACTCCCCTTCTGGGAAAAAGGCGTAAGTTTATGTATTATGTTATTTAAGAAAGGAATAATTTAAAGACCGCTATAAGGTTACTGTATAGTAATGTATATAATTTCCTTTGTTTCTTATATAAAATTGTATGATTATATAAATATTAGACATGCCTTGCACCATAAAAAAATAAAATATGGCGTCATTTTAACCATACATTGTTCGTAAACACATGAGTAATTTAGTTTTAATGAATGGTGCAATTGTACCTACACAAGTCAATGTGTAAATATGACTCAAACACCGTATTGTTGCACATTTTTCCTCGAACAACTAGGTAGAGATGCAAAAATTACCGGCACATATTGCAAGTATATTTTTTCATCCCACGACAGGATCAATCTTACGAATTCAAATTTTACGAATTCTATTCGAAACTTAATACAAAAGAATGAACTAAGATTATTATAGTTAAAACCCCAATCTAATAAAACAGTATGTATTTCTTAGATTGATGCACATGTTACACATTGAAATAAAACTATTTTTAAGAAATTTAGGGCTGATCAAGTTTCTTTTTTAAATCCTATTGTTGTACTTTGTAGTTTTCTGGATCACGGTTTGGACTGACGTATTTATCATTCGTTCATAAATACGTTAAAAATAATAATTCAAAAACTATGTTATGAGGATCTTTAAATTGAATTAAATTTTAAATTTCAAATCACTTTGTCTATGCATTTATGTTCCCATTTTCGTGTATTAATTTCTTAAATTAAGACTTACCTCTGCATATCAGGAATTTCATCATAGGCCATAATAGGCTGTGTTTTTTTCTTATGATTATTCCCATTGATCTTCCTTCCTAACGTCGCTGCCAGTAATCCCCCACCAACATTATTATTATTGACTCGCGGCAACGTCCCGAGTGCGTTGTTCAATGCTTGCGTGTTAGGCATCCGTCGGTTGAGCGTCTGTGTGTTGCGCGCAATGGACGCGTTGTTAGCAATAGGGTCGAACATGTGGTTGTGATGGTTGTTGAGAGTGCCGCCGTTTTCATTGACGCTTGAAGCGCGGGCGGTTGTCGCTGTCTCTGATAGTGTGGGACTGCGTTCTCCTTGAAAAAATATATTTTAATTAACTATTTTTTACATGTTACTTCCATCCATAATTTCCATCTGAATAAACGGTAAAATAGGGAAAAAGAATCCAAAAAGAGGAAATTAAAATGGTATGTTTATATATTTTAAACTGTGCACGACACGAAATAACTAGTTAAAAATAAATAATTATTCCTGAAGTGGTTTCATTTTCCCAAACCTCACACTATGTGCCTACTGCGCATGCGCGGTGCGGCTCCCGAGGGGGTGAGAGGGCTGGGGGGCGCCTCGGTCACGTGGTACAAGCGGGGCGGGGTGACGTCGAACAAAACTCTCCGCACCCAAAACCCAGCCGTATTCACGCCCCGGGAGTCCTTAGGGATGGGTGCATGGTGTGAGGGGTTGCGCGGGGATGAGCCCCACATTGTTGTGTGGAAATTGAGATGATTGTAAGGAAATTGTAAAAATAAGTGAGAAATAAAGATTATGACGGGTGCTGAAGGGTGAGGGGCTAGGGGGGGTGAGCGTGGACCGAGAAAGAATATAAAAGAGGGGCGGTTTGGCCGTATCGGCAGCTTCGCGCCGGGCCCCGCCAGAAGAGGACCTCTCCAAAGGAAGACAAGAAACGAACCGCTGCTCCACGCTCGCCCGCCCCTCGCTCGCTCGCCCGCAGGCCCGTCAGCCGTTGAAGAGAATTGGTGTTTTGAAAATTGAACCAAAATCCCTAGGAAATCTATCACGCACATAAACTATAAACGTAAAACGTATAGTAAAGGACTGCACTCGGCCGTAAAACTGGTTAAGCTCATTAAAATACATAATATAGAAGTTAATCACTTACCATTGTCTTTAGACAAGTACTGAACGCTGTGGATGTTAAATGCATGGTTGTTTGGACTGAAGTCTAATTGTAAATCTGCGTCATCGACCGCCATGTTGAGAACCTGAAACATTACAAATTTAAGGTTAGTAAGAATATTTTCATCATGAATTATAATAAATTCAACGATATCCTAGTCGGGACCAGTTTTTTGCAATGATGATCGAAAATTCTTACTCATATTGTGTCAAGATTCATTTAATTATACATGTCTTTTCAGGATTGAAAATATTTTACAACTCGTTGAGTATCCATTGTTTAAGCGGCACCGGACAACATCATAACATGCATACTTGAGATTGTCAAGTTTATCAATACTCGCGACTTTTCGAAGTCATGTATGTATAATCAATTACCACGCACTTTAACGGTGAAGGAAAACAACGTGAGAAAAACTGCACACCACAGCGATTTGAAAGAATTTTTATGGTATAGATCCGCCAACCCGCACTAAGCCAGCGTGGTGGATTATACCTAACCACTCTCAATCGTACTCTCGATTGTAGTAGGTCATGCCCTGTTATGGAGCGTATATGGGCTGATACAGAATAAGATGAAATGTTACTAACCTGTGTCTCATATCTGGGCGCTGGTTCGTCTTCACTGGACTCGTATCCGGAGGGAGGTCTTGGAGGCGGCATGCTCATACTCAACGTTCCGTACTGTTGTATTGCTTGCTCTTTGTGCTTCTTATACCTGGATGAACAAATTTTATTTTAAATTGTTATGGTTAGTTAATGAGGTTAGGTAAAAGTTAAGTTTTTTGGTAGTCATATTTTTCTTATGAGACTTCTGTTCACGTAGCATTTGTTTATTGTAAAGAATGGTGATGCGAGTGTGCCATTCACCTTATGGTAAGCGATATGATTATTCATGGACAGTAATAAAACTAAACAATAATTCCATTGCGTTCGTCATCCTGAGACTTAAGATGTTAAGTTTCAATATGTCAAATCTGGTTACAATTTCCTTAAATCGGAACAGAATAGTACGTTTATACTGTTGTATGGCGGGAAAGTATAATGAGGTGGTACCTACCCAGGCGGCCTTTTACATATGAGAGGCTAAATACCAATAAAGTAAAGTAATTATGATTATTGTATATTATCAAGATATATTTTGTCAAGATAAAATTATTAAAATACCGATTTGTAACCTAATATATAAAACCTAATATGTAAAGTAACTACGATTATTGAATCGTAGTTACTTTACTTTGATTTGTATTTAAACAAACCAGCTCCATTCGGAGCATCTACTAATGCTTATAGTATCAACATTGATATAAGTATCAAGATTACATAATAAAGTATAGTAGATGAATACAGATTCGTATTGTCAATCCGAGTATATCGCCTACCTGTTCCAAGACGCGCAGATGTATATAGTGGCGGCGACGGCAGCGACCAGTACCACAGCCGCCAGCCCCACTAGCGCGGCGGGCAGCGCCTGCGCGAGCGGCGCGGCGGCGCTCGCCACGCGCGGCACCACGGCCTGCAGCGGACCGCGGATGGAGCCGGCTGAGGCCTGTGTGCCAGTGGATACTGCTGTGCGGAGGCCGTCTTGTATCGCTCTGGGGAGGACGGGTAGGTGGTGTTAGATTTATTATTCTTTTTAGGAAGGCTTACGCCCGAGTACTGAAATGCAACTTACATATAAGTGGCGATTAACTACGTTAATCCCGTAAATGTACTGGCTAAGTGAGCCGTGCGCTGTTAACAGCAAATTATTGTTTGAATCGCGTTCCAATATTCGAGAGTTACTGTCACAATAATAGACATACAATATAAATAAATAAATAACACCCAACAGTCACATACATAGAAAGAAAGAAAGAAAGAAAGAAAACACATTTATTTGTCACTTATTACAACGCACACACTCATATAACACAAATTTACATACACCATACAGAATTAATAAAATAATAAAAAAAAATAAAAAGTTTGTACGTCGCAAAAAAGTGACACGTAGGTGACCACTCAGCTTAATGTTGCACTGCGGCGCGAGCCACAGCACAACGCTGGTTTTCAGTGGTCACCTTGAGTGACATGCGAACGTTAGCCGACATATTAATATTATATAAAAAAAAAAAAAAAAAAATTAGGTATTACTAGCGCATAAATGTATAAAAAGAAAAAACAATGACTACAACAATTATAACAAAAAAAAAAATGACATAAAATCTTCCCTAACTACACCTAAAGTAACCAACATATACAAACATAAAATAAAAAAGTTTATACAAATGAATAACAATAACAACAAATAACAAGCCTGTGCACAGTTTTCTGTCCCGCTTCGACACGCCCCGCGCCCGCGCGAGCCCTAGCATTGCACAATATACAGAAAATGCACTCTGCAGTCGCCCGACGACAGGGACGTGAGAGGACGTTCTTGATCAACTATAATAAGTAAGTCTCGAAGCGCGCGGCCAATGCGATGGCCGATGCGTCGCAAACATGGAATGTTGGTGGCATGGCTATATCGTGTTGGGAAGTAAAAAGTAATGTATACTTCCAAATGATTGTCTCGGGTAAGTACGACTTGCGTAATATTGTTTATAGAACAATATAATATACAGTGCAACCTCGATATAACAAATCGGAGGGGAACAAGAAAATATTCGTAATATCAAGTAATTCGTTGAACTGAGGTTTGTTATGTTGAGGTTAGATTGGTCTAAAATTCGTTATAAAGAGGTAAAAGTATTTTGGTCAACATAATTAATGATGTTTCGCTTTTCTGCGACCGATAAGGAACACCTTTTACGTTTCTGAGCCATTTTAACTTAAATCTTTAACAATAGTGTCGAGCAGAGGTGTTTACATTACTTTCCATCAAAACAACAATGATTACTTTACAAACAAAAGCATGTCGAAACATGTCGAGACATGAATCACATTATAAGATTAAGAGTTATAATATTGGTGGAAACTTTATATAAAGGTTTTGGATTGGCAAAATTCGTTAATTAGAGGTATGAATACTTTTTCTTGATAGTTGAAAATTCGTTATAAAGAGGTTGTACGCAAAGAATGTTCGCAATGTAAAGGTATATTTTATATTGACTCTTATGGACAATTCAAGGGGATTACGAAGAATTTGTTAAATCGAGGAAGTCGTTATATTGAGGTACGTTATATTAAGGTTGCACTGTAATAGGTATATTGTTAATATAATATAATATATAGGTGCAAATATTGAGTAGTACCTATGTTATCCCAGCAATTATGTCGAGGGAAAGAATAAAATAAAATAAATACAAACAATAATATTCATGACATAATTCTAACACTTATTTTAAAGGCGAATCCAACGTGGAAGGGGAGACAGCTAACCACGCAAAATAGCTAACTATCCGTCTTGGAGGAACGCTGCCACCCGCCACGTGGCCTCATATCACGCCTAGCCGATGATTCATAAACTTTAGGTAAATATAGATACTTATCATTATTACCATATTTTATGAGCTTAGTTTTATTGGGGGTTCTTTTGATCGTATAATAAGTGTTTTTTAATGTGTAATTTAAAAGTATTTTTTGTTTTTAAGAATCTCATTGGCGGCGGAAGATCGTTCCAGCAGCGGGTGGCCGCAAATTTGAAACATCCCCTGAAGGCGGCAGTTTTAAAGCGTGGCATCGAGAGCGGGTTCGACGTAGAACGAGTGGGATAGTTGTAATGCTCTTGTCTCCATGATAATTTACTGTAGTTTCCTACGTGCAGTCATTTTCAACACGTTATGGCAATTCAAGTATGGTGTAACATGGTCCCTTCGGGGAATTCCAAAACAAAACCGTGCACAGGCATTTTGGACACGTTGTATTAAGTGTTCCGTACGGGATAGGAGACAAGGTCCGTAGACAGTATCGCAGTAATTAAATTTAGACAGAATCAAGGAATCCACTAATCTCTTCCTCAACGTAACACTAAGATAGTCTCTTACTCGATACAGAATTTTCAACCTATAGAAACAGGATTTTACAACACCATTGACATGACTCTCAAACCGCAGCCCCGGGTCGAACACCAGCCCCAGATTACGCGCAGAATCTACCATCTGTACAGACTGTCCCAACATTCTAACATCGGGTAATGCCGATTTAATTGCATGTATTTGTTTTTTAGTTCCCAGCACCATGAATTTGGATTTTTCGGGATTGAGCACTAGTGAATTAATCGCGGACCATGCGGCAACTCTGTTGAGTTCCGCATTTAGGGTATCTACTGCGATTGAGGTGTTATTAGCGTTAAAGGAAACATATATTTGGGTATCATCCGCATATATGTGATATTACATTCCTTAACGTGTCTTGGCATATCGGCGCTGTATAAAATATACAGTATCGGTCCCAACAACGACCCCTGAGGAACTCCACGGCCTATGGATCGGGAGGTGGAAGACAGTATTGACCCATCTTTCTTTACGATTTCTACTCGCTGCGACCTCCCAGTGAGATAGCTCTCAAACCATTTAATTGTGTTATTTTCGAACCCGTAATATGACAGTTTTGATAAAAGTAGGGAGATGTTGATTGAATCAAAGGCCCGCGAATAATCGAGTAGTGTCAATATTGTCCCCTCCCCACGATCCCTGGCTTCCAAGATGTTCCCAACAACATCCGCTAATGCTGTTGCTGTCCCTCGACCCCTTCTAAATCCCGACTGTAAATCTGGCAATATATTGTTACTTTCGAGAAAGTCGATCACCTGCAAATAGACGATCCTTTCCAACACCTTGGACAAACAGGGCAGTATACTAACAGGCCGGAGATCCTTAATATTTTGCGGGTTATTATTTTTTGGCAGTGGACGGACTATTGCTTCCCGCCACAAGGCTGGGAATTTATGTGACGCAATTGATTGGTTTATAATTTTGGTAATGCAACTTAAAGAGTGAGGCAAGGTGAGATCTAACATTTCCTTTGAAATGCCGTCAATACCTGTGGCGTTAGTCGATATTTTCTTTATAGCTTTCAAGACAGTTTGTGAGTCTGTTGGTTTCAATGAGAATACATTTGCGCCATAACGGTTATATTCAAAAAAAGTTAATTGGGATACATAGTATGGATACATAGTCTCTCTTTTTTAAATTGGAATGAATAGCGAGACGAATGTCATGAGCTAAATGGTAAACAAAACAACCGTTCAATGACCGTAGAAAAACCAAACACCATGAATTACAAAGCAATGCTTGGCATTCCACTGCGCTTACCATCCTGAGACATAACATGTTATGTCTCAATACGTCCAGCAGTTACTCTGGCTGCAATGTCCTTCAATCGGGAACACAATAGTGCATTTACATTGCTATTTAACGAGAGAAATAGAAATTGCATTGGTACCTACCCAAAAACTGTCAATTTAACACCCAAACACAATGATATTTAAAACATATGAGATGTTCACTAAAACTACTACCCAGCCTCGTTTTCAGTAATCTTGATACACCCTGTATATAAAATATAGAAACTTACTTTTTGACAGGCGCCGATTCTCTAGTCAATATTTCTCCCGTAGAAGGATCTATGAGGTACAACCACGCATCAGTGCCCGTAGAATCGGTCTCCAACGTCCCGTTTTCATCCAAATAGTGTCTAGCAGTCAACTTCTCAAGGCCTACTACTAATCCACTCTTCTCTTCTATAGCTGATAGGAGACTTCTCGCTTTCCGTCGCATTGCTTCTGCGTTCAGGTCAGCTATTTCTACTATAAGTTGGTTGTCTTTTTGAAGAAGGTTAATCTGAAATTATTGTGATGTTTAAATTTAATTAGGGTAAAGGAATGCAAAAAAATTGTTCATTCGAGGTGTTTTCCTTGTTTTTGATACTTTTTTGTTTCGTCGTTCTTCATTATGTACGTAGGTATGTAAATTATTGTGTAATATTACTGGGGCATTTTCTATACTTATTTTATATTAGTAACTGTGGAAACATGTAATTGATGCTTTGATTTCGTTCTGTATTATATTTAGTAACACTGTATGTTCCCAAATGAATAAATATCTGCGATATTGACTAGTGCGTGGTGGCCTGTTGGTAAACAGACTAGACGCGACTGCCAACATGTTCACGGTGGTCGCGGGTTCGAATCCCAGGGCTCACCTCTGACTTTTCGAAGTCATATGTGTATTGATAGTCAATAGAAACCTGCATACCATAGCGATTTATAAAAATTTCTATGGTCTGTAAGTCCGCTAACCCCCACTAGGCCAGCGTGGTGGACTATATGGCCTAACCACTCTCAATCGTACTGTCGATTGTAGAGGAAGCCCTTGCCCTGCAGCGGGACGTATATGGGCTGATACAGATATTGAGTCGTCAAAACAAGGTTAAAAATGGCTCTTATAATTAACGTAAATTGAGCGTGTCGGTAGCAAAATTACTTTATGTTATGCAATAAACATTATAGAATAATCGAAAGGAATATCCACGGGCTAGAAAAGTATTTTTCATACCGAACTAAAAAACTGACACAATTTTTCATACGTATCGAACTAGCACATATTTTCACTATCCTGTACGATGGTTACTGGTCGGTTCGATTACTAAAAAGTCCTTTTCAGTGAGGCAGTCATGCAACCCTGGTCAAGCAGACCCTTTGGCACTATAACAACTTACAGCAAAGTTCTACTACTTTAAAAAACTTGGACTGATAAATTCAAAACTCACCACAACAGAAGCCCGAGCGATGTTATAATCCTGAGCTGAATTAGGGTTGTCTCGCGCCGATACACTGAACTTAAACGGCAGGATATCTTGAGGAACATTCTCGAAAGTCTTTATATTACTGATCACGCCGGTGTCTGCGTCCAAACTAAAGTATTCCTCGGCCGCTTTAGTCCAAGAGTTCTTGTGATATTCAACTTTTCCGTAATCACCGCTGTCTCTGTCTTTCGCCTGTAATTATTAAATTGATTTAGAATGACTTAAGTGGTAATCAATTAGAGGTTACTTAAGTTATTAGTGGTGTGAATCATATTCAGTTCAATGGATTATGTGTGTAATTAACAATAAAATATAATTAAAAAAAACCGTCTCCTCGTCCGTCGTAATTGTAATAAAACAGAGAAATAAAATTAATCTTTTAGTAGATCTAAAATACCTAAATAGGCCAACATTTTTTGAGGTCGCTAGCAGCTAGCCGACTAGCTTTATAACATCACGCTATAAGTTATGCGAGTAAAACCTCAAACATTAAGGCCGGTACCGACTTCAAAAAATTGTTGGCTTATTTAGGTAATTAAGTATGTTATTATTTGACTACTAATGACAGCACTAATGACGAACCTACCAACCTACTCATGAATTAAAGTTTAAAATTAAATAGGTTATAATACGATTTTTGTCTCACCTTGACTTGCAACACATTGGTGCCCAAAAGCATATCCTTAGTCACTATCGCGAAATATTTCTCCTTAGCATTGGCTATTGTCGATTGTTCAGGGAACACAAATACAGGTGTATTATCATTGACATCAGTAACATGGATTTTCACCATAGCCTTACTGCTTTCAGGGTTGATCAGTCCTTGTATGGACTCCAATTGTACTTCTAAAGCATATTCGGAGAGTTTCTCGTAGTCGAGCGAACTAGTATTGAGGTATATAGCACAGTCTCTTTCTTCTGTTAGTTTTACGTAGAATATACCTGGAATAAAATAAAATAATTCATTAATACATCCAACAGTCGCCTACATAGTCCTAGGGGGTTACTCTCTACTCCGACATGATGCCGAATGTTCGAACATCCCACGTAAAATTGTATGAATATGCCTTAATACTTTACAAATCCTGTATTGTACGTTGTAATTTTAGACTAACTAATCTAAGAATAGCTTACTAACTTTGGAGTGAATGATAAGTTTCATAGAGAATAGTATTGATTTTTAGAAGTATAAATGTTATATATTATATGTTGACATTCAACGTCCGAACATTCGCACTTCGTGTCGGAGTATAGGGTAACCCCCTGACCCGTTTGTCGTACGTATCAGAAACTAAGAGATAGTTTCCAGTCCCACAAAACACCCAAAAACAAATAACTGTTGAAATACAAGTATCAATTGAAATAGTTGCTCTTTTTTGGTAAAGTAATTAGGTAAGTTCGACGCCGACTTAATATTAGTTTTAATAATTATGAGTAATTGACGCTTAATTACAAGTAGTTTGAAGTAGTACCACTTGTATGCTGGTCGGCAAACATCTCGAGAATTTATGTATATGTAAGTGACGAAATTAATTTCAGATGTGGAAAAGCTTAATCAATCCAGCCGGTCATTGAACAGCTAAAGTTGATACACACGTCATATAAAAGCAATGTAAGTATTTTAAAGATACAATAATATAAGGATTTTTACCTATTTGTGACGACTCTGTGAGTTGGCATTTAAGCGGGGTGTCGGGAGAATGTTCTCTTTTGTTCAGTAGCGGCAGGACTCGTATCAAAGTTCCGTTCGGCGAGTTTTCAGCCACGTGCTCTGTGTATATCGTGTCTGCGAATCCTAAACCAACCTGCAATAACAATATATTTTTTAATTAATTTATTTTCGAACAGATTTTATTTAACTCTGATGAAGAATTAAGAATAAACTGGGGAGTTAATCTGAACTCTTTTCAAAAAGAATAAATTGTAAAGGCTACTGGTAAAGACAAATGAAAAAAGACGGGGTTTCCACTGAGTGTCGCATCAAGTAAGATAAAAATGATTAAGATTTAGGATTTGATGATATGATGGATGCACCATCTCAAATCCAAAAGATCGCATAACACATAACAATATTACATACATTATATAAAAACATGTAGCAAATTAGAGCATGGTTTATGTTTAACATATTTATCTAAATAAATACGTACGTCAGGCGGTACTGTGGCTGAATGGCTGACATAGACAGTGAGACTCGTCACAGATGACATCACCGGGTCGCCTTGGTCGTAAGCTTGGACATCCACCTGAAAAATGTATTTAACCATCAATATCAAATTCCATGGAATCCAAAATCCTGTAGGCAACATTATTTTTTTATGTTACGGTGGAAAATAAAAATAACTGGAACTACCCAAGGTAAAAAAATGTTTATCTTACATCAACAAACCATGGATCACATAAGGGCTAATTAGATGCTAGAAAAATAAAGATTCAGCTTCGGCTTCATTTAAAAGCTCAACTAAACACCCAATGATGAAACTAGCCAAATAACCTATAAAAGATACTTCAAAAGCTAAAAAAACTACAAAAGCCAGCTGTTGACAAACAATAAGAATAATACGGATAATTAATAGATCTGAGGATTTCATTGCCAATTTTTTATTTCGAAAATCTATCACTTGTATCGAATAGTTCTGGAGTGCAATTCTAGATAATAGTTTTTAATAATATAATCTCACCGTATATTCACTATCAGTTTCCTTCCTCAGATCATCTCTGACTCTCACAACTCCAGTATCCAGTTCAACATGGAAGTATTTAGACGCCTTCCCCCTGCCAACTAGTTTGTATCTCACTCGATTGTTAGGCGCCGTATCGTCGGAATCCATAGCTACTACTGTTTGTACCAAGCTGCCGATAGACGCTGAATCCTCTATAGTAACTGGACGGATTAGGGATGTGAATATTGGTGCGTTGTCGTTTTTGTCCTGCGGAAATGTGGAAACAATATTTGTGTTACAAATTCGGTCACGTGACGTTCAATTAGTTATCATATGAACTAGTGATTTATTTCTTGCTAGCGTAAGTGCAATATTATCTAGACTGACTATGAAAAGTGAATAGGCGATAAATACAATTGGTACACTTAAACTGGCATGCCCAAAAATCAATGGGTTGAGCGCAGAATGGGGTATATTTCTTTTGGTTATTCCGACGAAGCGATCTTAGATGTTTTCATCGCGCACGCACGCTCTCAAACACGCACGCATCCGCGCATCCAAATATGCACGCATGTTTCATATAAATTAATCCGACCTCCAAACCGATTTCTTTGTACCAGAAATACTTAGCATCATCATCTACCTCTACCGAACACAATCATAATCTAAATACTCACATCGACCAACACTTCAACAGTGGTAGTGGCTCCAGGACCCTGTTCACTATTCTCTTCAGTACCAACGATGAGCTCATGTCTCGCTGCCGTCTCCCGGTCCAAAGGTTTAAGTGTCCTGATTAACCCACTTTTACGATCAATGGAGAACAAATCAGTATCGCCCATCATTATAGTGTATGTTATTTCTGGTATCGTGTCGGGGTCTTTGGCCTGAAAAAAGAAATAATCAAAATTTTCTTACAAAAAGCTCTATTTCCAGCTGTATGCTATATTTGGTCAGCGTCAGCGTAATTTGTTTGTCATGTTTCTGGAATCTGGGAAATTGACTAATGAAAACATTATGAATTTGGAGGCTTGTATTTGAAACCTAATGGCTTGGAATTAAAATATCGTGGCTTACAACACTGTTTATAAAATGAGATGATAGATAACACTATAAAATCCTGGAATAATTACAAATTCCTATAATACTTAACATATTTTAATAGAGATTAAATTGTAACAAAGTATTTTTAAAGAGTTATAAACACTCAGTGATATTCTTACCTGAACCTTAACGACAGGGTAATTAGGTACATTTTCGGGTACATGCACTGAGTATAAAGGTAATGGAAATATGGGCGCTTCGTCGGGTACGTCTTGAACTTGTACAGTAACGGACGCTGTTCCTAGCCGTTTGTCGACAGCGCCATCTGTCGCCGTTACTACGAATGAGTAATCCTGTAAATAGTATTATTAAATATATTATTTTCCTCCTACTATAAAGATATATATGTAAATTATGCTTTGAAAGACACTATTATATGTTATCATACTGTTTAAACTATCGATGAGAAGAAATAATAATAATAACTGATCTAATCAACTTCAGTATGATTTTATAGCATTAAAGTACATGATATTTTAATAAATCTTAAAAGCGATTTTGTAGTAAGCTTTAGGGCAGCTAGCTAGTTACTATCCACTAATCATTTGAAACCAGTTACAGTCAATCACACATAACAGGCTAAGCGGGTTACCCCGAAAATTCAATGATGATAACATAAAGGCCGTACGATTATTAATTTTATTAAAATACAGTTTTTCCTAAAGTTATTGCAATTCATTGTGGCAAAGGGCAATGATATAAATAAAGAATTACCTTAGTCTGTTCGTAATCGAGTTTCGTGGAAGTGCTGATCATACCCGTGCTATTGTCTATCGAGAACGGTAGATGCGTCGGTATACTGTAAGTTATCATGGCGTTTATCCCTTCATCGGCGTCTGTAGCGTGAACATAACCGACGAATTCACCCGATACTCCTGTAATTTGTAAACAAAGGTGATTTATAAAATATAGGATAATAAAATGAAAATAGAGTGACCGGTCGCTCTGGATATTTGTTATTTGTAGAATATTTATTATTAATTATAAAATATTGTCTGAATAAAAATTCAAATGGGGCATCTATAGCTTATATGATGATAGCTTTGAGAATGTAGTCAATGTTAGGAAGAAGTTCAATACAAAGTTTCAATTCATTAAAATCAATCAAATATAGAGTTACAATTATCAGATTTACAGCGGTCTCCGAACTTGGTGAAACTGAATCGCGGGAAACAAAATAATTTACAATTATTAGTGCTTACTAACAAGTAACCAGAAACACATTATACTCTAGATTTATTTGCCTAGATCTGCTGTTTCCTTAGAGAATCACTGTATTTATAAGAACTAGTTTATGTTCTTCTCCATATACCAGGTTATCCCCGGTCATTATTTCAGTAACATCATTTTAACGGTGTAGTTATTAATACGTAACAAACAAAATCACATTTTTATTTATGCATACTATCAATATGAATTAAGAACTAACCTTCTTTAACATGGAACAGGTAGGAATCCTCGTCGAACTTGGGATTATTGTCGTTGACATCAGTCACTTTTATATTAACTGTTGCAGTGCTTGCTAGTTTACCTGGATCCTCGGCTTTGACCATCTGAAAAATATGGCACAATATATAAATAAAGATCTATTGCATAAAAACAACTCTCTTGTATAAAAAATAAAATTACGAATATTTATTAAGTCTATGAAGCCTCACGAAGCAGATCCTCACTCTATGATCCAAAACGAAGTTGGAATTTTCGAATGATCGACGTCCGATGTAAATTATAAATGTTCTACTTCTAAAAATCAATACTATTCATCATCATCATCTATACTCTATGATACTGATACGAACTGAGTCTATGGTTATGATAATCGAATATTTTGTGAAGTACTTAGGCACATTTATATAATTGTATGTATGACTTCCGAATATTCGAACTTCGTTTCGTTTCATACAATAACCCCTCTGAATGGAGAAAGTCTAAAAACTTTTGACCTATCAAGTATTCACAAAAAACCTTTTTTACATAATAGTTTTATGCAATATTAATGTTGTCGTGAACTAGCTGTTTGCTACTATTTTATTCAGCATGTGGCAGCATCACCTTCACCTTAATATATAAGCATCGTTTGTGCAATCAAACAAAAAGTCTCATATAGGGTCACAGTGAGATTCACTACATCTTATGTTTCCATATTCCATCCTGGCCTAACCACTGGCAAAAGCACATATGTACTATATTTGATACCACTATTATTACTAAGCCAAAATATAATCAGACTTTATATTCTACTCACCAGTTGATATCTAGTTAGAACTTCTCTGTCCAAACTTCTGATGACAGTAATTATACCAGTATTAGAACCAATTGCGAACTGACGGAAATCGTTGCCAGAAACTATGGAGTAAGTTACAGGCTCATTTTCTGGGTCCTTAGCCTGAAAAAGTAGAAATAATATTATTTATAACGACTATCATTATAAAGGCAGCATAACGCATATTATTAATTTTCCATGACAGTCTACAAGGAGTTATTTTAAATAAGGTACTTATATGAACTTACGAGTCATACATATAGGTACCAAAAAATAGTGACAAAATGGCTTAATACCCTCGAGGTATTATTGCTTGTGAAAAAGGAAATTATTTATGAATACATTAAAATGGTGAATATTATTTAGATTACCATTTGTTGTTTTACCCGGTTCAGAAAGCGGTTTACACTAGAGAACATACACATATTCATCTATTGTGTTAGAGAAGAACGGGCAAGAAACTCTAGTGCTGCTCTTTTGAAAACTAGTTTACAGTTTACAACACAGTAACTAATACAAAAGTTACAAGTTCGAATATATCAGATGAGTTATTTAATAATTTGTGACGTTTTGTGGTTATATAATACGGCGAGTGAAGCGAAGTCGCCAGAATGAATAGTCTTGCGCTAACAGAGTCTCGCGTTCTATCAAAATGAACTAAGTTTTTTATCTTTTGAGTTTTTTAAAGTACTGTTTTTAAAGTATAAAAATAAATTTATGCGCATTTGTGATATTCGTCAACATCCCTATTATTTTTCGTGTTCTAAGGAATTTCTTGAGCTTTCTTTAAATTCATTCAGCTATAGTGTTTGGACTTTTCCTTGTTGAATTGTACACATTTATATTATGATAATTGAAATGCTAAGAAATGTTTGTAAAGTTATATTTACTAAATACTTATGAGATGAATGCCAACCCGCACTAGGCCAGCGTGGTGGACTATATGGCCTAACCACTCTCAATCGTACTCTCGATTGTAGAGGAGGCCCGTGCCCTGCAGTGGGACGTATATGGGCTGATACATACATACAATGAGATGAATGTGATATGGTAACACTCGATAATTATGATTTGATAAGGGAGCGCGCGCGGCCAGTGGTGGCTAATTGCGAACTAAATAATGCATTTTTATAATACAAAATGTTAATTAAATTGGGTTACACGCACCGCGTGTAAACGCTGACATAAGAAAATACAGTCAGCAACATAAGTCGCTACACATTCACGAGATTTGGAATTGTCTTATCATCCAAAATAATAATTATTTTCAATATCGTATGGCACTTCTCGGCATATATGACTTTACTTAGCTATATTTTACGACTACAAAGTAGTACGTGCAAATTTTAATTCATAAAAAGGTCATCAATAAATCTGACTGTACAAATAGTTAAAACTGTTTAAAAGTATCAATACATACGGTGACAGTAGTAACAGTGGAGTTAATGGCGGCTCCCTCGGACACCGGCGCGTAGTAGTCTCTGTGCGTGAAGGCGGGCGCCTTGGTGTTGGGTCCGGGCGCCACGCGCACCTCCACGATGCCCTGCGCGCTGAGCCCGCGCGCGTCGCTCGCACGCACCGTCACCGAGTAATGCTCGCCCGCCTGCAGCCGGCCTGTACTCGCTGCCGACGTAAATCGCAACTTTAGAATTTTAGTGATTTAAACAAACTATCCAAAAAATCAAACCATATTTTTTTGATTTAATTAAATGTAGTATTGGATCCCATGCTAGTGCACGCTTCAAAAAGCTTCAAAAGCTTTTTTTGGCTCAAAATAACCTATCATATAGCGCATGAAATGCAGAAAGATTTATAAATCGGTCTTCTAGATGTCAGATGGTGATCTAGTACAAGAATTACAAAATTAGGCAATCAGTACATATATATAAAAATACCAGACTTATTAGATGTAAACAGGTTTTAATAAGTGTTCAATGTATGGTCCTTATATCTGCGCATTTCCCCGAGTGATAGACTTACATTTCATGAACTAAAAATGGTGCTGTGCGTGAGAAGTTATTGCATGCTCGAAGTATCATGCATAGACAATCAAATAAAACCATGCTTGCAATCAATCACACTATAAAACATTATTTTGTGTTATGGCTATAAGATGCTACGAATCCCACTATTTCGCAAGAAAGAATAACTAATAATCAATAGTCACAATATAAACATTTGTTTCGGTGTATTAATCAAACCCGTGGTCTCTCATTTCGCACACGATTATCCTTACAGGGACTTACCAGTAGGATTAATTTAATAAATATAGTTATTTATGAAGATAAACACACAAAACATACCGGGTATATCAAGAGTGCTACCGAAAACGAAGCCGGGTGGTAGTTTTAGTGACTGCAAACACAATGTAACTAAAAATTTCGCAAAGAAATGCGACATATTTTTTTTATTATTTTTTTAATATCGTCGAGTTTGGGTGGTAAATCCATAGTTATTGCTAAAATAATGATTCAAAGCCTTGCGAACCATAGCGTCTTTAAAAATAAAAGGGTGTACACTATTATTTTAGGAAAAGCTATGTATTTACCACCCTAATAAGAGAAAAAAATATAACAAAAAAAATTCGTCACAATTTTTTGCACAAAATTTAATTGCATTGTGTCTGAAGTCACTAAAACTACCACCCAGCTTCGTTTTCGGTAGCAGTCTTGATATACCCTGTATAACTATTAAAGAAACAAAAAACAAAAATTACTCAAAATCAAACAATAGAAAAAAGAAAAAATCTGCAGTTCTATTGAAAATGAAAATACATTGTGTTTGATTTTTTCTGTAGTACTGCAGACCTTTTTTTCTTTTTTCTGTTACTACAATAAGGGTGCAATAGAGGTGCTTACATATAACTCCGGTGTTAGGGTCTATAATGAACTTGTTGGCTCCGTTGTTAGATACGTGATACAGACTGTACGTTATACGTGCGTTCTCACCCTCATCGATGTCGGTCGCTTCCACCTAAAACACAATCATCGTTGTTTTATTTACATCCCACTTTATTATTATTATATGTATTGTATACCACAATACAAGAAATTCACTTCCTAATAGAAAAATCACCTTAAACGAATAGTTATAATTGGCGGCCTTATCGGTCGATCTATCCCTTCTAGATGATGATACACCATACATACACACATAATGAAATACACCCAACAGTCATAGTCCTAACCCCAAACTAAGATCGAGTCTTGTGTCGTGAGAATCAGAAACTACGAGATTTTTTGGTTTCACAAACATTCAGAACCAAAACAAATACCCGTGGATATATATGGATACCACAAATATTTGTCTCGATGCGGGGATTGAACCCGCGGCCTCATGTTTCAAAGCTAGCATACTGAGCAGCAACTGCGCTACGGAAGCTCTTAATACCTACATCATCATAATCATTTAAAAGACAAAAAATAAACATATAATAATGGATTAACCGTCACAATTAGCGCTAAATAAACTTCAATGGTATAATTGGACTCATTTACTATTGACTCTTCGCCCTTGGTTAGAGCACACAAACCAAATTTCCTGATTTTTATGTATCCTACAGGAAGCAAAGAAAAACCCATCATACTAATGAGGAATGATAGTTCTTCTACAGTCTTGATCAATAATCACTTTTTACAAGCAGAATCATTAGTGTTGGTTTTATTGACAAAAATATGGTGTCAATGGTTTATCAATCACCTTATGAACAGGGGTGGGCTCCAAACTTGCGGGTACAGTAATAGGCTGAGTCTTCGGAATGACTGGTGCATTGTCGTTTTGGTCTAACAATTGCACCACTAAAGAGTAAGGCGCTGAAGCCGCGCCACCATTGGCTTCTCGGGCTACGACCTGGAATCAACACATTTTGAAATATTTTATTAGGTACCTACTAGGTTATTTTGTGATTTTTTATTGTACTAAAAGGACGTATATAATAAAAAAATCACCATAAAACACAAATATGCTGCAAGTTGGTATAATATTTTACAAAAAGACACGAGACTAAAAAAGGGAAGATGAACAAATGCTAATCAAACAACATAGATTTAAGGAAAAAGAATATTGTTCAAGTTTAGTGCTATAATTTAATATTTTCGTATTGGTAATATAAAAAAATAAAGCGACAATTATTACCTGAATTCTGATTTTATCGGGATTCGGTGGGTCTCGATCCAATTTTTCCTCGCTGACGACAAGGAAGCCATCTTTGTCGATATCGAATAAGTTTGTTGTCAACTCGAACGTGTATTTTGGTATTGGATCACCGGGCCCCTGAAAATATTTTATGACACTATTAAATCTCTAGGTAATTAATTATATTTAGCTCATTATAGTTGACGGTATTGTTTAATTAGGTACTTTATATTAGATTTTGGTAAATACTGGTGAAGTACACTATGAGAAATTGAACATATTATGATTCTTTCCACTCTCATTTTTTTATTAGTCAAAGAGACATTATAATGGCAACATTGCCTCTTTGGATTGCCAGAAGTATATGCTCCACCATGAATGATTCAGGTTGTACATGTTTACTCATGATATCAGACATACTGAAACATGTATCGAAAATATTTGTGTAAAAATAAGCTGAAGCTATACAATAAACTTACCAAATCCGGATCAGACACAGTCAATCTGATGGGTTGTCCGCTGGAGTCCAAAACCTTGGTGCCTTTAGGTGAGTTCTCTTCAACTTGGCCTTCATCTGAAGACGCGGCTACTACTGGCGGACTAGCATCGACCGGTCTCACAGTGATCGTCAACTTGGCTGTCGTGAAACGCTTTGCTTCCGAAACTTCTTCTGCCTGTAAAATAAAAAAAAAATACAGTCGTATTGAGAACCTCCTTTTTTTGAAGGGTTAAAAATATGCTGTATTGGCCCATAATCGCTTACTGCTGGGTACGAATTTCATTGAGAGGGTTTGGTCCGAAGTCCGAATTTTGCGATATGAAAACCTCTGCGCGACATATTAGTGAACTACGTTTTTTTATATCTTATTTCTAGCAGTTCATTCTTTAATTACTTGAAATTGGGGACCATATTTCATGATCATTTTTTGGAAATAAAATTGATTTTAACTGACTTTAAATATTAAATTTTAAGATGGCAACGGAGTTGGTAATAGGCCTACATATTGTAATTTAATAATAGATAGAATAGATAGCAAAAAGTTAAAGAAATTATTTGAACATGTGACAAATAGGAAAGAAAAACAATTGAGACGTAAAACAGTTGAAATTTATATTATGAAATACTTTTACTCGAACCCATTGCTCAATCGCCTTAATTCGTAGAAATTAAGTTAATATTAGAAGCAACTCCTAGACCTTGGTTCATGGAGAATGCGGGCATGGAAGGCGTTGGCCCGAAGCTATGTGAAAGGGCGTGAGAAATAGCACTCTTGCAACATCGGCCAGGAAAAATTGGTGCCTTTAATCTAGCATTTAGACCCATACAAATGCCTCGATTGTGAAATGAATTGGTAGAATTATTGCATTGCCTAAATTGCAAATGTTCTTAGTTCTGCGCATATTTCAAAACAAAGCGAAATATCATACGATTGGTGTTATTGTACAAATAATTTATCTAGAATAATTTATATCAGCTTCACCATCGCCATCAATCCTGTCAGGAGCCTCTTATTAGTATAATTAAGCAAAAGATAACCGCAATAGCATGTAGAACTAATAATTAGCCATTTTCAATCGTAAATGCTTAACTTGGTGATCTAATCACTTCTACTTACTCACAATTTTAGAAGAGACATTAAGAAGTGAATAGGATGATTTGGATAAACACTCACCTTTATAACAAGCTGAAATTTCTTAGCAATAGTAGTATCGACTGGAACTAGTTGTCTAACAGCTCCTGTATTAGGGTCTATCGCGAAGTAAGTGGCCCACGTGTCGGGTTCTCCACTATCGATGCTATACCGTATCCTAGCGTCTAAAGTATCCATGTCTACTGCTTGGATCTTCTCCGGTTCTATAGTTAAAATGCCAGCTAGGACGCCACTGTTTACCTGTAGAAAAAGAAAAACAATTTTAAGTTATACGTAAATATTATTACAGCTCGTAGTTGATATAATATTCCTAATTTCGGAGCTTTTGGAACTCTTATTGTTATACCATTTGATTGATTTAGGAATGCATACCTATAACACTACTGCTGTTAATTAGAAGCGTCTATTTTTATATGTTAAATATATTGTGTATAAAATTCATAAATGTGATTATAGTGGATCTTATTTCACAATTATTTGAATAGCTTTGTAAAGGAAAGTTATTTTATCAAGTATACGAATATAGGTTATGATTTTTAACATGAATTAAAATAATTTATTTTACGACATACGTTTTACAACAAAGATAAATAGAAATAATATTACACAGGTAGCATAATTTATGAATTGTCTTGTTGTTATTATCATTACTTACATAGCTGGTATATTCAGGGTTGAAACAAGCGCCTTCATGCAGGGTACAGCCCTTGTATATGAACGATGGATCTTGATCGTCGTCGTCTTGTACATTCACCGTCATTGTTGTGGTGCTAGAAAGACGTCTTTTGGTGTCGCGTGCTCTATCCTGCAGGCAGAAAATAATTGATTTTAAATTACTCATTAAATGAGGTGATTATAATTCTTCGAAACACTATAAGCTGTATTGAAATGTTATGAATTGACTGCAATTATTTATTAATATCATCAGCATCATCATCAGAAATCATAATTAAAATACTTATCAGATATAGTTCAGACTATGAGACAGTTGTCAATTAAAAAAAGATACTCAAAAGACTAGATATTCGTACGTACGTCATCTTAATGTACTCCTGGATGCTTTGAGCATTTACAACGATAAATATTAATAGATATCGCTGAGAATCAAAAGAAAGTTCTTTCAAAATACAATCACTAACAAGACAAAAAAAAACAATTCTCATACTTACAGCAGCGACAATAGTGACTAGATACTGCTGAGTGCGTTCATAATCCAAGCTCCTGTTGACTGTAACGAGTCCCACATGAGGCAAGGGTATCGCAAAGAACCCGTAGCCATCAGCCGCATTACTCTTCTCCAATGTGGCATTGTCTCCAGGAATGATGAAGTATTCAGAAAGGCCATTGACACCAGCGTCTATGTCTACCGCTCTGACGCCTTCGAATATTGTCGTGCCTATTGGTGCGAGCTGAAGTAGAAATTAAAATATAGTAATTGTACTTTATTTCATTGGGGTTCAAAATGATACAAATCTACTTTGCATGGATATAGATACGCAATTTGTTTTATATTGATGCTTTGTGTAATAGACGTAACAACCACAAAAAGTGCCTAGATACTTTAAAATTCAGAAGTATGTCATTTGTATACCTTCGAAACAAAATTATCTATATTTCAAAAATTTAGTTTCAAAAATAATCGTAACATGCATTTTTTAAATTTATATCCTGTACACCTAGATGTAAACAACTCTAACACGCGTCTATATTTTCACCGCCAATTCTAGTAAACTACTAATGAACTTACACAGAAAAATAAAAGAATTTAGACGCAACAGCTTTACCAGTAACCGCGTTTATGGCTACTCCAGATGCTTAAAACCTATAGCGGTTGATAATTAGGGTATAATGGTACTTCCATGATTTGTAACGTGCATTTGCATGTCAACATTTATAGTACCATTTCACTCATCTAGTATGACCAAAACAGTATCAACTAGTTCTAGTACAACTCATCAAGATACCAACACGCACGTAGTAGTATGTTGATGAGTGGTTTTGTAAATTGAGATGAACATCAGGATAGCTTCTTATTCTTTGAATGTCTGAAGGATAGTTAGTTTGGATTGTCGACATGTCTCATAATTTTTATTTTGCAATTCTACTCTATTGTTTTTTATCTGTGTTAAACCAAGAAGAGTAATTTATTTAACCACGTATAGTCTTTTAAAATACTCGTACATAATGTATATGAACTTCTAAACTAAACAGACACACAATCAACAACCTAAGAAAATCATTAATAATATTCAATACCTCAGAAACGCTGGCTTCATATGGCGTCCCCTGGAACATAGGCGCATTGTCATTGATATCCGATACTCTCACAATAACAGGGATCGTCCGTCGCTTCTTCGTGGCTTTCACCTGACACACCAACTGCAAACGTAACTTCTATTAATTAACTGCCACATTAGTTTTGATAGCGATTAATGGCATGCAGATTTCTGATAGACGAGATTTTGCGTCACCGGATGTGGTCAATCAAGATGAAAATGATTCTTAATCTGTATACAATTGAGGCGAAAGTCGCGCAAAGATCGCTTTGAAAGATAAAGATCGTTTAACTCTGCTACTGGATTGTTAGACGACAGCAATATATTAATTTAGAAAAGCCAATCGAAATTTCGCAACAACTATAAATCTCAATTTACGTCATTATGTAATATTCCGGCTTTGTCAATATGTCTATTAAAACTGAACGGATTCCAAAAAATATGAATATATTTATGTTATAAATATTTTGTAAATCTTGCAAAACATCAAACATTGAGAAGGTCAATAATAAGATCGAATATCGACATTGAATAAAATATCAAACTGGTGATCAAAATTAATATTAGGAAACAACAGATTAATTATAATCATTATACGGAAAAGAACTGCACTGACCATCAGTTACAACACAAACCAAATAAACATTATTTTAATTATTTAATGATGTCAAAACAGATCTTACCTGGAACACCATATGCGATAGATTGTCAGCATCTCTATCAAGTGGCTGTAGCAGCTGCAATCGTTTTCCATCTAGCTGGAATAACGTAGGACCTTTGGGAAACACCGTGGATAAAACCACATCTACATCTGGTTCTCCTACTATTGGAAGATCTGCTGGTATCGTGCTTTGGTTAACCTCTGCAAAAAAAACGTATTCCTTGTATTCGTTTTGATATCAAATGATCACCTTTGAATATTCCTGATTAGGAGGAGAATCTATGGATTAGACATATCTGTAATTTAACACAGATGGTGAAATTAATATAAATATAATTAGATTAATAAGTATTAAAGTATAAAGTGATGGAAATTATACAGAGGATAAAGCCAGCCTATTTCAATGAGCAATATCATAAAGAATACTTACGGTCTCCCCTACTCTCTTCAATGTCAACTATAATACTCGACTGTCCTGTTTCCACTTCACATGGACCTGTAACAATTAAAATAATAACGCACATAAATATTCAGCAATATTTAAATGTTAATTTCTTTCTTGGAACGAGTTCGAATTTTAAATTAATATTAATAAATGCTAACGATGTTATACTTAAAATATTATCCAATTAAAAAATATCAGATTAGAACAGTTTATTCAGTGTCATCCGAAACGTGTAATCTGTAAACACTGTTATAAACAATACTAAAGATACGAATTCAATAAAATAGAATAACGAAGGTTTAGAAAAAGCAGACCGTACAATAACTTTTCACAATTGCGTAAACAAAGCCGCAAGCAATAACCAATAAACAATCCGTTACTAGGAAGAAAGCCATACTTTCTCAATACACAGAAGTTTAAGATAATAGCCAGGAGTATCGCGTTAAACGAACAAATACATAAATAACAGAATAGACAGGTGCTTGGGACACATCGTTGCTTCGTTAGGAGTTTGCACAACTAATTAATGTTCTGCTGAAGTTTTGTCTTTCCCTTAGTTATTGTAATTGCTGTTATTAAGGATGTGATAACATTGATGGTCAATAATTCTGCTCATTATCGTTCATCCCAATAATTCTGACCGTACATGTAACTGTAGAATGGCAATCGCGGATGTAATCAAGGAGATAGGGACATTAAAGAAGTTACATTGTAAAGTAAATGAATGATGAATTCTTAGGAAAAATAATATTATTGATGCACTGTTAGGTGATTTTGTTAAAAAACAGAATAAGCTAGTAGATATAGCGATTACATAAATGTTTTTTTGTTTTTGTGGTGAACTAAATAACTCTATAAAACCGGCTACACTACAGATCATCTGAATTCTATAGACGTGTGGCAAAATTTAGAATTACAAATATAGGTATATTTTTAGTTCCATATGAGAATTCCCATTCCTAATAAATATAGTTGATACCTAATACCGATGCTGTTTATATTCATTATAGCATTTTTTATGGTTTGCCCTTAAACATTTTCTAGTTTTATTCCGAACGAAGGATTTTTATACAGAAAGTAATTATCATCACATTTTAAAATTCAGGACTGAAAACAAAAAATATTTTTATTAAATTTCAATTTAATTTCTCTAAGAACTCCGGGCCTGAGTCGCAATGTTGTTTATACCTATTGTAAATATATATTTTACCTACAAATTAATTTAGCTTTCATCGAGGCACATAAAATCTTCGCACCGATACTAAGTTTCACAGTAAAATGAGTAGTCTCCTTTCGCCAGAGTTTTGAGTAGTCTAATCTAGTTAAATTAGGAGAGGTCATTGAGATAATATAATAGAGGGGACACTGCAAACGAAATGTTTGTAACTAAATGAAGGGAACATTCTATTTCTGTCTCTGTCACGCCAACGAAGTAACATATCTTCGCTTTCGCTTCACTGTGTACCCTTGCGCACGCACCATACGCACAGATTTTGTTTCCGATGTCCGCTCTAGTATAATACCTCAATGGAAGAGGCCAGTTAAACTACTCAATATGGAATTATAATATAAATCGGTTTACAACATTCATATAACTATATTTAATAAGATTATTTATTCGTGAACCCATATGATGATTTCTAAATCCAGTGAAACTGTGTGATCGTTATATCAAAGAAATTGACGTCATTTATTTTTTATAGATTTTTTAACAGGCCGTAATTGGTGTGTGGCCCTCCATGTAGACGAGTTCTCTATAATAGTTTATTACTGACAATTTATTTAATTATTCATATGACCATTCTAAGCCGTAAAGTCCATTATATCCCAAACTATTATAACGGTATGCTAAAAGCAAAGTGTTTTAAACATGTTATAAAATTGGTTGATTATTTTAATCATATTAAAGAGTAGATATCGCCCGCGGCTGCGGTTGCGTGATATCTGTATCGTAAAGGATTTATACGAATAACTTAATCTTAGGAAGGAATCATCTTATATACTACACTTTCAAATATGGCGCAGTATTCCAACAATCTTTAATATTTATATTTGGTTCGTGGTCAATACAACAGCATGCTGTTTGAAATTCATAAAAGGAATTATGTGTATTTTGCAATACCAATAACATTCTCATTACGCCGCAAATAATATTTGATTACCAACGAACTTTGCATTAGAACGCACGTTTATGTAATGTCAAAATTATGACCAACCCAATCGGGCTTGATCTAACAGCAGATAACTGAAGTAATGACCGTAGATTAAGCTTCTACAGGGCTCATTGTCATTAAACAATACAGCGATTACAGGCTATGTACAAACCACGTAAATTCCACACAAATAGGTGTGTCTGGGAAACTTACTATGGTACTTCTTGTGAGATATTATTCTGAACATTTTAGAATTCATCAAGACGCCGGCGCTATTAATTTAAAGCAATAGAATCCATCAATAATTACGTCTATCTTAAATTAACGTTCAATTCCAACTACATTAATGTACATAAACTATGACAGCCTGGAGGCTATGGCGCAGTTGGTTAGACGCCTACTGTGAACCGAGAGGCTGCGGGTTCGATTCCCGCGGCCAGACAAATATTTATGAGGCCCACAAGTATGTCTCATATCTGAGTGTTTGTGACATTGAAAAGTCTCTCGTAGTTTCAGATGCACACAACTCAAGACTTAATCGGTGTTAATGTGGGGTCAGGACTGTATTTGACTGTTGGGTGCATTTATTTATTTACTTTTCCAGCAAAATGTGAAAAATGGAAGCAAAAATATTCAGATGTAGTAAAAGTATATGTCATGGTGGAAATAGAGAGTGTACCCTTAAAAGACAGTGTTAATTAGTACACGTGTACTTAATAAGCACATGGGTTTTCATTCAACATTTACGGCTGTGGCTACCTGTCCCACCCTTATATGCTACGTTCCAATTAGAAAGCACAGTTTTAAACAAGTTTCGGTAGCTGTATTGGATTCTTGAGAATCATTCTCGTGTTTCTGATCATTAGCTTTGCATCTAGCAATTAATTTGATAATGGTCTTTGCAATAATAATAAATTTAATATACTGGTATTTGAAGGCAATGAAATAGTAATTTTCTCCCTGTAACCTTTTACGTTACTGCTGACTATTAAGATAACGTTAACGTGGATTTTAGGTAAACAAATCGTACAATTTTAATAAAAGGTAAACCTAATTTTTAATGGTGAAGGAAAACACTGTGAAGAATCCTGCATACAATAGCGATTTGTAAACATTTATATGGTGTGTAAAGTCCACCAACCCGCATTAAGCCAGCGTGGTTGACTTCTTGGCCTAACCACTCTCAATCGTACTCTGGATTGTAGAGGAAGCCCATGACCTTCAGTGGAACGTACATGTGCTGATACAGATACCTAATTCCATCTATTTGTATCTTTGGAGAATATTTAATGATAAAAATGATATTTATCTGAACCACAGCATATTGATATAAGATACAAATGAATTCGAAACAGCAGCATTAACTAAATAAGTGCAACAGGAATATAACAACCTGCGAAAAAAGCTAATAGATACATTGAAACGTAGCGGAATTGAAGGAAACGAACATGTCGATTGGCAAGTTTGCAAAAAAGCGATGGAAGTATTGGCTTTCCGGCTTCATAGATAAATGTAGCGATCTAGAATTTACACATACTCCGGATAATATTGAAACTATAGGTTTCCAATAGCCCCCTTATCTTCGCACTGAATAACAATGGTCTATGGGGGGAGACAAGAGATAAAGGGGACGTACGAAGACATGAGTATATTACAAGAAAAACTTGCAAAATTGATTAAAATTAGCTTATTTATTAGATTTCAGAATCCGTTTTACTTATAATGGTAATTACTAAAAAAGGATACAGATTATTACCCTTCGAACTACTGCTACTAAATATGCTTACTTTATTCATAGTATTTAAATTTTACAAGACAATTAGGTGAATAACGTTCTTTTATCACGCAGTTAATTCGCATGCTTCCCAACAACAAAAATAATTGATCAGATATAGCACAACTTCTAAGCAACATGTTAATGTTGTTATCAATGGGAAACGTAATTCTATTTGAAACCATATAAATGTAATTGCCTCATAGATGACATTGTGGGAGTGTACGTGTGCCTACGGTTAAGGCAACCTGACTGTGTCTAATCTCTCTTTCTCTCTTTGATCAGAATAATAATGAATTCACTTAATAAGATTCGGTACAGATTGCCACTATAGTTTATTATCTGATATGATTCATTTCTTCATAACCATGTTATTGCTGGTAAGCTTTTGTCTTACGTAAAATAAAAATACATTGAATACATTATGTTGTGCGGCCTTTATCTCGATATTATTTTTGTAATCGCTATAAAAAATATATTTCATATTCTAGTGTCGTTCTTATTAACTTGTTTTATCTGCAACTGAAACTTTAATCATATAATACAGATTCATGTATTATTTATGTAAGCGGTAAAGTTAGTATGAATATAAATAAATACACCCAACCGCCACATACATAGTTCTTACCCCACATTAAGATCAATTAAGTCTTGTGTCGTGGGTATCGGGAACTACGAGAGACTTTTCGGTCTCACAAACACCCAGACCCGAGACAAATACTTGTGGGCCTCAAAAATATTTGTCTTGGTGCGGGGATCGAACCAGCGGGCTCTCGTTTCGCAGGCGGCGTCTCACCAACTGCGCCACGGAGGCTGAATATAACACAGAATAGCAGTTTAAATCAATTCTATTTTCTGTTGAACACAATTCCTACCCGCTATCAGCAATTACTCCAAAAAAAAAAAAAATTCACATAGTCATAGAAATGCAGATGAATAATCTTGTTATTTACATAGTTGAAGCATCAATAGAGCATTGTATCGCGTGTTTACAAACACTATGGAAGAGTAATGAATGAAAACATGTGGATACGAGTTGAGTCATGCGCAAAAACTTCGCGTTTACTATTGTCATTTCAATTGCTTTACATTCATTTATGGCAAGGACGAGATCGTATATCCGATTCCTAATTATATTTTTGATTAGGAATCGTCTGGTTTAAATCGGATTTTAGTATGTATCCAAGTACTTATGTTCAACTAGGTTTTTCAGTAATTGAAATCTTTGTAAATTATTTCATTTTTTATAGTAAAACACGAGAAAAATCACTGTTAACTATTTCGGCTTTATATTAAACTATGTTAAAATAGGAATAATGTCAAATAAATTGTGTATTAGTTTACTAAAATTTTTTGTGTTTATTTGATAGCAATTGATAAAAGCAAGTTTTGTGTCATCGGTGAATTCAACAATATTTTTATGGCAGCCCCAATTTTAATATACTAGAAAATTTAATGTGGTCTATTAAAATTCTATACAATATGTACGTATACATTTAAGCGGGTATTGTATGTAGTATCTCCTTTTAAGCTAGCCCAATTCAGCCGAACCTAGGGATATATAGGGTTCCTAAGCACGACATTGCTATCTCAGGTAAACAACTAATAACATAAATAAAGCTAATTAGTGTTCCAGTGAACGGTATTTGTATAAATTACATAAAGTATTAATTAATTAATTCAGTTGGGTAAACAGAAAGTAGGTCGGGCTTGACATTGTGTGGGACGTCGGTTGAAACCGTTTAGTTGCACGTAAACAATTTACATGTGCCGAAATTAAGGATTTGAGATGTATTTTATCTCTCTGGAAGGATTTTTAGTTATTGTGTTTCCAGTTAGGAAAAAATACTTATGAATAAAATGGCATAGAATATGTTGTATGTTGATTACATTGTTCCATATTTTTAAAAGTGTTCTTCATTCAAATAAATCTATACCATTTTTTCAAACGATTTTTTTTTTACAACAATGGTAGTTTCGACTTCAAAGTATAAAATAAATAAACGTATCTAGATCTAAAGTTAAAATTTAGTATATATCACTTTGGTACTGACCTGATGAAGCCGTCGCCACGTGCAGAAGGCTGATGAGTAGAAACCAAGTTGGTAGTCTTCCATGCTGGATCAGCGCGCACCACCGCGCCATCTCACTGTCAAACAAACATTATTGTCATTATGTATATTTTTAAAACACTTGGCTTTTAATGGAAATGCAACCACATCACATTCCCTACTCACTTACTCAATTAATTAAATTTTTTATCTTTTCTCTCTTGTCATCGCTTTATGTAATTTTTTATTTTTTTTTCCTTTCATTATTTTATTATGTTATGTGCTACAGTTTATCTGTGTACCGACTGGACGTCTGTATGTCCCTTGAGCTTCTCTTTGAAAACCAGCTACGCGGAATTAGTTATGTAATAATGTCGCAGTTTTTATGTTAAGTGTTGGCATACCGTTTATTGTGGACCTGTATACTTTCGTCAAAATAAATCAAATTAATTTCTAAGAAATATAAAATGAGTCTTCAAAAATAATTAATACAAAGAATTCACGTAGATAGCTTATCAACTACAATCATGAAAGGTTATATATTTTTCCCTTAACGGTGATCATGAACATAAGTTGGAAACGGTCAATAATAGAAGTAAAAGATATACCCTTTGCAATCACCAGATATCAAACTCAATGCACACAATAAAGTAGGTTCATCGAGTGTAATCGGATTACAGAAAACTTAGTAATCAAGCAGTCCTCGGAGTAAACGGCATAACCTTGGGAACGTATTATGACTTGGACAAATCCATTTATATCCAGTTAACGCGTTCACAAACGATGAAATCCCACAAACATTGACAGAGATATATGCAGTTTGCTGCTAATGCCCATAAAAAATCACAAATTCAAATTAGCTGGGATTCGTAGATTATACAGCGCTGGTTTTTACGAAAAGATCATTATCTAAACCTCGAACTGAATGAACAAATATGGCATTTATAATTTAGGCTTATTCGTTGTCTCTTCAAATAACCAGTGGATAAAATGTTACAAAAATTTGTGACAGAGACTTACTGAAATTTTCTGGTTTTTTAATTCAATAGAACTTGCAAAAGAAAAACCCATAATCTGAAAGTAAGTGATCACTGTCGCCGTTGAACATCTACAACACTTAGATCATACATGAGTAAACGGCCCATGAAAGACCGGGAAGGAAAAAGAACGCGAAGAGGAAACATTTCAGCAACATGAAATGATACTGCAAAATTGAGGATTTCTAATAAGCAGTTAACTATAATAATATCCGCATGAAATAATGGCGGTCATAACAAAACTTTCAAGTATATTTTCGCTTTTACAACAGTGTGAAAATACATTGCTGCGAATGACACCTTTCAAATACAGCCTCACGTACGCGAAATTTCAAAGAGTAATCATAATACAAACCTCCTGAATCACTGTAACTAAATCTCTGTAAATACAAGTGAAACCCGTTTAACATCTCTGAACAATTCAAATGTCACTGAACTTAATAGGAATTTACGAGGTCACAACGTATTTGGTGCGTGGTAATCTAAATTATTGCTGTGGACACAAAGGCTCTTAATGTGCCTAGTTTATTTGGTTATATTAAGACATTTCCTAAATAAAGCGAGGAAAGAGAGTTATTGGACATGTGCTGACCTCAATAAAAGTAATGAGGTTTCGCAACGTGTTCAAAGCTAGTCTGAATATGGACAATTATCAAATACCAATCCTTTGATGCATTTTGGGTGAAACAATGACCACTGATATCTATTGTAGAAGGCATGATTATGAAATCAGAAAAGGGAAGTCTATAAGATTTTTCAAAGAGAATAAACAAGAATTTTTAACAGAAAGGTTTGCCAGAGAAAGAACTAAACATCAGACTGTTAGCCTACCTGCTTACTTAAAATTATTTTAAATATGCTATTCCAAAAGAACAGGAGTCCATCAAAAATCAATCAATCCGAATAAACGTCAACTTTCAAGAAATTAAGTCTTACTTTTTAATTGAATTACAGAATGAAGAAACATGATTCATTTATGGGAATTTTGTAAGTAAACTCGATATTTAGAGAACTACCTTTGCAGTTACAAAATATTGTATAAGTGTTGTCTTGCAACCGGTTGGAAATCGATCAAGTAATTCAACAGGTAGACGCGGCGAATTAACTATCCTCTATCTAGAAGGCGAAGTAAATCATGAAAACGTTAAAAGTAACCAGCAGATACCCCGCGTCTAACATTGAGTGGGCGGGGTTGCCAATAAATAAGATAAAATGAAACGACGATACCGTAAACGCTTAACTGGTTGCATGATCGTTTTATAATGCACTAGCTTTTGTGCACGACTTCTTTCGTGTCTATTAATTTACTGACAATTTATATCAGTCGCTCGTTGGAATTTATCCCTGTGGTAGCAATTAATCCGTATTCTGTAGTAGCAATACCTGCGCTTTATAGGGCGATAAATAATTACCGTTTAATCTATGCACGTCTCGTATATTATTTCAATTCTAATTATTTCTGTTTAACATTGCAATGTATTTTATTAGTTTTCATGTCATTTATTTTCTAGATCTACTAATCCATCTTCATACTTACACACCCTTAAATTAACTCTCCTAAGCACTTCTTCATCAATCACTTCTTTTAGTTTAGACACTATTGTTTCTATATCTCCTCCGACATAACTTTAATTCTTATCCCCCAACATACCCACTCTCAGTTATCACTGCTACAATTGCACAGGAACCACGCTAACTTATGACGGGGCAGTATGTAACATTAATACGTCACGCCTTACATTTGCATTGGGTTCTAGGAACGTGTTGCTCTCCCGGCGGCACAGCACATAAAACTAGACGTGTTTTATGATCTTAGTTAGATGCGCCTGCAGCTCAACTGTGCTTGAAGGATTCATGTGATAGATTTTATACATGATAAGAACTTATAAGGTAATGTACGGTAAAAGGTTTTTTCAATCGAAATTTAATTCGTGAAATAATTGACGGTAATGAGTTTAACAGGCTGAGTGCTTAATGAGAGTTTGAGACGAAGTCCGAAGATGGCAAGCAAATACCTTAATAGCTATATAAACCTCGATTGAGATCAAATTTAAGAAGGAAGAAAAAATGTAATAAACACGCAACTGGTCTATTTAATTGACTGATTCACACGTAATCACGCTCTAAGTTCTGTAGTAGCCCATATACCTCCCACTGCAGGACACGGGCCTCCTCTACAATCGACAATACGATTGAGAGTGGTTAGGCCATATAGTCCACCACGCTGGCCTAGTGCGAGGGCCCTAAATTTAGTAAGCAATAATACAATAATAAACTTCGAATATATGAAATATAACAGTGAGATAAAGTTTTTTAAAATCTGAAAAATGACCGTATATGGAAAATAAAAATAAATCATTTAAGAATTTCGTTAACGTTAAGAATTCTGTTAACGATGTGATGTAATTAGATTTAATTTCGATCACACGCCGTGAAATCCATTAACAGTATTACATAGTATTATGGATATGGGACGTCTTCACACTTAAGCCTATTACTGCGTGCCTACGAATGTAGTAAATTTTATGTCCCTATAAAGGAAATCTGGTCATGCTTAATATCCATGCATTTTTAATGAAAATAAATTTAAATGTGGTATAAAATAACTTCTTATAAAACAACTTAAAAACAACAAGGCGCCGGGTGAGGACGGAATCACTTCAGAGCTTCTGAAAGCGGGTGGAACGCCGGTACTGAAAGTCCTTCAGAGGCTCTTCAATTCCGTTCTCCTCGAGGGCTCAACGCCGGAGGCATGGAGCAGGAGCGTGGTGGTACTGTTCTTCAAAAAAGGTGATAACACTTTGCTGAAGAACTACAGGCCCATCTCGCTCCTGAGCCATGTCTATAAGTTGTTTTCAAGGGTCATCACAAATCGTCTAGAAGGCAGGTTTGATGACTTCCAGCCTCCCGAACAAGCCGGTTTCCGAAAAGGCTTTAGTACCATAGACCATATTCATACGCTACGGCAGGTTATACAAAAAACCGAGGAGTATAACTTGCCGCTTTGTTTAGCGTTTGTGGACTATGAAAAAGCCTTTGATTCGATCGAGACCTGGGCTGTGCTACAGTCTCTTCAGCGGTGCCACATAGACTATCGGTACATCGAAGTGTTGAGGTGTATATACAACAACGCCACCATGTCGGTCCGAGTACAGGATCAGAGCACGAAGGCTATTCCACTACAGAGAGGCGTGAGACAGGGAGATGTCATATCTCCGAAACTGTTCACTGCCGCGCTGGAAAATGCCTTCAAGCTCTTGCAGTGGAAAGGATTCGGCATCAACATCAACGGCGAGTATATTACTCACCTTCGATTTGCCGACGATATTGTAGTCTTGGCAGAATCGCTGGAAGACCTTAGCACTATGCTCGAAGACCTTAATCGAGTTTCCCAACAGGTGGGTCTTAAAATGAACATGGATAAAACGAAGATCATGTCGAATATCCATGTTGTGCCCACCCCCATTGGAGTTGGGGGCTCGACTCTCGAAGTTGTAGACGAATATGTCTATTTAGGACAAGTGGTCCGGTTAGGCAGGTCCAACTTCGAGAGAGAGGTCAATCGGCGAATCCAACTCGGTTGGGCAGCGTTCGGGAAACTTCGCGACGTCTTCTCGTCCAAAATACCTCAGTGCCTAAAATCGAAAGTCTTCGATAGTTGTGTGTTACCAGTGATGACATACGGCACCGAGACGTGGCCTCTCACTGTGGGCCTCATTAAAAGGCTCAAAGTCACTCAACGAGCCATGGAGCGGGCTATGCTCGGTGTTTCCCTACGAGATCGAATCAGAAATGAGGAGATCCGTAGGAGAACCAAGGTTACCGACATAGCCCATAGGATTGGCAAGTTGAAGTGGCAGTGGGCCGGGCACATAGCTCGTAGAACCGATGGCCGTTGGGGCCGAAAGGTTCTCGAGTGGAGGCTACGTACAGGCAAGCGAAGTGTCGGACGCCCGCCTACAAGGTGGACGGACGATCTGACTAAGGTCGCAGGAAGTCGCTGGATGCAGGCCGCTTCCAACAGGTCATTGTGGAGATCATTGGGGGAGGCCTATGTTCAGCAGTGGACTTCCTGTGGCTGATATGATGATGATGATGATAAAATAACTTCACAGAACGTTCATTAGGGGAGAGCGGGGCTGGTACTAACAAATTTTGTATTATAGTTCATATCTTTAAAAATAATTAACATTTTTGTTTTATTTTTTATTTAAAACATGCTTTGGTTATTCGGCTATGATATTAGTAACAAAAACCATCAGCTAGATAAGCCGTTTCAGAAACAGACCAATCAAAACCAAAAAAGACATTTGTTAAAACCTACCCCGCATCTGGGGCAAATATTAACAGAGCTGGGGTAAGTATTAACGTAAGGGGCAATTATTAACAGAGACTTTCGCTGTATAAAATAAATATATAAAATGTTATTTATACTAATGAAAATGTTTTATAGTACTTAAGATTAATCAAATCTGTACGTTTTATGATAGGAACTGAAAGAATATAGTATTTATTAACTTAATGCCTAAACATTATATAAACTTTTTAGTATCAAACAGTATTTAGTTATCTTAATGAGGTAATAACAGTTTAATTAAGCTCAGTCTATATAAAATGACTGTGTAAGGTATTCTTAAAACATAAAAACTAACAATGATTTATTATGTGTGTTAGGCGGAAATCGGTACGTTCTCCATACCATCTGAAAAACAATTGAGGCATATGTATGTTCTGGTGTCACCTGTAACACAGGTGATGTGGGCCCATTTTTTGCAAAAAATACATTGTATCCAGTCAAGTCCAGATGTGTCTTCATTATAAGACTCGGCACAAACTAAACAGAAACAGGCATTTTCTTCACTATCATCCTGCAGAATACGCTTTTTAACCTTTTCTGTCCGGGTTTCTTTACCTTTTCCTTTCCCTTTTCCTTTGCTTTTCCCCTTACATTTTGTATCAGTCTGGCTACTTTTCCTCTTTTTTGATAATTTTAATTGTGCTTCCTCCTCTAAGGCCAATTTTCCGGGAGTGTCAGTGAGAATAGTTGATTTCCTTAAACGTTTTCGTTTGGATTCGACGCGTGGTGGAGCTTTTGGAAGCAGTCTTATTGAGCATATGTTAAAATTATCATTTCTTGATGGTCCCGGCACATTTGAAGATCCTGGCTCATTTAGTGGGCTAAGCATAATATACGATGTTGGTTCATTTGACGGTCCCGGCTCATTTGATGGTACCCGAGATATTTGATCAATCACCTCAGAAACACTTATATCAATATCAGGCATGTTACTTATAATTTCTGGATTGATAGAACTATCTCCGGGCTGAGGTGATTCTTGGTTTTCCATCGAAACAGTATTTGGATTGGGACAACCAGTTACAAATGATGGTGCAAAGTTGCAGTCTTCAAATAGCAGTTTTAACATGTTAATACTTACCCCACTCAATTTGTTAATTTTAGCCCCAAGGCTACTTTTTTTACTTAATCAATTGTAGAAAATAATCTAGTCAAAATAATTATAAACAAATTATATAGTTTTAATGCCAATAAAATACAGTTTGATTTGGAATAAAATTTAAATCAATTTAGCGAACAAATAAGTCTTAAATCAATTTATTTCAACATAAGAAAAGTTCGTTTACCTGTCAATCCGAAGTCACTACGCATAACTATTACAAGAGAGTGCCGGCCGGCAACTGGCAAGTGAGTACACGTTCGGCTGCGTATATAGAATTTCTAAACCGAGTCTCACATTATTAACACTTCACGTTTGGCGGGAATAAGCTTGTTAATTCTTACCCCCGTTAACACCAGCCCCGCTCTCCCCTACAATAGTAATAGGAAATAAGACACTTAAATGTAGGTACAGCTTTTAGTATTACGAATGTATATCTGTATTCATTGAAAACTACTATCCCTTGAATTGAATCTATTGCACAAAATTCACTTAGTTCCAGATTAAAAACACTTGAGTAATACATTGATTTTATTACTCAAATCAAACTTTTGAATATTCAGAACCGAGCGAAAATTTTCCCAACCAGAGCAATCTATGCAGCTTTAGCGATAATATAGAATCTATAGGCACCATATTTCACTTCATAAGCGGGGCAGGTTTTTACATATCTAACGAAGTACATGGAGCGGGGTAAAACTCGGTTACTTTATGCGAACCCCTAGGCTCGCTTAAATAAGTGATGTGCATAAACGAACATTTCTCTTTGCTCATACGAGGTGCACATGAACGAGCAATTTGTTTCAATTTGCTGAGTGTGTAATTATGTGGTAAGAGACTTAATAATTGGATGGAGTTTGGTAATGTATGTATGTATTTGGTTATGTATGTATACCTTGAAGTCACATATCGCTTTAGACTACCAAACAAGAAATGAGTGCTATAGAATCCAAAGTGAATGATATCTCTAACAATGTTGAATCTAACATAGAAGACAATGTACACAATGAACACTGATTGTGTCTCGCTTAAGCCTGCATCTATGTTTAACACATTTGTTCTAACACAAACAAAAGCTCAAAGCAATTTGCACAGACCGCAAACGAAAAACGAAGAGTCACAAGAGACCGACCGGAAAACTATAATTTCAGCGTGGAATTTGTATTGTAATGGTGAGCAGGGCTCCATCCATTGTTTAATGTAGCTGCGGTTGTTCAGCTCACGTCCCGCAACATTGCCCAAGTACTATGAATATTCATGGTGCAGTATGAAATGGTGTAGAACAAAGAGATAGTATAACTAATAAAACAGGGAACAATGGGCGAATAAATCTTCCAAACCGAAGATTAACGACAACACATTTTTTGTTAGGGTTCTTAAACCTAATATCACACAAGAAAAACAGGCCAATGTTGGACCAAAGTCTATTGTGGTTAACCATAATTCAATCGCAATATTCACAATAATTGCAAAATTGAATAGAATAATAAGGATAATTTCACACTTCAAATCCACGTAATTTTGCTATCAAAATTAACGTACAATGTATACAAAAGATGATGCTAATATTTTTGAAGAAACTTGATAGCATGTGTTTACATCAAAAGCGAAGATGGAGTCTAAGTAGAAAAATCCGGTTCGAATGTTGTTCGTTTAACAAATTAGCATCGGCGCTTTA
Organism: Hyles euphorbiae; assembly: GCA_023078785.2. NCBI lineage: Eukaryota > Metazoa > Arthropoda > Insecta > Lepidoptera > Sphingidae > Hyles > Hyles euphorbiae. The sequence goes on along the minus strand of CM041034.1, from coordinate 11,577,747 downwards.
TAGCTGTAGCCAACCGTAAACGTCAAATTAACACCTTCCGACAGTGAAAGAATCCACGCGATTCGAATACGTTGAGTTTTATGCGTTGTAAAGGCTATAGAAGAATGTCACTAAGATGTAATAAACAAAGCAAACAACAATATTGATTTCGATAATATGATATACAAATAGTGCATTCTTGTAATCCTCGGCAGTAAATAACTTACCTCACAAGACGACTTGATTTGAGTTTTTACATTAAAAATTATCCCAATAATAATCACAGAAAATATTTATAGCGCTTTTTATAGTTCGTAGTTTTTACTGATTACAATTGAATACAAATTCAATAGAAATCATATAAATTTAATACAATAAGTGCTAATAAAGGCTAATTTATCGCTTCTGTAAGAAATCTATCAGAAACAATTTAGTCCGTGTCTGCATCCCCGCCCGGTGCGCTGAGCTAAACGCGCCAATTGTTTCGCACGCGCAATCCGCTATGATCAATGCTTTATTGTAATAGCCCACACGCGCGCACCTATACATTAACATTTACTATGACTCGTGCGTGCACTGGAATCCACGGAATGCTGACGAAAGGATTTCAATTTGTTCTCGTCAGGCGTTCGAACAACGGCATTGCTACAACGTTCAAGCTAGCATCAGGAAGTCCGTCAACCCAATCAAAAGGTTTGTCGTGAACACGATAGTGTATCTCAGTCTTTAACGAGTAACCGCAACATTCTAAAATACGTAAAATAAAGTCGCCTATATCGTGATATTCGAGCTGAAAGTGTCGAACAGAATCTAGTCGTGTTACTTGGCATTTCGTATCTCAACGATCTAATTACATATCTCTATAGTGACCTAAGTCAATAAAACTTCTCAAGCCGTTCAGACCTTTTTGTAATGTACAATTATGAGCTAGAGTAATGTTTCTTGATTCTAGCCAGGAGACAGGTGTAAAATGGGCTTGTTGTTGAAAAATAACCTGTAACCCGTCACTTTAGGGCTTGATTTTGAATGCATATAAATAAACATGATTTAAGTTGCCTTTTATTAGCAAACACCGCAGCGATTTCGTCAGCACTTCACATCGAGACATGAATGTTTCGCAACGAGTCCTAAAAATCAAAGTGAATTTTTGAGTTATAATACCAGCATAAGTGTAGATGTACTACCCGACTAAGAAAAAAAACAGAGATATAATCATCGTCTTACAAAAACAGTATGCAAAAAGCTCATTTAGTATTTTTTACGTCACTGTGTATTACGTTAATCGGCTTTTTTATCGTTTTCGTTGTTACTATTCAATAATTTACATATTCATAAACTTTCTCCAGTTAAATTAAATGCAAGCAATAATTGCATGTAGCGTGTTAATGTAAAAACAATTTTCTGTCTTGGTTACCACAATGAGCAATTTATATTTGACTGAGCAAACGTTCCACGGACTAAAAAATAGCAAACGTTTTAGAAATATCTTCGAACTACATTCTGGTGCATAAACTTCCACGCTTTACGAAATGACGTTTTAGATATCGAATACTACTTTCTACCTTAATTCTTTGCAGTAAAGTGGCAAAAACAAGGAGGCCACACAAAACGAAAATGTACCAATAAATACTGAAACCACGCACACGGTCGGGCTATCGAAACTTGTACATTTTTATCAGCTAATCTCATCAGTAACTGGATGCTATCTCCGCACGCGACAAACGACGTAAATTCCTGATGCACTGGTGTAACAGCTTCTAAAGAATTCAATGGCATTTTTGTTTCTAGCTGTAAATTCATCCTTATATGGAGTTGGATAACAAAACTTTGAATAAATAACCATTTTTAACAAGCATAGCATTTGCTAAGCAACAGCGGTAAATTAGTTTCTAGCTTTATCGGATGGGAACGTTAGCTCCTCATGTACCCAGCAAAGGTTTATGGGTCGGCGGAGCATCTTTCACTGCGTTAGCAACAACAATGCAATTATTTCAAATGCTAAGCTCTCATAGATAAAATCAAGTACTTCTTGTCTAAGCGAACATGGGTTTACTGTAAAATAATAAAGTTATAAACAAACCTAGATAACATTAACGTTTAAGATACATGTGTCATGAATTCTTTTTGACATCAACAAAAAAAAGAGATTCTATCCTAGATTATGGATATCCTAGATTTTTTTTGTTACAGCTTTAGAAAGAGCACTGTTGAGCAAAAGCCTCTAATTAAGATCCATATTTATGCGTTATACAGTATCCAATAACAAGTTCAAAAGATCAATAGTGAGTGAGCAAGAACAGACGAATAAAGACAATCAATAGCACAAATAGCGAGAAAGTGCAAATTACAATAGTCACAATCCAAATATTACAAAATAATTTCCTTGACTCAACTGCACAGGATTACAGTAAAACATCTATTCGTTTTACAGAAACGTGAAAGTGTTTACATAAAGCCTGTGTTTAAGGTGCATCCTCATCTCGATTCGCATGGTTATGCAACGTCATCTCAAAGTTCAGCGGGGCAACGACTCCTAAGATCATCTGGCTGATGTAAATTGTTTATCGCGTCAGTTTCAAACAGTACATGTGTATGATATATATAATTATCGTGTACGAAATGACAAAGATAATTAATGGCTTCAACACATTTGTTATATAACTGGCTATTTTTATAATAACTTGGAGATTATGCAACTGGTTAGTCGGATAGAAATATTCAAATGATTTTTAATAATTTGTTTAAGCATATATTGTAAAAGTAGTTATGGTTTCATAATGTACCCGTCGTTACTGAGATAATAGAAGTTCCAAGGGTAGATAAATGATCGGTTCTCACGTAAGCACGAAATAAATCACAAGCACAAACTTAATTATTGTACTGATGAATTCTGACTACTGTCTAACGGTACCGTACCTTACCTTCCCTTTCTAAATTACTTTTAGTAAGAATATCAACAGTATGAAAATATGTATATTATATTATTTTTCACCCCAGCAAGACAATCAACAGATGTAAATTTTTAATCATACTCTTGTTATATCCACCAACTTTGTCCACATAGGGTTAATGACATTTGCGACAGGACATGATGTTCTATTCTTAATTTACAAACCAGATTACCATCATCCATAAACATTTATAACATCTGAGAATATAATTTAGTTGCGTCAAAGCATCCCAAAACACGTTTATCAGAGCTTAGAAACAAAATAACAAGCTAAATTCTGTTGCGTAATATGGTGCAGATATAATTAACATAACAAGATCGTCGCAGATCACGGCACCGGACGCTTTGCCAAGTGAAAAGGAAGCAGTGATTGGTGTCTTAGAATCTCTAGACTCCGACTTGCTTGATGGACAGGTGTCTGTGCTCCTAATTATTATTCTACAGCAGGAATGCAAAAAAATATTGAAGTTGTTATAGGCTATTGAGTAATAACAAAGGCTATTAGAGCATTGTGATTTTTTGCGGTGTGAGAAAATACTAATGTTTCTTGGCAGACGATAATCGCTTGCGGGTGTGATTTAGAATAACGGCAAGAATTTCGAACAAGTTTTCACAAGCTCAGAGGATTTTTTTATTATTCTATTTGTCTCGTAAAATGGTAAAATTTATCGTAGTAATAAGTGAGGTGATAAGGAATTAAAACAATAGTGCCTATTCAACAAATCCAATTATATTCTAAAACCAAACCATAATACAGCGATCGAATGAATCTTAACTTGAACACTATATTTCCTTAGAACAGAATAAAACAAGGATAGCATGTAAATTGTAAGTGTCCTGACTGCTGAGACGCTAAGCGTGAATCAGCCAATGTCTCATTATAAAGCAGTAGCCGGTCGAGATGTGATCGGCACGCAAGATCCGATTCCGATTGCATCTGAGCAACGCCATCCTTAGAATAAATCTAGGGTTCCATCCTGTGAGGAGGTATCTTCATTAAGGGCTTTGTTGATGTACACACAGCAGCTACATGGTTTTTTTGATAATCAAACGAAGCATTCGAAATTATATGTACATCCAGAATGAAATTTGTGTAAAATGAGTCACATCCTGGTAACAGTTCTAAATGGAATATACATCAGACGGATTATTTTCCCAGAATTACCCAAATACCTAAATACCTCGCTATCTTCAAAGCATCGGTTTTAGCGTAGTAGTTATCAATCACTTTGTAATTGCTTGTGTACGAATATCCACAAGACCACTATTTTGCATAAAGTTTAGTTCGCAGCTAAAGATAACCTTTGCGAAACATCAACCGCATAAATCTCGTAATATATCATTTGGGAACAATCAAACCGAAACTCAACAACTACTGCACCCACGAATACCACTGTAATCAACTCACAGCTCAATGTAACGACGTCATTCCATAATCATACACGACTGTAACACGTCTTGTTTTCAACTTCACGCGTTCTACCATCTTTATGGACATCGGATTATCTAGTAGAAGTCGTGCTTAAAGATAGCTCCTACCAAGCGTGCCTTAATCCTAAAATTAACTTTTATCAATCCAGGAAGACCTTATTGTCAGGAAGTAGAGTTGAGTTTTGGTTTATCGTTGATTTCCAACGGTAAGACTAAAGTTTCTAATACTGTATGCTAAACGATGCCAAATGTCAAAGAGGAAATAATGACCGGCCATCGTAAAGGGGTAATAGCCGATCCAGGATCGATGCGGGTAATCTGAGATTTATGAAACGGGAAGCGGGTTGATATAAAATTGTGCAAATTTATAGGCGTGTCGTTCGAGCCGGTTTATTGGTTCTTTTAGCTGCAATCCAGGGATTTGATTTAAATTAGTCCGCAATAAACGATGAGCCATTTCCAGGGACTATAAATCTTAACATGACAAATTCTTCAATTCCATTTTTATTTAGTGCTGTTATTTTATAAATCTTAGGTCAGAAAAAAGTGCTTTACCTGGGCTCAATTTAATACAATTATTATAACAAGTGGATGTCTTGAATGGACGTAAAGGAATGTAACAATGATTAGATACTTGTTAGGCAATAAACTGAAATCTCAACTTTTTACAGCCATTCTTTACAGGTTTAGTTATAATTTTAAATTACTAAATATCATTCAATCTCCACTTGCATTCATCTTTTCCATCTAAGAATAAGCAGCAACTTCTATTTCTTTTATCAGCTATCCGGTTCCCAATTACAATAATTGAAGCATTTATTGGTATTTCTTGGTTGTTGGTGTGGCGACAACAGATATATATCAGCTCATCAAAACAGCTCACGTACACCGCTTTACAATTGCGAACCGACCAGTTTTTACCTCACAATCAATAGCGGGACCAACTTAACTTCGTGTATAATTGACAGTTTCCATGAATATTAACAAAAAGGTAATGACAACGTGACATGTTCCGTCAGTGATTTTCTGTTCGGCTAAACCTTTCGCCTTTAAAGGGACTAATCTATTACCATTTTATTCAGTAGTTGCTTTGGCACTAAAATGAACTGTGAGTTGAACGCCTATAACTATTGCAGTTGGATAGTTGCCCATATGACTTCATTGTTAACGTATAAAACGATAAGGATCAAGGATATGAGCACATCTTGATAGACCACAACACAATATTCATGTTTTAAATATTTATTCTTTGAACTCCATAAGTTATTTGCAAAGAATGGATGTTTCTATTATCTAGGGTTGACGATCTGCATTAAACATTGCCATGCTTTGATCAAATATATACTAGATACAGGGTCCGGAACAAAATCATACGCCAAAAGTGGCTGAGGTTACACGCTTATTTGTGGTTTATTTGTCTTGCCGTTTTTAGGCCGTTACTTATAATCTAGTGTATATTTCAGAAGTTTCCATGTCATCCTTGATAAATCGATACTAAAATTCGAAGTCACCAAGGTAACTAAATAGTAAATTCAATAGCTAAATGGTTCAACGAGTGCCCGCACCCAGCATAGTAGTTAATACTATAAGCAGAACATTCCGCAGAAAACTCCAGTTAGAGCTCTCATTATACAAGGAACAGGTAGCTTTGTTACCCTAGGGTTGTGGCGATTAGGACTAAATACTAACTGTTCTAGGTATTACGCGTAATGCCTGTAGTCCTTAAACAAAAAACGGGTATAATAAGCCAATTCCGATTTGTAATTGCTGTTAACTCGTTTCTCCCTGGTTTAGCTGATGTGATAATTTAAGGTATTTAAGGTACCTCAGACAGAGTACCAGGGAATTATAAAGTAAAGAAAGAAAGGTGTACTTTCCTGTACAGAATCGTGCAAATTACGCTTGCAGCTTTGATTACTAGTTGCCTTTTAATATCTACTATTAAGTAGCACGTACGTTTCATACAGTGCGTATGTGAGATTATATTGGTAAGCCATAAGATAGATTAAAGAAAACAAAATAGAACACCGAAGTATGGCGTATATGGACGGAAGAGTCGAGTCCAACCGTACCGAACATTGACTTGGAAAAAAAGTATCATAGGTAGACGAGATTGAATAAAGATAATGATATAATTATGGATTAAGTGAAATTCATGTCAGAAATGGAATTAAGCAAGGAGTTTTTTTAGTCTATCCTTCAAACCTTTTATTAAATAAAATAAACAGTTCTTCTATAAACGTAATTATCTTTTCCACTTTAAAATACACTTTCTTACAAACTTATTTCATTAGACGAAAAAGGTAAGACATAAATATTTAAAAGATCGAATAGTAAAAGTCTACGAAGCCAAGAGGAAATTATAATTATCGAATTAATTAACATGCGCATATTAATTTATGTTACACAAGCAGCCAATCTCCGATACAAAACATAGGCACTGTCCAGACGATTTGCGTTGAGATGAAATACAGTTATGTAATATGTTGAGTCGACCAAAGCTTTAGAGGTAGTACATATGACTGACGCATTATCACGGAAATGACGATAGCATGTTCCTACTTTAGCCCATGATATATTAGGGTAACAATTTAAAGCCAGATTTTTAATGAGAAAATGTAATATACAGATTTTGTTTTGTGATATGAATGGTGAAACGAGCATGACATTCGCATAAGGGTAAGTGATACGACCGTTTATCCTGAGACATAAGATGTTAAATCTCAATATGTCTATTAGTTACTCTGGCCACAATGTCCTTCAAACCGGAACACGACAGTGCGTTTACACTGCTGTTTGGAGAGGGATATAGACATTGCGGAGGTACCCAGGCGATTGCTGTAGAATAAACCACATACAAATAAATGTTTGCTTTTGAGTTGAAAGTATTTCGAATGAAGTATTTAATGCCAAATATTTGCTAGATTTTAAAAATAGTCGCAGAAGACCGATTGGTTGCAATCATCGAGCATAATTATAACCTAACTTAGGTTATATGCTCGATGGTTGCAATGAATAAATTACAAACAATAGCAAAAATGCTTAAATACGAATTTAGATTATTTCTGGTTAAATATTTAATTCAAATGGCTTTTATCTGATATGCTACCTTTGATGGCGATGAAAACATACTTCACGCGCTTACCTCTGTTATTGACTTTGATATTTAATACCATCTACGACCTAAAAATTAAAACATACTTCACCCATAAACGAATCTACTATCGATTATTATCTAAAGTGAATACCAGATATTTTACAAAAGAGGTAGTTTGTGCCATTAAAAAACTCGTAAAATTTTATATAAGATAGGTTTCCATGGAACTGTTTACAAATAAATTGTGTAATTTAAATATGTCGCAAATATAGCAAGCAGTATTTTTACATAAGCTTCATTTGCATGTCCCTAATGATATACCCTTTTTTAGAACGAACAATCAATAAAAGCGTCAAAAATATAATGGTAGCCAAGTGACAAAACATGCTCGTAAAAATACGGCTATGTTCATTTAGTATTCAGAAAATGTGCCACTTTCTGAGATGTAAAGATAAACCTCAATAGACATTTTCAAAACGAAACTTACTCTTTAAATCTTTAAAATATTTATGTGCCGAGGTATATTAAATATATTTTGATGTTTACTTTAAAATTGTATATTTTAAATGAGCCGTTCTATTTTACAAGGCTCCTTACTAAGGTATCTACTCCAGATTCGCGCTTTACTTGTTACATATAGAAAGAAAAGAAAAAGAAAGAAAAGCACATTTATTTGTCACACAAGACAACGGACATACTCGATTAACAAAAAAATACACATACAATGAACATACATAACAAAAACAATAAAACACTAAACGAGAATGCACGTCGCATCGCTGTGACAAAGTAGGTGACCACTCAGCTCACATGTTGCACCGAGGCAAAAGCCACAGCGCAACGCTGATTTTCAGTGGTCACCTAGAGTGACATGCGAACGCCGGCCAATAAACCATAAGTACTTATAACTAAAAACTAAAATGAAACAATGTTAATAAACAACATTTCAACTAAATACCAATTACACAATACTATACAATCAACAAAATACAATAAAATAAATATATAATTAACAACAAAATAAGATAAAACTTCCATCCCGCCCTCACACGCCATACCGACTAGTTTGCACAATGCGCATGCGTATAACCAATTGTCGCGGCATATACGGCAAGAGATATACGGCAAGAGATGCCGTGCTGCTCTTAGCTTTGTAACAGAAGAAAATATGCCAGCGCCAGAGTACGGAAATACTAATTGCTTATTATCCTTCCGAAATTATATTACAAACACTGCAACAATCATCTGTCAAAATGCTGTGGTCAATGATGATTTAAAAAATAAATATATACACCCAATAGTCACATATCCTAAGATCGAGATTTTAACCGCCTGCGGAATACTTTTAGAATCTGTTTAGCAATGAAACGATACAAGCATTCATTCAACAGTGTAAAAACCTTTAGCATCGATGATCGATGACGATTGCATAACTAGAAATGAATAATCTCTACAATAACTGACAATACAAAGCCACCCAAAGCTATACTAGAATTCTAAATTACACGAATCAAACAACCGATCGAAATGTTAAATGTAGGCTTTACGCTGTAAATTACTGCGAAGACGCACCGGATGTTAAGAGACAGGTATGATTTGCTCTCGAACCAGTTCTCCGGCCATCGAACGGAATAGTACACAGTTATAAAATATCACATAACATTATTTATGATCGCCCATTTTTTAAGTTCGGTGCCTCGGAGCCAGATGTTTCGCGTGAGCATAAATATTTATGAATTTATACTCATTAGAATAAAATGATAAATAATGTGCGCCTTTTCATAAATGGGCATGCATGAAGATTTAATCCGGAAAGTTGAATTGACAATACAATTGTTTCTTTTTATGCTGCTTTGCCATTAGGTTGCTTGATAAAGCACTAGGCATTGGTGTTCTCTTAAGATTCTTATTAATGATTTTCTGTGGTTGTCATTGATTAATACTTTCAAAGATCTAATAAATTGGTCTATGTCAGCTGATAGATGCCTTATATTGGAACTTACTAGATATAGATTTTCAAGAAATTTAAGTTTGTTAGGAGTGCTAATAGATACATAAAAGACGAGAAACTAAGTGCTTGATTCTTTATAATTTCATAAAATATTCATCATTTACAACAGCCAGACTAGTTAGTAGAGTTACATGGCAAATACACGCTTCTATTTTTCAAACCTTTCAAACTTGTAATCAGGTACGCCAGTCATTTTCATTCACAACCACAAAAGAGCATAAAAAATCAAGCAACAACAAAACGCAACAAGACTAGTGTTGCCCGTCAAACATATCGATAATCTTCAAAGTGCAATTTATTGTTGCGGTACACAGCGGCATTCACCTACGCGCTGCAAACGTTTTAAATAACTCCAACCGATGTTATCGATTAAACATACTCGCAGACTGAGTCGAGAAATTATTTCGCGGCACTTATTTTATTTGCTATAGGTTAGACCATTTAAATAAAGCTACGGTCCGACTCGTGAATCCATTACGTGTGCAATGAATACGTCAATTACAATTGTCGTGGATATTTTATTGAATTTCAAATTGGATTTATATAATTGTTTAATTTAATTTATGGCAGGGGTTTGTTTTTAATGAAAGGAGAAACGATGCTTTGTGTATTGTAGTATTTTTAGCCTCAACAATACGTTGAAAAGGAATAAAACCGGGTTAGAAAATAAGAATTAAATAGAGTATAGAATAAAATAGAATATAAGAATTAAAAATTAAACCACGGCACTTTTGGTAACAAATTATAACAAACCCGTGATTTTAAATCTTTCAAGTTACATACACATAAATAATGTATTATTTATCAAATTAATTATAATGAAGCGCGCATAATTTCATTTTATTATTTATCTTAGCTCAGTAGTTTTTTATTGCAGTGTCTCCTTTAATAATATTGTTTTACTTCCCTGTTTGAAGAAATACACATCATTTTTACCACCAACCAACCAAACCAACCAATCATTTATGTTGTAATAATATGCACTTTCATATCCAGATAAATAATTTGGAAAGTGTAATATCTTAACATACAATTAAAACTATAGCTGCCAATTAAATAGTTTATTATGTGATTCATTAAACATAAATCATTGTATTACTTTCTTCGCAACGATAGCCGCAATAAATAATTATTTCATTAAGTAATGATGTTAAATATAACAACTACGTTTTGCGTAATACAAGCTTTGTAGTTACTAGTTAATTACTAAGTTATTGTTCGCGGGCGTCAACTGATAGAAATCTTAGAATATTACAACAAAATTACTTTTGGAGAGATGTTCTAAGTTATATGTGACATACGTGATGGGCTGCAAGTTATTTTAATTTAATAAAAGATAGTATTAAAACCTGTTTGTATCGTTTACCGCTTTCAAACCAGGAATTCAATACTAATTCAATTTTTATACAAATATAATAAACATTCTAACATCATGATAATAAACCCAGTGGGGGTTACTTTCGATGAGAATGTATCTAAAGTTGCAAATATACTTATAAGTAACAATTAAAACAAATTATTATAAATTATAACAAAAGATACACTTACGTATTTCACATCTGTTGCTGAGTAATGACTCATTTGCAAATATTATTATAGCATTAAATAATCAGAAAGTGGCCGCAAGAATCGCCTAAAGCAAATTCATACAAACATCGAGGCCAAATATATTAGTCTCTATTATCGCCTCACCCACACCTGACTTCCTCTAGAAAGTCGAGAACAAATATCGAACTCAAATAACTTCACAGGGGCTACTCTATGATCCGAAACGAAGTTCGAATAATCGAATATTGTATGTAAAACTGTGCGAAAGTGCCTTAGTAAATACTACACGACATTTCGAGTCCTCTATCGTATATCGTAACCACAGATTAAATCGGACTGAATGACAAGTATAGAGACTAGTATAGATTTTTAAAAATAGAAAACTTATAACTTACTTCCAACATCGAACGTTCAAACGTTCGAAATTCTTTTCAGATCATTGAGTGACCCCCTTACTGAGCCATCCGCATAAAACAGTACTTTATCATCCATCTACGATTACATATAAGTAATTAGAAATACCAATGAGATGGTAGATATAATAGATTGAGTTGCCAACTATGTTATGTTTGGTATAATAAATTGTGGCAAACGTAAATGATCTATTAAATAAATTGATAGTTCTATCTGACAAGATATTGACGGTTGTAAAAAATGGTACAAGTCTAAACGGACTGGAGAATTCTTGATTAAGAAACATGATCGTAAATTGGAACCCCCATTGTGATATACTCTTATGCTACTGGTAGCAAAGATTAAGATATTTGATAGTTTCTGATAACCTTGAAATAGATGATGCAGTAGCAGACGTGATAATAAACAAAGTCCCTATCATATTATGAGATCGGAAATTCAGGGCGATAAGCTATGACGCATGAGAACGGAAATTCTCGCTGCACTTTACCCCTTGAAGCATGACGGTATGGTAATTATTACGATAGAAAGATTCGTAATGAGCAATGACTAAGGAAAGTGTGGTGTTATTACTTGTTAAGAAACTTTTAATTAATATTTGGAGACTGTCCCGCCCTCACACCCACCACTGCAACTCCTGTTAGCCAGGATCAACAGTGGCATGCAATGTAATGACACCGAGCATTGAAGCTCGGCGAGTCTCCGGGAATGTCTAACTTGTCTTTAACCCGCAACGAAATCAAACAAAAAGTTAAATTAATAGGAGGAGTTGGAAATACATTATTGTCCACTTCCCTCCGTGCAAAGCAGGTGACAAAACAATTGAATAAAGAGGTAAATAACCTCGCAAAAAGACTTTTACAGCTTTACTTTTTTAATTAATATTTAACAGTTTTGCTTTACGCTGTTATTCTAAAATTGCGGGTCCTTCCTATGTGAAGACTGAATTATCAATGTATTATAAATTGGAATCCCGTATAGTTCCGATTTGTAGTATAAGAAATAAGTAATTGTCAACCAACTAGAGCGCTACTAAAATATTGAAAACTTACTTAATCCGGACGTATGAAAATCCAATAAACCACAGATAAACACTACAAAATCCACTGTATAAACTGTGTCTTTAGATAAACTTCAACAAAGCGACCCCTTTCCGAACAATTCACATTAAAAATTATAAAACATTCAGGCACCACTATATCAAATACACATAAATAAATCAAAATCCACTGTACAAATTAGCGACACCTTTCCAAAAAACTCACATTCAAAATAATAAAGAATTCAGACTAATATATCACTTAAGCCTTAAGACGAAGTTCCCCAAAACTCTCCCTACAAAATTATTCACATGCGATTTCATTTTCGCCTTCGGCCGCGTGAGAAAGTTTCGGTGAAGCGACCTCGCGGCACGCAACGCTCAAACTGACCAGCGTTTGTCACAATCAGACAAGTTTAAAGTAATGTTGTTTTAATGTTCCCGTATTTTCGCAAACCGATTTGTGATTTATGAGTGTGTTACATTACATTACATTATTTTACATTACATATTCTTGAAGTAAAATGGAATAATACAAATTATGTATATTACGTCTTTTAAATATATTTCTATCTCAATTCTTCTTTGAGACTGTCTGATAACAAAATCTTTTTAATTGATACGGCCGCACTGATCTATGTATATGTAAGCTAGTGAAATTCATGTAACTTCGACCGGAAAGATGAATAGCATTTTGTCTACAGCTTCAATAAAATGTTGTGTAATATTTTGAAGTAAAAGCGAAGTCTAACGGCGGACGAGTAATAGATTGTGACAACTGGTAGGCGTTGGATTAGAAAACCCCAGAAATGCGGATTGTCTTAGAAACTCTGTCATGTGCCTTTCTTAGCACCTACTCGTAGTCTGAAAATCTGGCTTTTACGTAATACTTTATGTCTGAGTCAACTAAATTAATTCATAATACAATCAGTTATTGTTTAGTTTCTGTTTATAAAAGTCAAAAACGTATCATTTTGTGTACGAAACATAATCTGCAAATCAAGAAATAACTTCTAAATGTCTTAATAGGTTAATTACATAACACAATAAGCTTTTCCAAGTAAACATGTTTTAGCAAAGATAAATTCAAATAAGAAGCACCAACGGCCTCGTTTCCACCATTTTAGCCATTCAAAAGTAATAAATAAAGATGTGGCGGATACTTAAATCACGACTAGGGTATTCAAGGCTATGGGAGACGTTCTAAACGTCACAAGTACAGTTAGTAATACGTTTGGGTTCCCCAGTGTCATCACTACATAACTGTGCGTGATAGATTTCCTAGGGATTTTGGTTCAATTTTCAAAACACCAATTCTCTTCAACGGCTGACGGGCCTGCGGGCGAGCGAGCGAGGGGCGGGCGAGCGTGGAGCAGCGGTTCGTTTCTTGTCTTCCTTTGGAGAGGTCCTCTTCTGGCGGGGCCCGGCGCGAAGCTGCCGATACGGCCAAACCGCCCCTCTTTTATATCCTTTCTCGGTCCACGCTCACCCCCCCTAGCCCCTCACCCTTCAGCACCCGTCATAATCTTTATTTCTCACTTATTTTTACAATTTCCTTACAATCATCTCGATTTCCACACAACAATGTGGGGCTCATCCCCGCGCAACCCCTCACACCATGCACCCATCCCTAAGGACTCCCGGGGCGTGAATACGGCTGGGTTTTGGGTGCGGAGAGTTTTGTTCGACGTCACCCCGCCCCGCTTGTACCACGTGACCGAGGCGCCCCCCAGCCCTCTCACCCCCTCGGGAGCCGCACCGCGCATGCGCAGTAGGCACATAGTGTGAGGTTTGGGAAAATGAAACCACTTCAGGAATAATTATTTATTTTTAACTAGTTATTTCGTGTCGTGCACATTTCTCCCGCCGTCGCAGCTCGCGATTTCCACTGGGAGCACGACGATCTTCCGGGACGGCCGCCGCAGGATGTGCCCGTTGCTCGTTGTGACGTCGACGACTCGCACCTCGCCGTCTTCCCCGGGGTAGACTCTGGACACCCGGCCTCTCGGCCAGACGTTTCTCGGCAGGTTGGCGTCGCACACGACGACTAAGTCCCCGACTTTCGGGGGTGCGCCGGTGGTGCGGGGCTCCCGCCGGTGTTGGAGCGAAGGCAGGTACTCCCTCACCCAGCGCCGCCAGAACTCGTCGGCCAGTCGCTGCGCGCGCTTCCAGCATCGGCGCGCAGAAGTGTCGTCATCCGCGAAGTCGCCTGGCGCTGCAACGTGACAGTTAGGCCCCAACAGTATGTGGTTGGGGGTTAACGCCTCCGGTTCGTCGGGTGTCACGGCCACATGAGTGAGTGGTCGTGAGTTCACAATGTTTTCTATCTCCGCTAACAGTGTGTGCAATGTCTCGTCACTCGGGTATTTCTCTGTTAGTATCACTCGCAGGGATTGTTTAACGCTGCGTATCAGTCTTTCCCATGCTCCGCCCATGAAGGGTGCGGCGGGGGGAATGCGACGCCAGTTGATACAGCGTGCATTTGCCTCTCTTCCTGTTGCTTCCCACGCCTCCTTCAATTCCTTATCCGCAGCCTTGAAACACGTCGCGTTGTCTGACCATAGTTCCGTCGGTTGGCCTCTGCGCGCGATGAATCGCCTGAGTGCTGACACGGCAGAGTCCGCGCTCAGTGACGCGACCACTTCCAGATGCACCGCCCTTATGGTCATGCAGGTGAATAGGGCAACCCATCGTTTCTCCCGATGTCTTCCGACGGTCACTTCCAGCGGACCGAAGTAGTCTAGTCCCGTGTAGGAGAAGGGCCGTGTGTTGTGCGCCAGTCGCGCCGCGGGAAGATCTCCTGTGGCTGGGATAGTGGGCTTCGCTTTTCTTATTTTGCATGGTGGGCAATTCTTCAATACTCCTTTCACGGTCGGACGTATTCTAGTTATCCAGAACCTTTGTCTTAGTTCATTTACCACCATTTCCACTCCTCCATGGAACATCCTTTCGTGCACATGTTGCACGTACATCTTCGTGTATTCATGTTGTCCGTCTAACAGGACTGGATTGGTTGTGTCTTCGCTTACACTTTTCGCCGCTGTTATTCTTCCGCGCAAACGCAATAAGCCGTCCTCTCCCACGAACACGCGTAGGGAGGCGAGTCGATCTGTCGGCGAGGGTGGGCTTCCGCTTATGACGCGCAATCTCTCACTCGCATAGCTGTCATCTTGCACTTTTCTTAGCCACAATTCTTCGGCGCGCCTTAGGTAACACGCGTCTAGACTCATGAATTTTTTCTGTTGTACCTTAAGCTCCGGTCTCGATTTGCTATCACTTTTCTGGTAGGCGCTCCACGTGGGGTCCTGCTGAGTGTTGCCTTTTGTGCGCTTTCGTCTTGCGGCCATCGTAATGTGTGTTTTCCGCCTGCACAAGTCCAGGAATTGCAACACTCGCGCCACGGTTCGCACTGCACTACTCCACTTCGCGAATCGACACAGATCGGGCAAACAGGTGTAAGCCTTTTCTTCTCTGACACTTAGACACTTTTCTTCATTCGTTTTGTCGGTCGGCACTTTCACTTCCACCGGCCACTCTCCCGCCGGTTGGCGCAGGAACTCCGGTCCCCGGAACCATCGGTGATGTGCTTCAAATCCTGTCGGCGTGTCTCTTGTGGCATCGTCCGCCACATTGTCGCGCGACGGCACCCAGCGCCACTCGTTTACTTTCGTTAATTCTTCGATTTCGGCTAGACGATGAGCGACGAAAGTCTTGAAAGCGCGCGGTTCCGCCCTTATCCACGCGAGGACTGTTCGGGAATCGCTCCAGTATATTTTTTTCTTGAACTCGAAGTTGTGCTCTTCACATGTCTTGGTCGCGAGTCGCGCGCCGAGCAGGGCCCCTTGTAGTTCCAGTCGTGGAATAGACGTGGGCTTCAGCGGCGCCACACGGCTCTTGGCTGCGGCTAGCGCGACGTGAATTGTGTCGTCCACGCGCCGCATGCGTATGTACACCGCTGCCGAGTATGCTTCTTCGCTGGCGTCCACGAACGTGTGTAGCTCTCTTTCCACCACCGGCGGTCCTATGTCGTAACATCGCGGTATGCGCAGATCCTTTAAGGCGCGCAGGTTGCTCAGCCATTCGACCCAGCGAATTCGTAGTTCTTCTGGGATGTGGTCATCCCATCCGATCCCGTGTCGCCATGTTTCCTGCATCAGCCTTTTCGCCGGGGTCGTTATTGGTGACACCAAGCCGAGAGGGTCGAAAAGCGACATTATGACGCTCAAGGCTTCCCTTTTCGTTGGTGGCCGTTCATTGCGCAACACCTCCGGCGGGGTTCTTCCTTCATTGACGCGAAACCCAATGCAGTCCTCTTGCCACCGCCACAACAGACCCAGCGTTTTCTCCTCGGCCGTTCCTCCTATGCGCACGGCGGCGTCCTGCCCGCGCGTGCTGAACTGGCGCACTACGATGGGCTCGTTCGACACCCATCCTCTCAGGGTAAAGCCTGCTTGTCGGTGAATATGGTCCACTATTTTTGTCACCTCCGTGGCCTTTTCTTTGCTCACGAAGCTGGTGATAAAATCGTCCATGTAATGATTTCGCTTAATTTCCTCCACTGCCTCGGGAAATTGTTCCTGGAACTCTTCCGCGTTCCTGTTCTTTATGTAGAGTGCCGTGCATGGTGACGACGTCGCTCCGAATATCACCGAAGTCATCTGATATTCTGTAGGCTTCGTGTCTCCTCTCTCCCGCCCTCTCCACAGGAACCTTAGGGCGTCTCTGTCTTCGCGTCTGACTTTGATCTGCATGAACATTTCTTTTATGTCCGCCGAGACTGCAAAGGGGTGTTGTCGGAATCTCATCATGATTCCGGGCAGGGATTGCAGGAGGTCAGGACCCGACAGGAGCAGGTCGTTCAGACTGACTCCGTGTGATCTTGCCGCTGCGTCATGCACCACCCTTATCTTTGGCTTCGCTGAGTTACACACGGCAAAGTGCGGAAGGTACCAGGTTCTTCCTTGTGGTGCTGGCGAAGTAGTCGGGACCGCGTATCCTGAGACGAGGAGGTTACTTATCCTCTCTTCATACTTCATCTTCAGGTCCTCATCACGGTCGAGCTTCTTTTCTAAATTTCTCAATCTATTGTAGGCATAATCGTAATTGTTGGGAATCGTGCAGTCGTCCCGTTTCCAGAGGAGTCCAGTTTCGAAGCGTCCATCTGGCATCCTTCGACTTCTTTCTTGCAGGATTCGCAAAGCGCGCTCTTCGGGATCACTTTTCGGCTTTCTAGGCTCCACTCCAAGCGACTCTAAGTCGAAGAATCTTTTCATCATTTCTTCCATGTGCTCATCCAAAGTGACTGTGTGTCCGCAGAAGGCATTGATGTTCTGAAGTGCTGACTTATACCCGTGCAGAACCCATCCCAGCTTCGTGCGAGACGCGACAGGCTGGCTTCTGCTCCCGGTCCGCATCTCGAGCGCCACCAAGAACTCCCAGTTGTCTTGCCCAATCAGTATCTTTGGATTGGCGTTCTTATAGATCAGTCGCTCTTGTATATCCTGAAGGTGTGCACAGTGTTGAATGTCCCTCTTGTCGACGCTTTGTCTGGTGGACATCAGGTGTGATACAGTGCGTGCGTTGCGTATCATATATTCTTCGTCACTGTAGCGTCCGCGTATTTTGACGTCGACTCTGCGGCTATCTGCGTGTTTCATCGTTCCGTTGAGACCTTGCACCCACATTTCGTCGCGCGGACCTTGCAAGCCTAGCAATTCTGCCAGCCCTTCCTCGACGAGCGTGACGGTACTGCCGTCATCCATGAGCGCGTAGGTGTGCACGCGTGCTCCGCCTTGTCCGGTGAGTGTGACAGGTGCGATCTTGAGAAATGCTTGCCGGTTTCCTCCACGATCCGTCTGTGTGACGAGCTCCGCGGACGTGACCACTTCCTCTTGCACGGACTGCCCGGGAGGTGCTGACGGCGTCCTCCCCGTGTTCTTGTGCAAGAAGCGGTGGTGAGCCATCAGGCAACCCTCCCGGCCGCACTTCTTGGCTCTGCAGTTTCCTCGTCGGTGCGTGCTCCTCAGGCATCGGAAGCATATTCGAAACCGCTTCGCAATCTCCCACCGGTCCCCTACGTTGGCGTCTCTGAACTGCTTGCATTCAGGTAACTGATGCTTCTGCTTGCACAGCGGGCACTCTTCTAAGTTGTCGTCCGCGACGAAAGTGCGTTCGATGTTCTTTCTTCCACGCCTTTCCACAGGGACGTCCTCGAGTGGTGCGTACGCTCCACACTTGTCGGCCTCCTCGCTGAGAAAAGTTGCCAGCCTCTTCAGGTCGGGTACATCTTCCTTGCATGCGGCGGCGTAATCGTACCATTTGCTTCTCAGCGTGGGCGTGAACTTTTCTATAGTCGTCTTGACTGTTTCTGGATTATACAAGTAATGGATCCTCTTCAATGCTTCAATAGCGGCCACAGTATTTGCCACTTTGTCAGCAAATATACACAAATCTCTTGGGCTGTCGGTTAACTTCCCAAGTGTCTTCATCTTTTGCAGCTCGTGCATGGCTAGCGCGTCGGGACGACCGAATCTTCTCTTCAAAGCTTTCATAATCGTCTCCGGCTCCGGTTGGCTAATCAGTAAACCGCTAATCGCTTCGCTCGCCGCCCCCCTGACGCTCTTCCTCAATCGTGAAACGTTTTCAGTTCTTGAGAATACAGCTTCAGTCTCATAGTAGGCAGCTTCGAAAGCGAGCCAGCCGCTGCTTCGCCCATCGAACATGGGCAGCTCCTGCAGGTATCTCGGTGCGTCTCTCGACATCTTCACGGCTTTGGTGAGAGCTGTCGCCAGTGAGGTGACGTCCACGTTCGGTGGCTGACGCGCAGGCCGGGGCTCATCTTTGCGCTCCCGGTGCTCGCATTCCTTGTTCTTGCGAGCTCCCTGTCCTTGTCCTTTCGAATCATCCTCGTCTGGTGAGTCCTGCTTCTTTGTTGGTGGTTCCTCTTGACCCTCCAACCATTCCTGTACACGACTGGATCGGTCGTGCTCATCTCCGGACTCCACAGAGTCCTCTTCATCGTCGCTGATTGCGGCGCGTTCCTTTTCCAACTTCGCTTGGGCCAACGCAAGCGAGGCGCGCACCTCTTCCAGCTTTAGTTGTGCTATCTTTTCCTGTGCCTCGAGCTCAGCAAGCTTCTTGCGCTGCGATCGCTGTGATTTGGCGCCTTTGGATGGCTTCAGGGTGTCGCCGTCGTCCTTCTCTGCCTGCGTGGTCGCCGTGTTCGAACTCGCCGTTGTTTCCGTGTATGCAGTCTCTGAAGTAGTCGCGGTATCCTCGGAGGTCGTCGTCGTTCTTGCAGAGGTTGCAGTTGTCTTCACGGATGGGCCAGCATTCCCTGTGGGCGTGGCACCCGCGCCTCGGGCGGCCGCCGCAGTGCTTTGAGTGATTACTTGTGGTGCACTGGACGGACCACCCTCGGTACGGGGCACCCTTACGGCCGGGCTCAATCTTTCGGACGCGTCGATCACACTTCCCTTCTTCGAGCGAGTAACAGGCATCTTTTTCTTTCTTGCGGTTGTTCTGAAAAAATACAAATCCCGCGCTGTGGCTTAAAAATGTTCAAACAATCTTCCAGGAACCAAGTCTTCAAACTGTTAGAAACTTCCAAATGAATCTTGCACCAGGCGTAAGTTCCGAGACTTCGAACGATTTCTCCGCGCTGTGGCTTAAAAAATGTTCAGACAATCTTCCAGGAACCAAGTCTTCAAACTGTTAGAAACTTCCAAATGAATCTTGCACCAGGCACAAGTTCCGAGACTTCGAACGATTTCTCCGCGTTGTGGCTTAAAAAATGTTCAGACAATCTTCCAGGAACCAAGTCTTCAAACTGTTAGAAACTTCCAAATGAATCTTGCACCAGACATAAGTTCCGAGACTTCGAACGACTTCTCGACCAATCAGATTCGTCGAAATTTCTTCAATATTTCCAAGTCTTCGATCTTGATATTTCGTCTTCAAATTCGTCTGCGAATGATCAACGATTGCTTTTTCTTCATAATCCGGATGCGAAGGACCAACGAATGTGCGTGATAGATTTCCTAGGGATTTTGGTTCAATTTTCAAAACACCAATTCTCTTCAACGGCTGACGGGCCTGCGGGCGAGCGAGCGAGGGGCGGGCGAGCGTGGAGCAGCGGTTCGTTTCTTGTCTTCCTTTGGAGAGGTCCTCTTCTGGCGGGGCCCGGCGCGAAGCTGCCGATACGGCCAAACCGCCCCTCTTTTATATCCTTTCTCGGTCCACGCTCACCCCCCCTAGCCCCTCACCCTTCAGCACCCGTCATAATCTTTATTTCTCACTTATTTTTACAATTTCCTTACAATCATCTCGATTTCCACACAACAATGTGGGGCTCATCCCCGCGCAACCCCTCACACCATGCACCCATCCCTAAGGACTCCCGGGGCGTGAATACGGCTGGGTTTTGGGTGCGGAGAGTTTTGTTCGACGTCACCCCGCCCCGCTTGTACCACGTGACCGAGGCGCCCCCCAGCCCTCTCACCCCCTCGGGAGCCGCACCGCGCATGCGCAGTAGGCACATAGTGTGAGGTTTGGGAAAATGAAACCACTTCAGGAATAATTATTTATTTTTAACTAGTTATTTCGTGTCGTGCACAATAACAGTACACAAACTCCTTAGGTCGAGTCCATTCTCTTAAAACCCAAAATCCCCGAACAAAGATCACTTCGCCTACAAGGTGGACAGACAACTTGTAAGGTTGCAGGAAGTTACTGGATGCTGGACATTTTCAAAAGGTTCTATCACACCAGTGGACTTCCTCTGGCTGAAGATAGAAAGATGGACAGGCTGGCAACCATGTGTCGTTGATTCGCAATCGGATTGGAACTAATACTTATCTGGGAGTAAGGTCCAAAATTGATCATTAAATCATTTCAATGCGAGATTCGAACCCCCAGCTCTCGTTACATAAATATCGACAATCTAGTTCCCTAAATTTACGAATATGTTATATACAGTTGTAATACTATTTTTACGTATTTTATTCGCGGATTTAGTTTAATTAAATTAATTGAGAAGTCAACATGTGAATATTAAACCAAATCCACGATAAGTAAAAATTAGTTTCATTTCAATCTCAAATCTGCGTTAATATAACGAAATAGTAACACAGCAAACTGTGAATGCTTAGACCAAGTTTGAAAGTTCTTACCTATAGAATAAGCAATCCTAGCATACGGCAATGCCTAAAAGAATCTAAATTCAGCCTCCCCAAGTTAATAGCAGCCTTTACGACGTCAAAGGTTTATGGCAAAGCATTTAAAGAACACTAGGGAATAAAAGTGGAGGTAAAAAATTTACTATGCCTCTAGAAGGCTCGGGCTTCAGATTAGACCATTTTTGGCAAGGAATACAAGAAAATCGTTCCGTGTTGGTCGAGGAACGCGGAAACGGTACATCTTCGGCGCAATCGATGTCTGTTGTATTGTAGGGTTTAGCCCATAAGTGCTGATAGGAATTTATGATGACGCTGATTTATAGAAATTATATTATCTTAGGTGTGTTCACGTAGTATTTTTTATGACTACGAATAGTTTAGAAAATTATTGCATAAAACCGCCGCAAATACAATAGGCTAGTTTCATACATTTTTATTTTTATTTATAACGGAAGGTTACGTTACGCATAATCATAATCAGAAAGAATTTTTAAAATCCGTTAAGTAATAAGCAAGTTACAAATATATGAAAGTTGGTGGTAGGAGTGATAGAAAAGGATGCAACATGCACGGCGTGACGTCATCTCCCATAAGGTGCACGCGTGCGGAAGAGACAACGAGTGTCCCCACCGTACTTTTAAATGTATTAATATCTCAGTCACTTTACATTCAATTTTGAAGCTGTTTTCAAATTCGTTTGTTTTTATAAACGATGCTTTTAAGGAATGATTACTTACTGCTCAAATAAAATCTTGGACACAACCCTATTACAAATTATTAAATATCAGACAGTACATTTAAAAATACATCAGAACATACACATTAGAAATAACTAATTGGTGTTTTCAACCCGTTACATTTTATAAAAAAATAACTATTGTCATGAAGAATAAATAGATACATCCAATAATATCCAAACATACATAGTAAATTAGAAAAGGATTTTAATTGTAAAGACTTACCAATCTTTACCAAAACGTATTGAGTTTTCACATAAAATGCGAATATTCTTTCTTATTTTTTTCCCTAATAGATGCATACTTTTTTAACACACAGGTACTACTCGTATTACAGAAAATAAATTATTAGTTAAACCAATTTCATATTAAATATATATTCAATATAAAATTGCCGAGCTTATATCGGAAAGCATTTTAGATAACTTTTCACACAGATAACCGCTTATTAGTGTCCGCAGAGCGGAAGTCAGTCATTACGCACAGAATGCTCCGATAATCTTGACTTGCTCTGATAATGAAAACTCACAAGTTTAATTTATCCCCATATACATTCCCACACTGCGCTTGTACTACACATTTTGCGATTAATTGATTCGAGATGCGATTTAAATTATTCTTTTTTATGATGATTTATATGATATTATAGATATGATTAATTAACTGCATTGGTCCAGATGGTACTTAACTGCTTGATGATTAAATGTTAATACTATAATGTAGTATTATTTGTCGTTAAATATTTAATGAAATTATGAACACTTGATAATAAAGCTAATAGTATATACAGACTGCCTCGGTGGCGTAGTTGTACTACGGTACGGTTGCAAAGCTGAGGTCTCGGGTTCGGATCCCGGGTTGGGCAAAGTGATATTGGATTTTTCTATTCAGTATCAGCCCAGAGTCAGGAATTTGTGCCCGATATGGCGATAGGCTCGCCACCTATCACATTGTGGGACGGAACATACAAGGCGAAATGTGGGTGCCTTGGCACCTCTGCCTACCCCTTCTGGAAACAAGGCGTGAGTTTATGTATGTATGTATGTAGTATATACAGTAAGTCACTTTAGAATTATATAAAAGTATATTCTGATGATGTCTTTACAGCAGCCTGCATTCAATAAAATTTTACACCCAATACCCACACTAAGATCCAGTCTTGTGTCGTAGGTATCAGGAACAACGAGAGACTTTTTGGTCTCACAAACACCCAGGCACGAAAGAAATATTTTTGGGCCGCACAATTAACATTTCTCTCCTTTCACAAGCGGTGTTAAACCGCCTGCGCCATGGAGGCTGTTGTTTGTTTATGTTGTCCAGTTACTTTCTGTTTTTCATATTCAACGATACCTATAAACTGCCAAATGTGCCCCATGACAAATATATATTTTACATCGTACTCTTCTATTAATCATTCTTAAAATCCACACAAAACAGAACCTATTTAACAAGCTATAACCACTCAAATAATACATCACAAAGAAGCTACATGAAAGAAAAATGACTGGAATAAAAGCGCGGCGTGCGCAAGTGATTTCCGTTGACCTCCTATAGGTAAGGTGAGTCACCTCACGTCAAAACTCACTTTCGTCTCGGAATGAAATCAATATTAAATAGAGCGGCCCTCGGTCGTATCGTAAAATCGGAGTAACTTTATTAGAGCTTGATTTTTTATCGAAGTTTGGTACTGTCAATTTGTCACTCTTGTTATACGGCCTAAATAACTAATTATATTCAATGTTGTGTAGTACTTGGGTGACTGACTTTATAAATTAAAATTAATAGTTATGCACAAACGTTAAGACATACATAAATGCCTTTATAACTTAAGAATATATTATTGTTGTGTTCACTAAAAGAGAAGATTCTTTTTTGTACAATTGTTACGCCATATACCCGGCAATTTTTATAAGTCAATTTTCTTTCGAAATTGGCAGGCCATTGTATATCCTTGTTTCACACAAATTACATTAATTGAAACAACCTTAATAAATTAATGTTAATTGATTAATTACTTCCCAGTGATTGGCATTCCACGAGACAATCTAAAACGACAATAATTTACGACACACTCCACTCAAATATTGAAATATCCAGCACGAAAACCGAATTTCAATAAGTTATCACCGGCCTTTATTATACAGAACATCAATCAACGTTAACATGTTATTAAATTATAGAACAAATCATGTTTGACAGTAATAATTCCAAAGTATACTAAACAACGCGCGGTATAAATCAGTGTTGGATGGAGACAAGTGAACTGTGGATAGTGGATAATGGACAGTACGGTGTTTTAACTTAGAACAAACGGCGACGATTATTTTTTTTGCAATGAATGGCGCAACGAGCTTGCCGTTCGCCTGATGGTAAGCGATACGAGCGCTCATGGACAGTGCCAAAACCCAACACCTTGTAAAGCAGTAAGCAATTGTAAAGCAATGCTTAGCATTTCACTGCGCTCGCCATCCTGAAATTGAAATTGATGCTGTTACCTGAATTACCGGCATTTTTGGACATGTTTTTGGATTGTTTTTGTTACTTAACGCCAGAGGCTGCCTTGAGTTGATCGAGTGACGTCCCTATCTCAGCATGTAAAATGTACTCTGTGGTAGATAGAGCACGGTAGACGGTGGGTAGTCACCGCTAAATAACAGAGGAATGTTGCCACGGCTGTGACGAAATGTAAATGCGGTTCGTTGGAACAATGCCGCTTCTGGAACGATCATTATGTGGATCATATTTTGATGTCTACATCAAATCGAACGCTTGTTACAGAATTCAGGTTAGGTTTATTTCATCATCTTTCTATAGTTATCGCATCTATGAGGTCAACGCTCCATATTTTGATGCATAATGTCGTCAAATATTTCGTGAAATTATACGATCCAAATCAAATTTTATTTTCAAAAAGTATTAAAAAAATTTCAAAAAGTATGACAAAGTGCCCGAGTAAGGGATTAATGTCGAGTTTACTTTAAATTATTTGTTTTACCTCCTGATGCTTGATTTCTTTCTGAATAATGTGTAGATATCACACGATGGAGTGTCCCTAAAAGAGTCACAGAGCTTCAACGTTCAGTGTCAATCTTTACCGATGTTGGATACGGCTAACAAGATTTAGTAGTGGAGGATTTTGCAAGATAAAAGAAAATATACTGTCACTACTGACTACACCAATAAGGCAATTCATTTAGTAAAGTGATAATTATGTTCCGATATAACAACAGGTTTTGGCATAGGTGACAATTTAATTCACGATCCAATAAATCGAGGGCATAAAATATGTCTTAAACTTGGCCATGTTGCGATACGAATGCTCTATTTTTTTTTACTGTACAGTATACTTTTTGCGCGTCGGTTCCCATTCGATACCGCCCGTCGTGTGCACAGCTGCGGCCCACCTACATACAAACAGGTACTTATTTGTAACGCCTATTTCATATTTAACATGTCTATAGAAGAATTCAGATGCAGCGATGATAAATTCAACCGTGAAGGAATTATGTGTTACATGCCTGCATGTAAAGGAAATTACTGTTTAATATTTTATGCATATGAATAAGTAATTAATTCTTACATCTCAGATTGATATGTAAACATTAATTAAGAGATTTATGCATAAAAAATGGTATGTCTATTATTAATTTTTTTTTGTCTAGTTATGTCCCGTGATTATTATTTTTGCTCTAGTGGAAAGATAATTTGGGAGATATTGCTTTTAACGATAAGGCACATAATAAAAAATAAAATTCCTATTTTAAAATTGATTAAATTCCAAACTCAATAACCAATGTAAATATGTACATCACAATATTTCCCACAATACAGGAATGTTCCTCACGTCGGTTTTCATACAAAAGACATGTGATTCCAACATTTATTACGAAACCAGAAATTTGCAAGCAAAGAGTTCCAGTAAATATTACATTGGGCTGCATTTGTATCGAATCATATTGAAAGCAGTTGCTAATGTAAAATAAAACCATAAGAAGAGTTTATTATCGAATATGAAAGCGAAAGTTCGCACATTCACTAATATCTAACTCTCCATTGATAAGGACTTATTGCAAAATTATTTTCCATTTGCAAAGAGAACGTACAAATAAATATTATTAACATAAATAAAAATAGAGACTTTTATATTTTGAACTGCAGTAAATAGAATATGATAATAATTGGATTTACGTTCCAATCGACATTTTAGTGATAAGAGTATAACGGCTTTTTTAATTACAAATGCTTGCAATTCTATTCTGAATCAGAATCTTCTAAAGAAGAATTGCTACGCTATACATATTCAAAAGAAAACTTTATCAAATGCAAATGTACATTTTGAATTCAAAATTTTAGGAGCTAAATAGCCTTTGTACTTTCTGATACCCACGGCAGTAACCTAATGGGTGGAAATATGTGTGTCATTATTCTGTCTCTACAGCCATAGGAAATCCACTGCTACCCATAGCCCCCTCCCTAATGATCTCCACATTGACCTGTTGGAAATGACCTGCATCTAGCGACTTACTACAACCTTAACCAGGTCGTCTTTCCATCATTAATAGGTGTAGTAATTCATAGAAGTTTTCATAAATTGCATATTTCAACATAATTCGTGTGCCATGATATTATGGAAGCTAAGAATGCTATGAGTGATGATCACGACCACTCTGTCAAGACTTATACCGATAAAGAACAAGTATGCTATATTCAAGCAGACACAAAACCAATCTTGGGTGTAACACCCTGAATGTAAAACTCCACCTAATAGACCAATAAGGCGAAAATGGTATCTCGAAGCTATCAACCGAAATAAATAAAACTGCTTATCATTCAACCAGCAAGGTTTTGCGTAAGAATTCCGTATTTTCGTATTACTTTTATAAGAATGTCAACTCATAAACCAAGTGGTGTTGCAAGCCTAGTTATTGAACCGTGGTGAATTCGCTTATGTGGTACACTTTACCAATAAAATAGTTGTTTTATGACTTCATGATTTATCTAAAGCCAGTTTATTCGATATCATTTTATTCGGTTACGTACATACGTTTATATTGTATTTAATTGGCAGATAATGAAACACGGAAACTAAGTGAATATGTACGAAATAGCCAATAAAAGATAACGTTGGCAATTTATTAGTAACAGTGTTAATTTAAATAACAAGAATATTCTACATTGCTGCAGAATTTTACAAGAATATTGTATGAATGCTTATAGTTTACTAGGCAAAGTTACTAAATAAGGGCGGACAAAGTATATACGTACATAAGATTAGAAACGAAAAATAATATTTAGAATAATGTCCTTAAGATTTACACGAATGATTACGATTTACATATTGGAATGAAACTACTTTTTTACGGATTTATCGTTTTGTATTTTCAACGTCCCAATCGTTTTGTAGAAAGAGCTCATGGTATCTGGAGGCAATATATAGTAGATTTTAGAGATATCTAGATTTTTGTCACACAAAAAAATAATGTCAAAATGCTTTGTCCTGGTATACTACATCAATTATCAATATACATTAATTTAGAGTTTTAAAATACACACTAATACAAAATAATTCAAACATTAAGCTACCAACTTTAATATACACCAATAATTCAATCTTCAGCGTTAATATTAACGTCTGCTCGCGACCGGAGGCTAAGAAATCTTATTAAAAGCTACCGGGCTCCGACAACCATGACTCTATCACAATATAACATAAACCTATTTGATCCCAATAAACCCCCATAAACTTGCCTCACTGTTAATTTAACGTAGCGTGGTCATGAGATATCAAAATCTGTACCTGTGTTGTGACTCATAAATTCACATTAGTTTGTGTAAGCCCAAAAATAGGCATTTTGGGTTAGGTACTATCATTAAGATGTTCATTCAAATCATCAAAACTTAATCTTCAAGAAGGATTTAAAGTTTCATCTCATGATTATTGTGTTTTATTATCGTATTCTAATAACAATATAGTTGAACTGGGCTCAATAACGGTGTTTTCTTGAATTTGACAAGAAAAATATAACAAGGGCGGGACCTTTTCCGTCACTATCAGGCCAATAATATAAAGTCTTTGTCGTACGTTTTAAATATTTTTTAACAAAAACACAATTTACTTGCCACTATGAAATCAAAACTATAAATTCTACAAACAGTGAAATTCTTTATAAATCCTCACGACCAACATCACTTTTGACCTCAATGCTTTTGACATTCATACTATTACCGTGACAAAATCTCCTTTGATGAATACTTTTTTAGCGAATCAAGCGCTGAATCGATGGCTTGAAATGCTATAAAATTAAACAGCTTTGTAGGTTAGCCGACGTGGAATGCAACCATAGCGGTTAATGGTACTGAGAAGCTACTCCGGGTAATTGCAACCTATTTCTTGTAAAATCCATTCTAAACGAGAACAAAGTTCACTTGTTATCTTAAACTATTGTCTTCGGTAATTTGTTACCGGCTTCGCTGATCGATCTCGTTTGGGAAAGGGTATTTCAAGTAATATTGTTGGAAGTTTAATGTAGGCTTTAATAAATGAGGTGGTGGGTCTGATTTGTAGAGTAATGATCAAGTAATTGGATTTTATACGAATCTTGTAAATACTAGAATTTAACGCAAGCAGACAAAACTAAGATGGCGGTCTTGCAACATTCAAATTTTTTCCAATTTTAAACTTTTTTTTTGTGTCAAAAGAAAAATTAAAGTTAAGCTCTACTTTCGTTCCCTAGAGGAGGTCGAAATGGGTATGTTATTGTCACTGGGCTTCCCCTACCCAATACAAACCTAAACCTGACAAAATGTACGATAAGAGCAGAAGACTATTCCTAAAATAAATTTAATAAATAATTTTCTTGTGGGAAAGGAACTGCCCAGATCAAAGCTAGTTTCACTTGTTATTTATTCCAAAAACTCGTACTTGAACAAGATTGTTATGATATTTATGAAAAATGATAATGAAATATGTAAAGTTATGTATAAAATTCGCTTGTTTAATAATAAAGGATGTAATAGCCCTGGGCACTTATAAGTGAAAGTTGTATAGTTTCCTACGTTACCGCATCCATAGCCATAAGTAAAAGTAACTGAAAGTATGAAGCCTGTCCCCAAATCTTATATGTCGTTAACATGAGAAGATTAAAAGTTAAAAACAATAACAGTGGTTTTAAGTTTAATAATATAAACTCTGTTCCACAAACCGTCTTGCGTGGTCGTCAATATCAATCAACCATGTAACATTATAAATTATCAATAAAAACACCAATATATCACCTTACACTTAAATGTTCATTAAAGCTATAATTGGGATTCAGTCAACGCATATCTTTGCGCAACAACCCTACACGTGCGAAGTGCGAACACAGCAAAATATAGAAATAAAATTGACTTATGGTCTGTTGTACCCGATACAGGCTTAGATAAAAACCCTATTTCTTATTCGAAACGACGAAGGCCATAAATCTTGTACATCTCGTACAAGAGTATTGCTAATAACGACATGAATCAAGTAATAACTTTGATAATTAACAACATTGCTCGCGTGTCGAATCGTTAAGCGTTGACGACGGTGCCTATCGACCGACACTCGACTGATATTATGCTAAAAGTCTATACTTAGTTTATAAAGCCGAAGAGTTTGTTTGTGTGAACGCGTTAATTTTAAAAACCAGTGGTTCGGATTGAAAAGTTATTTTAGTGTTGGATACTCCATTTATCGAAGAAGGTTATAGAGTACTTTTTATCCCGGGAAAATACATAACGGAGCTTATTTCTCATAAAACCTTTTTCACGAGGGTGAAGTTGCGAGTAATACTAGTGTTTTATACTTACGCAACAGTTATAGAACCGATGTGTTCGCATTCCTCGAATCATCTATTCGTAGTCATCTGGAACAAAAAACATGTCTTAATTAATTTGGAATGTTGTTGAAGGGCCTTGGATCTCTTAAGTTTAAGATATTTGACGTGAACACCAAACTGCATCGCAGGTAATTAAAAGCCTTACAGTTCGTTACCGCACATTGCTAAATTAGCGCCCGAATACTGGAACGCCATTCAAATAATAAGTTGCTCTTAACAGCGCACGGCCCACTTAGCCAGTACATTTAATCGGGATTAACGTAGTTAAGCGCCATTTATATTTAAGTTGCGTTCCAGTATTTGGGCGTAGGTGTTGTTGGAGCTGCTTGTTATTAAATTATTCGTTTGCTTTTCATTCACATCACATTAAATTTTGAAAGTTATTGTAACGATCTCTAGAATAAGTTTGCATAATCAGTCTCAACCGGAACATAAAAATATACAAACTCACTTTGATTTATGAATTTTAATATCATAGTTGGAACGTTTATAAGTGCAATTCTTTGTGACATAATTACATGGATTTGCGTCCCAGAATAACAATTTAACAATATTGCAGTTAGTTGCATATTGAAATATTTGAATTCATTATTTTCTCTAATACTTCACGTAATTAAAGTACAGATTTTTTATATACAGATTACAATCAACGTAAAATATGTACATAAACAGCAACTTTCTAGCGAGGAAAATCGATGTAATGTCTATAAATATGCAGGAAACATTGTCATAAAAATAAACAAGAATGTAATGACGGGTAAGCTGTTACGCGATAATTTTTATAAGCTGCATAAAAGGCCAGCTGTTGCTAACAAGACTCCTGATTTTACCCCGACAACAGTATACTGTCATACACTAAAAATCATATCGCAAACCACTTATACCCATAAAAATCATAACTAGCGTAAATTCGATCACATAAATCTCACTTTATACGTCTTAATTAACCCACGCAACGAGCTGGTGTAATTTTATGAATGGTCTCATATACCCCTGCGCTGGTCACATAAATTGCACTTCATTAGTTTCTCATTTTACTGCGGGTTGGGGCGACGCGTACAGATTGCGACCGGGCTTCTGCTTAATGCAACAATCCTATTAAGTTGTTAATTTATTAGACTTAGTTTAACTATGGGAATATTTTAAGACTTTATTAAGCCCTTGAATGTTTCGTTTTGTTTTTCAAGATTAAATCGGAGTGTTGGTAGAGAGTAGACGCGGTTGTAAATATTTACATATATTAGTTTTAACGCAAATATCATATTTGTCAGTATTTGAACACCCTTATTAATATAGCCCAATTTTGTTTTTATAAGTACCTATCGCTTTCGTTTGAAAATATTTAATGTGCCGAATTCACATTTTTACTTACTTCATTATTTTACCTCGGAAAATAATACAATTAGTTCAAAATGAAATATTCTCAGATAACAAAACTTATATGCATATTTTTTTAGAAACATACCGAAAAAAACACACTAGCCCTTTAACAGTACACAAATCCAATACCCAGGAACCAATGAAACGTATTACAATCAAAATCTCGCTGAGAGCGAGTTGCAATTTACGCCGTGCCGAGTCAACGTACCAAGAACGATGCGATCTCTTCCTCAATAGTATCGGACAAAAAGATGTTGCATCATGATCCTTGAGGTCAGCTCCCAACATTGTCTTACCACAATGGCAATTGTGCGAAAGAATCGCCAGGGAACAATGCGTCCGAGTCGGCAATTAGCAATAATTCCAATTAAATATATACTTTTAGCATTGTTTGTGTTGTTTGATTAGGTGGACAAATGCACGATTGGAGTTGGAAATTGTATCGGCCAATTAAAGAAAGGCTACAGAACAAAAAAAATCTATACCGAGAAAGTAAATAGACTAACAACGGGACGTAAATACAGTCCCATATAAATCAAGGCAAGGAATAGATTAAAATTAAATTCTAAAATGCATTAAGCTTAAAGATTTAATGAACTTAAAATATTGGCTTTAAAAATGAACGCAAAATAATTGCAATTTTTAATATACGGGCGGATGTAACAGTTGGCGGAATCCCCATTGTCACGCTTGTTACACTCAAGGTGCAAACTCTAAACAAAAAAGAAATTGCCGTTGTCAGATAGTTTTTATTACAATTAAGCTCTTGATAAACAATATTTATTTGCAGTAGGTGGCTAAGCTTGTTGTTTTATTACATCTTATTTCAAACTTTTATTCTTCCCATAAGAGAAAAATGTACATATGTGTAGCACATACACTATATAAATTTTAAACAGATCAACTGCTTTCTGTTGTTACCTCTTCATTGAATATCCAAAGCCGAGTGTTCATATACACATTAAAGAACTCAAAGCTTATAAACATGATCCGGGAAACGAGCAATACTTCAGTTCACATAGTATATTTACGACCCTACGACACCTCAATTAACCTTCAATGATTATATTAATATATGAGACATCAAAAGTATGAACCCATAAGAGCAAACGTCATTAAAAATCTGTAGTAAACAATCATCCCTTGCACAAGTGTCCACTGTGCAGGGAGCCAGCACACGTGGGCGCAAGGTGGGCGTACAACCGGTTGGATGCATGACCATCATACCAATAATTTTGGCGGGACAGCTGCATGGCACAATCGACCCGCGTGACAACTGAAGGGTTGCGACCTAATGTTACGTGTTCTTTTGGATTATCCTCGAGGTTAAACAACAGGTGATGTCACTTGTATAGCTTCGGGGTGAAGGTTCTGAACTTCGCATAGTAGGATTAATTTGTATAATTATCACGCAGACACACTATCAGAACGTAAATTTGCGGGAAGTCGTTGAATGTAGTGCGCTATGGAAATTGTTAGGGGACGACTATTACAGAAGTAGATTGGTTGTAAGCGATGATAGAAAACAACTAAATATTGGCTATGGAGGAACAACAGATTTTTAGAAATCGAAAAAAGTGTTCAATATCTCAAAAACTGCCAGTGGTATTTCCGTGCGGTTTTCATGAATACGTGGATACGAGAATTTTCGTGCAGGTATGTTTTTGTATATGTAAATAGTTAATAAAGACTTCTTATGACTGAAGAGAGAAAGACAGCGATAGACAGAGGTATAAAATATAGCAAACTCAGTCTTGTTTTCCACAAAATTAACAATTGTACAGTTGTGGAAATAAAAGCTTTCGTCTTTTTTTATTAATCACCAAAGTATTATGTATGAGGTAAAGATATTCGATATTTTCTGTCTAATCTGTTCTACCGATTTAAATTCGTTTAATTGTTTACATATTTTATTCCTCAATAATTCAATTGCGTCCACAATACTATCTAATTGCTATTCTTATACGGTATTGTATTTATTGCCAACAATGTATACTTTATCCATTGTTTATAGCATAAAAAGACAATGGATAAGTATGTAAACAAATAATAAAATTCAATAACAACTGGATTAATATTCTAAACAAAATGCGACGAGGAAATAAAATATAATACTCTACGAGACAGATATTGGAATCTCCGTTTCTGAAGTCAGGATTTTCTAAATTAGATTGTCTAGTTTATATTACTTAATACACATCACATCACACTCTCACGGATTTAGAATCGGAATCCGCATTTTACGACTCAAATCCCGACTTAATCTCGAAATATTCCGTAATAAATTCATAACGTCTCATTTACGGAATTTACTTAGCATTTCTCATGGAATTTCTAACATATTCAGACCATGATTAAACAATTATCAAAATGTTCGAATTATGCGTCCCACATAACTGTTAAAACAGAGGAAGTGTTGAAATTTTAAGTGGGCTTAAGTGTACCGTAATTATTATTCCTTTGAAATGCTTAGAAAAATAAAGGTACCAACTTACAGTGAATGCGGACTGATCTACCTTTACATGCCATAATGGAGTATGGACTTTCTGAATAACTAGTAAGCCAGAGATACAAATATTCAGAAAGCAAGAAACTGTTGCTCCGGTTGCATACAAATTCGATGATATTTACAACTTGCCTTACTTGTAGAAATATTCATGTAAAATGCACACAACTTTCATTTGTTGCCCTACAACAATCTCATTTATAATTATGCATTTTCGTACTTAGTCAATTAATTTCCTTTAGATAATTGATGACAATGAAGATCGACCTCAAGAACTTCAGTGAAAGGAAACGTACAGTATGGCAGAAGTTACAAAGACAAGAAGGATACAAAATGACAAAGAAACCAAACTACTTAATCACAACCGAAACAGAAGCGCGTAATCTGTTCCATTGCATCATCATACATCTTGACAGCGTTGATTGATTCGATTGACCAATCCGACAGTGGCAACTGAATAATTGTATAGAGCATGAAATAGACGAATTACTGCAGCAAAAAATTATAATAAAGCACTTCCCATTGCCAAAGACTTTCGAAGCGTGGGAGGATGGGAGTGACCCGAACCGAAATCGGCAAACCATACACGAACAGGTTGGTTATATTACATAAGTTATACATTACAAGGTACAATTGACAAGATTTCTTTTGCAATTCATGAGGACCTTCGGACTGTTAGCGAGTAGACTTTAATGTATTAGATTTTACAGTTACTTTGTTGCGAAATAGTCGAAGATTAAATAAACATCGTGTTGATTGAAAATTATCTAGTAAATGTCATGAAACCTTGGGACCAATATTTTTTATATTTATTTTTGTAACGTGTCTTCAAATTTAAAAATGTTGTATCTTTTGAACAATTGTGAAACATTAACAGTAATTATTAAAACATCTAATTGCTTTTATTTGGCATAATTTTTACATGATAACAGAAATGTTTGAAAACTTTTGTAGATATAAAATATTATGGCTTAATTTCAATAGGCATAGTTAAAGCTATTTTGTTTCGAATGAGATTGTAACTTTCAAATTAACTTAATTTACTAGTCACGTTACTAAAAAAAATACGAGGTCATTGAAACTTGAGTTAATACACAAAACATTTAGCACGCAACTGTTTCTTCACAAAGCGAAATACGTTTGGCATTTACTATTATTCGTCAAATGTCAACTAATTAGTATGTACTGACATACAAGTACTCATTGTTGTAGATTTTGCCATCACATGACCCACTTAAGACAAGAGTAATCAAGATGCTCGAGCATTCATGGAAACTGACACTCAAATATCAAAACTGAAAATATTTGAAGAGGTTTATGACGAATAGAAAGCGATGGTTACTGATATGACTGAAAATGTAAATGATACTTTTTGGATTAATCGTGATAGATAAAATCGTTTAGAAATAATTAGAATACAAACAAGTTACTAAAATAAGGAAATGTATTGTCAATTTAACAATCTTACACGCCCCAGTGGGTCAATAAATAACCAATAACAATGATACCAATTATGTAGTATGCAATAAAATGTAATAGAAATCGCTTGCAGAAAAACTGCACAGCAAAATAATTCACTAATATTACTCCCATTTGAGGTAACCATTTTTAAATTTATAACAATTTTACGCCGCAATAATCCTGATAAAAACATCTCGTTTGGTACCGTAACAAAACCATTGCGTCAGTTATACCGCTACCAAACTACGCAAAAACGCAGACAAACAAGCTGCTAAATTTAATTACAGCGGTTTGTTAGTACAATGACACTATAAATTGGGTTCAATAGCTGTTAATGTACCTTAAAGTAATTTATATGTCGATTTACTAATTACTATTGACAATCTTGAAAACCAGCGCAACCTTTATTATTACCCAAACAGTAAAACCAAAGCAAAAGTAGAAGAAGGATTAACAGCGATACTACTGCAGTGTGTAAAATTCAGGAACAAAGAGAGATGACGCTTCCTAGTAATAATTCTAACAAGAACTACTGTACAAAATACTCAATCACCCTCAGCATTGAAGAAACTAGAGAGAAGGAAGTCAAGCACCGGTTTCGTATTAAACTCAACAAATCGATAAACTTCACGATTAACGTTCAGCTCAGCTATTACTCGAACACGATTCTATTTAAACGCTCGATAATAAAACTTTATGCCTGCAGCGATACGTTAAATATTGTACACTTATCTTCGCATGTTGCTACCTAGTGTTAATTGCAGAATTAAGTTTCGAGGCAATAAAACAACTCAGTGTGAACGCCTGATTGAAAAAATAACTTACGAGTACATGGTAATTATTACTTGCATGACAAGTTGAACACCTGTTCATATTTTAATTGACTATGTTGCTAAGTTTACGGATGATTTAATGATTTTAAGGTGAGTAAGAGTGTCAACCTCTGCTGCATCAAATTTTCTTTGCATATTTTGAACTACCCTTTTGAACTCTAATACTACAGTCACCTGACTATAAACCTACCTAGGTTTGATAGATTTACTGCAATTTCGAATATTTTAATTCAGTAAGTAGTACATTAGGACATATTAACATCGTTAGCCATTTATTTCTTTCGCCTCAACTAGGTCTCCGAATTATGATGTAAAAAACTGAGGAGTGGCCAACGCGAAATTTTCAACGTTATTTGAATAAATAGTCTCTATTTTATTACCATAAAAGGATCTGTCATCACTGAATTAGCTAAAGGCAAATCTATTCTTTAACATCAATTTACTATTTGCTGCACATAAGCTAAACCAAAGTTAATAGAATTAAACTACATAGTAATAGTACGAGAAGCCTTTGAAATCTCTTAATACCACGGGACTTATTCAATTGAGTTTATTGCAGTTCTCATTATTCCTTAGCATATCCTTTAAAGGGATTTTATGTCTTCAACATAATATTTTCATTTTATTGCAGATTGACTCACGCGAATAAAATCTTTAGAATATTACCAGGCACGAAAATGATTATACAGAGTCATAACAGAGTCGATAAAATATCGTGAACCATAAAAAATTAACATGATTATTTTTCCGACCCAAATATCGACCAATAGAATTGCACCATTCGACGTCACGTGGTACAACCTACATGGTATTATACTGATAATTTTTCGAAAATTTTCTCTGGTAGTTGCTATATATAAAAAACAAAACATGATCCAGTCAAATTAACCACATGTCAAACTGACAGGTTGAATTCAATTGTGAAAATTGGAGATTTTGCATGAAAATGAGTTTGAAATTAAAATTTGGGACGGAAAAATAATCACTTATAATACCACAAGAGCTTCAAAATTATCGGGTATTTCCCGATAGGTTCGTTGCAAACAAATGAAGGAGTCAAAACTTGACGACTTTATTTGTTTGCAGGGAACCTTGAGGGAAATGCCAGATAATTTTGAAGCTCGTGTGGTATTCGGGGGATTATTTTTCCGTCCCAAATTTTAATTTCAAACTCATTTTCATGCAAAATCTCCAATTTTCACAATTGAATTCAACCTGTCAGTTTGACGTGTGGTTAATTTGACTGGATCATGTTTTGTTTTTTATATATAGCAACTACCAGAGAAAATTTTCAAAAAATTATCAGTATAATACCATGTAGGTTGTACCACGTGACGTCGAATGGTGCAATTCTATTGGTCGATATTTGGGTCGGAAAAATAATCCCCCGAATACCACACGAGCTTCAAAATTATCTGGCATTTCCCTCAAGGTTCCCTGCAAACAAATAAAGTCGTCAAGTTTTGACTCCTTCATTTGTTTGCAACGAACCTATCGGGAAATACCCGATAATTTTGAAGCTCTTGTGGTATTATAAGTGAATATTAAATCAAATATTACACTTTAATAAAACTCAGACCCAACTTTAATTATTGAATATTAACCCGCACTAGGCCAGCGTGGTGGACTATATGGCCTAACCACTCTCAATCGTTCTTACGATTGTAGAGTAGGCCCGTGCCCTGCAGTGGGACGTATATGGGCTGATACAGAATTACTAACATTCGTTTGATAGTTATGAATTCAGGAATTATTAACCTTACTTTGAAAATCAACAAACAATTAAGTTCTATATGAGAACATGAAAACCATTTATCTATTATTTTTTAATCTTATGTACACAAGGTCTTAAGGGTTTGGGAAATTTGGCTTTAATTAAGTGAAATTCGCCATGGATTAGAGTAACCTCGGCTCTTAAAGAAAGAGAAAGAAATGGTTTTATCAGACTAAGAAAGAACAAGCGCTATTATAGAGGACTATTTTCCAAAACACTTGAATTTTTAATTAAAGTGCTTTGACGTGAAATAATTACATGTGCGGCACGAACAGAACATTTAATACATACTACGATAGAGTAGGTTTCCTCATCAACGTCAATTAAACTCCATTACTTCACGTACGTAACGGTTCTATCAAATTAAAGCACATGAGCCGACTCGCATCACATTTTATTGACGTCACAACAATAAATTCTTAGCGCTGCTCTATAATTTTTTCATCTGTCACCACAATCTCAAATAATTCAACACGAAAGAAATGAGTAAAAACTATACCCAGCAATGTCGTAACTGGCAAGTGGCATTTCTATCAAAGGTATTTTATCGTTCCATTCTCTTGTCCTTTACTTCGTCTCAAAAGTTTTCGCACTGACGTTTTTAACAAGTTACGAC
This sequence comes from Hyles euphorbiae, assembly GCA_023078785.2. NCBI lineage: Eukaryota > Metazoa > Arthropoda > Insecta > Lepidoptera > Sphingidae > Hyles > Hyles euphorbiae. The sequence continues at coordinate 11,538,933 of CM041034.1, read as the reverse complement.
AGGTGTACACGGCCGTATTGTTCAAATGACGGTTTGTCACCACACAATTACTAAAGCATCAATTTAAATTCTCGTTTTGATATATGAATCGAGTTGGTTTTCTTAACGATGTGATACATAGCATATATGATTGTTTATAATTTACATAATATAATAGCACTGTTTGGTTCATTTACATTGTTATAATGAGCATGTAGTACATTGATTCATGGATTGTGGTAGGAAGAAAGCATTTAAGATTTTAATTTTTGCTTGCCAGACATTTCTGCTTCCTTTTATTACACACTAACAAAAACCCAAAACGATTTATAAACCATTACCACTAAGGTGACTTTTAAATTGCAAATTATATGTTTTAATTTTCGGGTCTTTTAAGTGTGCAGCACTAACAATTTGCTAAGAGAATTCCATTTCCTTTTTCAGCAAATTAATCAATCCAATGTCTATATACAGGTGTTTGGTCATTCGCCGCCAACAGACTAAAGTAAAAAGTACGGAATACATTATCGAATTAAACTTGATTGACCCGAGCCCGTTCACTTTTTTATTGAACACGTGTCGCGCCTTTCATTTGCACAACTAGTTATTTGTTTCTATAAATAAATCTTAAATCAGCGGTTAATGACATCGGAAATATTCTACTGAAAGGCAACACTTAATTTTCTACAGTGTTAAAGACTTTAAATATTTTATCGTATACAAAACAACCATTGACTTCAAAAGGTTTTACAGCATCGTACGAGGGAGCACTTAATGCACTCTAGCCAGAAGCAAATTGGAAGCAACTAACTTAATAGCTCTTCTTGGAGATAAGTGTTTATGCTTTAGAATTACAAACGATATTTTATTTAAAATAGATCAGAAAATTATTATAAAATTGAGTAAGACGTTAATGAAATTTAAATGAGGGTTAGATACTAATATCCTCTTAATAATTTGCGGGATGATCTAAACGTTTAAAGTTAAAAGACAAATGTAAAAAATATATATAGAATGTCAATCATAGAATCTTAAATGCCTTAACATAAATATATAATAATAAAACTGAAATAAAAGGTAATTAGAAGCCGCTTTCAACAGATCGATCTGGAGATCCTTGGCTTCCTCAATGTTAAGCAGTGGACTTTCTGTGGCTGAAAAGAGACTGAGAAAAGATTCAAACAGAAACCGGAAACGTAGGATTAATAGCAATTAAGGATTGTCAACGTGATCTTACAATTGTGCTTACAAGCTGTTTAAGGGTTAGCATTAATCAAGTCCACGAGAACCACATTAACTCAACTAATTACGTCTTTCACACAAAACCTGTTGTGTGTAATTTTATTACATGTAATTAGCGTGGCGTGTACGTAATCTTGGAATTAGCTGTAAAGTCGTTTTGTAGTTAACTAATTTAAGATTCGAATTGGAATCTACCGAATAGAAATGTCTAGACAAATTCAAACTGAATTTTTTTTTGCAAAGCACCAGGATTTATAATACATTGCCAGAAATGAAAATAACAAGGTGCCATGGTAGTAGCTATACCAAAGCAGTACCAATATACTGTACTTGTAATCATGCCAACACTTTAAAACGCGATCCTAATAAAGATTAGGTGCATTGTTATAAAATGGAAAAATTGTTGTAAAGCAAAATATTGCATGGTTTCTTCCGGCAAAAAGAACGAGGGTTTAACCATAACACGTACATCACCAATTTCACTTATTTTAATTGAGATTATTTAATGTTCACATCCCAAAGTCTACAATTTTCAGTATACCGTGAATGTAAATCCATGAATGAATGCTACAGTTACAAGTCAAGAAACTACTTTTTCAAAGCAAATTCCTCGTAACAATAGAACAACCTAAACCACTTCATCAATCACTTCCCTTATACAGCATGTAATAACATTAAAGCCAGTTGTTCCGTATACAAGTGCCGTCGTGTTGCGGATAAAATGTGAATATCCCACGTCTCAGCCATGACCTGCCGCAATGACATTTGAAAATCTATGGAGCGACGTGCCGGCATTCTCGCACAAATGCTGTTTATTTTTAATTTATGTATCGGTATCCGGTTGCATAACTGTTTCTGTTTGTACGGGAATATGTTGCAGATGATACTTTGATTGTTAATTAAAAGCGGGAACTGTACATTTTTTGTCATCACATTCTTTTAGTGTCATTGCAGTCTCAGTTATTACTGCAGTCAGTTCCATAGTCAGTACTAATTATTTATTTATACACTCATATGTAAGCTAACGCCTTTTACCAGGAAGGGTAGGCAGAGGTGCAACAGGTCACCTACATATGTTTCGCCGTGTGTGTTACGTTTCACAAAGTTAGAGGGCGGGCCTATCGCCATACCGGACTCCGGGCTGTTAATGAATAGAAAAGTTCAATACCTCTTTTTCCAACCGGGAATCGAACCCGAGAGCACAGCGTTATAATCCTACTGTAGTACAACTACGCCACTGATGCAGCGATTATTCAATAACAAATTAATATATACCAACCCATACTGATTGTTTATCTTTATTGAAAACAATTTAAACCAATAAATATATCCCAATGAAATTAATGTTATCATAATCACCCTTATTCTAGTCTCCTACATCGGCGCCATAAGTAATACGTCCTTATAAAATATCAACATTAGCTGATATGTTCCAAGCGCCGCTAAGGGGTCATAAGGCTAAAACCCATATAATTAATCTGGCATTATAAAGATAAACTAATACCCTCTAAATTAAACCAACACTAATCCAATACATTGTGGCCAGATAATACATTTTACGCTTATCAGCCGATATAAACTTGGCGCATGAATCACGGGCTTGGTAAAGTTCACGACGCCAGTCAAGGTCCCGATGAGCCGTTATCGGAGCACTAGCGTCACGAGATGGGCGGTGCCAATGCGCTGCAGCCATCAGTTGCACGGCTCGGCCTGTTTCCATTAGCACAGGATCTAGCATAATGACTAAGATAAATGAGCCCTCATGCTGCTTGTGTTCAAATTGGCGAACAACGATAAAGGAGTCATTCAAGAAATACTTGAGGAGTTACGGTGAGATGTGCATCAGAACAATAACATTGTTAAAAAATAAATGAATAAAGAACGATTTATTAATGATAAATGGTCGTTGAGGCTAATTTGCAATCCTACTTTCGATATTAAAGATATTGGATTAACCCACGACACTATCAGCCCATATACGTCCCCCATGTCGCAAGGCACGAGCTTCCTCTACAACCGAAAGTACGATTGAGAGTGGTTAGGCCATATTGTCCACCACGCAACGATACTATAAAAAGAAATAATAGATTAGTACCGTATAAAAAAGATAATCAAGTAATAAAGTATGTGGCAGTTAAAGAAATATCCAAATATATTCCCGAAGAAATGGTAGAAACAAAATCAGGTGTGTGTTTAAATATACAACTGGTTTTACAATCGATATAAACTATAAAGGAAATGGAAACAGCCCCGTACAAATATCACGAACGTCGTTTTATTTTACTGAAATACAGTTTGTTATTTATCTAATGACTGGGGTAGCTGTGCCGGTGTTATTATGTATCGGGAATGCAAGACATTGTAACTACTACTTAGCAAGTAATATGAAAGAAGGCAATCGTGATGAATAAATTTTACCTAAGCTTTCGCCGTATTATATTGTTTTATATTACGTTGTTATAGCTATGGTTTTGATGTCTAAATATATAATGATGGAGTGTACATTTGAAACAGTTCTATCAAATGGCATGAGTAGTTCTAGAAGTAATTACGTATGTTGTTTTATTTCTGTTAGTCAAATCCAATTTGGAATATACCATTTTTACTCGTACTTGGTTTCATACCGGTTGAAGTTAAAAAATCTGGGTCAGAGTAAACTATATCAAGACCTCAAATGTGCTAGAGTAATAGATATTGACAATATACAATAAAAACCAGAAATGTATCACACAAATTACCATTCAGAGAAACCAACATTCAAACAGTCGAACGTGAGACAATACAACTTTACGAATAACTGCTTCCAACATCGTTTAAAGCTATGTGCACAATAGATTTCGATTTTACAGTCCAAATAAAGCGTACATTGATGCGATAGCCTTATAAGTTTCAATGTAAGATAATGGCTCCAGATTATTATCATTTCGGAATGAAATCGTAAGTAGTGGCGCGAGTGGCGTGGCCATTTCCAACGATACCGTGTCAGTTAGTGTCACGAGGCGAGTTGTTATTATTATGATAAGCTTTTTACTGCGTTATAGCGTTGAAGCGATTTCAATGTGACTTGAACTTAAAGCCGCCTCTATTATATTGTTAAAAATATATTTGTGCACAGTAATATTATTCTAGGCAATGTAATTTAACACATGGGTGGTTTTAGATTGAATTTACTGTTTAGGCTTAGAGTTGAAGTTTCAACACAAAGTAATAGCTAGGTCTTAATGTAGATCTTTGGTCAATTAATATTAAAACGCGTTCTTACAACGTATTTGTTGCGCCAAATTAACTAGTTTATATAGGTTACTAAGTTTAAACTAGTCAACTTTCATGCCGTCTGACTAGAATGAAATAAGAAGACCGTATCTATTTATTTATTTATTTTATTTTAAACACTTTGTACACAGATGTAGTACAGGCGGACTTAATGCCCAAGGGCATTCTCTACCAGCCAACCTTAAGGTAGTGCAGAGAAACGGAAGCAGGTGCTTATCATCGTATCTCATTGCGACAATCTAATTAGATGATCAAAATATAAACAATTAGAATTCATCTACTTCATCAAATCTACGTTTCATCTACAACATCACTCTTTTTTGTTCAAACCTTGTAATTATTATGTTAAAATCGAACATAACAGCAAAGCTTACGATTACAGCATTACCAGATATTACTTAATCTAATTTGTGTTTCACGCCTATTCTCACGCAGCGTGACCGCATAGCAAAAACAAAATAAAAAATTTCACCATAGTAATTGTTGCAGTCGAATTATCCGTCAAAATTTCGTTTTTACCAGCAAATGTGATTTAGAACAGGCCGCGTGATTTTCGCAACTATGACATTATCGTTTCGTGTCTGGCCAAAACTCAAACGACTGACCTCGTGGTTCGCTTGAAATTGTGCTTGCTCTAATGGTTTTTGTAAGTCGAAATCGGCTAGTGCCGATGACAATAGGCACACGAGTATGACAAAAGGGTTAAACGTTAAGTAATTACTGAGTGCGTTATTGCATGGCTGGCCGGTAAATTCAATTTAGTGGGACAATTAATGCCGAAATAATTAAGAGCGTGACATTACTGATTGGATTAAAATTAATGTATTTACACGTGCAAAATCTCGTTTGTAATTAATTTACATTTTAATGTAAATGGAAATATACGAGTTATATTTAGGCTAAATTCACATGTCTGCGCGGTCATGTGTATTTAGCCTTAACGTAGATAATTTATTAGAACGTGACTTTACATGTTATGAGTAAAATCCAATTTTGAACTATTGTGTCGTAAGTTAAATAGAAAAATTATCATTGTATACTAAGTCGTTTGTTTCCATCGTATTCCGCGTTACCAAAACCCATTTTCACACTGTCCAAACATATGAGCAAAAGAAGTTCACAGAGTTTCTAAAAGGTACCTTTAATTGGCCACATTTAAATGATGAAAGTAAGAAGGCCACTGGGAGTAATTAACTGCTTCAATGAATTTGGCTTTCCAGTTTCCGCTTTCTTGATTATTGCCGATATGTGTTTTGGTGCCAGAACGGATTTTCTAATGACACGTTTTTAAACAAGCGCAAAAAACTATTGTTTGCTACGGTCTCAACAATAAACCCTTAACAAGGTAAAGTATAAAAACCATGACAATAAAAAAAAGTAAGAACTTCGGAAAAAGCAAAACAGAGCCGAGCAAAAAATGTAGGGCAGACTTGTGATGAAGATGATAAATCCAAAACATTGATACTGTACAGTACAGTACGCTTTATATGAAAACAGATAATTTTATTAATTAAATCAGCAAACAAAAGGCTTCAGACTTACAAGTTTTAAAATAACCTTTGTATGGTACTTGTAGTTCTCAGATCAACATATAACTTCATTTAATTTACTATTATCTCGAAACTTTGTAGTGTTTTTAGTATTACTTTAGCAATTAAAATAGGTTACAGATAAGTTTTTTTTTACTAAAACCACGCTTGTGTATTTCGAAACAATCCTTTGACTTATTCGACGATAAAATCAACACTTGAAATGTATGCAATTATTTATCAAATTACAACCTAATTACGATTAGCAATCAGTAGCAACGTTGAGAAATGAAATTATTCAATCAACGCATTGTAAATACATTTATATTACAACACACATAATTGATACATCGGAACAAACACGAGATGGCAGCGAAGAACTTCAAGCTCTATTCATAGCACCGGCTTATTTATTCACAAGGTCGACTAATCATAATTATGTAAAAAGACATAAATTTGCAATATAATTAATGTTGAACACTTAATGATAATTACTTAATTTATTTAGTTTTCTATGACTAGTGATTGATTTAGAATTTACAATGCGTTCAACCGAAATGACATACAAAGCTAGATATTTATTTGCCCTTATTTTGATCTAACTTAATTAATCATTAGTTAATATAATACTATGGTTTTGTTTTTTCATAATTAAAGACTGGACTAGACTGGTCACTTGAAGATCCATGATAATTTCCACTCATGACACCAATAGCCCCAAATACGTGAATGCTTAGATGCTTACCTTATGCTTTATTGTTTTATTTCCATTGAAAGGAATTTGACACACAACTATGCTTCCTTATCAGACAACGTTTGGAAGTAATATATGATAAATCTATTGCCTTTAGGTAGCAAAAACTAAAACCGAAACCTGAGTGTTGATAAAGCAAGTAAAAAATAGTTGAGAAGAGACAAAGAAATATCTAGAGCTCTATACAAGGAAGTCTCATTCATCATTACTGAATGAAATAAGGAAACGATAACATTATGTGGACCCGCATTGAATTGGCGCAAAAACCCTTCATCCACATTAATGTAGCTTTACAGTTTGCTCCGCAGAGATAAATCATAGGAAAAATATACAACTGTCATAGTTAAGGGCTTATACCAACTTCAATGTATTTTTTCATAGCCAGTGTACGTCAATTAATTAGCACCCGATAATTCACATTGCATGGTATAAAACGTCTGTGGTCTTTTGGCATGCGAAACCGCGGTTGTCATCCTGTAGCCTTAATATTAGGAATTTAATTATCAATTTAATGCACTTTTTAAACCTAATAGTATTGGCATATACAAAATAAAAGTTCTAAAGAAAAACTGTTCCTAATATTATACCGATAGCATGACCACTACATATTCGCACACATATAAATTAAAGAAAGACCGGTTGACAGAAGTTAGGAAATATTTTTTCTGAATGGTAGATAACTTATCAGATTTTAAATTTACAATAATCCTTTACGGAATTCTTCTTCGACAGTTCATAAACCTATTTTAGTTATCTAATGTAACAGTAGTATCTAATGTAATGTAACAGTAGTAATCTTTGCTCAAACTAAATTAAAAATTCGTTCGAAGTGGACAAAACATTCGATAACTGACTATGAATAAGACCGTACATTCAACAATCATAATCATCCTACGCATTATAATAAAATAGAAAAAAGATATTAAAAAAAATTAAATATGGAAGTATGAACCCTTAAGCAGCCCGATCGACGCTCTGTATCATACTTTGACAACTAGGAATGTATGACAGTTAGTGATTACAGTCGCCCAAGACTGCTTTTTCTCTCATTAAACGTATCACGAGGCCTGTTATCAGTACGGAAAAGAAAAACATGACACACTTGACGTCATAATTAATTATAACAAGCTACTTTCTCATATGATGTAAAAACCGTTATCTATTGACGATCCGGTGGCACAGGACGTTTCTAAAATGATCGATTGTGGTGTGTACAAATAGCAATTAATTTAAAAATCCATAAGTTTAAATTAAAATATTTTGGTGGCTTAGTTACTTTCTAAATTAGTAAATCCTATAAATTGATTAAATTAGCGTGTTTGTGCGAGTTACTTTGTAGCAAATAAATACGTTATTACATTTATTGAAGAAGCAATGTTGCTTATTTTATGTAATGCTCCTTTAATCTGTGCATAATTCCTGGCCCTTCTTCCTTGTTACCATAAACTATTATTTGTGTCGATCTTTCATTATCCTATTAATCTCTAGGAAGCGGAGGCTTCTACAACTTTGTTTCATTACAGGCCTACTGTCATACTCTTGGTATAATCTTACTTACGGTATAAATTGAAAATTAGTACTTAAATTACGGCTTACCCTGCGAGGCCAATCGATTTAGTATTAGAAATTTTAATTAGTTTCCCAAGCGCTACTTCATGTTTAACCTTCGGTTTTGATATTGCACAAATCGTTATAATTAATAATAAGATATATTTTTAATCATTAAGCAATGACATAATATTTATTGATTTGTAATTAATTGTTATTGCATTTAAGGTGATCTTTACATTTAAGGGGTTAGGGGTACTCAGAGGCCTGAAAAAATGATGATTTTCAATAAATTTTTTTTTGTAGTTAATTACTTTATTTGACAAAAATAAAAACATATCTTTATTAGAACACGTTTCGATTTGACTTCACGAAAATTTCAAAAAAAATAATTAATAATTCAAAAAGTTATCGCTGTTTTTGTAGAGCCCGTTCCTCCCGAAGTCCTTTGCGGTGATCATCATAAGTCCTTGGAGATTCATCTAAAATCAATCGGACAAGAAAAATTAGTTTTATTAATAGATAATCTTGTGCCTGATCGAAGCTTTTTTTTTTATTTTCGAAATTAACAAAATGGCGGCTCCAGGAAATTTTTTTCAAATTTTCGAGAAAAAAACCGACAGTTTATTGTTAAAAAAAATCGAAATTTTTGAAAAAAAAAGAAATCCTTCGATCAGGCACGAGTTTTTAATGTAATTCAAAAGTACAAGAAATTTTATTGAAATCTACCGAGCAGTTTTTAAGTTACAGTGATCACCAGTTCAAAAAACATTTTTTGCTATGGATTTTCAAAGTTTTGCTATGGATTTATGTCGAATTATTTAATAACTTACACTGAGTCATCTATTCCTGGACCATATAATAGCTCTTCAGCCGTCATAGCAGCTTCCAAAATATCGATTTGCTGGTGCCTACGTTGCAATCGACCTTCTCGGGTGTTATCATTAGCACGCTTATCTGCTACTTTGATACGTGCAGCATCCATTCTTTCTGCATACCGATGAGAATTAGGCCCACAATTAAGTCCTAGTGTATTCATCAAGACTAATAATGAATGTATACCCTCATTAAATATACACGTAGCAACGTATGCAGCTATTTGTACGATAGTATAACTAGTATTTACCGTTTTTGGGCATATTTTCCATACTAGTTGGTTAAAGCTTTCATTATTATTCTGACTGAATCCACCTACACATCTTGAAAGTAAATTTTCATTACTAAGATCTTCGTATATAGGCTTGATAGCTTTTAAAACATCAGAAGGTAAGGGAGAATAATCGTGAGAATAGGTATTAAGCTCTCCTCTTGCTTTAGCGCCCGAGCGTCCTTTGGTCATTGTTAAATAACTCGAAAAGAATTAGTCGGATTCACTTCAAATTTTCACACAATATTTTTAAAATATTATACTTTAAGAAAATGCAAAAAAAAAATAATCGATTTTTTGAAAATTATGACTACCCCTAACCCCTTAATACTACCAGTGTTAGATATTAATCTTCTGAAAACAATTTAATTGTCGAAATAAAATTGCGTGTGTATCATTAACAAGCAAAACATCTTCTCAATTTTACACCGATCAAGTTTCAAAAATAAAAGGCAGCAAACAATTTACATCGTGTTAACTCCTTTCATTGTTCGCTATGGGAACTCAATTAAATGTAGGAGCAATAAATTATTTTACCATTTAGATTACACATTCAAATAATCTTATTGTAACAGGTCAAGCACAATGGAGTGTTAAAACGAATATCTTTTGAGTTAAGTGTTTCTTTGAAGATCTGTGTTGTTGCAAAACATAATGGAGTTGATTACAAACGGATAAGTATTTTAAATACAAATAACAATTATGGGCGTTGTAACAATTTAGTAATCTAGATGGAAAACTGTTTTAAAATACATCTTTATTAATAAATTCCGTTGATGACGTTTAAATTTCAAGCCAACAATTTAATTAATGTTATTTAAAACAAATAAACATTCCTACTCAATAATAGCTGAGCCTAAAGCGCTTTTAAAGTTTGTATTAGTAACACCTACATATGTGAAATTTATTTATAAACGCTAAAACTGAATTACTGCCAAATGAAACCCGTTTCTTTGCAATATTTTTATAAGAATTAGTGAAATGTAGATTATAACGTTGACTACTACTTGATGCAGAATTTCATTTAAACCCGTCTTTAAAAAAAATGCAATCTAATTCATTTTCTTTATGCAACAGGATGGGGTTCAAACATGTTATTACGCTATTATATTTTCTAACTTCCCTTCTAACATGACTCCAGTTATTATCAGCTTCCTCGAGAGCCTTAAACTGGTTCGAATTATCTTATTAAATGGTATTTGATACTCAATAAATGAAATTAAGGGAAACAATACAAACGAATAAGGCATCGCCGGTGCCATAAACTAAGGAATGCTAATAATTCATGTTTGGATAGCTTATATAACAGCTTCCAACAGTATTGTTCAAGAAGAACCTATGGTAATAATGTAACTGGCTTACAATGGCACTAAATCAGTGAGCGTTTAGAAACGAGAACGTTGTCCAAACATGGTAAGTCGGGTATTATAAATTATTGCGATGCAGAAGCGTAATGCATAGTCAATGAAGTACTTACTAAAGAAAATATTATAATAAATACCCTTTTTAGAGTTAATAGGAAAGCATCTATTCACGAATGCGATGTTATTTACGGGAGAGCTGCGAATGCTTCTGCTGACATAAATATGAATGTTGAATTTATATGGCTGTGAATATACCATTACTATTTAAAGAAAAGATATAGTAAATAATTAGATAAAGAAGAAATCACTTCTTGGACATGACGTACGTATTTTTGTAAAAAAATTCTGAAATAAGGAATTTTGTTGCTAAAACTAAAATCTTTCTAAATAACTAAAAATACAAGTGTAAAGAGAAAGTCTTTGATTTGCATTTAACACATAGATTAGCTCACATATACATGTAGCCAAATTGATTGATCGGCTCTGATTATTCGGCCACATATACACGTTTATTTATCAACTTATTTTGCATAATCCAACAATTCAATTCTATCGAATAAGCCATTAGTCATCCAATACGGAATAGACCATCGTAAGTTACAAATTTCACATGTGTCTCGTGGGAATTAGTTCCACCCACGGCCGCTCGCGAATAATCGAATAAATAAGCAATAAATAATCGATATCATTTAACCGCAGATAACTATTGTGCGTTTTCTGAACATGCGGGTCCGTTACCGCGGAGATAAACAGCATCGTAAACGTACCGCTTGGGAAATATCGATAAATAGTTGTAAGTGAAAAAGAGGGTTGCTTGTCACCGCTAATAGACTATACTGTTGGCCAGTTGTTTATGACAGCAGTATGCATTAGCCGTTTTTGCTTGTTGAAATCTGTTACCCAAGTCTGAATAATTTTACCGCAGATCTAAGATCGGTATTGTGTATTCTGTAGAAATGGTCGTAATTGTAAAATGTGAGGTGAATTTAACCGGCCTGGTTTTATGATTTTATATTGCTCGAGGCTTTTACCTATTCTTGTACCTTGATTGCTCTTAGAGGAATGACGACTGCATGATAAATGTTTTGTATAAAATTTATGTACTTTACTTCTGCAATATTTATATAATTGTTTATAATGTACATGTGTATTGTATAATTTTTAAGCTACGGATTCTTTCAGAGCATGCATTTAAATACAAAACAGAGAATGGTATGAAATTTAATTCTAATTACATAAATACGTCAATATCTTTCGCAGTAATACAATGAGATGTCGAGTCAAGCTTCGCTGAAAACGGTTGTACGGAACAAGCAAAAAGTATAACAAAAGATTTGTAAAAAATGTTGTAATTGCTATTATGAAATTTACTCGTAATGCTGGGTATGCATTCTAAGAACAATAAATACGTGTGGCGCTACTATTAATCCACAATATTGATAGAATTTAAATTAATACTCGTATAAGTAGGTACTCGGTAAGTATGAAAGTCTGATCTTTAATATGTTTTTTATTGTTTTCTGACGCGAATAGTAAAAAAAATATTTATTTTGCTTTAACAACTCCTTGCACAGTTTTTCTTATAATAACCGTAGTATTCATTAGTATTCGTAGGTAAACATGAAATCCAAAAAGCTGTGTTGACTTCATCGCCTCTTATTTTATAATATAAATATTAAATAATTTGTCCATTCTCTTCTTGGTATATTTTAGGATAGGTATATAATATGTTTATGTATATGTATATATTATAGGTATGTTTGTATATGTGTATGTATATGGATATTTATATATATTTCTGTGTGTTTATGTTATATTTTTAGTTATTAATTGTAGATTATTATTATTTCTTTTTCGCCTTAGACTGCCCTTTCTATCTCCTGTTAGTATATCCATCCCATGGTTGCCTGTAAGAGATTACCTAGTGTGATAAGGCCGCCACTTGTACTATTATTCTTATTGTATTATATCTTCATAATATTTCTGTACAGTGCAAAAAAGAATTAAATAAATAAATAAATAAATAAATAAATATAATCATGATGAAAATATTGAAATAAAACTATTATTTACAAATTTTATCGCGAATTTGGTTTAATATTTTCATTTTTGACTCCCCAACGTTTCAATTACTTTACAGCTTTCGTGGTTACGAGGACTGATGGCTGACCGACTGCCATAAATAATAGTTTTATTTCAATGTGTAACATTCGCCTCAACCTAAGAAAACATTATGCAAATTCTTAAATTGCATCACTATGAGACGCATTAGTTTGCATAACATAGATTTTCGTCGTCTCGACGTCTGAAGCGACCATTAAGGACGTGGGCTGTTGATCCGCGGACACCAGACCACCTGTCTTCCAAGACATAACGAAGTGGAATTTATAGCACAACATTCACAAATGTAGGCGGTGTTTAACGCTCAACTTTGTATATTTAATGGAAAAAGATACGAAATCTAAAACCAGTCCGTTTGAGCACAGTTTGTGAATAATTTTAAATGATTAATTTTGTCTATCGGTTCATTTGTTTTGCTCCACATCCGCAAATGAAGGGGAAAAACGTGTTCGTTAGTATTATCAATGATCTAAGATAGCATGAATATGAATTAATATTGAAACTAAATAGTATTTTGAATACAATGCTCGGAATGATTTTGCTATTTAACCCAGCAAATGTTTTGTTTTGAGCCACTAAGTATTTTCTTTGACATTCATGAAATTAAATGTTTTTTCTTAGGAATATGTTTTACCAGAATATATCCAAAAGCTTCACAATCGAAGAGATTCTTGTTTTTATTATACTCGTTATCTCCAGACAGCGATTGAAAAAGTAAACTGACATAAAACACAATAATGCATATCAGACATAATAGTACACAATTTTTTTTTTTTAATTTTATTTATCGTCTTTATTGATTGTTTTTTTTTACACTGGTACGGCATAATGACTGCATTGCACCTGATGGCAAGCGCAAATGCCGTCCAGGTAGATGGCAATATCTATCTCTCTCGATATCGAATGGCATGGTTGGCAAATACGTAGCTTTTTATTGAACAAAATTGTAAGCCTTTTTATTTTTAAAGTCGCTGTACTCAAGGATTAAAATTATTATTTTATTTTATGACAATGCTTTTATTTTCTCGCAATTATTAGTTGTATTGTGCCTGAAGTCACTAAAACGACCAACTGGCTGCGTTTTCGGCCGCTGCAAATATACACTGTATTAATTTTTTTCACGGCTTTTATTCTCTTAGCGACGATACAAGCTCTTTTATAACAACTTGAGAACCAAATGCCCATTATATCTTTAGTATTACTAACCAAAGACTTTGTTCAACAATGTTACATGCTAAGGTAAAAACGATGTAAAGCAACAGTTATAGATTCCTAACCGGTGGTATAAAGTTAAACCGTGGTATCTTGTAACTCCTACTTTATCCGATAACGGTAACAAATACACACTGTTTTCAATTGGAATACATATTACTGAACATAAAACAGGACACTATCTAGCTAATCTAGACTTGCTGACATTAAATGGTTATATGACCTAATATATTCGTAATAAGTTGCCTTCTCTTTGTAATATATAGCTTGGCAATTATAGGTGTATTTAAATAAGGTTCTATTAATTAAAATTGTCATTTTAAACTGTGTATATGTATATGTAATTTTAATCTGTGTATATGTGTGTATATAAGTTAAGTATGAGCTATTTAATAACTACGCCGCTGAGGGGAGGTGTGTAGTCATAATCACATTGAGTATTCAAAAAGTATCTCACGAATCGCTGTTAACAGGCAATCGTGAAGTATACATTTAAATTAGAATAACTCAAACTGACAATTAACAGACGAGACCAGCAGGAACAGAGCAAATTCATCCATTAGATATATTTGATTAGCTCACAGCGTAGATATTCCTTTGAGATATGCAAAACTGTACACGGTATCTGAAGTAGATAAACGCGCATTAACTTACCCGGCTTGAGTGAGCGCTACGTAACTCACGCTATGTGCAGCCGGTAATGTACGCAAAAATGTTAAAGTGCAAATGAGTTGCCACAGCGTGCTCTAAATATTTGTCATAAAGTTTGAAAACATGGATTTTGAATTTCATTAACGCAGATGTTGGAGCGATGGAAAGCTTTTAAATTTCAAATTATGGCACAATCTGTTTCATTTTAGAGCATGTGTCAACGAAGCCAAAGTCTTTGACGATAGGCATATTTGGATAATGTCGGATTTCTTGGTACACAATATGAAAGTGACTGACGATGCTTGTTTATACACTTCAATGAACCTAAGCTGAGTGTACAATAAATCATTGTTGGGTTTTGCTGTATTTTAAAAAGGATGAAAACAACACGTTGATTATTTCTTTGAATTTAACATTAAAAATACATTTTTATTTTACATATTATATCTAGAAACATAACTTTACGTCTCAGTACGATTTTACATATGTAATTCTATTAATTATCCTTTTTTGAATTTAATATTAGTCAAAAACTTTAGATTGTCCATCTATAAAATATTATTACCTTACCCAGTTTGTGCATAGCGTAGGTAACATAGTTATTATGAATTTGCATTTGCAACTTGCCTCAAAACGATTACGTAATCATACGTCAAACGAGACCGATAAATAAGTCTTGTCTAAAGACTTTAATCAACATTTTCTAATTCAAGATGATTATCTAAAATAAGTTCTTATTTGTATCGACCCGCCTGCACTGATCGATTTCGAAACGACAAAAGTTTCTATTTTAGATAATGATATAGAGTTGTTTTTGTGTTGTTCAAATATGTGCTTCGGAAGTCGGCTTCGGTATCTATTTATTTGAGTTGTGTTTTTGCAATGTAATATGCTGCTTATATGAGTATTTGTATTATAGTGACATAATTTTAAGTACTTATAATTAGAAATTTAGAACAAGAATAACAGGCTATTACAAACCATTTGCTTGATGTCAAATCTAGAAGTACTTAGGATATACTTTATAATGAATTTATATCTTGGACAAAAAACAATAAAGTTTTACTACATTTCAGAGCATATTTTTCTCGTTTAGTTAAAAGAACTGCCGGAACGTCTTACAGCATCTTCTTTGTGAACTCCACAAAGTTGTTACGATCCACGATGTCTACGGCACAATATCAACCTTGAATTGCATTGTCACCTAAAAGCCATTAAAATAATAAGGGAAACGGTTTTTGGATCAAAAACGCACAAGTTACATTAAAACTTTATTATGAAAGATTAAGTTTCTCAGTGAGGTGCTTCACCCCCAATTTAACTGTTACTAACATATTTAAATATAACTTTAAATTTCCAAAGTTCGACAGAATCATATAACTTTTGAAAGACGGAAATTAATTAATTTACTACAACCAATAAAAACACAACATTTCCAAGCCAATCAACACGTAAACAAATTGCGTAAACCGAGTAACAAATTAACGTAAATGCAGGTAACCGCATCTATAATGCAGACTCATAACACACCGTGACGAACTCAATAACAGTAATAGTTCGTTTACATCGAACAATTTCAACGATAACGCCCACTGAGAACCAGAGATTGTTAATCTAGTTGTAAGATGACCGCGTTTACACCGACGTGTAACATAGGAAACGCATTAACCACGATAGGCATCGGGGAGACTTAGCACGTGCTTGCTTGAAAAGCTGTCCTTTTAACCAGCGGAGTGGATCTAGACAGGATGCATTAAAAGCTTTCTGTGATTAATATTGGGAAACTGTTGGAAAGATAGTACACTTGTGAGATTTGTTTTAGAGACGAGCTTCCCATGTTCCATACCGTTTCAAAACAAGATGAAACAAAGCTAAAGTTAATACTTAATACGTTGTAATGATTGTTCGGTATTAAGTTTGTTTTTTATTGCAATGAATGGCGATTGCATGCCATTCGCCTGGTGGCGATACAACCGCTCATACACAGTAGCAAAACCAAACAACACCATAAATTACAAAGCAATGGTTGGCATTCCACTGCGCTCGCCATCACGAGACATAAGATGTTATAACACCTCGTTTCTTATCGTGTCCCAAATAAGGCACAAGATACATTTCTATAATACCACAGTTAAAGAGGCTGAATCAAAACATCTATCGATGTCCCATTGACATTTCAAGCCCCTAATAAACAGTAAATCAAAAGGTTCGCACCTATGCCACAACCCCTTGGTCTGGACATGTCGCCGTTCCTTACAATACCGTAATACTGGGGCGCCGGCTCAGTAGCGAAACGTGAGCGATAATTTCACGATAGTACTAACAACGGTACCAGACAATCGGGATCGTTTACGTATCGCTTATCGAGAATCGCCACGATCGGAATTTAGGGTCCGGATCGCAGATTCTAACGCAATCTATGCAGCGCAGCGCGTAGCTCGATAGAGATATTTACTTTGTATTTTAACAATAGAATGATAGATAAGTTCAGCCGATGCATATTCAAGACTGGAATCTTTTAATGAATCTATTGAAATTGAATTTATGAGACGATAGAAGATTTAAGGGCTATAGCGAAACCAGTGATAGGTAAAGCTGCTGGAGCACGATATCCATCTTTCTAACTGTTATGCCAGGTAGACGTAGAAATAGTTATCTTTAACGATTGCATAATAACCCTTATTAAGACTGTATCTCGAGGCACACGCACCTCTTCACCTCAGGTTTTGCAAAAGCAGCTATAATAAACTATTTCGAAATAAGTGAGCTATAATTTAATAAGACGTAATTTTGCATGTAGAAGAGCATCAGTTTATAAGCTAGTAATAAAAAATGAGGTAATACGGTGTGAGAGCAAACCGACGACACCTTATTGAAAATAATGGTTATTGTGACACCAATCATCTACATAAAATATATGTCGATATTACAGATGAAATAAATAGAATTATCTTTATAGCCTGTATGACGGGGAGAAATATCAGTGAATGTAGCCTTTGACATCTACAAACAGAACATTAAGCGCCCACGCCAACCCGTAAACAAATACTAAAGACAAAACAAACTACACGTTTCCGCACTTAATTCTTATGATAGCATACACGTACATCATTGGAGAGTCAAAAAAGCAAATATACCTATGAAAACACGTGTAGTGGAAGACGTGGACCGTGTAGCGGTACAAACTGGTTATGACCAATTTCGGAGACGTGCCTCTGACCGATTCATTTGCTGGTAATATTGACGCATGAAACTCTCAAGATGGCAAGCGAAGTCATTAACTCCGAGGCATAATAGACTTCGTTGAAGCTTACAAATATCATGCGTGGCAAATTAATGAATGCGAACATTAAATCTGTAGAGATGTTTGATGGCTGCAGATAGAAAATTTGTTGAGACATCGCTTTTTGAAAACTCATTAATATTTAGTAGGTGTTTGTGCCGTTTTAGTAGCTTAGATTGCTTAATGACTTAACTATCAATAAAACATCTGAAACTAATTAAAGGTATGTTTTGCCAGATCACTTTCAATTTCACCGAGTCACCCAATGACGAAATTATCGTTTGCCACACAAAATTCAAAGGAATAATAAAGTAAATCAAGCCAAGTCGATTTCCGTTTAATTCTATGCTAATTAAAATTTTCATTTCGCAACTTCGTCAGTAAGCGACAATCGCAATCCAGCCTCCGCAGCTATCCCACCTCAGCTCAGGTAAACCAGTTTTGTGAAATCATATTAATTAAACTGCCCGAGAGATTTCATTGTGTAATTCACGAAACTGAAAGGTGACTCGTAAGCATTACTGACGACTGTTTCTTTTGCTTCGAAATTGAGTTTGCTTGGACTATGTAACTAATTTAAATCTTCAGAGGATAGTTTTTGAATACTAGCCAAACTGTACCTGCTAAAAGCTATTATTAGAGAAAAAGTTCTATTAATTTTTTGTTTAATATTTCTACGATTGTAAGACTATTTAATGTCCAAACCAGCGATAAAGACAGCCTATTAAGCTTCTCACAAGCTTGTTCGTCACTTGCCAGGGTTCAAATATAAAACCTGTCAAATTACACGTACCTATTGATAAAGTAATAAATTACACAACTCTTGTATAATATAAATATTACATGCTTTATTCATGTCAACGGAGTTCAATACATACTAATTACGTGTCGATAAATAAATCTGCGAGCTTGTTGGTGAATAATTTATACGGAGTTACAAAATGAATTTCGTCGACGGATATATTGTAATCATAGGTATGACGACAATTTTATGTCTTTTCTATGTGGCTTAATTGAAGCCCAGTATCTCAAATAGCATTATTATAATGTTTATGGCGTAGTTGAGAGAGGACGTAAAATAAGACAATTATTTTTCATATGAAACTGTATCCATTAACAATGATATTCCTTATTCAATTGTCTTGTAGTTCAATGAATTTTCAATCATTTTCACCATGTTTACAGTTATTGAAAATATCGTATTTAAAACTAATGTAGTCACAGACAATCTATTTTTACCATAGCAGTCACACGTGCCAAAAACAACTGCGGTCCTACAAATGTTTTATACAAGTTGCATAAATATTTTCCTTAAAATTGTATAACTTGTGATGAATTAAAACTGAGAACTTTATTATTCCCGGATGCAATAGTATAATCATGCGTAGGTATCATCTAAGCTAGCATTCCAGAGATTGTATATATTTTCTCCTAATCCATTTTCACACCCAAACTATACAGGAAACATAATCACCCACTATTTTCCTCCTATACTTAAAGAACAAACCAACAATTAACTCACTTAGCCTTTTTTAGTACCCAGGTGTGAATATTTATCCTAAGATACTCTTACGTTCCACTAACATCATGAGGTTAAGTTTCGAAAGGCGATTCACTTCATCCCATTTAAAAACTAGTAGACGCGCCGACTATAACGGCTTCTGCGTAGATCAAATATTTTACTTGAATAAAACCTGCAGTTATTAGCAAGGAATTTGTTAATAGCCGTTAATGACAACTGGGTTCGTTTGCGATCTCAGTGATGTACCGCTGTGAATGGCAAAATGGATCTAAATGGGTATGAGCCAATTTGAACACATAGATCTATAAACCAGTTGGTTGAGTATTGACAAAGGTTTTTACTGATGACAGGTCTCTCATATGTGAAGGAAGCCTGGATAGGTACCAACGCAATGTCTAAATGTGTTTTTGCATTATTGAATTTCAGTTTGGTGGATATTATTGCCAGAGTAACTGTAACTACTAGACATATTGAGACTTAACATTTGCCTTAACATAATTTGTAATTCGATTTGTTGTTTGGTTTTGCTACTGTTCACTTTTGTGTGTCGGTTGGAAAGACATTGTAGCCTGAGTTACTACTGGACATATTGAGACTTAACATCTTATGTCTCAGGATGGCGAGTGCAATGCCAAGCATTATTATAAAATTCAAGATGTTGTTTGGTTTTGCTACTGTTTATGAGCAGTCATAACGCTTACCACCAGGCGAACGGCAGGCTAGTCTCGCCATACATTGTAATAAAAACAATGTGAATGGGAAGTTGCAATAAATAGTACGATATAAGTATGAAATTCAATTATTTCGAACGTACAATTACCAGATACCGCTCGAGTCGCCACATGCGACGTCAACGTACACCCACCTTTCGCCAGTATCCCATTCCCATTATGCGGATGAGGTTAACCTCATCGCTCAAGCCTGTTCTCAGCAATTCATCCCTTTCCCACTAGAATAATGGATATTGATTTCTTGGTTTATTCATTGTAAAATCAGTTTTGTTATAAATTATCTGAAAATGTCTTCGTAATTAATACTTATCGAACTACTACTGTACAAAGTTAATGACCTAACCTTGTTCAAAAATCGTCTACAAATAAATCAGATACCGAACCATAAATAAGTACAGATAAAAAGAGCTTACAAAATAAAATAAAAACCAAGGTTTGTATTGTGCAAGCGGATTGACAAAACCCAAACTGGTTTTTTGATCGAAAAACTGGGAAAGTGGAACGTCGGCTCGAATACATTTTATCGTATATTGACCATAATCTCCGTTACAATACTTCGATACACGATTAGTAACGTCATTAATACGCCCACGTGTATAATGAATACGGTCGTCGGCCATAATATTGTGGAAAATGTTCGAAGACCTCCAATAGTGGGACACTTTGTATTTTGTAGATAAATATTAAATACCTTATTAAACAAACAGATAACGTTGCCTCTAAAACGAATAGTTAAGTAGATAATTGGTTTTGAATGAGATAAGTTTGAAACAACTTAGATTACATTATGTCCCTTTATTATCCTGAGATATTGTTATTAGTGTAATATATAATGATAAAATTGTATTAATTTACGTAATTTGTTATATAAACCGTTTAAAAACAATATCAAATGTATTACTAAAGCTTGAAGCAAAGCTCCATAAAACGGAAAAAACTTACTAAGGCTTGTCAAGAATGCACAAATGAATGCAGTCCGATGTCTTTAGATTTTAAAAAAAGTAGCACAAAGATGCCGCTGTGCTTCATGTTTCATCTCATTATTATTACATTAGGTTTTATTATCAACGATTACGAAATAATTGACAACAAAAACAAACGGAAAGATATATCAGTTACAGTTATCAATGTGGTCGTCGCCTATAGATTTACTTAAGAGTATTTGGTTAAGGATCCACTTTATTTCCATCCATCCATCCATCAGCCAAAGGAAGTCCACTGCTGAACATAGGCCTCCCCCAATGATTTCCACAGAGACCTGTTGGAGGCAGCCTGTGTCCAGCGACGTCCCGCGACCTTTACCAGGTCGTCGGACCATCTTGTTGGTGGACGTCCTACGCTACGCTTTCCGGTACGCGGCCTCCATTCGAGTACTTTCCGACCCTATCGGTCATCAGATCTCCGCGCTATGTGCCCGGCCCATTGCCACTTCAACTTGCTAATCCGGTGGGCTATGTCGGTTATTTTAGTTCTCCTACGGATCTCCTCATTTCTGATTCGATCTCGTAGGGAAACCCCGAGCATAGCCCTCTCCATAGCTCGTTGAGTGACTTTGAGCTTCCTAATAAGGCCCATAGTGAGAGGCCACGTCTCGGTGCCGTAAGTCATCACTGGCAACACACAACTATCGAAGACTTTCGATTTAAGGCACTGAGGTATTTTGGACGAGAAGACGTCGCGTAGTTTCCCGAACGCTGCCCAACCGAGTTGGATTCGACGATTGACCTCTCTCTCGAAGTTGGACCTGCCTAACCGGACCACTTGTCCTAAATAGACATATTCGTCAACAACTTCAAGAGTCGAGCCCCCAACACCGATGGGGGTGGGCACAACATGGACATTCGACATGATCTTCGTTTTGTCCATGTTCATTTTAAGACCCACCTGTTGGGAGACTCGATTGAGGTCTTCGAGCATAGTGCTAAGGTCTTCCAGCGATTCTGCCAAGACTACAATATCGTCGGCAAACCGAAGGTGAGTGATATACTCGCCGTTGATGTTGATGCCGAATCCTTTCCACTGCAAGAGCTTGAAGGCATTTTCCAGCGCGGCAGTGAACAGTTTCGGAGATATGACATCTCCCTGTCTCACGCCTCTCTGTAGTGGAATAGCCTTCGTACTCTGATCTTGTACTCGGACCGACATGGTGGCGTTGTTGTATATACACTTCAACACTTCGATTGTCTAGTAGAAAACCTTGCAGTGGACGAGCTAAACAGCGGTTTGGTAGAAGCTGTCCATACGGTGGGATCTAAGTATTTTAGACCTCGCCGTAGAGATAGACCACAAAAACTCTCGATCCACACTCTTGACCTCATGGCCGAACGTCGATCTTTAGCGCTGCAGTCTTCCGTTGACGCCGAAGCATATCGGCGGCTCAATAGACAGATCTGGAAGTCCTTGCGACACGATGTCCGTGCTCACAATACTGTGAGCATTAAGGAGACAATCGAGCGGAACGGAGGCTCCAAAGTGTTTGCAAGAGACTTGTCTATTGGGCAAAGACAGTTGTCTAGGCTGAAGACGGAAGACGGCCGCGTAGTATCGACGAGGGCAGAGGTATTAAGGGAGATCGAGAGGTTCTACGGACAGCTTTACACCTCGGTTGCCAAACCTGCTGTTAGCTCGGCCGAAGACCCGAGAGCCGAGTTGATCCGACACTTTAGCGATGATATCCCGGACATCAGCCTGTGTGAGATTGAGATGGCCCTGAAGCAACTTAAAAACAACAAGGCGCCGGGCGAGGACGGAATAACTTCAGAGCTTCTGAAAGCGGGCGGAACGCCGATACTGAAAGTCCTTCAGAGGCTCTTCAATTCCACTTTATTTAGCAACAACAAAAGTTGGTGAATCTCGCTACAGAAATCGAACTTAAGTTCAGCTTCTGAGGTTTCACAATTTCTATGTTACATACATACTCACTATCTTGTATAGACAAAACTAGATTGATGCTAAAGACAAGAACTGAAGACTTAGAACGCCAGTCTAACAATTGACGACGGCTGTCTCCGACAAAGACAAAAGCGTTGGCTCACAGACAGACACGTTTACAATGTCATTCAAAATGTTCTCTATGTACATACATTACATTACAATATTGTAATGAAGCTTGGGAATGAGGATGTTCCGATACAAATATCAATAGGAAGCTTTATAGATAAATCTAAAAGGCGAAGGAAACAAATATGGAATGTTGTCGTCATGGGAACATCTTCTGCGGAACTCGAATGGTGTGTTTGTGAACGAATTTATTATTCATTTATTGTTAAGTCCCCTGGGGTATAATAAAGTTGATTTTCCTAGCCACGCAGATAAGAGCATTTATGACTGTTCAGTTGGCAATTGTGAAGATAAAATGGGGAAGATTGAACATAATTTGTAAGGACAACACCAAAATAAGCAGACGATCGCGAACGATTTTATTTAATTTGCTCTGATAGCTATAACTTTTATAGACTCTGCTTCTTCTTGCAAATAGATTTAGAATACGCTTACTTTTCTACTCTATTTGTTTTACTAATATAGTGCAAGATATTTAAAACCTTTATGAATTAAAAAAAGCAGTCTATATTACCTTCGATATAATTGTATTCACTTTCAATTAGAATTACAAAACGAACAAATACACAATAGCAAATTCTTATTTGTTAATTTGATATTACGTTGATATTGATCGACCCAATACAATTCGTACGCAGGTTGCTTGTTGCAACAATGAATTTGAAATAAATTACTACGTTCACGCAAAAAGACTACGACCACATTGAATATAGATCTATCCGTTACACGAGGTGTATTGAGTGCTGTTACAAAAGATCATTACATGTTAGCAAATATGATCTAGTTTTGGTGCGTAGGTTGGTTCAAGCTTGGTTCAGAACACTATTAGTGCTTTCTCTTTGTTTAAATTTTAAAAAGCCTTGCATTATCGTCTATATTAATGACATTCATAATTATTTTGTGGCTTTATGAAGTTAATTTTTCAATTAAGTGCTCCCTTTATTATATTGAACTGAAAAGAGTTCATTACAATTACACATAGGTACATCTATATTTTATGATCCATTCGTTTCCAAAGTAAAACCAAATTAGCTTTACTCGTAGTAGTAACCATTTCATAATTTAGATTATTATTCTTGAGGATATAATTTCATTAAATTTCTCAAACTATTCCACTATTTATTTTTAAAATGTTATTAACAGGAACTAATCACATTCAAACGTGCATATGAGTTCTATATATTGTAACAAACAAAACACAGGAAAGAGGGAACCACAACCATTCACAATATGGTTCAAAATACAATTCTAATTACCTGACGCTGATGTAAAAATATTTTACTAAATTCTATTGTGAAGTGTTAATCAAACTTGCTCATACTCAGTTTGTTGAGAAAATAGACCTTCAGTATTAAGGGATTTTTCTCTGCTCATTGTATTCTGTATTAACTATTTGTGATTTTTAAGCACTTTTTCCAAATATAATATCTACTTACATAAATGTGTGAATAACTGATAAGTTATGTGGACTCACATAAGTCATATAAATACATGTTATAGTTCTAGTCATTTTAGTGCATATTGCAGTAGAACCGTATTAAATAAATAAGTAATTGATTTGAAGGAAGTAATAGAATGGTAATGAATGAGATCAGAGAGAGGAAGCACGAGTTCGCGCGAATCAACCAGTATCAGCATAGGATATAAGCGATTGACACTCGGCTTCAACGGTTAATTGCGCATCGCGGGTGGGCACACTGCGCCATAATGTTTAATTTGCACTTGTTCCGGCTATGGCATAAATTGATAATATCGAACCCTGCATGATGCAAAAAATTGATTGAGGCTTTTATTCTCTTTATTTGTATCTCTTTAAAGAACTATTTAAGCATCATTATGCAAGTTTTTGCTCGCATATTTATCGGCAAAAACTGTTTTATTTCTTGAAATATTTTCATTTTATTTTAATTTTATTGACAAAATAGTTGTCCGACAGTAATAACTTCTTGTACGTGATCCTCATGATTTAATCAATTGGTATGATTCAATTCATTGGTCCAATTATAAATCGCGTCGGCTTCTCGCGCCAATCAACTATCAACAGCATTATCACTTGAAAAGAGGTCAGCAGCGTACACCGTTATTTGAAAACTTGAAGGTGAAAACACACGAGACGGGGTTTTGGGCGTAGACGTTCATTCATTAGTTCAAGTATCGATGACTCTTCAAAATACAGCTGTATTGAGACGATCTTGCATTACAACGCCATAATAGGCTTAGAATAAAATTTGGTGTCGACAACTCAATGGGTCAATGATACCAAAGAATTTCTTTATAATTCACGAATGAGACATCACCAATTTATATTTACTTAACAACTGTATACAATATCTGCCATATTTTTTTTGCTGTTAATGGTGAGACGACCATGCCATTCGCCAGAACATAAGGAATACGACCGCTCATTGACAGTAGCAAAACCCAACACCATGAATAAGCAATGCTTGGCATTCTAAAACATAAGATTCTCAATAAAATAGTCTCAATATGGATATATATTTCACAATTAAAAAATACCAAGTAAGCACAATTTTCACTCCAGATATCTATTAATAAAGATATTGACATAATCTGAACAATCGAATCCAGTATAGAAAGTGGCGTGATTTGTTCAATAGATCTTACGAAAACAATCGATTTAAATCATCGAAAGTGAAATAAATGTAACGTTGATAATATCTGAGGTTCTGATCTTTATTGTCTGCAACAGGCCGTTCAATTTAATGAATATAATACAGAATTGAGAATTTTATAAAATAGAAAAGATATAAACTATATGAGTTATAATTCGAACATAATATTCCTATTTTATAGAGGTTTTTCGACATGTTTTTTTTTTGTAGTATCACAAGCGTTTTGCATAAAATATTGTACAATCTATTTATCAATACATTCCAACTATCTCCAAATAAAAAAATAAGGGGGCAATAATTAAAAAACCCACTTTATTTCTATCGAAATATGGCACAAAATATTATAACAAAAAAAGAAAAATAAGGCGAGGATTCACGCAAATGTCCCCCATACTCACTCAGCACGCTAAAGCCCTGTAGTGCCATTGTAAAAGACCTTATTAGCTCTAAAGGTCCATGTTGCTGTGAAAGATTTACGTAATGCGATTTCAGAGTAGCGTGCAGTCTACGTGTGGTCTGATGATTTGGTATTCAATGAGGCAATTTATTTAGCTTAGAACTAAAGTACTGTGGAGTTAATAAAGACGCCAGTGGAAGTCCATTTTTTGCCGCTATTATTTTGATGAATACTTCAGAATGTATCTACGTTTATATTCATGACGGGGCATTGTTCTATTTATTGACGTATACAAGTTTATTTAAATAACCAAATGATTTAGTTTTGTGGTATTAAATGTAATGAAAAATGTACTCGAACTTGGTACATAATCTGAGTTAAATATTTTTAAATGTTCCATTACACAAAGGTAGAAAGTATATATTGTCATTTTTTATTATTCCTTATTTTAAATATATTCCGCAAATATTTTTTTAACTATCGTGTATTATGTGCAAGCAAATTAAACATCCATAAATAAAGAAATATATTGACACTAAAACTAAATTAATGATGTCCACCTATCAGAAACAAAAACTGAACCCAATACATAAAAAACTGATCCTTACATCACATACCGAGCGCTTAAACGGCGAGCATGAGAATCCATAATGAACAAGTTTCTTGCGAGAACAAAAACAGCACGAACCCCGTAACAAAACGCAATATAAACTAGTTCACAAACAAAGATTATCTAACGTTTGTTGGTGTTAATGCTCCGCTTGTTTTTGTTCATAACTCACAAATTGTTCACGTTCACTTTTTACAGCAAGTATTCAATCACGCACGGTTTGCAACGAAGTTTTCGTGACTTTGTTCTCTCGTAATGAGTAGCACTTATTTGATTTTAATGTTTACGGTATTGCAACTAAAATTACGTTTACTGTTGCTAAAGTTATTCTAAATAATAGGATGCAAAGATATCATACATATTATCCATGTAGCATCCATAATAAATAAAACACAATGGCAATGGTGAATGGAGCATTAGCAATATAGGTTGCCGCTGCCTATGATCACCAAACAACCACCAAGACTGGATAGCAGTGTCATTGGAGGCTTTTAAGTATATAAACTCTTAAGACTAAAAAATAAACGTATAGCTATTGTACTCTGTTTCAGCTATGTATTGTTGAATCAACCCCTGCTATTTCGGTAATGTACCTGCTCAAAGGGGAAACATGCAGTCTTGTTTTTTTTATTGATCCACGGTAGGTCGCTCACTAACATTCCCCTTTATCCCCATCACAGATAGATAGAACAAAGTAGAAAAAAAAAACTGTTCGATACCGGCGCGCCGTCTAGATAAGAGGTCTTTTGAGTTTATATTTCTGCTTTTTGAAATGTACACCGACCTATAAGTTTTTAATTTTTTGGTTTCTCCATACTAATATGATGTGTTTTAACCTCATTATTTACCAGTACAATCAGCGTTTTAACGATAATTATGAACATTCATCTTAACTGGAAAGTATGTTCCTCTTTATGTCCTTTCAAGAAAAATCAGAACATAATTTGATTCCATTTACAAGTATCATTATTGCATATCTAACAATAAATGTTATTACACTAAAGTAAATTCAAATATTGCTTCATACAATCTTCTTTTTATTAATTAGATAACACTATTACGTGCTCTCAGATGTAACTGTACATCACGTTCTAAGCTGATCGACTTTTTCTTATTTCCGATAAAAGATAATACCATTCGACTTGTGGAACATTCAGACTATTTTGCTTAGAAAATTTCTAAAATCTTGCAGTTAGACGAAATTAGAAATTATTGTCACTATTCTACATGAAATTGACAGTTTTGAAAAGGATAAATGAGACGATATGCAGTTTATTTAAAGTTTTTGACTATATTAATGTCAAATCGAAAAATACCTAGCAAACTAAAACAAATCATAAATAGAAATAACGTATTGTATACAACAATTTAACGCTACAACGTTCACCATAAATATAAAACTTGTTACAACCGATTGTGCCGAACAATCGTACCATGCAATTTATATTTAACAAAATGATATATACGACAAGATTCCTTAACAATGACTAATACATTTACAGTTACATAAAATCAGCGTTATTTGAGAATTCCGCAACAGAACATTGACGCCACAGCGCGTTACTTATTCAGCAGACGTAAATGCTAACTGGCCAATTGGTACGGTACACACACAATGTATACACGAGTTTATAGTTAGCACCCCTCAAAGAGTTTCTTACACCTTTTATAAACCTCATACACAAATATATGTGACGTTTTAAACACAGGATGAAGGTATAAAGGAAACAAATGGGCGAGCAAATATGTGTCTGGAAATTGGAAGGCTTTTTACACTTAACAAGAGCACAAACCCTATTGAAGTATAAACTATAATTTGTTGTATGTCAACTAGACAGTTATCAATCCAATAAATGAGGATGTCAAATGGAAAAGAGCTTATATCCATATAAAGAAATTTTAAAACAGCTGCAATGTATACTGACGAAGAGTAAGGAACTGAGTGCATGCAAATACGCAACCATTTAAAATTAATGGTACCTTCAACAAACTCAACTGATTCTACTGTAAATAGTAAAATCTAGATCGGAGACAAACTATTACGCAATAACAAATCAAACTAGGAAAAGCTAAATTATTTGTCCCAACACTGCGAACCATGTTTTTCCCTCTAAAATAATAGTTTACAAGTAATTCGTTACGGGCATAAATATCATTGCCTACGTATGGACCGAAACCGCACCACAATATTGCATCGAAAACGAATGTAGGTCGATACACGGTACCCACTTTAAGTCCTATAAAATCCTTGCTACACGAAGAGTAAGACGTTTATGAGAGCCGATAACACTAAATAACCTGCTACATTTCCTAAGCTCAAAGTTGCACAAGCTAACAAAAGTGTGTACGACCAATCGAAAATCGCTTGTGATCTGTGAATTTCAACATGTAATGCATTCCATACGTGTTGCGATGTACACCGATGTCACATATAGCGAATACGTTAAATAGTTGTGCAATCGCTCTAAATGTTTGCGGAATCTTTAATGGAATCGCACTCTAATTCTAAACCATTACGTCTCACCGTATAATTTAATGATTTAATTTTGTCACCAAGTAGCGTGGGTCGTGGACCATTTCCCGCTCTTTGGAGCGCCGCCCAGCCTTATGCATTCATATAGATTGTCGATTAAAACGCTAGAATAGGCCTATTATGTGCTTACTGCACAAACATGTTTGTTTTGCATAACGCATTTACATTGTGGACTCACCTAAAAGACGTTTGCTGTAGATCTCATAATCGCGCCGCCATCTTTGAATCTGGGAACAATGAATGTACATTATAAAATTAGACAGATGTAACCTTTCACCTTCTATAAATGTACAGCGTGCATGTATTATCTTTGAGTAATATATGAGTTGAACTATGTTCTACGTGCATGTCCGCCATTAAAGATATAAAAGAGCTTTAAAAAACATGACTCGCGAACTCCATAAACCGCAAATTTATTACGGCAATACCAATTGAATTCGCTATGGAATAGCATTTACTTATACGTAATAGGGATGTCTGAATTAGTAAAATGACATTAGACGGAAATGTGTCAACTGCGAGAGCGTTTAAATTGATCAATAATCCTATTAATTCCTATTATGGACGCAATTTCATCGATTATATTTCGAAAATGAGTGTTTTTGTTGGACGCCAGCAATGGAATGCCTACTTGGGTAATAAAATAAGCCAATTTTATAGCTACTATTCCATTTTTGGTATCGCAAAACACTTTTATTTTTTTTTTTCTGAACACCTCACAATGGGAAACTCCGTCAGATTTCTGAGAAGCTGATTCAGAATGGATGTCTCTTTCATTTGCCGATCACGTCTTCCACGAGTAGCGTGAGTTCGTTTTCACATTTTCAAAAGATTGTTTAGCTCATTCAATTTTGCACTTTAACCCGGCTCTTTTAACAGTTATATTTGTATAAAAATATTCTGTTTCAGTGGTGAATCAGTCCTACGAAGATTGTCAATGTTTGATATGTTTATATCTGCCGACTGATACAAAACCTATACTTGAACAGAATGTACCTATGCAAGCTTTGTTTCTTTATAAAGCTAAAATATCCGCAACCTTACCAATTCTACAAATGGTACTACAATGATTATGCCATTTATAAAAGTAAAAATATCCGTATCTGCCAAATATGTCGTACAACCGACAACGGCAAAAATGGCCATGTAAATAACTATACGACTACTTCTACACTATTATTTATTTATTAAACACAAAACAGGTTTCAGTCATCAAACGAAATTTATAATATTATACTTTACTGGACAATAATTATAACCCAAAACATGTGTTCCACAAAGTAATTTACATGGTCAATTGTTATGATTATTTTTAAATGGTAAAAAATATAAAATTGTTTCTACAAATCTAATTTAGAATTAGTAGTAAGTCTCACAAAAATAAACAAATAAAAAATCTCCAATGAACATCAACCAATTAGCTATTGCAATTCCCTATCCAATAGCGTCACATACAGCGCTCATACGTGGTCCGGCCGAATGATGCAGCGATATGAATCTCGTACCATCCCGGGCTTACATAAGTAATTGCACAAAAGCTACCACAAAACGGGATACGGGTTCGTGTTCGCTTGATTACAATTACGTGACTGACTCAAACCAGTGTAAACAATTACAAATGAAGAGCAAATATGCACGGTTAATGGAGTTTTCGGGAACTGTTTTTGTGTTGCATACTAAGAAAAATAATTTGGATTTATATTGTTTTAGTTTAAAGGCGTTTGAATCGTTTAAGTGCGGGTAGTATTTATAAATGCGTCTTATATTTTTGGAAAGACAGACAAAGGCATATCATAAAAAACTATTTTTAAGGATTTTACTGAGATTTCTTTCATAAATACTGTATAAAACAGTTTTATTTCAATGTGTAACATTACATAAACAAAAAATCCAAGAAACCAATATTCCTAAAAATAATCAATATAATTAGCCGAAGTATTGAATGCATGCTGCGTTAAAATTTTACTATAAACATTATAATAAATTTATATTATAAACTTAGTAAGTTAAGTTTTCCAAATATTGGTATATTACCTTGAGGTCAGTTACCTGAAACTTGATTTAGCATTTGTACAAATGTTTTAAAATTTACATGATTTGCATTTTTAGTATCAAAAGGTACAAAAATAAACATGACTTGATTTGTAAGTTAGTCCACCTTTATATCTTATTTAAAAAACTTACAGCGACGTGTAGGTTTTTGCAGAGCTGTATTTTGAATTTTAATTTTATGTGGCTGCAATGACTCAATTATTCGTAAGAATTTATTTAATTTTTAGATAAAAAAGCAGAATATTCCATTTTTTAACAAAGTTAATACATAATTCAACTTTTATAAAAATGTATTTCAAATCACACTTGGCCTATACAAACTTAATTGCCGTTTATGTGGAATTAGTAAGTACAGTGGAATGTTAAGCATTGCTTTGTACATAGTGTTTTTTTGGTTTAGCTACTGTAAAAGAGCGGTCGTATTAGGCAAATCGCATGCTCATCTTGCCATTATTTGCAAAAAGAAGAAAAAAACATGTAATTCATAATTTACTTTCAACAAAACATCAAAACTAACAATGCCGTTAATCCTGGATCCTGTACAGTTAGTAGGAGGAAACTAAGACGTCAGTGATGAATGTCTGACGTGACGCAGGCTCGTGCCTTCGTTATTCCCGACTGGCGATTAGAAACAAGATTAAATTAAATTTCATGACCACCCCGTCAGCATAAGGTTAGCGCGGCTATTTTAATTAAACCATATTCTAGACTTCAGAGGCACTGAATTGTGTAAGTATGGTAAACTAGGTCTAATTTGAAATTCACGAAATGCTGCTTTCGAATTCTAAAGCCTTTGTTAAGAAAGAAATAAGAATACGAATGAATGAAATAAAAAAGAAAGATATTATGACTGAAAAATCGAAGAATCGCGCAATAAAATAGACGACCAGCAAGTAAGAAATGGTAGCATGTTGGCGTGAAATTGTGCTGCACTCAAGGATATTATAGTGATTTGTCAAGTCAATACAAAAAAATATATTAGTGAACTCACAGTTTTTCTGCAACATACTTGATTATATGAACCTACTACGCTGATTTCACCTACCTTTGGGATGTGGATATTTGAAAAATTATCACGTTTTTTGAAAATCCAGGTTTAATAATAATGTCGTAATAGTTTTAAAAATCTTATACAGGCATCTATATAGATATTTGCAACCGATCTAATAAATTCAACTTCTACTCCTCAAAATTGCAATGTTAATGTTCTTATGTCATGTAAATTCTTAGCCTCGGGTACAGGCAGTTTACTTAAATCTCTTGAGAATCTTTAACCTCGAAATGTACATGTTTATTCAGGTCAGCGGACACAAAGCTATTAACATTTACCCGATAATTGCCGTACGGTTTATTCGAAAATTGAAATCAAAATTCTCGTGCTTGTTTCCAAATATAAACTATGAGGTTTTTTTTTAATCTAATAGTTACATTTATGAGTACAAATTCTATGAAACTAGTAATAAATTGATAGACAAGTATATAGACGCAATAATAAGCAATCACTACCGGTCATGGGAATCCGAAATAATAAACTTAAACCTTAAAGATTCCTATACCGTTATAGTCTTCAACTAGGCACACATCTTTCTAAAACAGGTCATTTGCTACCAACCATTAAAACGTAATTCAAGAGACCGAAGAAAGTTTACACAAACGCTATTTATAAATTGTTTTCTCTAACCATCCGAAGCAAAACCGTTCATCTGTGCTTATACTGATATCAATAATTCAGCTCCCAACCTTTTGAACAACTCTTACTAAACTTCCGATCTCTGACTTGTATTTACATAACTACAATATTTACGATTGAAACAACAAATGGCTACTTAAATAAGGAATTAATTTCTGAAACGGTACGTGGTCGTTGCCAAAGGTCAGTCTCATCGGGTCGCGGGTAATGCATTATGTAAAAGCGAATTCTAATGACATGCGATATTTAACCGTGATATTTATCTCGATAAGTGAACATGTGCTAATGGTTTCTTTAGGAATGCCCGTTCTAAAGACAAATATTGGAAATTCATTCCATGTTTGCATTAGAAATTTTGGTTTTTTTAAAGTGAACAAAAACAATGTCATGGTAATGGGTCGTCATGGTAAACTGGTCAATCCGTTGTTGTTTAAGAAATCTTTATTTGATGCGTTTACCTCGTCTTTACTTATTTTATTTTTTTCTTACGCCACATTTATTTTTATCACCCTTTTAAACTTTATTATTAGTGCAGTTATTATGTGTCTTTTCCCTTGTTCGACGCCTAATTATCGTAACGTAAATCTTTTGTGGATGTTTGAAGGATACAATTGTGGGATTTGCTTATTTAAACAAAATTTGCATGATACAGACCAGTCAACTTAATTGAACTAAGATCTCTTACCTTGTTAGTCGGACTTTCTAATCTCCCTTACTTCCTACATATGACGGAATAATACGTGTAAACCCTATTAAATTGTCAGATCGGACAAACACGTCTTAAACGTATCACACAATACAATGGACTCCCATTACACACCTGTCACTTTTTCCCGTGTTTTTCTTACGTATCACATGTCCAGCAAATCCGCCATTTTCAGTCCGCCTCGTTCTCACACATTTCTTTTACACCAATAGACATTAGGGCTAATGCCTTTGAAATAGAATTTGCTTTTATATCTAAGCGTGGAAGTGCGGTGGCAATTGATAATGAGTTTTGAAACAAAGATATAAGTCGTGGTTTCCTATGCAGTGCGATTGGCACGTAGGGTGTTTTAAAAATTACGTGCTGTGATCAGGTTTCCCGGCTGCGCAACCGAGCCGAGCCTGATTTAAGTACTGCGAAGTATGTATTAATAACAGTGATTTCTAAACGCATAGAAAAAACATTTATCACAAATTACTTAAGTATCGGTTGTTTTTTAATTAAACACGCCCAGATATTCATAAACTCTGGTTAACCCTTTTCCGTTTATTAAAAAACATTACCGAAGAGATTTAAGACTTAAATTTTGCATTTACATAGATCTTATTTTCTTTTTGTGCTAAATGTATCCGGCTTAGTCTGTCGGCTAATAAACCCATGTCTCGACTTTAGTCTATATTGGGAGCCATCTATTTTCATATCTGTCTTGTAAATCCAAATCTGTCTGAGTATGTGGGTTCACTAACATGCACTCCTTGGGACAATATGATCAACAAGAAATATTAGTGTATTATTTGGACGAGTGTCAACTCAAAATATCCAAAAGCAGCACATATTTTATGTGATAATAACAAGTATTTACTTAATAGATAATATGTGTTTGTTGATATTAGTTTAAATGGAAAAAGAATTTAGAATATTAAAGACATAATTATAGACTATAACAAGCCAAGAGATTGTATTAAAAGAGATATCGATAGAATAAGTAAAGCAATTAAATCCATAAAAGCTGAGGTAGTCGAATGTAAAAAGAAACGAGTAAACAATATTTGATATTCCAGATATGGAAAAGTAGATTGGATGTTCTACAAATAAAGAATATAACTCAATTCACTGATAAGAATTGCTAATGTTGGAAGAAAATGCGTGAAATTATGCTCCTAAATAAAATAATGGAATAAGTTGATGAATTGCATATTTGACTCATATATCAAAATGATATGTTTTAAATATTTTAGTGGGAGTTGATGAAAAGGATTGCAAAACAAACGAGTGACATCATTAGTCTTAATATGCAATAAAGTTATGCTAAAATATATATGACTAATATTTTATACTGGACCTTACTTAAGTTTATAGAAAAAAAATCGTAATAATATCGTGCAAAAACTCACCTGTAAATTATCGCTTAGTAATAGCATAGTTGCTGAGTTATGGTTAAATTGTAATAATTACTTAATCAATATTCCTACTCAGAGTTACAAAGCGTGACTTCGTGCTAATTTAATTAAAATTATATCACTCGTACATTAATTTTATTGTAATGTCCATTAATAACCCATAGATCATGCCAGAAGACTAATGTATAAGTACTCAATTTGCTAATAAACTGACTTAGCTTAGCCAGTAAAGTTTAATATCTACTATGATTGTTATCTAATCGCAGAAGTATCCAGACGGTTAATTAGATTGTAAAAACATTATTAAATAGGGTGGGTGCACCAGTCCCACACCAGGAACCAGTAGTACACCATTTCTAATTTCACATCAAAATATTAAGAGTCTGTCGAATTTCTCGCCACTTTTGTTACGTTTGGTAGCACTGCCGTACTTCTACCAATCATATAATCATAAATCAAAGCGAAAAACACGTCATCTACATCCGTTTAAAAAACAATATTTGAAACGACAATCGTTCACTTCGTTTCGGGCAGCCATATTAGTAAGGGACACATTGACGGTAAGTTTTTTAAATCTGTTTTAATCTTTCTTTATATCAATTGCTGTAACCACTTTTCTAATTATTTGAGTCATATGTTCTGTAAAGCAATAATATAACGTCTTGTTTCATCAGCAAATGTTAATTTAAATAAGTAGTTGTCACTGGTTAACTAATGGAACACGAATTGAATGATTTTCCAGTAATATGCCATTTGATCTGCAACTGGTGATTTAGCTTTTTGATTATTTTTTTATTTTTTCTTTTACATGTAGGTTTACTTAATACTGCAATAAAATATTATAATAAAAACAATTACAATATCCACAATGTTCCAGTTGTAGACCAGTGGTTTATTACTGGTAATATCTATACTACGAGTGTGTTCCAGTAATTGACCACACCTATTTTTTTACAGACAATGCCGCCGAAAAGAACGTTCTTTAACTATAAAGAGGAAGATGTGTTAAAAGCGATTGACGAAATAAGTAATAGTGCAAAAATTAGAGAAACATGTCGAAACTAAAATATACCCCACACTATGGTCATAAATAAATAAAGTTAAAATATCCAATTCAACGAAAAATGGGACCTTCCACTATATTGACCAAGCAAGAGGAATCTTTGCTCAAATCTTGGATAATAGAAATAATGTACCTTTAATTGTACATAAGTCTTTTAAGGTCACGGCAAAACCCAAGGCGATTACGTGATTGTCAGGTACGAAGGGGCATATTTCCCAGGAACCGTAGAAAATATTGATGGTGATCTCTATGAGATAAGCACTATGACATTTTCTGTAGGAAATACTTTCCGGTGGCCAGAAAATTGTGATAAATTTTGGTACCTGAAAGATGCGATAGAAGAGAAGATACCAGTTCCAACCTTAGCTATTAGTCGAGGTTTTTATAAAGTTCCTGAAATGGATAAATTTATGCCAAAAATTTAATTCTTTTTAATTTTTTAAGAAGTACTTTCATTGTTTTCTTTTTAATTTGATTTATTTCATATTTTTAATTCGTGTTCATTCATAGATATTTTATTATTGCAAGTTATGATGACACTTGTGTATGTAAGTGATATGAATCTCTTGTTAGTTGTCTATAGTTCTTAAATTAGTCAATTTATTAATTTTAGTAACATTATTAGCCATGGAGCATTTAAGTATTACTTGAAACTTGTAGGCTGATGATACAAAACAATTTAGTAATTAATATAAAACTATTCTTCATTATGAAAAATTATTTCATTTATTGGTTCACTATTGGCTCAACGTCTGGTCTATTGCTGGTACGATCTGGTCAACCTTAGGCACATTGCGACTTTCTACATTGATTGTTGAATAAAAATAAACCTTACAGCTATTAAGAAATTTGGAATAAGCTACATGATTCTATGATAGACAAGGAGTAGTTAATTCTTTTTTTTTGCAATGATTGTTATAATAATTGAGTCACAATATCAAAATTACTTTTAAAATGTCGCTTATTCGGTTTGTTACTGGTACATCCACCCTACTTACACGATTTTATGAGTCTTAATTTTTATCAACATTGTTTTTTTATTCTCAAGAGCAAGTTTTTTTATAATTCTGTGGCGAGACAAGCCTACATACATATGATGGTAAGCAACACGACAACTAATGGACAGTAGTATATTAATTACTATTAATTACAAACCAATGCTTGATATTCCACTGCACTCGCCATCCTGAGATGTTAAGTCTTAATATGTTCAGTAGTTACTCCGGCTAACTCCTTCAACCCGGAACTCAGCAGTGTTTATATTTGGCGGGAGACATAGGCATATGAATGACCACCAGCATTTCACATTTGCATAAAGATATTTACTAAAAATATCCACCAGTCCAGACCAGCCATACAGAAACGGATCGCCTCAAGAAACTTTAACCTTTACTAAACCATCCATCTAGCTTGGCTATCTATGATTACTTTTATATTTTAATCTACAACAAAATAAACACATTACTCTCCTAATATAACTTCACATTCAATAAAACCGCTAAATTCATCTTTAACATGAGCAGCAGCCATAAAGTTCAAAGAAACTGGTAAAGCAATAACGCTCATAATATTTATTACTTTCTTAATTCTATAATATCGTGCCAGAAATTATTTACGATCGCATTACATTTTTATTATGATAAACTAAGTAATATTTAACGTTATTACTGAGAGCCACAACAGCCGTAATTATTCAACTAATAAAACTGGCTTCGTATATTTAAGCAACGTGAAAAAAGAGATTATGCATCAAACAGATTTATTTATTTATCGTCAACATCATCAGTATCATAGATAGAAATATAGTGGTAAAATATATGGAATAGCACTTTAGTTGTGAAAGCCAATGACCTATCGTTGTTATGATCAGGTTTTGGGGCAATACATTGAAAATTTTCTGCACTTTGATTAACATTTAGGTACTTTTGGATATACTTAGTCTGGCCATAAATACTGTTACACTTAATTATAAAAAAATATTACATTTGAATTTCGAATCTGTCATTTTTATACGATTGTTCATTGTGTTTTCTCATTTTGGCGCCAATACATTGTAAAATATTTTGCGATATTAAAATGGTGTGGGGTGATAAAGAGAACCGAATCGCTGTGATAGCATTACACAAAGTAGGTATGGAGCCAAATGCAATTTTTAAAACTCTCCATACACTTGGTATTAGTAAAATGTTTGTGTACCGGGCTATTAATAGGTACAATGAGACCTCCTCTGTTTGTGACAGAAAAAGATCTGGCCGTCCACGTAGTGTTCGTACGAAAAAGGTGGTCAAAGCAGTAAGGGAAAGAATTCGAAGAAATCCTGTCCGAAAGCAAAAGATTTTATCTCGGGAAATGAAGATAGCACCTAGAACCATGTCGCGTATTTTAAAAGATGACTTAGGACTTGCAGCCTATAAGAGACGCACTGGCCATTTCTTAACTGATAATTTAAAGAAGAATAGGGTGGTAAAATCGAAACAACTACTGAAGCGGTACGCAAAGGGAGGTCACAGAAAAATTTTGTTTACGGATGAGAAAATTTTTACAATTGAGCAACATTTTAACAAACAAAATGACCGTATTTATGCTCAAAGCTCTAAGGAAGCTTCCCAATTAGTCGACAGAGTGCAACGTGGACATTATCCGACTTCAGTGATGGTTTGGTGGGGTGTTAGCTATGAAGGAGTGACTGAGCCATATTTTTGTGAAAAAGGTATCAAAACATCGGCACAAGTGTATCAAGATACCATTCTTGAGAAGGTAGTTAAGCCCCTTAACATCACCATGTTCAATAACCAAGTATGGTCCTTCCAGCAAGACTCGGCGCCGGGTCATAAAGCTCGGTCCACGCAGTCTTGGTTGGAATCGAACGTTTCGGACTTCATCAGAGCTGAAGACTGGCCGTCGTCTAGTCCCGATCTTAATCCGCTGGATTATGATTTGTGGTCAGTTTTAGAGAGTACAGCTTGCTCTAAACGCCATGATAATTTGGAGTCCCTAAAACAATCTATACGATTGGCAGTGAAGAATTTTCCCATGGAAAGAGTGCGTGCTTCTATTGATAACTGGCCTCATCGTTTAAAGGACTGTATTGCAGCCAATGGAGACCACTTCGAATAAGCTTTTTATATTTTTAATTGTTTTATATTTATGTATTAAACTGACACACTGTAAAAGTAATAAATGTTATTTGCAGTTAACAATTTTCTTTTTTCTTTATTACAATATTTATGGCAAGACTAGTTAGATGTATTTGTTTGCATCGTTGGAACCTACGACTATATTCCAAGAAACGAAACAAAGAAGACGTTAGTTTTTTGACACCTTAAAAGACACAATACCCAAAATATATTGAACAAATTAGTTGACACTCGTCTGTGAGATGTGACTGTGTCCATCGAGATAAGACTTGTAGCATCTTTATGACAAATGCATTGATTAATAGATTAGGCACGTACTTGGTTCCACGACAGCGACATGATGATTTTAAGAGATAAATTTATAATAAAATGTATTCAATTAATTTGTTCGTTTATAATTTAAAATATAAAGGCATCACGTTTATTTTTTATAGTTTATATTAAAATTTTTAGTAGGACGTGTGTGACCCGCACTAAAACGATGAAGGAAAACATCGTGAGGAAACCTGCATATCATAGGGATTCATAAGAATTTCTATGGTATGTACGTCCGCCAACCCGTACTAGGCCAGCGTGGTGGGCTATATGGCCTAACCACTCTCAATCGTATTCTCGATTGCAGAGTAGGCCCGTGCCCAGTAGTGGGACGTATATGGGCTGATACAGATACAGTAGGACGTGAATCGTGACCGTATAATTCCAGTAAAATTTGCTTTTTCGGAATTACAGGTGAATAATCTAGGAACTAGAGAACAAACTCCATAAAAGTTAATTTAGGGATATCAAAACCATTAAATTTAAACTATCGAATATTTTGTGTTCTTCGCTCAAACTGAATTCAAAAGTCGTTCGAAAGGGACAGAACATTCAATTGCTAAAATAGGTTTTAAAACTCTATGAATAAGGCGATGACCATTTAGAGGCTTTAACCAAGACTACAGAGAAAAATAAACACGCCAAAACCATAACAGTAAATTCTTAAATAAAAAACGTAAATCCCTCACCTACTCAAAAAAAAAATCAATCAACGCACACGAAAATCTAAACAGCCAAGCGTTTAGAATGAACATTCAGTGATCATTAAGTTTGAATGTCAATAAAACAAAGTGTGCCGCGCCGTTATAGGCACAAAAAGGAGTGGGTCAATGGCACAACCGCGCACGCCTCAGACGGATTCTCACAATACAAATTTTACTCGTTTTACACATTACTGTGTGACGGCCGAAATTTATTGTTGTTTCAAATTTTGTTTGTATTTTGATTTGGTATGCTACTTCTTAAGTATATACGTAAAAATATTTTTTGTTCTTTCATCAACATTATATTGTTGTTATTTTAATTAAATATATTTATTACAAAATGTGTGTAATAATAGAATACCAAATAAGTATTATTTGGTCAAATATTAATGATGCAAATAAAGAATTGTTACACTATGCTGGCACGATAATTCAACACCGAATAATTTGTGCGGTACAACCCAATTCGTGTCATAATCTCTAAAGGTAACCATATTTTGGCGATGGACAAAATTATGCGGATTAAACATACAACCTCCTACCCACAACATAAGACTTGATTGATCTTAATTTGGGATCAGGACTAAATATGTGGCTGCTTGGTGTATTAATTTACTTCTCATTTAATAAACTCATTTGCAAAAAAAACGGGCACCTAAGCAATGAACCATTTCAAATGTTACTATTGGTTTGTTTGATATTATAGGTAGTTTTACTTTCACAATTTTGTAAATGAATAAGCAAATAATCGTTTTCGTCAGTATTATCATAAAATTTTGATAAAATTTATGGGTTTTAATGCTAAAGTTCACTAGTAGTGTATGCTCGCTAGTAGTGCATATGCTCGTGAAGTAAAAGTTAACAAAGATTTTTGTTTGTTTTTTCTTTAATAAAGTAAAAGCAGATAAATGTTTAGTATCGAGTGTGACCCCCTCTAGCTGAAATCACAGCTTGAATATCCCGGATACTTGCTTGCGGAATACGTTCCCACTCCGCGGTAATCACATTCTTCAGCTCTCTGATGGTCTGCGGAGCCGGTTGTACTGATCTCACGCGTCGTTTCAGAACGTCCCAGACATGCTCTATAGGATTGAGGTCGGGACTTCGAGCTGGCCAATCCAAACGACGAATGCAGACCTCTTGCACATAAGCTTCCACATCGCCAGACCGGTGGGCGCGAGCGTTGTCGTCCATAAAAATTGAGTCTTCGCCTAAAGCGGCCAATGCGGGTTGTGCATGAGGAATTAGAACTTCCGTTATGTATCGATGTCCAGTCAGTAAGCCGTTTTCAATGAAGACTAACTCTGTACGATCCATTGAATTTATTCCTGCCCAAAACATAACAGAGCCCCCACCATAAGGTGTGATTTCTTCAAAACAAGCCTCTGCAAAGCGTTCTCCTCGTCTTCGTAGCACTCGCCGACGTCGATCTTCACCGAACAGAGATATCCTGGCTTCATCGGAGAACAATACCCTATTCCAGTCTTCTTGAGTCCATGACTCACAATTTCGAGCAAACCTAAGCCTGGCAACTCTGTGCTCACGGAGTAACTTAGGTCCGCGGGCCGGGCGATGACTGCGTATATTGGCCGCGAGAAGCCTCCTCCTGACCGTCCATAGACTAATATGCACATTTCTTACTTCTTCGAGGTTGTTCTTAAGGTCCACATACGAAGACTTGCGATTTCTCAATGCGCGACTCACAAGAAAACGATCATCCCGTGGTTGGGTACATGGTTTTCTTCCAGAACCAGGCCTTCTCTCGACGGAACCGGTGTCTTGATACCGCTGCCAGGTCCTTTGAACCGCCGAGCGACTCACACTTAGCCTCTGAGCCACGAAGCATTGGCTGCAACCCTCTTCGAGCAACGCAATAATTTTGGTAGCTTTTACCACTTTCTCTAACATTATTGAGACAGCTAGACAGCAATAAATGAAGCTTTGACAATTAAGAATATGAAATATATTCATAAAAACTGACTAAAAGTTATGAAAACCGATATTATCTTTTGGAACTTCGCACCAAAAATGTAGGATAAAAAGCGGTTTTCTGTAAAAACGAGCATCAAACGAAAATTTGAATTTAGAACGTACTGTTTTAATTTAAGTTTTGTAACCACGGCATTTTTAAAACCGGCCAGTAACATGTACAAATGATTGAAATCATTTTGGTACCGTAGTTTTTTAAAGAAGAATTAAAATCAAAACCGCCCGTTTTTTTTTTGCAAATGAGTGTATGTAGGAATACACACTGAACTTAAACATAAAACATTTGCTTTGGTCACTCACACACAATCATAAAATAAATAGGTAAGTAAAATCACACTGCCCTTTACGAAAACCAGCTACGTCAAGACATTTCCCCACAATAACAGTAATTACACAACAATCATATCAAGCCCGGAAGAAAACGGACCGCATAATTTCGGCCACTGTTTTAAATAAATATCGGATAAACCAGCAATAAATTACTATTAGATGAACATTATATTTGCATTGAACAAGACACGCTGATTTTATTTTACATAGTTGAAGGACCTGTACACAATGGACCTTTTTGCATATGAAACGCGAAAGATTATTGTTTAACTACACTGGTATTGTAAACAAAAATATTAGACGGCACGCGTGTATTCAAAATAGGAATAATTTGTTATGGAATGCGTCGTTTTAACTATCATACATATGGGTGAATATACAAAAATTGGGTAACTCGCTGTCATCAGCCAATATATACAAAGTCTTATTATATTTTATTGAAATAACAACTTATTTTAAAACAATGAAAAGTCCTTTATATGGTCATCCAATTTCACTTATTCATTTTAAATACAAGTTAATAAAAAAACAAAATTAATACTTAAAATGTCAGTCCTTTGGCATGTCACAATCCCGAAAACCAACAATCAAGTGACTATCTATTAAACATTATCATTGATTTAAGAAAACTTACTAATTTACTACAATTTGTGATGAACATAGTATTATATACTACAAGTTTCATAATGCAATGTTCTCCAATTTATTTAAAAAAAAATAAGAAACTTTGTGTTTGTTTTCATCCGTCAGTCCGTTGTGTGTTCTTTAAATTTGAAATTCTCGCCATATAT
This sequence comes from Hyles euphorbiae, assembly GCA_023078785.2. Lineage (NCBI taxonomy): Eukaryota > Metazoa > Arthropoda > Insecta > Lepidoptera > Sphingidae > Hyles > Hyles euphorbiae. The sequence continues at coordinate 11,495,167 of CM041034.1, read as the reverse complement.
CACCGAGTCAAGGTCAAATCCCTGTTTATGTATTAATGTTGGTAATGAAGTTAGTTGCGGACAGCACAATTTGACGGCCGCCATAACTGTACGAGTTCTTGGGTTGTGTTTGTCTTCTATGCACATGCAAAGCCAGTCAAAATTTCAGTCCCGTGGTGGGTAGTTATTTTCTTGTTAATCTGAGGTTTATTATCATTTATACATAATTAACTATGATTTGTTAAAATGTAGTTTGTTGATATTCGAAATTATCAAAAAAAACATTAGTTCTGATTATAACCTCAAATTATGTCTTTTTCGTCAATCCGCTGGCGTCAGTCCTTTGTCAGGTATCGCGCCAGAGGATTTAATTGTCTCCATAATACTGCTTTTTGTTGTTGTTTTAGAGCACTTTTATCTTAATTGCTACCGTTTATAAGCATTTCTATTTTATATTTCAGTTTAGAATATCATACGGCACACTAAAAGCAATTTGACTAGGGAAGAAGATTAGAAAAAAAAGAGAAGCCGAAAAGGCTCGCTTGGCCAGAATTAAAAGTGCCCCATTAAATTAGCGGAATACAAAGAAAAACAAAAACTTCAGTACTTAAGGAAATAACTAAAATTTTTAATAAAAACCTACTTCAAAACAAAAAACCACTAAAAACCAAAAAATAATAAAATATTAAGTTACGCATATATTTTGATTTGTTGGCTAGTCAAGTCATTAAGCAAATTAATCAACATGCACAAGTACAATGAAATAAATATTATTTTTTGCTTTGCAGTGGTACTTATTATTTTAATATTTTTTGTGGTTTTTGTTTTGAAGTCGGTTTTTATTTTTTTATAAAATATTTTAGTTATTTGTATATTTTTAGTGTTGATAGGCATTTCAATGAAGAAGAGTTGGTCCCACAAGGAATATGTTCTTTCCGATGACAATGAAATCGCTAAAATCAGTTAAAGCTGCCGAAGATATTGGTATTTACGTTTATTTTAATTTTATAATTATTTTTAATTGTTACTAAGTGATTTGAATACTTAAAAGACATGTGCCATTATTAAAACTAAGAGATTTGTACTAATTCTTATTAAATTTCATTATAATTCTTAGAAAATTGTGTACTTCATCAGTACTATGTTAGCCTCGTCAGTCCCCTGGCAGTCAAATTCAGAAAATTTTAAATATCTCATAATTTACTTAAAAAAGTGACTGGCCCGATTTGGAACAATATAATCATTAGATTTGTCATCATATGCACCCGAATTTGTTATAATTTGATTTAATTATTATAGTAAACAAAATATCCTCAAAAGTTACCCAACTTTTGTATAATCACCCATATACTAGAAAATCGGAAATAAATGACACTCGGATATAGTTTAGTTCATAAGAATGCCTTTATTAAAATTATAATAAGGAAGTTTTCGCACCAATCTATTATTAATCAGTCTTTTTTTAAATACTTAATTCCTTGATATTATCTATCCGTAATGAATAGAAATATGAATCTGTTAACATAACTAAACTATTGAAGCAATGTAAAATGTTGAATTCCTTATTTCAGTTTTTTTAATTCTGGCAGTCCTGCCTGGTTTCGCCTGGATGAAGATGCATTTTTTGAAAATACTCTATCGCCTATGTTCATCAAGGATAACGAAGTATTCTAATGTTGAAATGATTATCATATCAGTCCAGTAGTTTCAGAGCCTATTCAATGAAAACAATAAATTATTTCCTCTCTAGCCTTTAATATTAGTTTAGATTATCCGCGTGTATTATATTTTTGCTTGTACGACATATTTAAAATGGTATTGCAATTTCAAATAACCCATATTATTTTAGCGTACCTGATATGGTTAATTATCTAACAAACAAGATGCCACTCACCTAAAACAATACAAAACCACCTTACCTTAAAACATCCGCTTCAAAATCCCAGAACTAATTCAACTACAACAAACAATTAACTTTATATTGAACCAGTAAACCCACTCCCATTGTCTGACACTAATAAACAATGGCACAGCAAATTATAAGTCAATATAATGTCCTCTCACGCGTTCTACGAATCGGAACGGGGCCAGCACCGACCGGTCCGGGCTCCTCGTCCTATACAAACAAGATGCTCGCCCTTAAAGGTATAAACTAGAAAATACAACCTATCACGGTAGTCCACGGATAATTTGTACCGATACAAATACATTGGTAATACTGTCTACTAACTGGAAGGAGCTTACTCAATTTTCAAAATGTTTTCTTCAATTATTATCTATTAAAAACCTTTCAATAGGCATAAATTCAAAAGAATTTCATTTGATTGAAAAGTACAGTTGGCAGAATAGTGTCTTATACAATAGCGTATCCATAATTTACGTTCGTATTTTTTCTTTGTATCGAAAGGATACAAAAAACACACGTTAAGGATTTGATAAAAGCCATCAAAAACTTGGAAATACAAATAACAGAGGGATTTAGTCCAGTTCATTTCATATCAAAGTAACGTCACATCATAATAGGATAATGATTTCATCATATTTCATCATCATATGCATCTCCTCAATTACCATACATGATGGAATTTTAGACTTATCTCAGAGGAATGCAATGATACATTACGCAGTAAATAATGTTAGTAATGAATATAAAGTTATGTAATATGACGTACCTTAGATGAATTAAAAAGAAAATTATAACAGCAGTATTAACGGCAACATTGCGTAAAGAATTTGAATAATTACAGAAGGTGTGAGAGACTGTATTAAATATGATCGATACGAGTCATTACCTCGATGTAAAAGAGTCTATATTAACAGAAACTTTAAACACTTCTAAAATATTAAACACACACGAGACTCAAGAGCCAATATGTGTTAACAAAAATATAGGTACGGATTGATATTTTAAGCTCAAGCAAAAGCTTTAATATAAGTATACACAAAGTATTAGAGAAAAATAAACACAGCAATTTAAGCGTTATTTCTTCCACTAAAATAATTCTTGAAAATACAAATTGTTTTCAGGAAGAGCCAACCACGAAAGTCTAAGATCCATCCGTAAACGTCAATAAGGCGATGATACTGTTAGCCGTGCGCAACCCATTGGGTGGGCCACACGACAGCGTCGACGAGTCACGATGATTGACGACTACCTGCCTCACGTCCTCTTGATTCCTCTCTCATCCGTGAGCATGCATTAATTCCCGTAATTATACGCCACGGCCCACATATTACAGATTCGAAAATAGGCTCGCGGCGGTTTTTTGTTTTACTTGGATACTCATTAACAGCACGGTAATGCATGAATTGCTTGATGAGGTTTTGTTATTAGATTTCATTGGTGTGAATTTAATTGTCATGCGAAAAATTTGAGATTAATAGGTTGGTCGATATTGAGCATTATTTTAGCTTTAGCTCAAATTCGTAATAGAAATGTACAATAAAGTAATGTCTCATTATAATCTCTTTGCAACTCTAGTTGAATAATTATAAGCCTTAGTGATTTCTCGAGGTATCTCCTAAGAAATAAGGATATGGTTACCAACATTTTAAAGAAATAAATCTTTGAAATCCGATACAGATACAGTGATTTCTCGAGGTATCTCCTAAGAAATAAGGATATGGTTTCCAACATTTTAAAGAAATAAATCTTTGGTAATTTAACATTTTATCTTTGCAGAAATGACAATCTTCGCATTACCAAATCTGCTTACATCATGCCCATCAATCCAAGTTATTACATATAATTTAAAACGACGTACACTTGCAACTACTACAAATAAACTAACATCACATTTGATTTCACAACATTTGGGATTCTGATCATCTCGACACTTAATCGACTTAGCAATTTGAATTGGCCAAGGTTGAACACTTCAACTAATATTTGCCAACTTGTTTTCAAGCAAGTGAAGTTCAAAGTTCAAATTGTTTCTAGTTCATACACGCTCGACATGATGACGTCTGATTGGATTTAGATAACTGTGAACATCTTCCACGCAAACGTTGGTATCTGTGGATCTTGAAATATTTCAACCAACTCGACCTTTTCGGTCGAAGACTTATGTAGGTGGCGAAGATACGTCCGCGATAGATAGTAAGGCACATCCAAGAGGTTATTGATAGATTTACATTAAAAAATGAAGAACCAAAACTATAAATAATTTATACACGAAAGAAAGAAAGAAAGAAAGAAAGAAAGAAATTATTTATTTGTAACAAGTAACAGTAACAAAATCAAAATATTATAGTATAAGTAATACAAATAGTGCTCGTTACAAAAACGGACCACACTCAGCATGTGCTAGTGTTACCAGCGCTGGTCTTCCGTGTGGCCGTGATGTGATGTCACGGGCGTCAAACAAACAATATATATTATGTTCATAACTATCTTAAGACAAATCAGAACAAAAAGAAAAAAATAATAATAATAAAAATTAACAAATTTTGGTTGTCCAATACATTGAGACAACACAAGCGTAGTACAATACCTGCACCAAGAAACCTCAAACTTGAGTACACGTTGCCGTTGCAATGGGTGGGCATCCAGACCATAGGGATACACATTACAAATTGTATAATAATTTGAAAAATAAATAAATAAAATAAAGAAATTTTTAATATATGAAGTTAAATATTATTAAATATAAATGAATGTAATAAAATTATAGAAAAATAATAATAATTAGCATAGGAACAATATGTATAGGCATTTATGTGAATTAGGTAATTATTGAAATAAATATAAAATAGTAGGAGTATTATTTAGAAGATACATTATTTAAAAAGCACTGGTGTCATGTCGTAGATTTTCATTAGTTATTTGATGAGCAAGGATGAATTTTATTAATTGTTTCCTAAAACTATAAATATTTTGTACATTCCTTATTGGTGGAGGTATGTTGTTCCAACACTTAGTGGCAACATAACTAAAACTTCCTCTAAAAGCAGCAGAGCTATGACAACGCGTGGAGAGTTGCCTTGCACATCGCCGGGGCCCATAGGGTGTGTAGCTAGATGCCCAGGATAATTTGCTATGAAGATAGCCGGGTGCTTTATGCTTCAACACTCCAAAGAGAAGACAAGCTAGATGTAGTTTCCGTCTATGTTTCATTTTTAAAATATTGTGACTATTTAAATAAGGAGTGACGTGGGCTCTTAGTGGAATGTTGAAGCAAAATCGAGCACAGGCATTTTGCACTCGCTGAATTAATTTTTGAGTTCTAGCTAGCAAACGGGGACCAATGACTGTATCCATATAATTTAGTTTGGATAGTACTAGTGTTTCCACAAGCTGCAAACGCAAACTTTCTTTTAAATATGGCTTAATTTTATATAAGACCCTAAGTTTATAAAAACAATTTTTTACTGAATTTGCAACATGCTTTTCGAAACGTAAGTCACAGTCCATATGCAACCCTAAATTTCGAGCTTCATAGACACGCTCAATAGGCTCACCCATTATCGTGACTCTCATCGATGAACTTAAGTTAGATAGCTGATGTTTGCTACCAAATACTAGGTATGTCGTTTTGGAAGGATTCAGTAATAAACAATTCCTTGTAGACCAGTTTGCAATGCTTGAAAGATCCTCATTCAGCTTAGTTATTGCACTATCAATTTCAGCTGGACTACAAGAAATATATAATTGAATATCATCCGCATAAATATGATATTTGCAATGCCTTATGTGTGTAATAATATCAGTTGTGTATAAAATGAATAAAATAGGTCCCAAGATGGAGCCTTGAGGTACTCCCCTAGTAACGGCTACTTTATCCGATGTAAAAGACGAACCATTATTACAAGTCATCTTAACACACTGAGAACGGTTACTTAAATAACTATGGAACCATTTTAAGGTTTTATTATCGAAACCATAGTAGGATAACTTAAAGAGATATGGACATTAGCAAAACCAAACAACATTTATCCGATAAGTAAATTTGGTGAATTTATTCTTAGTGATAGCGAAGCTTAGGCTATAATCGTTCAGAATGTATACAAATTCTCCTTAATCGAATAAAACATGACATAAAAAAGCAATAAAAATTTAAAAATGTTGTGCGCGGAATGTTGTCTTTCTATACATGAACAACTATTATTATGGTCCAAGACCCTATTCGATCGGCTAAAGCAACAGCCATCGGCAAATTTACTCCGCATTCAGGCGTTCTCAGTCCAAATACAGTTAAAACGTTTACATCGTTTTAAAAAGCAATAAATAGCCTTCTACAGACAGTTCGATGGTATTAACTTGCAAATCTACATTTCTTTATATTCATGCCACCTTTTTCCATGAAGCTATTTGCAAGAATTCCAAGCATGATCTATAGTGCGCTACCTCCCGTTTAGTGCAAAAACTGGCCACGCCCACCGCCTATAAACCTTCGCAATGGATAGTTAAGTTACGTGTAAAAACTTGAAACTATTACTAATAGCTTCCTTAAAGTATGCGGCGAGCAAAAAGCGAAGTATATTCGATATTAAATAGATCTTTTATGTGTGCAATAAACGTAGCTAAAGTGTACCGATTCATGGAACTGTTGAAACAAAAACTTGCTACACTTACTGTATCAATATAACTGTATAGGCAGGTATATATAATAAACTGGTTTTGGTTATGAATTTGCTCTGATGCCGAAACTTTTACCGTTGTGTACATTTATTGAGAAGACAAAACAAATGCAGGGATTGTATTGGTTTTTTATTTCACTTTCACTGCTAAACTTTTGCAATGGAGTTATAATTTAATCATAAACATAAAGATGTTTGTACAATATACTATAATAATTAGGATAAAACATTATATTTAATGATGAGATATAGAATTACAGTCACAACTAATACAGATCTATGAGTAACAACACTTAAGAAACGTGTGCCCTTGCAATAAACATTCAATTAATATTTCATTAGAAAAGTTACTAAGAAATTAAATCCTCAATAAATCAAAACATTACATTACCCGAGTACAATCGATACAAAAACCTGGTTACAGTTGTTATATAATTAAAAACCGTTGAACATCAACGTAATGTTTTCAATGGAACACGCGTCTTCTATAGCGGTCGCAAACGGTGTTATTTCACCAACATGAGACCGCTAATCGAATTGTCGGGAGATTCATAGAACGGAAAGTGAAAAACGGGAATGAGATACGAACAACTGTTTTTGTTACGCGAATTTGGAAATACCAACCGAGTCTAAATAGTTTGGTTTATTGATTTTCAAGCCATATTATGAACTATTGATCTCCCGACCATAATAAGTATGTTTATTTTTAGTACGTTTCGGCTTTCTGTACTTCACCTACTTTTAAGATACGGACAATGTGTACAAACAGCTTCCAAGAAATTGTAAAACCCGAACTTCACAGCTTATTATATAAATAATATAAAGCTAATAATTATCAATACTGCTGGTCATCAAATTGTAACATTTTTATTCGGAAGGATAATAATTCAAAGCAAATCCTGATTGGTTCCTCTCAACAATTAGATGATCTTAAGGCCTGTGCATGACTTGATTTTGAATTATTTTTTTGTTTATCTTTATTATACTGCTCACACAATACTCAATTTACTGTTCACACTATACACTATACACAAAAATATACAAGCCTATTATACACAAAACAATTATTTTGGTTTTTTCTTAAACTATTTTTCTTTATTCTGTATTATATCCTTTCATATATATATCATTTTGCCTTGTATGTATTTACTCGAAGAAATTGCGATGGTTACATAGCGTCAAGCAGTCGATTATTTTAATAAAGTAATAACAAGTATAAAAATGATCGAGTCATTATACATATCCAATCAGCTGGATTCAGTTGATATTTCTACCGTAAACAAGTGTTACCCGATTGAATGTGCTAATATAATCAAAAACAATAGTTGTAAAGGCCTAAAAATTTTTCACATGAATATTCGTAGTATTAATAAAAATTTTGATGAAATGGTTGCTCTATTATCAGTTATTGGATTTCAATGTGATGTCTTAGCGTTATCCGAATGTTGGTTGAGTAAAGTAAATAATTTACCTACATTAGACGGTTACACTTCCTACTTTACTAACAACCATAAAAATCAAAATGACGGTGTCGTTCTATATGTAAGATCTAATATCGCATGCAAAATTATTGAACCTACTTTTACAGATGGAAATTGCTTAATATGTGAGGTTAGTGAAAACACTTCTATTGTTGCTATATATCGTTCTCCCTCCTTCAACAATCTTAGCAATTTCTTTAGTAGTTTAAATACAGTTCTGTCAGCTTGTTCCGGAACCCGCACGACTGTCGTGGTAGGAGACATTAATATAGATATAAAACCGGGAAACAACGATCCTCACTCTTCAGAATATCTTACCATTGCTGCACTGCACGGTCTACTACCAACACATACACTACCAACTCGTCTAAATAACTGCTTGGATCATATATTACTAAAAACTGATTTCCCAACCACCACATTACTGTTAGAAACCTTCATAACGGATCATGAGCCTTTACTTCTGTTTATTGATGATAAGAAAACAAAACTTAAACCTCCTCATATATTTAATAGAGTCAATTATGACAATGTCGCTAATCAAATATCAAATAATGACTGGTCTCATGTTATGAGTACTTCGGATGCTAACCTTGCAGCAAACTTCCTGGTTGACTCTTTATCAAAAATTATTAAGGATAACACTTGTATTTGCAAACTACCGAGCAAATCACGTAATTTAAAACCCTGGATTACGCCTGGCTTGATTCGCTGTATCCGACATCGTGATCGTCTTCATAAAAAATATAAAAGGAATATAAACAATCTTACATCTGAATTAATATATAAGAGATATCGTAATTTCTGTAATCTTCTTCTTCGTAAACTTAAAATTTCTTATGAAAAAGCAGAATTTGATAAAAATAGAAACAATCCAAAACAGGTTTGGCAGTTAGTCAATAATTTAACATCTATCAAACCTAAGCCACCCCCTCCTTTGGAACTCATTAATAAAGCCGACCCTTTGCACTCAGTGAACAGAGTTAACAACTTTTTTTCTAATATTGGCAAAAAAATACAAGAGAAGGCAAACAATACTAGTATTTCGAATACGTGCGAGGAATCTGACATGGTAATTGCTACCCAACACCATAACTCTATGGTTCTATTTGAAACTGACGTGGCTGAGGTGGATACTATCATTAAAAACTTAAGGGTCGACTGTGCCATAGGTTGGGATGGTATATCTACCAAAGTAATTAAAGTTGGTCAATCAACGTTAGCGCCTGTAATAACTCACGTCTGTAATTTAGCGATCTCTACTGGAGTTTTCCCCACTGTTTTCAAAAAGGCTATCGTCCATCCTATTTTCAAGTCTGGTGACAGAGACAATGTAAATAATTATAGACCTATCTCTATACTTCCCGTGCTTTCGAAAATCCTGGAAAAAATTCTGAACTCTAGATTGCATAATTATTTAGCATCTTTAAATATTCTCTCACAAAATCAGTTTGGATTTCGTCCAGGGATCTCTACAGAGGACGCAGTGGTATCTCTTACTGATCATGTAGTGAAAACTTTAGACAAAAAACGCAAGTGTCTCGGTCTATTCTTAGATCTCGCGAAGGCATTTGACACTGTCTCTGTCGCCAAACTTATAAAGAAATTGGAAAACATTGGAATTAGAGGTCTGCCTTTAAAGATTTTCTCTGACTACTTGCAAAATCGAACCCAAATAGTGAAGATTGAAAACTACTACAGTGGAGAAGAGATTATTACTTGTGGTGTCCCCCAAGGAAGCGTATTAGGACCTACACTGTTCTTAATTTTTATAAATGACCTCTGTAATATTAGAATTCCTAATTGCAGGATTTTTACTTATGCAGATGATACAGCACTTATCGTAGATGGGGAAAGTTGGTCCCATGCGAGGATACATGCAGATAGTGCGATGCGCACAGTTCTAAAGTGGCTGTCTCTCAATCATCTTATTCTAAACGTTGCAAAAACTCAATTTGTTCCTTTTGCTATAAGATCTAATTTCCTTCCACCACCTACTCTTGTCATAACAGCGCATTATTGTGATCTACGTTACTCCAACATTTGTAACTGCTCACGTCTCACTAGAGTTAGTTTTGTCAAATACCTTGGCATACAAATTGATGAGTGTTTGACTTGGCATGAACTTATACATACTTTGACGGCTAGGGTCAGGCGTCTCATCTATATATTTAAAAGACTTCGCTTTTCTGCAAGTTTTGACACAATTAAAATGGTTTATTATGCTTTGTGCCAATCTGTGCTTGGGTATTGCATTCCCGCCTGGGGTGGAGCCCCAAAATCCTCATTGATGCAACTTGAAATCGCACAAAGAGCTATTCTGAAAGTAATGACTAACAAACCCTATAGATATCCAACCGCTAAACTTTATTCAGATTGTCAAGTTCTTTCAGTGCGAAAGCTTTTTGTACAGCAGACCGTCCTCCGTAAGCATGTCACAAGACCACAAAAAGAACCAGACGGTAGGAGAAAATGTAGCATTTTTCCTACAGCACAAACGCGTACCAAGTTCTCTGATAGACATTTCGTTGTTTTAGGTGGCAGACTATATAATAAAATAAATTCCACGGTTAAAATTTCTAATATGACGAAATTTTCCTGTAAACGTGCTATTAAGAATTGGCTTTTATCTCTGTCCTATATGCAAACTGAGGCGCTACTATGTAGTTCTAACGTAGGATAACTAAATAGTTTCTTGCTCCAAATAGGCATCTAACACTTACACACACATCCACATTTTGTTCTCTCATATACCTACATCACACAGAGCACAACAATAATCACACCTATACACACACCTACACACTCTACACACGAATGAAATAATAATTAAAAACCATAATACTGGACAATCGTAGTTTTTGCAAGCACAAATGCATATAATATGGGAATAGCGGATGTTCATTCACCTAACTGATTTAAATATGATAGTATAAAAGTCAAACTGAATTTGATTTACATACCTAAGAATGTTGTCTTGGAGGTTTCACTGATACCTATAACACAGGTTCTCCTAGCATAGGTATCAGCAGATCACTTTTTTTGTTGAGACAAATGCAATTGGTTTAGGCTGAATTATTATCCTTGCTCCCTTAAAATGTATTTTCTGTATGTTCTCTATGTTTGTCTAGTTTTGGTGTAAATAAACATTTTTTATTTTTATTTTTTATTTTTTTATTCTCTTTCTCTTTGTACACTTAATAAATCTTACTAAACGAATATTCAATATAAGAGTAAAAATGGCGGTCGATTCGCTCGAAGCAATCTCTTACCGACTGCCATGGGATGGACATAAGAGAAGGAAAAAAAAGAGAGCAGAAAAAGAAAACCATAAATCCCATAAAGTAACTCAGAAATCTGTCAAAAGTCAAAAAGTCGAGCTAAAAAGCGGCACAGTCGTACCATCCTTTTCTCGAAGCAATTCAGACCATTTTCAACCCCCCATAACTTCGTTGTGGTTAAAGCAAGAAGCCTGAATTTTCAGTTACTAAGCAGGCATTGTGTAAACACGGTATTTTTAAAATTTCATTCAATTTGAACCAGTAGTTTAAGACTTGGCCAGTAGCATTATGTATAAATTGTACGATACATTATCAGTATTTTATATTGTATTGTAGTTTATGTAGTATATTATACGATATTTTTATTTTATGTAGTCTATGTATGTTTAATGAAAATGTATATTTTAATTCCTCATATTTTGTACATATTACTTTCAATTATGATTAATATTCTCTTTCTTATTTTTTACCTTTTTTGTGACCACCCTATTCTTTGTAGCTTTTTTTTTCTTCAACCTAATCCATCTAATGGTTGTCTGGAAGAAATCGCGTTAAGCGATAAGACCGCCAATTGTCACCTTTATTTAAACGTGTTGTCATATTTTTTCTTTTTACCTTATTACTGTATGTGGTGTTCAATAAAGAATTTATAAATAAATAAATACATTATGTTTTCATGCGATGGCCAAGTCGATCTATTTATTTACAACGTAAAGAATTTTTAATATTGATATGATAATAACTTACGTAATAGCTTTATACAGAACGTGCCTTAAGCAAGGACTAAATAAATTAATCGACTTGGTATTACATGGATCTCAGAACTTTTTGCGGTAGAAAAACTGAGCTACGAGACTTGGAATTTTTTTACAGGATGTTTTTAATAGGATATTGTATTTCAAATACAATCCACACAGTAGACAAGTAGTTAAACAAACAAAAATTCCATAATGTCATATAATGGATGATATCGGAGACAATACCCGGCTAATGTAATCCGAGTCGGTATATCACAGATAGGAACAGTACGACCACTATTATAATATGTAACATGACGATAAATCAATGTTGCATTACCGCGTAACAAATACATTACAGCGTAAAGGGTTAAGTCACGAATTGTGTGGCCGTGATCGCATTCACGATGATGCGTGATCTCGATGATTCGATCACTCACTGGTCATACGTGACCTTACATTACGGACTTGTTTGGGTTTTTAGAAGGGTTTCGAATGTATAGAGGAGATGTCATCAAAGTGAGCTTTAAATATCTTAGAAATCATCATCATCATCTTCAGCCCATCCACGTCGACTGCTGGACATAGGTCTCTCATATGGCAAGCCACTGGGCTCGACCTTCAGCCCATCGTCTCCTACCACTACCAGCGATATTTCGAATATCGTCACTCCATCTAGTTCGGGGACGTCCTGCACTACGCTTATAAGTGTATGTCTTGAATTAGGCCAGTGATGGAAACCCGTTAGTCGTAAAGAGCCCTCGTGATAAGTGATGAAATGTACAGACCCTTATACGAGTAAATGTATCTTTTGCCATTTGCATCCGTATAGCAGTCAGCACACTGTACATCAAAAGAAGATGTTGTATTGCTTTGTATGTCTTATCCCTTACGATCAGGCAAATGACATGCTCGCCTCGCCATTAATTCAAATAAAAATCACATACTTTAAGTATTTTATACAACCTTATAATACTCTAATCTAATATTTTCCAAATCAAGATAATAAATCTCTTCTTTCTTTTTGTTCTTGAATGAAGCATCTAAAGCCTACCGATCTAACGCCTATCACAGATACTATAAAAGCTACCTCAGTAAATGTTCGTATTATCTATCACGCACAAGAACTGTGCCATTGTAATACATTACGTCTACCAGCGCGCTACTGAAATTAATCCCCACAATAGATTGATATTCGACATGCAATAACTCGCAATACGGCTGATGACGACATCTAGATCAAACTGATTGGAGATTACGCGTGTCTGTTGCTGATTCAATTGAGGTAATGATACGTGATTTGAAAGAAAAGTAATAGGGAATGTTGTCGTCTAAAGTGGTATTTTGCAACAGAGTAACCATTAGAAATGGACGAAAGATGTTTTATTGTAAACGATTTTTTTTTTCATTGAATGGAAAATGATACCCTAACCCCACGATTACGTACAGTAACTAGGAAATATTCAATACTGTATTACCTGCATCAACTATCTTCAAACATCTGCTCTTAAAAAGCAGCCTCAATAAACCTCGGATTTAATTAGTATGCATTAAATTAAAATGAGTGATATGGTAGAAAGTGACCTACGCCAATTTCAAGTCAGTAATTAATTATAAATTACACCCAATAGTCACATACATAGTCCTGACCCAACACTAAAATCTAGTCTTGTGTCCTGAGTATCAGGAACTACGAGACTTTCGGTCTCAGTAACACCCACACCCGAACCACACAAATATTTGTTTCGGTACGGAGATCGAACCCGCGGCCGCTCGTTTCACACTCGGCGTCTAACCAACTGTGCCACGGAGGCTGGCGGGAATTAGCGCAGGATAGAGATAGGTGTAGAACTCTCATTTCAGAGACAAACACCACTTTGGTTCGGTGTTTCAAAGGAGCAAGTAAATAGGTAACTAACTAAATTAAGGATGTAAGCAGTATGGCAGCTCCATTCTATTCAAAAAGTATATTATTTAGCCTAAGCATTCCAATTGCTCGATTCTGGATAACCAAATCACCAATAACAGTCAAGTGCGGTAATTATTTACGATTATTAGTGCGATTAAACGAACTTATGTTGTATTTAATATCAATTTGAATAAATAACACAAATTACATAAATAAGCCTCATTAATTTCCATACTTCGCGCTACATAGCTATAATTTATTAGCATGCATAATTCACGAATCATAATAATTTACGATAAAGTAAGCTGTAATTAGATAGTAATGAGCGGTACATTTGTAATAAAATGTTTGAGTCGGAATATTCTTCGTCAGCATATTTTTATTGTATTTTTTTTAATGTGCATGCAAGCGTAAAATAAACAATTGAATTCTTCAAGTTTACTCGCGTTACAGGAAAATGAAATGTAATTGAGATGTGGTCTGACGTTACCACGAACATGATATTTAATTAATACCCTTTTGCTTGATATTATTAAGTTATAGGACAGGAACACCATCGTCGGTATCTCGAATTAACATATTGCTGATAGAAAGCAGAAGCAGGAAACTTATAATATTTGAATTCCTATATAAATACATCCAACAGTGACATGAATAGTGCTACACTAAGATCGAGTCTTGTGTCAATCGAACCCACAATCTCACGTTTTACAGCTGGCGTCTAACCAACTGAACTACAGAAGCTATACAGGGTATATCAATTGGTGCTACCGAAAACGAAGCTGGGTGGTAGTTTTAGGGACTTCAGACACAAAAATTGTGACGATTTTTTTTATTATTTTTTTCTGTCGTTTCATTAAGGTGTTAAATACATAGTTTGTTCTTAAATAATAGTGAAACCTTTTATTTTTAAAGACGCTATGGTACGCAAGGCTTTAAATTATTATTTTAGCAAAAACTACGGATTTACCACCTAAACTCGACGATATTTAAAAAATAATAAAAAAAGTTGTCGCGTTTCCTTGCGAAATTTTTACTTACATTATGTTTGTAGTCACTAAAACTACCACCCGGCTTCATTTTCGGTAGTAGTCTTGATATACCCGGTATAAGTGTATATATTTGGCTCATAATTTGACGATCAAGAAAAGATTTGTTATTTGTTTATTTACCGAAGACACATTCGTTACTTCTATCATTACTTTACTTCATGTGCCACCCGAGCACTGAGGTCAGTGCGCTCCGACCGCTGTTTGCAGTCACGTGACAATTGATCAGTAATAAAACATTATATTATAAAATATTTTTATTTCATTAATTACGAACAATTAGATTCTCAAAGTATTATACTAGGTTTTTAAATACTATATTTAATGTGTAAAAAATAAATTTACGCGAATTTGTAACAGGAGTCAACATACCCAATTGTGCGTCTCTAAAAAGGGCAAGCTCCGAGAAATCTATTGTTTAAAATTCCTACTGAACTACTAGAGTAATTTTCAATCTCACAATATATGCACCGTAACAGTACCTGCCAAACAGATTAAACCAGCTCCAGTTGCAATTGCCAGATGCCTTTCAATCACAGCCAGACATTTCAGGTCAGAGCAAATTCCACAAGAATTTTCAAACCGCAAATGCATGGAGTACGTTAACTACACTACCATACAAATGAGGCCTAGTTGCATCAACGTTGACGATAACTTTAACTTCGATAAAGTCAACGCCATACGTCAAATATATGGAGTTGAAGGTTAAACTATCGGCGCGAACTAACCTTGCCTGGGTGCAGATATTCTTTGAGTCTACTCCACGCTATAAAAATATAAAACACAAAAACACGTATAAGCACTCCACTTTTATCACGCTAGTGAAAGCCGCATCAAAATCAGTAGAATATTTCAATAGTATTAGTACGCTACGGGGCAGCAGAAAGAGCTTTATTATATTCTATGTAAGGTCGAAGTTACTTAATGAAAACCTTATTCGATACGCGGCTAACCTCAACATCGGGATTCCTCGGCCACGTTCGTTCTTAATCGGTTTCCGTTAAACCGCGTCCACCCACGGTCCCGTTCTAGGAATATTTCCATAGTAACATGGATATAAATTAAAACTAATGATGGTGTAGCGGATTTTTCCGGTTTTATTTGGTAGAACATCGAATTGCTGTCAGCAATGTCATGTGCTACATTTGAAATCATTAATTTTAATTACTATCTGCTCGAAAATGTTTATGTACTTCTCTAAGATGCTTTTAAACTTGAAGCTTATTCAATGCATATTATTATTTTTTGCTCCTATTAATTTGACTTTCTAATTGATTTCGTTATGGGTTAAAGACAAGTTAGGGATTCCCGGAGACTTATGGAGCTTTGATGCTCGGTGACATTACAATGCGTGCCACTGTTGATCCTGGCTTACAGTTGCAGTGGGTGTGAAGGCGGGACCTTCTCCAAATATTAATCTATCCAAAAAGCGTGTCTTGTTTGTGAAATCCCCTATTTGTTGTAGAAACTACCTAATAACTTGTGACCTATTTTATATGCGCCATTTTCATTATTACGTCAGGATTAAGACATGTCGCTGCTTTAAAACTAAAGTGCCATAAATCAAAATTTAGTTTTGTTCAGGAGGCCAGATTGAAAATTTTTATTTAGTTTTTTTGAATTTTTGGTCAAAATGCCAAAAGGGCGTATGTGTAAATAAGTCATTTATAAGTCGATTTTGACTAGTGTCTTTGTGCAATATGAAAATAAAGGTGATTTTAGCCCCATTTTTTGAATAAAAGTAATTTTGGACAATTTTGTTTTGTGGCCCTTTCGTTTTTAAGTAGCGATGTAATTACAGAACAGTCAAATATATCTAAATAGTCGGGTTTAATTGAGTTCACAATCATTATGTAGGCATATTATTATTTCCCCTTTTCCTATCCAAGATAAGACTACTAAAAAACCCATCACATCCCAATCAAAACTTACAAACGAATCATCGATCTCTGTACCGATATGCTTGTAATGATAGGAAGGTTAAATATTAACAGTATTACTACATCGATGGCGGACGTCGTGAATAATTCCACTCGAGAAAAAACAACACAATCTGCAAGTTCTCACTGAGTGATTAATGACTTTGAATACATTACAGAGGATGTGTCTTATTACTTAGCTGTAATATCAATTATGAATGAACAAACAACATTAATCTATAATGTTACCGTTTAAATCAATTTACTATCAGATAAAACTATTTTTGCTTCCATATCCGCTGAGGGAAAAAATATTAAGCGTGTGAAAATTCACAATTAAAATTACGACATTAGATTTTCATATAATCAGGGTAGACTAGATAATTATAGTATTGTGATATAACTGACAGTTGCTACCATTAAGAATCAAGATGAACAACTCAGTGTTGCAAATATTGTGGTAAATAATAATAGTTCTGTAATAGAATCACTGACAAATTGATCAATGTCTATGATAAAATCGCTCAAGCAATCAATCTAAATCATATTCTATCAATTTCCACACATTCATTCCACAGAGCGCGTGTCAAAAACTCGACTACCGCACTCGCCTGCTGTGAAGACTCTAACATCCATTTTCGCTTAACCCGGCGTCAGCACAGTGGAAATATGTCACAACGGTAGTAGGGTTGGGTCTAATGGACCCGTATAAAAAAACGCCATAACATCAATAATTAAAATAAATTTACTGACATATCATAATAAATGGATGAAAAACCTATTGTTTATGACTTTTTGGATAAACAAAAACAACCTGGTACGAGATATAAGTTTTTAATGACATTTTTATAAAAGTATGAAAAAACTATAACAAAATAGGTAACCTCTGTCTTAAACTAAAAAAAAATAGAAAACAAACTTTTTTCACAATTTTAACGTAATAGTAAGTATAACCATGAAATTTATAGCAGGAATAACAACTATTTTCTATAATAGTCTTATAATTAATCAGTGATAGTTTCTCTTTCATCTGCGCAATCCTTGCAGTACAACACAGCGTGCTCAAAGCAGATGTATTTTTTACAGCACCGATAAGTATTTCTAGATTTCCTGTGTTTTTTGGCAGGACAATCTTGACACCTTCTTTTTGCATTACATATCTTCACAGGTGGTTCCTCATCAGGTTCTCCTAAAAATCTCTTACCCTTTTGCGCCGCTTTTGCTACGCTTTGTCGTGGTATTGTTGTTCTTCTTATGTATTATGTATGCGTTTATTCCAGACATTTTGAGCTACTGGTTGAACACCTGGCACTTGTGTTATGATATTTTCCGCCCTAGTTCGGACATTTTGGCGGGTAGGCCTCTGCTGCCACTTGGCCCCGTCTATTCCAAAAAAATAAGATGTTCATATCTGACTTTCAGACGTGGTGGTAGTCAAATAAGTATCAAAACTGTGCTGTATTTCAGACGTTGAAGAATGTAGCTGATGGCATAGTTCAACAAGGGACACATCGTCACTGTCCGTGTCAGATACATCTTGATCGGTGTCACTTTCCTGGTTGCGAACACTCAGATGATCTTCCTCTTCATTTTCTGATGTAGAATTTTCATATTCGGAGTCGGATTCTTGCAGAATAGCTAAAATTCGCTGCTGTTCGAGTTTTTCGCGATCTATAATTACAAAGGTTCTGAAAACAATACAATAAGACAATAATACATTTTAAAAAAGACGGCGCGAAATTACGACACCAGGTGTATAGTTGGGTCTTATTTACCTTTCTTGTGTTTATCCGCGTCTATCCACTGCTGTATACACGATACCACTGTAAGGCGATATTTGAAAGGAAGAGAAGACCATTAGCTCCAGCTAATGAGAAGTGTAGCAACGTCGCAAAAATATTTTATAGAAATGCGTGCATTTTCAAAAGGCGTGGGTACTATAGACCCAACTGTGCGATCGCCGGGTTAAGTGCAGAAACCGTATGGACATTAAAGGAAATGCAGGACACAATTATACCTTCCAGCAAACTTATTTCCATGTACCTCGGTACTTAATACTGAGAGGGCCGCGTTCTGCTATTAGCATAACTAGAGAAGCGCGGTTCAGGTGAGCGGGCTAACGGAACCGAATGCGCATATCGACGACGCATCTATTATTACCCGGCCATTTTAAATTGTACCCTACGATAATCGATATAGAAACTACATTGTAATATAGCGTTTGATGTCGTTTTAATTTATAGTCGAGCCTGGGCTACAAATCCGAGAGACAACGCCGGGCTGTGTCAAACAGATTAGCGCATCACAATGCATTGTATGGTTATTGCTTTTCTTGCATAACAAAAAGTTTTGCGGCATCTTTGCGAGTGCACTGCGATATTTTATTGATAAAGAAGGGTACAAAGAAGATTTATAGAGTCGCTGCGTGGTTGTCTCTTAGAGTTTTGTTTTTAAAATAAAATTGTCTGTACGCGGTGGGTAAATAATTGTGCCCTTGTGTACCATGGGGATGCGTTGGAGTGCAATTTGTGAATTTTTAAAACATTAATTTTTTAATACACTTTTAATACATTGATCGTAATAGTAATTATTTGCGATATCGTCTGTCCCAAGTCATGAGATTTTTGTATTATGTCACCTAATTTTAACGAAACATTTTTTACCATTCTGCCGGCGCGACGTCATTACTCTCTATAAAATAACTTGCAATTATTTCATATCTCGTAAAAGCTCCATAATTATTTCTAAATCCTTTGTTTTTCTTAAAACAATTAATACACCAGTCTAAAACAACAACAACAAACAAAACAATGCGATATTAAAACACAAGATTTAAGAAGCTGTAACAAATAAATCCGCAATCGAGAGCCGTAACTAAACATTAATTTAAGTCTATTACCGCTATGTAAAACAACGCGTTATGTTAACAAATAGGCAATGGTACCGAGAGCAAAACTCGTGATTCTGAAAGTAAGTGTAAACACAATTTATATATGCAATACCGTGACTAACGTGTGCGGGACTGTGTTGCGGAACTTTACCATTAAACTGCGATTTGGTGAAATATTTCATGTGTTTTGAGGTGATCTGAAGTTTGGAGTGCTTGAAGTTCCTTAAAGAGTTGTTAGAGATGAATACCTTTTTGGTAAAGATGGACAATTGTTTGAGTAAGCAAAGGTAAGCAATTGCATAGGGGATGATAAACTAGATTATTCCTTGTGCTTATTTCACTTGCAAGAGATTGATACACATTACAGTGCATAATGCGGTAAGATTAAGCTTTTGTCACAACTGCCCTATTTGATGTAACAAATCATGGTTTTTAAAACCGAAGAATACGAAAATCAGAATGCCAAGAATGACACAGTTGGCTGCGAAAATTGATTGTCAATAAACCAAAAGGATGATACAATTACAACGGAATAGTTAAAAACGATTTCAATAAGCTTCATGTGATCTGAATAAATAAAAGTTACAGGAAGAACTAACTGTATCTTGAGAATGTAAGCATATTGCAAAACTAGCAAGGTCTAGGCATAATCTAAATTTTAAACGAGCTTATAAAAGGTAATTATGTAAATTAAACTGCTAATGTATACGTTGTTGATCTTACTACGATGACTTTATTACAAGTAACGGTTACACCCATGCCATAACCAGACATAATGTGGAAGTCGGAGACTCATGAAATAAATTCGATTGTTTTTTATTTTTCAATTCACTTAAAACAGATGATTTTAGTATGCTTAGCAGTTCTATCTAATAAAACTTCGTAAAAGTGGTAAGAAGACACTGGAAGTACACCTTTTTTCTTTGGAGGAAACCTATTTTCGTCAGTCGACTTTATTTTGGCTCGAAATCAAAATTTTCATGATGATTGTAAATATCCACCTCAGATACCATCAATACTGTTTACTGCCAATATCCTTGTTCCAAACTATTGTCAACCCTATAAATCGTTACGGAGCCTCAAGAGCCCTGGAGACATCTTGAAAATTCTGATTCAAAACTGATCATAATCTGACAGTCTATCCGTTAAGCCAATCGAAATGGGTAAGTAAAATTTACCATCTCGAAACCGTTGCAGGAAATATACAAGTGAATAAAGATAAAAAACAAACTAAACGAGAAACAATTATTGCCCCAACAATTAAATCGCAATTAAGAGAAAAAAGATTTCTAAATCTATAGTTCGCTTCATTTAACAAGACCGTTTAAAACAGTCAATCAAGTGGAATATTGATTGATGTAATGCAAGGTAAATTACTTCCGATGTCTCTGCAACTATTGTTTTCTTTGTAAATAGAAGAATTCATCTAACGATTTTGACACAACTTATTCTGAAATAGACGAAATATTTGATTAGAAGTTTGTTTTTGTCATGTTGCATGTTGTTGTTGGGATTAAAGTAAGAATAAAAAAACATGAAGGTTGGATCACTAGTTAAGTCAGATAGAGGTGGTATAACCAGAATCCATTAGAAACGTTTCTATTTCACATTGAACGTCTGTTGTTCTGTCCTAAGGTTCTGCTTATTAAAAAATCCTTGTCTTAAAGGCAATTAGATGTTAATTTTAATGATTTTACAAGTTTACCATCAAGTTTTTAGAAAGTCTACAGTCATTCCACGCTAAATTGGGCCAGTATAACTGTCTGAAATCCAGAAACGTCACACAAGTCATTCCAGATATAACACGTGCCAGCCTTCAAGCGCATCAAATCTCTGGTAACAATGTTCCACAAGAACCCTCGCGTCACGAACGAGCGATTTTCAAAACGTAACAGATTGTAACTCACGTCGTAACTTGATGTATTGTTGACATTTAGTCCATAGCGCCTTTCCATACTAAATATTGTGTAAGGTTTCGTATGGTCGTGTGTGACGAATTGTTTATACGACGTGTGGGTAAATATTACAACGCTTGAATGTACTGTAAATGTACTGCAACCATCAGCTTTAAGTGACAATCGATTAAGATATATTTATCTACATTTAGAATAGAATTAGTAATGGGGTTATGAGATTGATTGCTTCCTTAAAAGAGACAAAGCGACTGACCGGCCAATACCAGTTTCTTTTCTATTGGTTCATTCAATTTACTAATCTAATCTAGCAAGATTCTGAGTTAGGTGAATAGAATTATTGATAGATACATTTACTTGCAATACGAATGCTTTCCTCTCGGAAAGTTTTCTGTCTGTATTTACTTTATAATAAAAAGGAGCCTTCAAATTATTTCCATGTACAGTTATTTTAAGAGTTATAGCTCTACATGTTCTTAATCCGTTAGTTTTGTTTGACGATTCAGTATCAGTGGGGAAAGTCTAATACTCATTGTAAGATTTGACAAATCGGTCAAGTCGCTTAGAATTAGTCCTGTCAACCCACACTAGTCAGGCAGTTCATTAAGGCCTAAATCTCTTTGCATAATATAAGGGCCAGCAATAAAACATACACGATGACGTCACGTAATTTCTAATTCTGAATGAAGCAAGTAGGAAACGATTCACATGAATCTCTATTTTATATGTCAGATGGACATGAATGGATAATAAATCTCCTTTTATTGACTAGTTTATTGTTCGCGGATTCATAAAGCGTCCTCAATACGCAAGTCATATTGAACTATTATGTTTGAAGGAATTAAGTTTAATACAGTCTAATTTTACGATACATTTGTGGTGCATTATTTGGAATAGTCTAGCTCTAGCGTGTCCGTCTAGTTAACGTGAAATCACCAGTTTCATTTGTGTACGATAATTGCGATAATTTTAATTTAATATTCGTGAAAACCTGTAAATGGCCATCTATTTCTTATACTTTTTATTTCCTATCGTGATGTAGTAAGCTGTTGGTTTTCTCATAAATATAAAATAATATAAAAATATAATCCTTAAATACGCCATGTGAATGCAATTACAAAACGGATATAATATGTTAACTATGTAGTCTGGAACTAACAATTGATAACAATTTACAATATTATTACATTAAAAATAATCACAGACACAGCTTGCATAACATCACAAATCACAACAAAAACCATTAACAAAATTAAAAGAACACATAAAACATTCCAATTACACTAAAAGACGTCATATTTACTCATATCCGATAACAATCGACGACAGCAAACATAATAACTAAATTGCTTTCGAATGCCGGAGGTTTTTCTACGGGAAAGCATCGCAATAAACCATAATTAATTACTGGCAACGCATACGTCAGTATACACTGTGAGACAGGGAATGGGCGTGCATTTCTTACGTGGTGTAGGTCACAAGCGAATGGCTTATTAATTATGTCGTGAGGACTAATAGAATGAGACGTGAGTTCATACGCCTTGTGGGTGGATTATGAATTTGTGATTTATGTAAGGTGAAATTAGGGATCTGGATTAGTAGGAACTCCAAATGATGGAAAAAGCGTGTTCTACAATAGTTAAAGAAAACTGAAAATGATTGCAGCAATATCTAAAACTAACTTCTTAACACTTGTAATCGTATAAAGAACTCACATTGTAAACTTACATGATGGTTGTACAAAAGATTTCAACGCACTCAAGTATGAATTACTAATCATATTTACTATTTGAATAAGAACATCTAAATTATTGAATTAGTGAATAGATTTTTATGATATACACAAGGTCGTCTTGCAACACGTGATATAATAGACCAAAACATACGCAGTATAAATAGTCTGACTACTAATCAATTGATTTATTACATCAGCGGATTATCACCCACTGCTGGACAAGAGACTCATTTACAACTGAGGGTTCGGCTGAGAATGACTAGGCCACCGCCAATCTTAGGCTCTTACCATGCTGGTCTTATATAGGTTGACGGACTTCACATACCATTTAATATAAATACACCCAACAGTCACATACATAGTCTTCACCCCACACTAAGATCGAGTCTTGTTTCGTGGGTATCAAAAATCCGAAACAAATGCCTGGGCCGTGTTCCGGCGGAATCGCACCCGAGGCCTATCGTTTCTCATGCAGCGTCTAACCAACTACGCCATAGCACCTGTCAAAAGTCAACCTTGTTTAAAAGAAACGCATATAATTGAAGCCTATCAAACCGAGTTTCTTATGACTTAGACCATCTAGGATAGTATAGTGCACGCGGTCTGCACTGTATGGAAGCAGAGGGATAATTTATGGTATTAGAGGAAGGAGGCCTCGAGAATATCGTGTTTCACAGCTGTCGTCAACCGCATTTACCTGCTGTGAACTGTTTTGAGCGCTCCTTTGATGCTGGATATAGTTTCCGTTGCTCGTATGTATGGGATTAATGCAACATATTTCATGCGGAGGTATGAACTAGGAGGTAGTTTAAAAAAGTGACTGAATCTAAATAATGTGACCTTTTATGGCTTCAATAAATATTATCATTTTCATTTCTAAGGTTTATGCTAAAGTTTGAATATTGCCTCTACCTTCATAACAAGAAAATTATATAGAAAGTGGTTTCGTTTATTTTGTGGTATAAAAATCCTTATACAAAATTTATTAAACAGTGTATATAATTCATATTTCTCCGAACATAAATACTATGTATCATTAGATTCGAATTTAGGAGCGCCTGGTGCTAGAAATTAAATGAAATGTATTTATTGGTCACGTAGGCAATTATTAACGACTAACCTATGAATATATAACTATTTTATAATGATTTTTAACGCTGTCAAAATCCCTGTAAATAGCATCTAAAGATATAAATTACAGTATAGTTCCTAGCGACAAATGCAACTATTCTTAGGGCCAAGAATCATGCTTCCTCTATAAATAAAAACCACAGCCAATCACACAAACATTTCAAAAGCATGTTGCCCATCTACAAGAGTATTAAACATAGGAAACCATCCACATGTTGCGAGGCTCGACGTAGGGAAAGCATTAATATGATTTACTCCTTGTCTAACGGGAACCCACAGCCTGAGAAATCGCTCCAGATAAACTGGTTTCACGATGCTCGGGCAAAATGATCGATATGTGCGCCAAATGACTAATGTTTGTGTAACGTACTCATTCAGATCGCTTAATAATGACGTTGTTGACTTGCAATATGGTTTTATTTTATAAATCATTTTAAGAGAAAATCTAAAAATATTAAGATTTTTTTGTTGCATTTTAAACAATATTTTTCGAGTTACTCAATATAAGTAGTCAATGTTCTGCCTAGCTAAATATTTCTGAAGAATCAGCTTTATAAATAATTCGTAAATACCTTTTTTTTTAATTCTGGCAAATCAAATCGACTTCATTACTATATTATAGTACTATGTGATGGTAAGAACAATGTCCCCCAGAGTATTGAATACCACTCGACACAATCATGCCAGCCTGCAAAGATGCCTTCACCCTAGAGACTACTTCAAGCTACAGCGAAAGGACCCAGGATTATAGAAAGGAGGAATCACATGTTACGGCCACAGGAACATAAACTATTCCACATACCATATACCTACTTTGAATATCTGTCAATTCACCAATTAAATGGTTTCGTTGTTACGAGCTTAATGCAAATACATTTTATAATTTTGTTGGTATCATAAGAGTAATAAATCCTGTAAAGTCTAGTTGTACAAAGGACGCGAATTTATTCTACACATGGCAAAAAATAAATAATGGAGGGGAACGTTGAATACTCTGAACAAGTTAAACATTCAAAAAACTTGACACACCCTACATAGCTATTTCAATTTAACTTTTAAATACACTGTTTTGCATCAACACGTCCTTCGGTAATCATTGAGAAAATGGTCTACGCAAACCCCTTGAATACTAAAGATCTAAAAAGCCAAAAAAAACAATGTATTATCACATCAGACTACTTTTTCACTTCTAATTAATTCCTAATACCTTTTATTAAGCCCCGCATGTATGGAGATCCCACATTATCCACATTCTACGGTGCGCTCGACTAAATCAAGAGTCGAGAAGTCTGAATGGGTGGGACCGTGATCGGAATTTTTAAGATTTTCATACCAATCCGGTGAAGTAAGAAAATCGCTCGTGAATATTTCATGAGATGCTTGCGATTAATATGCGGTGTTTAGGTATGGTGGTAATATATGGGATGAGAACATGCAGTTCGGCATTTATTTTCCGGATTGAAATTATTTAATCTACACAGGTTATATGGTTTGCGAATGTTAGTCGTTAGATTCGATTCCCTTTTCAAGGAATCCACTTAGTGTCTCTTTTCAGGGAATCCACTTTTATGATTTTCAATTTAAAAATATTTGATTATGACTGGTGATGTATTATTTGTGTAACAAAAAATACCATCATCAGTCATCTAGTCTTAGGATTCATTTCTAGCTATTGAATTTATTTAAGGTTTCGAATTTGATAACTAAATATAGGTACATATAATAAAAAATAAAATAAAATATTCTGCCAATCCTAGATCGAAGTGGGATCATAGTGGGATAAGACTAGCAACAAATTTGCTGTATGTGAGTTCCTTACACCGATTTAATTACCCTTGTGGGAATTATGGCGAGGAAGTTAATGGTTATTTTAATAACAACGTTTAATAGCCGGGCTTCGAACACATAAAATCATTAATTTATATTGATAGTTTTATGATTTTAATTATTGTGTATGATTTTTCTGAAAACCCACTAATTATTTTTTGATTATCTAAAATTAACGTTATAAACAGAATATTTTACTAATAACGTAATTAATTGAATAGAAAACTGTGGTAACCTTAATAATTAGTTTTAACTGTTTTCGTGTGAATTAAATATTGATTAAGGTCGGATTACTTAATCGTCAAATAACATTTATAGTTAGAATTAAACAAATGAAAAATTTAAATGACAATTGTGTAACACACATTATACAATTTTTATTAATCACTTTTTAAACAGTCAGATTAAATATTATTTCAAATTTCCATTTGTATTACTTTTTAAACAGTTGGGTTATTTCCGGTAGTTAATTTCATTTTACTTTTGAGGTTTTAAAAATAAAGCCTTACATTTTTAAATTAAAGATTAACATTGAAAATAAAAATAAACAGTGAAGCCATCTAATAACATAGCTTGTAAGTAATTTGACATTAACCTACTATGACCGTTCAAGAACCTCAAGGTTCTCAGGCGGCATTCTTGCTAACTAATACTCACTATCCGGAATTCACAATAAAATAAACACAGTCTTAGTCACAGGTCTTCAGGGCACACCTCTGACTTTTCAGTCATGTATTGATAGTCAATCAATACGTACTAAAACGGTGAAGAAAAACATCGTGAGGAAACCTGCATACCATAGCAATTAGTATGAATTTTTATTGTATCTAAAATCCAGCAATCCGCACTAGGCCAACGTGGTGGACTATTATGGCCTAACCACTCTCAATCGTAGTCGATTGTAGAGTAGGCCCGTGCTCTACAGTGGGACGTATATGGGCTGATACAATACAATTCAATTAGTCACAGGTGTAGTATTTATTTTTAAAACATCGGTCGACTATCACGACTTACAAAAATAATCAATCATTCACATTTAGCACGATGGACGCCCAAATATATCCTTAGGTAACATTTAATGTAGAATTCTATACTAACATTGCGCGCCTAACAATATCCTTGTTATACGTATATTCATGTAGAATTTAAACTAATGTTTATCAATACAGAATACAATTTGTGCATACAATATCACAGAAGTGCATTAAATTTAAAGGCAAATGAATGTTAATAACCTAACAGCGAAGCTTTTCCTTATACGCAACCCTACAAACAGTCCTACGCAACGTCTTTACCACTTAACTAATTGAACTTACTTTCTCCAAACAAGTTTTCACTTCATATTCCCGCGTCGATTACGAAACGATATTATTCATGGTTTGTTTATAACTAGCGATAAAGTAAAGCCTGGGTTCGCCTTGGTCGATAGCACTGCGATATGTTCAGTGGCACCAAGTTGCCAATCAAAATAAGATGTTTTCGGAATGGTAGTAAAAATAATATTTGGAAAACCTGACACACGCGTATTTATAAATAATGTAATACAAAGCTTTAAATAATATTAAACGTAAATTTATTTTGTGTCAAAACTTACCCCTATTTCTTCCTTTAATTTCCAATTCTTCCTAATAATTAAATTTCTGAATGATTTCGTTGCGAGTTAACAACAAGCCAGACTTTCTCGGAGACTCACCGAGCATCAGTGCCCGTTGTTATTACAACGGGTGCCATTGTTGATCCTGGCTTACAGGAGTTGCAGTGGTGGGGGCAGGACAGTCTCAATACCCCTATTTCTTTTTGTACGAATCAGTTATAAATTGACTTCTACAGACCCTTGACATGCTGTTGCCGAATTTCATTGCGATAAGTTCAATCGTCATGAAACCATAACAGACAGAATTACATTCATTTATAATACATTAGTATGGATTGCGTTTCTTAAACGGGACACATTTATAACGGCCTATCGGATATAAACGTTAGCCTTTTGAACCAGTGCCGTACAGCCGCGGTCAGCTTGCCCACAAATACCAAGAAATTGAATTCGAATAGGGCCAAACAATCGCCAATTACCGTTTCAATATTGAATTTTACCGTGTTCCCATGCTTTATTTGGTGAATAAACACTATGTGTTAACGTTACGCGTATAGGTTGACAAGTTCGTTCGATACTCTCCTGAGACGGGAGAAGAGGGATATAGCACAGATAGTAGCAAGTGTAAAGTAAATGACATATTGAGGATAGGAAATGCGGATTTAACCATCCCGTTCTCACCTAACTGAGCTATAGCTCGCCCTAACAAAGCCACCAAGACTATAAAGCCCAACAGGAAATGCATCCTAAAATTAAAATGATCGCAATGTGAATTCATTTACCTACGCATAATTTTGATGTTCCAACTGAATCACGGAAACTAGTACTTGTCTAACTACTTTAAGTGGCTAATTTGTTAGGTTTTAAATTTGTCTCACGACCTGTCACCCCCGCTGTACTCTTGCATGACGGTCGAGCACAAGTTGTCAGGCTATATAAAAACTACGTGGTTTAATCTAGAGATCTTCGCGACTGTCGCTTGAGGCGGAGTGTCTTTTACTAAATCACTAGTATTATCGGTTTTAGGGTTGTGGCCCTTACCAATATCTGTTTTTGGATGGCTTACCTTAACTGCAGATGTCAATGATCATAGGGTTCGAGGCCAACAGTCATTGATACTGATCGAGCGAGCAATGTATTCTGAATAGGTCGATACAATGAGCAACACTGTCAATGTCAATAACGTAAAGTGCAGTGTACTTTGGTAGGAATAAGTACAAACAAAAATAATATGAACACGCATTTTTGTTAACACTAAATAGTTACCTTTTAAAAGTTTTATATCCAATATAAAAATTTTACGGTGTAAAATTCACCAAAGATGTGTTTCTGTAGGAAAACATTGAATATTTTATTAAAACTCTTAATAGGTCAATTATTTCATAAAATAAAAGACCAGAAACGTTGAATAAGCTATAAAACCCTTTTACGAGCACTTCATAATAATTATGGTTAAATTTTAATTACCTATTAAACTCGCAAATACTTGATGTGACAAACAATATCCGTTTTATAGCAGTTGCAAACATAATGTTCCTAATGTTTTACACAATCAATTTAACTATTAAATGTTTATATAGATTGAATAAAACGATAAATAATAATAGTTTTATATGTACAAATGCAAATTTGGATTAAGGTCTTTCACAAACGCCAGAATCTATTACCAAATTCTATTTTGATAAATAATTAATAAAATGTACTACATACAATCACATTTTCAGGCAAAAAACCTTATTAAGAGCAAAATGCGATGATGACAGGCTAGTTCTAACAAATCGCTGTGGAAATGTTGATGAAGGCCTATTCATTTATTAAATCCTTTTTAGCACTATACAGAAATGCAATCTATAAATGATACGATGAAAATAATAGTACAAGTTGACAGCCGGCGTCTAACCAATTACGCCACAAAGGCAGTTAGTTCATATCCAAAATTAAAAAATCTAAAGAAGCACCCAATTTGTGAGTAGCGCTTCGAATATTTGAAACAAAATAATTTATCCATAATGCTTTAAACAGCAACCCTATTGTTACAGTTTAAATGTTGTAATCTACGGTACCATTTGCCTAGGGCCATTCGCTTGTTCACCAACGTTAAGTAAAGCGAAGCGATTACTTTAGTTTTTCAACTTTAAATTTATTCTGATTAAGATATAATTATGCTACTCCGATCCGATAATTCCTGACATGCATTCTGTATTTATAATAGTTATGATTCACATTTTTGGTCGCCTTAGGCCTTTACAAGTGTATGAAGATTGCAAAATAATTTTAACCAATAATTTGAGCAATCTAGTAATAAAGAAGCTATGGTAAGAATAAAAACAGAATCAGCAATATTGGAAGTTATGAATACATTTGAAAGCCTTAGGTTTGAATTAATCATCTGTGCCATCTAGTAAAAAACACCTACATTTACAAATACATTATTTTGATACGATTTGATTTGATGAAAAGAATCAAGTCTTTTTTTACGACTATTTGCCTATACTCAGTGTTATATCCGATATATACGATAGAATAGTCGCAGTAATACCTTAACTCTTAATGCAATTAATTTCACTGCGATTCCGTACAAACAATTTTCCTACATTGTGACACACGAGCTCTTCACACGTCGCACGACCCTACCTCAAGTTAATAGCCGCGTAGAAAGCTAACCGTGATAGATTGCACAAGATGGACAAGAAAGCGTTTACCACATCCCGGTCAAATGTCGTGTAAATGATGAATGTGATATGTATTGCCGAGTATAGGTCAAATGATATATGTAACTTACTTATTGGCGCAGCAATAGATATGCAACCACGTCACGTCTTCGCCCTAAACGTGATATGTGGATGCAATAATAGAAAGGATGCAAAACTGTTTGCGTATTGTGAGAATACAGATGTATCGTAATTGAAACAACCGAAATTGGTTAGGTACTAATTTAAAAGCGATCGTAAATCACTGACTGATCGTAAATTATATTCCATTAGTTTTAAATCGATGAAATTTTATTGATTCGATGTTTTCCCGACCAATGACGAGGTGAATAATCAATTAATTATTCAGTTTTATTGATTTTTTATCCTTCGATTTATTGAGCGATAGCCGCATTCATTGTTTTATTTATTTCTGAATCTTAAGATTTGGCAAAACAATACTCAGTCTATTTACTAGCATTCTCAATTAACATACGAGCAAATCACGCAGAAAGACGATGATAGTACGCGCTTAACAATTTCAGTTCTCTATTCTCGGTAACCTCGACAATTGCTGATCTTTCACTTGTCTTAATTTATTACACATTAGACTTCGAAATCA
Source organism: Hyles euphorbiae (assembly GCA_023078785.2). Taxonomy (NCBI): domain Eukaryota; kingdom Metazoa; phylum Arthropoda; class Insecta; order Lepidoptera; family Sphingidae; genus Hyles; species Hyles euphorbiae. The sequence continues at coordinate 11,463,831 of CM041034.1, read as the reverse complement.
CGTTTGTATTGTGTGACTTTACAAGACTTTTTTAAGACCTATACATTTTGTAGGAACGAAGTTTTTTTTCATATAATAAAATAATGTTCAAATTTAAATTCAACAGTTTTAAGTGATTCATTAACTTATCTCTAGATAATCTATCTAAGAATGTCAACTAATTCCTAAATAATGAATCACATATCACACTCGCAAAACCCAATAGATAAAATCTAAGCAAATTAAATATAATCACGTATATGATAGAAATATGAGCATAATGTCATGTTTGCGAAACAGTCACGAGTTTCCTCGTATCGAATGCTAGAAAATACACTTCGCTACTTAACATTTATGGCCTGAAATAACACACCGTAATGAGTAATGAAATTGTCCGGAAGAATTGTTTTATGTACATTCTTGTTACGATCACTTATGGAAATTATTTAATGGACATCGTAGACCGAAAGCCTGTGGTTATCGACTAATCGCGTTAGTATTTTATAGGCGTAACCTTATGGACGTATTCGTAGGGAACTATGTTATATTATAGTGACGTATGCCAATATTAAGTATAATATTTAGGTTGTCTTTGAAAAATAAATAAATAATAATACTTCTAGTCTTGTGTCTAAGATCAAGTCTTGTGTAGTGGCCCGTGGAGTATTGGAAACTAAGATAGACTTCTTGGTCTCACAGTCAGACCCAAAACAAATACCTATGGATCACATATATATTTCTTCGCGCGCCATGGAGGCTGTCCTGGAGATAATACAGGTTTCTGATTTATTTATTTATTTTATATTTCTTTTATGTTCGGATATATGGCATCCGCCAGTTAAAACAACAAACAATAATACATCATTATATTAGTAATGTGGGAAAGCTTCCATCCATGAAATTTAACTCCACCATCAAGTCAATTTAATTTTTATCTCGAATTATCAAGTAACAAAATTAATTTATAATTACTGAAACTTTACTTTCTTCCACGTTATAATGATAAATCTTTAGTTTACTCATTCGACATAAAAGTACTAACAAAATTTAATTGTACTTGTTCCACTTTAATACCTTCAATAATACTGCCGACTAACTAAACTCTTATATTATTATAGGAAAACGGTACTCATTTCCATACATTTCCCAATAACAGAATCAAAAACAACAATGAAATTCCAAACGCAGCACGGTAAATAAGATTCGTTAGCGGATAAGGAAAGTAAGAGCATTGAGTTTGACAGCGCGCCGCCATTTTGTATCGAGTGTCAGAGGTCGAACGGTTTCACCACGCTGCCTGGTGTTATTTCGCACGCAATAGTCGAACGAACTTGATAATTGGACGATTTGAACGTGTACCTGCGACATTCAGCAAATGGGTTTTTAACTACTCAATTATAATACAGGATACAGTGAAGAAATTACATTGTTTATATTGCGTTAATGCTCTCATTACGCTTTTCAATGGGTCAGTTAAATGTGATAACTGGAACAATGAATTTTTGATGCTCTATGAGGCAATATGCATACTCTATTATAGCGTGTATGTCAATGCTATTCGCGAATCTCGATACATAATATGAGGACTAAAACTTTAATTCACCAGACTGGCACAATTTATGTTGAACTGGTTGGTGGTTAGAATATCCATAATTTTGTTGGCAGACGTGGTGACTATTTAGAAAAATACATTTATATTATTTTAATTAATCCTCACTGAGGCAGGTGTACAGCCAATTTTAAATTTATATTTTGGAACCCTGTAACCTACGTAAAGTAATCCAGGTTGCAGGAAGTCGCTATAGTCCGCGTCTAACAGGTCGATGGAGGAACCAACCTTGGGGGGCTTATGTTCAGCAGTGGACTTCCCGTGGCTGAAATGATGATGTTGATGAATGTAATCCTGCCATCATACATGTCATTTGCTATACCTATTTAAAATAATATCTACGAAGACACATTGATAGATGTTGAGATATGCATTGTCATCTTAGGCTTGTTAACAATTTATTGGCTTAGTTTTTTTTACCTCAATAATTGGTTGTTAAGTGTAAATATGTCTGACAGAGATCCAGCCGACTAAGCTAACACAATCACCATTCCCAAATCTCTTAAAAATTTTAGGTAGGTATTATAATGAAAATAATTATTGTACTATACGAAAAACGCGTGTGCATCAAGCACGCGACCCAAATAATGCCGGCACGCGGTACAGTAAACCAGTAAGAGGAAATGCAGACGAGTTCACGGGCGCTGACCCGACAACTGGCGCCTACAACCGTGACGTACATGCCGCTTTGTAGCCTCACTGGGAAATTGCTTTATTATGACTTTTTGACAGTGTTCTTGTTAGTAATGGCTAATGGGGGACTATATTAACTTAAATTGCCTATTGAAATAAAACTATTATTTACGGATTTTATCTCGGATTTGGTTTAATTTTTAAATTTTTTGAGTTCCCGACGTTTCGATTACTTTAGAGCTTTCATGGTCACGGGGCGGCCTGAGGTATTAGACGTCCGCTCTGTGACTGTTACAATTAAATTGCCTAGACATAATATGAACTGTTACAGAAAATATTTAATACACAAGATTAACAAAGTGTGTTTTCTGTTGACTATACACATCTATTGATGTTTATTGGTAAACATCTTTTTCAGATTTGAAGGACGTTGTAACGACGGCAGTGGAATGCCAAGCATTGCTTTGAAATTCATGGTGTTGTTTGGTCTTGCGACTGTCCATGAGCAGTCGTGTCTATCACTATGAGGCGAATGGAATGCATTTTATTCCTGGCAATGAAATGAACACGCACATACTATATAGCCGAAAATTCGATTTATTTTCATAATCTCATTAAATTTTATATTAAAACATAATAGGTGAATTTGCCTTGAATGAAATGGTATTGCTTTTAATTCTGCGCTAAAAGTAATTACTAAAAATATAAAAGTAAGGAACGATTAGCTCTACCAAATGCACTATTTAATGCTATATCTTGATAGCCTATAGCATAAATAAGTCTAGATAATAGACGAATAAGCCGACCACACTATACCATAATATTTCATCTATATTTAGACGTTACGATTGGTCGTAAATCATTCAGAATATATTAAAGTATTTTCATAGAAATGACTAACGGTGTCGACCTGATCGAATTACAAACGATTATCCAACATACACACGTGACATGAATATATATTACTACCATCACAAAGTTGTTAAAACATTCACGAATTACAACGGAACATTGAGACTATAAAAATGTGATTATTTAATAGGTTCATCTTATTCTTATTAGGATTTACGACGTTCGACTTCAAGCGAATGGTTTTAATGATTTTAAATTCTTTCAATTTGTGGGATATTTTCGTTTTCATTTAAAATATTGATTTTAAAATTTGGGTCTAGAATAGTGTAAGAAAATTAAAGGGAAATCCTTGGTGAATTAAGCAGTGCTTGCCAATGTCAAATGATTCTGAAAGCTGGATTCAAAAGTACATTTCAATAAAATACTTTTTCAATAGTTTAGTTTCACAAACATAGATATAAGCTCCTCTCCCAAACCAAACTCACCAATTTGCTTTTTTAATCCGTACATTTCACAGTATTAACAAAAATATACATGCAAGGCCAGTAATTTTCATAAATATTCAAGCAATTATTGTATGTGCATCTTAATATTCGTGCACGGAGCAATGTCAATAATGCATTCATTAAATCTTGCACGCATAAATTAACATTAGTATGCATCCATTATTCCTGTCGCCGATCCCAAAGTTTAGTTCTCATCAGACGCAATCTAAATGCAAGTGTGTAGCTGAATTTAAATTACCAAAACGCAAGCTTTGTGAGTCATAGTGATACGATATCTACCTCGGTGGTTATAAGTATTGAGCAGTTGACCATAGCAAATAAACACTCTATTCAGCTAAACCTCTTTAGTATCTTATAGAGGCGTTTTAATACAACAAGCCCTTAATAAATGAACTGTTGGCGTGCTGAAGCCAGACCAGCCTTACCAGTTGGCTACAGACATAAGCTCTCCACTGACCTACGCTTCTTTGATACCTTAGAGGTCGTCTTTTCATAAAGCAATTAATTTATGAAAACTATCTAAGTACACACTTCTAAATGAACTATTGGAGTGCCGAAGCGATCTTTTAGGCATAAAAGTGCTTTAGCAAACGGTTTACAAAAATGTGAACCCTGATCACTGTCGCTTACAATCTTAGGAAAGTGAACACCAGAACTTTAAAAATGAATAACTAATAATTGATAATATGATGAGTTACTTACTACCATAACAATTCATAATTAATTATTCAAGATAGACGATCACCTGCATCGTCGAAAATAGATATTGCTACAACATGAACCATAGTCCAAACATTTGATCCAATAAAAAAAACAGCAAATAAATTGCAATGCAGTTTGTACGATGTTATCACAACACAAACGCTGTACGAATGCCAAGGCGCGCGTGCCGCGACTGTTGAAACAAGATTATGTTGTATTAGATGCGTTTGGGATTACTCGAATGTCTAGGTCATATGTTATTTAATTATACATAGGGGTTTATTGTTATGTCAGGTGCTAATGCCTGGGTCCATTTAAGGGTTTAGGTACAATTATGTCCGCTTTGGGCCAACAGTTTGATGCAAGATGATTTAGATAAAAGTGGTTGTTTAGACTAAAGTCCAAGTATGTCACCAAGGTACACGTCGAAGCGTCTTAGTTTAAAGAAAGCATTTATTTCGCAACACAAAGCATTTTGACTTTAGAGCATTTCACTATTCTATATGCAAATGTTCATTAAATACTATTAAAAAGTATAAGAGAAGAAATTTATAAAACAAAAAAAAATTATAGTGGCCTCTCAGTCCCTTTGTTTTTCCGTGATTAATCAATGAGAACATAGATCTATTGAACCCATTGGTTTTCCCACTTTCTTTATCCACGAGTGCCTGCTTAATATGCTGTCCACAGCTCAAACAGAGCATCATAATAATATTAATAAAATCTACAGTTCGCACTAAATGCCAGTAATATTATACTGTTTTATTGATATATGAACATTTACTACATTCGTATTATTTTTATGACACTTTTGACCTTACGAAACAGTTATTCACTCGCTGGCATTGAAATAAAAACGATAGCTGATATACGCAGACAATAAAAAACTCATTTCTTAATAGTTTACAACCTGATCACGATTCCTTTGTATATTCATTTAGAATTTGGAGTTTATAAGTGATAACATGCTATGGGATGAACTATTTTCTAATTTGCCCAGTATAGGGATCATCATCGTCAATTACAAGCTTACAGCAGGACATAGATGCCCCCGAAGGACATCGACTTATTGGAAGCGGCCGGCATCTATTCATATTATATTCTATTTATATATCCTTTATACTTTCACTAAGTAAACTTAATAATAAAACATTATATTACATAGTAGTACAAAAAGCGGTCGTATCGCTCGAGGCAATCTCTTACCGACTACCTTGGGATGGACAATAAGAGATTTAAAAAAATAGAGGGCAGACAATAGTGTACCAAGTAGGATAAATATCTACAATGAAAAAAAAAAACAATATCATACTTATACAATTTTACACTTCACGCCAACCAAAACTACCAATCGGAAATACCAACGGCATCCTGTGCATCAAAACAATTCCATCAAAATATAATAAAAATATTGTTTTCGTAAACAAAGGAACGTTTGTAATTCGTGGCGTGTCGAAGATAACTCGATATTGCTATTCCCCGCGCATTCACTCTGATAGTTTTAGATTGGCATTCCGTAGTACGAGACGATATATGGAAGCACGTTGGAAAAATTTCAAACATGACTTACCACCGGAATGTGTACTTACCTGAAACATAAAAAAAAATTGCAAAAATTTAAAAACGTTTGTAGTTTTAACATGAATACATTCTTGAAAATATTATGATTCAAGTTAAAAAATGCTTATGCCGGTAGATACCATATTTTAGCCTCTGCTATATTTCCAAATTATATTTTAAAAGTATGATTGAAAATATTCACAATTTTTCATATTTTAAATTTTGAAACATCAAAGGTAGTTTATGAAACCAGTTGTAAATATGTAATGTAATATAAATAAATATGTAATTTATTAAAAGAGTAAAATATTCTTCAAATCTTTTCGTAATAACTATCACTTGCCAAAAAGAATCACGAAGTACGAACAACGAAGAATACAGTACAATTATCCGACCTACTCATACGAATTTTACGACTTCATTCAAGCGAAGGAATAGATTAAGTACACAGTTAAGAGCGTTTATACCCTGCACGCGCTTTTTAGCTTAAAAACAGGACTTTTCAAATGAGTTAATAGCCACCAATAAACAATTTAAAGGAAAAATAATTATAACTAATTCTAGAAAAGGTTGTCATCTAGGGATTTTGGTGGAAAACATTATAGATTGATGGATAATTTGTGAGTACTATAAGGATTACTGAACACAAGTTTCGTTATTTAGGCTTTAAATGGCAATTTAGAAGCTTAAGATATCCGAAACCACTAAATATAAGATGAAAATAAAAATATTATCAGACTAATAAGACCCTTATAAAGGGATTTTGCTGAGAAAAATAATCTTTTTGTGTTTAGTTCCTGAAAAATAAAAATTTAAACAATGCGAAATTATTCAGAAACTCTCGTCAATAACATTTTTTTTTTCACCAACTTATCGTACATAATTTTTTATAACAATTGCATATTATAATAGAAGAACATCTTATCAATAAATTACCATTTTTATATTTCAACAAAATTAGTTTTCATGTTTTCTACAAATAATTTAAAAACCACTATAAAACACGCTGTCCGACGTGGATCAAATCAGACCGCCTCAAGGCCTTCTAGGGGGAGGGCGTATCGCTCGTCGCTCCGGCCTAGCTGCAGTCGATTTTTGCCGTGCGTAGTAAAAATAGCCACGCGCAGACTGCGATTACCACATCTTAGTACTTTGGTAGTAAAATATTTAATTATTTTTATTACCTACAATGATTTTGTAGTGAGTATAAATTATGTTTCAGGTAATATAATGTGATGTAATTCCGAGGCTAAATTATGTTATGTATTGTAATATAAAATTAAATATATTTCGTAATTGTAAGGGGTTGTAAGGCCCCTAACACTATTTATGTGTTCGAACACGAAATGATTAATAAAACGTCCGTAGTGTCTACTGATTGAACACTGATTTGAATGCAAATTAACAATGTAATAATAACGAAAGTATGATTACTATCTAAATTTGTATTATTCTTTGCTTGCACAGTAATATTTGTCTACTTATAATGCAAATAAAATATTTTTATAATATTATATTACAGTTACATTTCAATTGAATATTTGAAGCGCACGGATCAAAGTTGTTTGAGCCGATTGTATAGCGAGCCGACGCGGCATCTCTACGCACACAGCTTTGGTCGCTTATGTGTGCGTGAAATTAACGAAGAAATACCTATAGTTGACTTTGCGCGCAAGGTGTATACGCTCTTAATTGATTTTCAAGACACAGTTAGTATGTACAGTTCCGTCGTAGTTTATGGCCAGACGAAATATATATCCAACAAACTTACTTTAATTTTAGCCCTGTAGTATAGAATAAAATATACAACAATAAAAAAACAAGTGTTCCAAATGGACTTATAATCAGAATTATTAACTAGACAACGAAATAAATTTCACCTCGTAATTCCAGCGAATAACAGTAAAGGCGCGCTCAGAACATTCCATATTGTATTTAGTATTCACACCGAAAATATGGATCCGACATTTATCTTAACACCCTATTCAAGCCTAGCATTTCTCGTTATCGCCTCGCATAAATAGGGTAAACGCACCAAAACATGCCACGACCGCGTCGGCTCTTTTGTCTCAGATAAGGCAAGCTATTACTATGTACTTGCGTCCGCGGCGCCGCGCTCATGCCAGTGTTGTCAGAATCCCTGATTTATACGAGACTTCCCGATTTCCAAAAGATCACCAGTACCGCACGAGGCTTGAGTACCGTTAATCTAACACAATCTAGATTGTGAATTAAAGCTGTAAACTGATAATTAATTAGCCAATGTCAATCAGCAACGATCATAGACACTTCATATTCTTAAAAAATTAATGCCATTGAAAACAAAGTATTATGTTAGTTTTATTTATTTTATTTAAATCCTTTATACTATATACATAGTAGTACAAAAGGCGATCGTATCGCTCGAGGTAATCTTACCGGCTACCTTGGGATGGACAAAAAGAGATGGAAAAATAGAAGAAAACAGTTTTAGTAGTAAGTAATTTCCTGTTTTTTCATGTACAAAATTATCCACTTACGCCTGGCTACACTAGTGGATGCGGAAGCGATAAAGTTGCCAGCCGTGAGGGAATCAGATAGCAACCGTCAACCTAGATATACTGGCAGAGAATGGGGCTAAAGTGGCACCGTGGAATAATCTGTTGGCCGCCGATGAACTGGTTTACCTCACGTACGAATCGTTAAACCAAATGGCCCTTGCTACTAAAAATTATTTCTATTTGACAGCCTCGTGGTGCAGTCAGCTGTGAAATGGGAGACCGGGGTTTGAAAGCCGCATAGAGACAATGTTTGTGAGGTCCAAAATATCTGTTGTGAGAATAAAAAGTCATTTGTACTTTCTGATAATTTATCACAAGACTTGGTATCTTGCTGAACAGTGAGGATTATGCGTATCATGTATTCACTGTCTTTTTTTTACTGCAATTAGCACGTCTCGTTCAAAAGTAAAAATTGCCAGGGCTGCTGAATTACTAAATATCCAATATCGACAACAATCACCTTGTACTTTAGATAAATAACACCAAGATACGAAATCTCCACCTCATTCCGATAAATCTAGTCGATACCACAACAAAGGTAATCGAAGCTTTGGACAAGGAAATTACAAGTGTACGTGTATAAAATGACATACCATTTGCAAACTTACGAAAGAGCCGGTCGAAACAATAATTTGGTGAAACAACGTGCCATTATCTATGCAACAATGTACAAGGATGATATTTAATAACCTGCCTAACTGAACTTTAGTATGGAGTTGCATTTTATCATAGTATGATATTATAATCACTCCTTCACACTTCATATATCTCAGAGATTTCCTAAGTGAAAGAGTCATTTTAATTGGAGATCCTCGGAAATGTTAGAAGGTAAGGACGATAATGTCGAATATTCTTTTTTAACAATGTAACGACAAAAAGACTTTGTTATATTACATCAAGATTTTTTCCTAAGATCAAATAGTTTTCACTTCACATGAAGATCACCATTTTTAAATTCTTGAAATCGAATAATCATACCCAGTACCTACTAACTACAACATAATAAACAGAACCAAGAATCAGGTTAAAATATTTAACACAGCAAGTAATGGGAATGTGATGGCTCGTGTTGCAAGTTACTAAGATAACATCTGTCAGCTCGTCTCCGTGTAAACCTCTTATAGTTACACAAAACGAGCATGAAACTTTATTACGTAACATTCTGAGTTGCTAAGTTTGCTGATGTAAACTCTAAGGCACCAAGAACAATTTTAAAATCTATTTTAGCTATAGAAAATGCTGTCTTTTTCGTGCAAACTCAATTCAAAAGTAGTTCGAAAGGGACATAACATACATGAGTAAAATAGGTTTAACCATTAAAAAAGGCCGTTGCTAGATATAAATTAACTGTTTATCAGGAATTATATAATTTAGACTGCCTCGGTGGCGTAGTTGTACTACGGTACGGTTACAAAGCTGAGGTCTCGGGTTCGAATCCCGGGTTGGGCAAAGTGATATTGGATTTTTCTATTCAGTATCAGCCCAGAGTCAGGAATTTGTGCCCGATATGGCGATAGGCTCGCCACCTATCACATTGTGGGACGGAACATGCAAGGCGAAATGTGGGTGCCCTTGGCACCTCTGCCTACCCCTTCTGGGAACAAGGCGTGAGTTTATGTATGTATGTATATAATTTAGAAACGATATTTATTTTTAGATTAAGAGCTTTTTCGGTATCGCCTTCACGAGTATTATTTTAATTTGTTTAAGCTTGGATCGAGAATGGCTCACATTTAAATGACACTGAGCATTGATGCTCAGCAAGTCTCTGGTGATATGTAATTTGTCTTTAACCAGAAAACAGTTACGAAAAGGTAAAGAATTAAGAGCTATTAACTTTAATGAAAAGACAAGAAAAACAATGTAGACTTATTAACATAAAAAATATATGAATAATCACGTCATGTTTGTTTGGATAGCTTTCAGTACCAGACCAAGTCAAGCACAAAGGTGACATAACACGTTTACTGCATTATAAGTTTAATTTGTTAGTGATGAAGGCATGTTTTTAAATGCCAACTCTTTCACAGAGGGCGGTCGTGTTATTCAAATTTACTCATTTGAATAAATCAACCATGCATACAGTTTAAAACTGTTGCTGTGCCCTTTTATAGACACTTTCATATTCCATCTTCCCTTTCTTTATCAATCAAGTTTATGCAGAGACGGTTATTTAACGTTTGCACGAAGGAAATTAGTTTAACCAAGCGACAATTGCGACTAAAAATATGTTCGCACTTCTAACCACACAGAGCGATATTTGGTGAGGTTACCAAAAATTGTGAAAACTAAAATTACAATTAAGTGAAGGATGTTGCACTGAAATCGGCCGAATTAAAATGGGATTGGGCAGGTCACGTCACGCGAATGCACCCAAAGAGGTGGGCAAAGATTGCTACTCAATGGGTGCCTAAGGGTGGCAAGAGGCCACGCGGCAGGCCTCGGAAAAGGTGGCGCGACGACCTCGACCAATTTGACAGAACTTGGGTGGCATCAGCAACTCATAGGGATAAGTGGAAGGAGTTGAGGGAGACCTTTGCCCAGCACTGGGACAGAATAGGTTAAAAAAAAAAAAAAAATTACAACTTATCACAAAAAAATAAATCTCGGATTGTTTTCAAATTAAGTGTACTGTTATTTGATTACAGACATATGGCTTAAACTAAATACTATATGAAAATATCATTCTGTAGATTTAGTTAGCTTGACTTTTCATTAGAATCAATTTCTTAGTCTTGATGAATATTATGTAAATAAAATCTAATGCATTTTGAACATCAGTCAATAATAAAATCATAACGATCTTAAAACTTAGTGGAATTATTATTAGCATCGCAATACTAAAAATGACTATTTTACGCTATCGACCAATAAAATAAAATTCTCATTCCGAGAACGTCTATCGGTGTCTTGATGAGATCATCTGAATTTATGTCTCAAAATGTCAAGGATTCAAATTCTAGGTATAAAAAATATATATAAAACAAGATTTTAACGCTATCTCATATGAAAATCCTTTCCAGTAGCATACGGTTACTCGGTTGTTGACATCGTCTTGGTTTAAGATTCGTGCAAATGGAATACGTAAGGAGATATTTTATTTAGTTGCCACGTTGTTCATGTTGAGAGATAAGATTTAAAGAAGTTTCCTCCGACGTAATCCGAATTTACTGCGTGTACTGTTTAATCTTGTAAATATTAAACAGCGTCGGCGCTTGTATTGTCTTCTTTACAATGTTGCTTGTATTGTCTTGTGTATGGTTCAATTTGTTTATCTTTTTAGTGACCTTCATACAAAATTAAAGGTTTAGATTTATTAAGATACCATAATATACTATACCTATAAAGATTTTGGTTATTTTATTGTGTTACCATTATGTTTCAAGATGAGAATATGAGTGTAATGTCCTCTGAATATATTAGAGATTTAACTGCCGACTGAAGATTATCTTGTGCTATTCGACACAATTACTACTCAAGATTACCTAAAATTAATATACGAAACATATTTAAGGTGCATGGTAAAGTATTTTTTGGTATGCATGTATGTAACCAAAAGTATGAGTCAGTCTATTTTAGTCTCGAGGTGGTTCACACAAGTGATATTAAAAACTTAAAAACTTGAAGTCCACTAAACCACAAAACGAGTGTATATTGTTATAGAACCTTTTAAAATAGCATATTTTCCACTTGGCACGTATAGCCTTTGAACTCCCCTTCACAGCTTGAACTAAAACGCCCATGCGATGAAGTGCTCTTAAATAGACGCTTTACCCTACTAAAAGCACGTAAGAGGAACGATGTCACACAATGCATGCTTTTAAATACAAATAAAAAAAAGAAAATAGCTTATGAATTATACACTGGTTTTCACAAAACATATCATTATAGTTAAGCACCATGATATGGTTGTCATTTATTGATGATATAAAAATTCAACACTATTTAAATATGGACTGCCACAAATGCTCTAATACCTAATTAACTGGATTTAAATTTTTATTATTCTTATTTAGTTCTGCATGCGACTTCTATGATTGAATGACTTATGAGAAAATAATTACGCAATACACATATTTTATTCAAATTAATTATTCCAAAACAAACGTATCTTCACACGAGCCGAAGCTTGTATTTCGCACGTTTGACGCTACTATTTAAGCTATGAGATTCCGTTACACGCAAACGTGGGAGAACTAAACAAAGACATTGCATTTATTCAAATAGGAACGGATTCACTGCTGGCACATAAATGCACGACTGAATGTTAGGCGTCTTGTAGATTGAGCCTAGGACGGCTAAAAGTACTGTGAGAAAAACGCTAATACATAGCCCTGACCCCCATATGAAGATCAATTAAGTCTTGTGTCGTGGATATCAGAAACAACGAGAAACTTTTCGGTCTCATAAACACCAGATCTCAGACAAATACTTGTGGGTCTCACAAATATTTGTCTCGGTGCGGGAATCGAACCCGCAGCATCTCGTTTTACAGTCAGCGTCTAACCAACTGCGCCACCGAGGCTGTCAAATAAATCGTTGTTGTTTCTTTCTACATTATTTTACGTCAAAGATAAGAAAAAAACTAAAAACAAATATGCACTCACATTTCAATAACATCTAATATACAGCCATATATTTAGATGGCGTGTGGCGAAATAAGGAACTACAAATAAAAATCCTTTTATCTATCAAGCTAAATATTTTAATTATTTCCTATTTTTTTATAATTCAAGAAATATTCTAAAAGTACACTTATTCTGCCCTATCTTCATTTTCCTTCACTTATGTCCATCCCATGGTAGTCGGTAAGAGATTGCCTTGAGCGATACGACTGCCATTTATACTCTTATGTTAAATATAAGTTTTAGTTTAAGTATTATTTGGTGTACAAAAAAGAATAAAATAAATAAATAAAATCAAAATCAATATTACCTATTCATCGCATTGTTTGACATATGCCTTTCTAATATAGACAGTAAGCACTTTCACTCGTAATATAATAGTAATAACATTTCTAATGTAATAAAAATACTAAGAGAGAAAAGCTATTCTTAATACTTAGCACACCAACGCGACGCTTTCGGCGACAGAAGATCGTTTTTGATCTATACCAGATATGTTTAAATGATATTATATAAAAATAAGGTATGTAAAAATATATTTGAAACCTTTTCATAGAAGTTTGAAACTATGGTTTTGTTTGATCACTGCGCTCGTTTACGACAGGCCTTAATTTCATAATATACTTAAATCTTTTAAATAAACTAATAGATATGTTATGACTTCATGCATATCAACAGGTTTTATTATGCGGAATTGAGGTTTTGGTATGAAAAAGCAAAAAACTTAGGATGGAATTATAATTACATATACATATTTAAATTGACTAAACAAACGAAACGAAGGTCAATTAAATTATTTGTATAACAAAGATTTCTTCACATTTTTTATAGAATTAAGTAATTCAGGAAATCACCGTTTTTGTGTTTCATTAGGAAAATACATAAAAGAGCAATTTAATTTTACATTAACACATCTCCATAAAAACTTACAAAAAAATACGTCGAATTATTTGGTTTTTTTTGTACGAACTTTACGTTTGTTTTGAATTTCTTATAAAACAGTTTGTGTCTTTCCCACGCCCACGTAACCCTGTGATCTATTTTCTAAGCACCAGGCGAGCCGGCCATAAAACACGAGCGCCTAACCCCGTGCTCCAGTGTCATAAATTGAAAAGATTTCAGCGCCATACAATTTCTATGTAAAATAAGTTTTCGACGTTTTATTTCTGCTCTTGTGTCACATTGAAATATGTTCTGTTTTCTAAATCGACACTCTTGTGATCGAGACGGTGAATTATGTGGTTGAAACCTAATACAGCCTTCAAGACTTTGCTGAATATTGAGTTGAGTATTGATTTACTATTATAATCGACTGTATTGATCAACTATTGCTGTCAACTACGTATTTGATTTTAATAACTATACATTCCTTTACTAAAACCAATAACAGAAAATAAAGATAAAACCGAAAACTTCATATTGTAAATGTTTATACACCTACTACTTTATTTTACACACGTAGTATTTATTAAAAATTCGCCACGCTAACGTAAAACGGAACGCAAATCTGTCCATTGTTCGGACGCGTTTAAGATTGATGCTTGTGAATACACTACGAGACGTGGGAGAACATATATGGAACATGTGAACCATCTGTGAAGGCTTTAAATGAACTGCCATCATCTTTGGATAATGAGTGTTTGTATATGGAAATATAGGCGCGGTTGTGGTTTTGCAACGGACACCAGGAAATCGGTTTTAACTGCCCGTTCTCAGGTTTAAGTTTCTACCCAACACTGTATGCACCACGTGTTATATCTGATTGAACAGTCTTTTGAAAGTATTGTTTTGCTTTAAGAGTTTTTTTTTTTGCTCGTCTACTTCTCATATTTACATCGTATTGAGGTAATGTTATTATTAACAGTACTACAGAAAATTTTACTTTATAATTGCTCGGCTGGCTTGAACCCAATGCTTACGTTAAATACTTATACTCGGAAAAGACACGTCTTTAAAAAATCTCACAAAAAATGACACCACATTATTTCATTCACACCTGTCCTTATACATTTCTACAAAAACAATTTTCCGCAAACTATCTTTCTCGTAAAGCCTGCAATAAACTGGAACAGGCACTTTTTATTACCACGACCTATTTACTTTTTACAATTCCTCGAAATCACAATGTCAATATATATCTAGACAGTAAACCGCACCCAGCATTCACTATCGCATCCAAATCGACCGTTCTAATGGCCGAGCAAACGAGATGTGAGACAAAAAAACTCGTGTCTCCAAAATTCAAACTGGTTGTATAAGTAAGGATAACAGCCCACGACCGTAAATACAATAGAAACCATATTTTATTTAGTGGACTGTGGTTAGTCTCCGATGGCCTTAATTGCTATTGAATTTGCATTTATAAATTAAACATGACTTCTTATAGTTGAATCATACGGGCTAATATACTAAAAAAATAACTTATATGTACATATTTATACAACAGCAAACAAAAATAATTAAGTAAATATAAATAGCAAAAAATTATATCCGTAATCAAGTCAGATTTCGTAAAATAATTCAACTAAAAAACATCTGCCAGAATGTTTTATCTTTGATCATAATTAAACCAGACGGGTTAGCACTGGTTTAATATAGAAAACAAAGTTAGTCATGAGATATATGGGGCTCAATTGGAGCTGTTACTAAGACGATATATTAATTTAGCTGTAGGCAAAAGCTCGATTAGTATAGAATCACGTGTCTTGAGTAAGGAGTGCGTGTTAACAACACATCGATTACAGCGGTTGCACAAGACTATAATAAACTTTTAATCACAACCCTGATGCCATTAGAATGATTAGAGCTAGTCTTGTAACCATTGAGGTTGTTGCTAATCGTTTTATACATGTCATAAAGGATAAACAAATCAAATTATTACCATAAATCAACTTTAAGCTGAATCAACCAAATAAAATCTAGATTCAGTAACAATTTAAGTAAATATTTATTCCGCATATACACAAAACGACTCTATGGTCACTGGATTTTATTTCTAGATAAGTAATTACCATCTGCTTGAAAACATAAAACAGGACGAATGTAAATAAATTAAATTTTACGACACACAAAATACTTGTACAGAAATACGAAACTCAGATCACTAACACAGGATAATAAAATATTCGATATATTAACATGTGTATGAAATCAAAGATGCGATAAAATTAAATGTCTTAATCCGAAATCACTAAAACTTGTAACAAGAAGAAACATGAAAGGGTAATGTGATAGGGACTGTTCGTTTTCTCTAGATAAAGTTATTCAAGATAATGAGATTAAAAAACGTAGTGAAAAAACGAGATTCAAGAATCACTTTATATAAAATTTCAATCTCGAATTACATTTCTTAGGATTACCACAGCTTGATCGGTTTAACAGAGTATTAGTAAAAGCTGCCAGTACTTTTTACCCAAAGATTTCAGATTTAATATTATTCAACTGCTCCAATATCAAATCAAATTTCCCACGGTTTGGTATTTTATTTTTTCGGGATCGAAGATCGTCTTGCCGGGAGCTACGCCATCCCACTGTGATCCCGCAATAATGATAAGCATCAGACTATTCATTTAGTATTTAAATAATACACCATCAGGTTCTGGTCAGATACCATAAACCGTTCGAGTAGAAAGTTGGTATTAAATATGTATGTATGTATCCAGATATTTCGATGCTCAGCGGAAATGGTAAATTTCAATATTTACATCATCTTCAAATGTTAAATGCTTTTGAAAAGTAATATGTTTGAGATGGTTAGATACCATTAAACTTTTCTTAGCTAAAACTAACGAAAAGATTGGAACCGATGATAACATTTACTTACTTATTACACACAATGCATTTAGACAATCTGAATTTGTGTTTATATCTTAAGCCGTTTTTATATTTGGTTTCATTGTGGCTTCCTTTGTCATTTCAATACGTTTAAAGCTACAATACATACATATATCCTTAATAGAAGCTTGATGAGATAAAAAACGATAAAAATCTACTTAGATTTAAAAACCAATCTATTGTTTAATTGCATGGATATAATTGGTACAGGTCCTAGCCAAAGTCAAAATATATTAATCGCAATATATACATCCACAGACCAAAGACCAATTCTGGATTAGCTTTTATCCAGTCCAATCCGCAATTGACATTCAAACGTCTAAGTAATTGTTAATGGCATTAACTTTCCAGATGTTATTCTATTTTTAAATCGATTATCCGCTCCAACGCCTTCATTGAGTGGTCGCCGTTAATATGAAGCGGTACCGTGTTTTTTTTCTATCATCAATCATTGGCTTTAGGATTACAACACCAAATACTGGTAACAGTTGAATAAACTTTGCTGAATATGGAATTTATGATACAGTAGCATAAATCGTAAAATTATGGAACTAATATTCGATAATATTTATAACTTTTCAAACCACTAGTCATATGCAATAGTTTCGTAACATTACCCTGTGAGAATTCGTTTCCTAATTAAAGAGATTTTTTCAAAAAGTAATCCAGATTGCAGATAACCATACAATGATATTTATTTTGCAATCAAATTTCAACGCGAAAACTGGCAACAATAACTAAATATACAAAAGCTTATGCAATGTTACGAATTAGGATGTCAAAGAGTTACCTCACGCCGGTAATACCAGTACACGGACAGATATCAATCTGATACACCTTTTATTTAAACAAGTCTCGACAAAAAACACCTGAACCTTCTACGTGTTGGTTTTATAGTACTTTTAACAAACAAAAGGCGATTGGCCACAGCGGGGTTGGGAAGGGGACAGGGGGATACGACACGGTGCCCGAGCGCATTCAAAGAAGCCGCAGGATAGAACTTCTGCGGTCAGAGACGGGACGCAGGAAATTAAAAAAAAAACACAATCTACGTGAGAAATGCTTTACAATGACAATCACAAGTGGCTATTTGAATATTCATTGACTGTTGTATGTGCGAATTACTGATGGTTTTATCCATACGTAATTGCGTGTTACTTATGACACAGCGTTCAAGGGTAAACATAAAGAATCTCTTATATAACATATAATGCATTATAATATGTATAATAGGCGACCATAAAAATTATAAGACTGGTAAAACACTTAAATAAGTAATATCTTTGTGACTTTCAAAGAAAATATTTAGAAATGTGTGCATTTTACCTATCCCAAATTCCGTTTAAAATCATGACTAAGGAGCGGCACCAGGTTGAATCATCATTAACTTCACCATCTTGATGTCTCCATGAGTAAACCTCCGTCACAGCTCACTTCCATTCTTAAGTCGCATTCTGTGTGAATTCGTGACTTTGATATACTGACAAATTTCCTTATGTGCAAGTAATTTCGTGTTTAACTCGGACGGAACAATACCAGGATCTCGCAAATAAATGGTGAACTTGAAATGTAATCGTGTGTCAAAATTACAATAAATTAGAATGATTAATAATGTTTTATAAATAATTATTTAAACTCGACTTAGCAGCATTAAGACTAAAGTGAATTACTTAATATTACCGCCACTAAAAATAATACAGGAAATTGCACATCAAAATGATAAAGAAAGATCATAATATGTATAAAACATGACATAATCGTTTATAAGTTTGGAACAGTTCGCTAGCATCTTTGAAATTAACAACAGCTAAGCTATATCAAGAACCTAAATTCCAAAGATTTAAGTTTTAAAACAGTCTATTCTTACCAAGCATAAGTCTACAGAAATCAGCGCGACCGTCAACTCGACCCGCCCGTTCCTGTCCGATGAACCGAGAACGTCATTTGTCGTCAGCGTTAATTGAAACATTTCTCGTGAAATGCACGTCACTTTATGAACTCTAATCGGAACGTAATAAAGACGTTTTGGTTGACAAAAAATGATGGAATCCGAAAACAGGAGAGCCGAAGCAATCTTAATTAGGACCTCGAGGCACAAAGCGAGAGACAATAAAACAAAACTTTAAATGACTTCGTAGTCGGAATGACGTTTAGAATTTCAGATGATTGTAAAAAGTATGATACTCACATGGAGCTTTTGAATACTTTGATTATGTTTATTTTTTATTTTATGGAATGACAGGTGCATATTCTGATATAGTGCATCGTAAAAACATTTTAAAAGGGATAATAATTGTCTTCATATTTGTATTAAAAATATACCAAGTCCACTTGATTGATATCATCAGCTTTTTGTTACACAGGTTTTGAAGTTACGGATATTAGCACTTCTAATTATTCTTCGTTAACTATGACTTTACTAATACACTCGTTAATAATTTGCTTATCAGTGGAGCTACGGTAATATCAACACCTACATTAATCATGATACAGTTGCAGCAAAAACAATTTTCACACAACACCATGTTAGGAAAACAAAATCATACAATACATTATGGAAGCCATTGAATAGTCGCAATTTATACAATCTATCTAATTACCGGCGCTAAAAAAACCTCTGACAATTGACATAGTTAGGTCTTTGAAAAACTTCACGAACAATAGTCCACTTGAGATGGGAGTAAAATGTAAGCTCACTACCTACTCGAGGCATTAATTAACCCGCAAAAATGCTATTGTGGCCGGTGGAAATTCCCACAGAAATAATCACTCGGCCTTCCCTACTACACGTTCCACGTTTTCTAGTTTTTATACTTATTTAAAAGGCGGCATTCTAGCAGGTGCGTTTAAACACCCCGCCAGGGGCAATAGCACGTTGTTCATATAATGTGCAATATCGCCATTTAAGAAAGGGATGCAAGTATGAATATTTATGAGTATGAAAGAGATGTAGGAAGCATTGAGTCAGTGACTCACGGCGCCATCCCTTTTATTTTAATGGTTGTCAAGTTAATAGCAGAAGTTTGCCAGGTAAGGTGTCGGGTACTAATTGAAACGCAGATTGTATTTCTTGTAAGGTACAATGTGAATTCTATTCAAAAGACTAAGCATACTTACATTTGAAATCAAATGCTTTGTTCGTCGAATTGTTCTTTACTACATCATCCAAATCATCAAGTATCTATGTAATAATTAGATGTACAAAAAGAAAAGTATGAAAGACACGTGAGCATTAAAATATTATTTTCATTGTTAAGTTACAACTATTAATAAAAAAGCGTAACAATACTAAAGCTAGTGTTGTAAAAATGAGCGCTGAGAGTCGAGCGTCGAGCGCTGAGTCGACGCTTTGGAGCGTTTTAGACTCGAGCGTTAAACGCTTGAGCGTTTAAGGCTTGCGAGCGTTGAGAGTTTAGACTTTCATGCTCGAGTTATGCGCTCGAGCGTTCAAGCGTTGTAGTTTTTAAATACGGATAGATGAAAAATATAGTGTTGCAAAGGTGTGTGATGATTTTAGGTAGGTATTTAATTTAACTTAGTTGCTAAGAAAAATCAGTAGGTAGTCAGGAATTGTACAGAAACTTCAGCAATTTTTTTTTATTGCATTGAATGGCGAGACGAGCACGCCGTTCGCCTGATGGTAAGCGATGCGACCGCTCATGAACAGTAGCAAAACCAAACAACACCTTGATTTACAAAGCAATGCTTGGCATTCCACTGCGCTCGCCATCCTGAGACACAAGATGTTAAGTCTCAATATGTCCAGTAGTTACTCTGACTACAATGTCCTTCAATCCGAATCACAACAGTGCATTTAAACTGCTGTTTGACGGGAGAAATAGACATTGCGGTGGTACCCACCAAGACAGCCTCTCACATATTAGAGACTGACCACCAATAAAACACAAAAACCAAAAACAAACAAAAAGCTAAACCACACTTGTAATGTAATTTGGGCCTTATGGCGTAGATCATATGGCATATTGTATACTAATAATAAATGAGTATTTTTCTACTATTATAATATAAATATCGTTAAAAATAAAATTGAAATTGTCTTATTTCAATTATACTATCTTTTTTACGGTGGTCGCGGGTTCGAATCCCAGGGCACACCTCTGACTTTTCGGAGTCATGTGTGTATTGATAGTCAATCACCATGCACTAAAACGGTGAAGGAAAACGTCATGAGGAAACCTGCATACCATAGCGATTTATAAAAAATTATATGGTATGTAAGTCCGCCAACCCGCACTAGGCTAGTGTGGTGGACTATATGGCCTAAACACTCTCAATCGAACTCTCGATTGTAGAGTAGGCCCGTGCCTTGCAGTGGGACGTATATGGGCTGATACAGATACAGATCTTTTTTACAGTTTCTCTAACTATGTAAACTAAGCGCGCTCTCAAGCTCGAGCCGAGCGCTCAAGCCACTGCTCGAGCGTCGAGCGCTTCAGTCGAGTCCCGACTCGAGCACGAGCAATCTGCTTGAGCGTCGACTCGAGCGTTTAAGCGCCGACTCGAGCTTTTTTACAACACTGACTAAAGCATACAAAAGACCTCATTAACACAAGCAAAAACACAACCCAAAACATATTAACGAAACCATTGATCTCATTTAGTAAAAAGGTGAGATCAGCTGTCAATACACAATTCCTGCTAATGATGGATGCAAATCAATGCAATTCATTTGTCATTATAAAACAATCGCACACCGCATGCGAATGGCAAGGGCAGGAGAGTCACGACTCAACGTAGCGATTAGATTAAAAACAAAAAAGACTTGATGATATCGCGATGCTAAGGTTGCTTAGAACCTTGCTAATGTTGCTACGCCGTGTTTTGTTTCGTAAAATAAAGTAAACAAGGTATTTTTGTTTAAAGTTATTAGTAAAGGTTTGATAAACTCAAAGGCTTTGCAAAAATGATCGCCAATCGGTTTATAAGCTTATAATAAACGAAGGCCTAAAAATTATAGGCTTACTACTATTCTTGATGAGGATTGCATTATGGTAAATGTTAATAAGAATATAATAGAAGCACACGCAATACATCAACAATTTTACGATATACACTGGAGGACTATTTCAAAAAAATCTTCCTTACGATAATAGCATGAAAAGAAAAAGAAACTGTTACACCGATGGCAAAATCGACGAACAAAAAATGTCAAGTAAAAGTACTGACAGCACAATGTCCTCGGTCGGTGCTGAGGTCGACAACTATCTCGCGTCAGCCGAGCATTCCACACGCTCCGAACAAACCATTATTGATTTAAATAATGACAAGTGTATTTGGAGTGCAATGTAATTCTGAGATTGGAGAGTTAAAAACGCATAAGACATATAAGAATTCAAGTTTTGACAGAGCCAGAAACCATAAAAAAAGATTTTCAGATTGACTTTAAAAATTAACAAATTACTATCAAAATCATTAACATTTATGATATTTGTTTAATTGAATTATAGAATACATGTAGGGCGCCAAAATACAATTTAAATAAAAAGAGCCGGAGTGGTAGTATATTAAAAAGGTTTTATAACCATTAAAACAACTAATGCTAAGTTTATTCCTCAATAAAACAATTTATCCAGACTTCATTCACTAATTGGCGCGTACAAAGTAATAAGCCCATAATATGACCGTATACAACCTGCATCCGTTTTAGCTCGCGGTTACAAAAAGTTAATACAAGAAAAATAAATTGTATCAGTTTCTATATTAGGATTAATGAACCAATCCAGGAATGTAGGATACGTTTTCGTAACTGAATTGTCAGATTAGCTGTATGTTGGCAACAAATTCGCTTTATACCCCTATAAGTCGAAAATAATTTATTGACTCGACTTACCGAGTTGTTGTCTCTAAATGGTATTAAGTTGGGACTTACAGTTACGACACGTCGCAACATTAGTCTCAATATTTAACAGTGGTCACGAAAACTCCCGGATTGTGTCAAAACTGACAGATTTCACGCGTGCTGTATCGCCCTCGGCTGTAACTTGCAGTTCGTGTGAAATAATTCATAGAATTAGTTTATTGTATTTGACGTGAGCACGATTTAGCTCTTATGTTTTAGCCGATAAGAGGTAATTTTACATGAAAAAAGAGAATTTGCTGGCTCATAACTTTGAATGATTAAACATTTGCGTATTATGTCCCTTGATAATATATTTAGAATGATATTTTCAACAGAAGCATAGTTAATTTTGTAGCATTTATAATGTAATATTAAATAAGAAGAAAAGCTGTAAATCATTGTATGAAAAATAAGTATTTTGTACGTTCAAGGCAATAAAGGTGTGCATGCATCGAAAAGTTAACTTTGATTGAAAACCGACTAGAAAGATTTCTTATACCAAAAAAAACTACTTAATTTCATTGAAAAATTCAACTCAATGATTTACAAAAGAATTTGCAACATGAAATATGTTCTCAAACCTTGTAATAACATATACATATTTGGAGGGCCTTCTTACAAGTTAAATCCGAAAGGTTGTTCTCAAGGTCTTAGCAAATATTCAATTTAAACTGCATTTTACAACTTGCATTCTGTTCTTATTTTGGACACCGAATTCGCACTAAATTGTGTCTGCATTCTTATAAATATTTCCTTAACAAACGTCGAATCTTTAGCTTTGAATCAATGGTTTTAACATCTCAAACTTTTTATATCTGGCCTAAAGTCAACAAGATTCCTTTGTACTAGCGCTAGCAGATGTTCCACATCATCAAAACCGTTAGCAAATGCTAGCAGACTCATAGCTTTAGCTAATACCTACCTACAATATTAATACAGTTCACAGGTATTAACATTATCCGACCTCTGCAAAGGTAAGCCGCTCCCAGCAAAGCCAACAGCATGTTCTTTGTTGAATTTATAGTTCACAATGGATATCAGAAGTCGTGTCTTGTTGAGTTTCGCATTGTACGATTATTCAAACTATATTGGATTAGCGTTTTCACAAATGATTCCTATTAATCAGGAATGTTTGTGTGATTATGAGAGATTGTTGCATTATGACACAGCGTTTGTTACTTTCACTATTGGTTTATAAATATCAATCAAACAACAACACAGAATCTAACTATATCGAACTAATTCTAGATAAGTTTTACATTTATGAACTAATTGTCAATCTTCAGTGATTCCTTTATCGTATGGAACGTTACAATTTCACTTATATTACGTTTTCTTTCTAGACATCACGCATAATTTAAAATATGTGCTAAAACATATTTAAAATTATTTACCTTTAACAACAACACAATTTCTATCAGTCATGCCAGCTCACCGAATCTTTGTTCATTCACCACAAAGAGCAATCGATTCCTTAATGTCAACTGAATTCAAATCTTTACACAAAGCGAACGTGACGCCAACTTAATTAACAAATTTGTCATCGTCCATTGGTCGACATCCGAGACCCTTTACAGTAAAATAAGATCCTAGCTCAAATGACCTCAGCATTCTCCAACAGGTTAGATCACTCTAAAGTTAGATTAGACAATGCGATTGCAACATTTTGCGATGTTTGCACCGTGAAGACCATAAATCTGCTATTCAAACATGTAGCTTGACGGAACATGCTCTATGCACCGACCATTAATTCAACTGTGATTATCTAATTAAAATTATTCGCCAATGTTTAGTGTGCATTTGTTATGGTATTATATAAATCTGATTGTGGAATTAATCATCTTATACATATTATGATTGTTATTAATGTTATGGCTAATAGGATAATAAATAAAGTAGAGGTTTTAGAAGAAAAAAACATTTTTAAGTCTCTATCTTATCTAGAAATATGTTACATATTATAGCTCAGATTTTCTTGAATATTTCGAAGAGTCTCCAGCGGTGTTTAAACAAAATTAAATTACGATCTTGTACCGTGTAAGTTTTGCCCCATCTGCAACTTTATATAAATAACAAGTAACTAATTAATGCACATTTCCAAACGTTAAACCATAGTGGAATCAAAATAGGCAGCCTCACATATAATGAATGTAATAACACAGAATTCTATTCTCATCTATTGTTATGGCTTTATTAGCTTAACGGCCGGGTGCAATACTCTGTCTGTCTTTTTCCACCCGTTAAAATCGCTAACTTTAGTATGAGTTCTGTCATTTTTCGGTTTCAATAATCGTTGACAGATGAATAAATATATCTATGATTTGTATCTATCAATGGGAGGGCTCTCGCTAACCATAGTAAGTAAATTCCATACAAATTAAAATATACGCGTTTCGATAACGATTCGAATTACCGTAGTTATTTGTGTTTAACTAGCTGTCATCGTTTTCTAATATCGCTGCAATATGGTGGATAATACTTCGATTATCCTAGATATGTGGTATTTTTATGGAAGAAATCAGCAAAATAAAGTGACATTAATATATTCAGTGATGAAAGTGATAACGAAATGTTTAAAGCTGGTGTATTTGACGCCGATTATAATTTATGAGAACCAAAAAAACTATGTGAATATTCTAGTTCAGAATTTATTTACAGATTTACTTTTTAGATGGAATAATACATCAGCTATTATGTTTATTTCTACATTTAAACCCAGCCTGCAAGGAACCTTCCTCCTGGTAAGCATACATATCAAATATTTCATTAAGTTATAAAAGTGTATTGAATTATTCCAAAATCATATATTCTATAATAAATGTAACAGCTCGGGAACAATATTGTGTCACTGTTCCATTAACTGCTGCTATCATTGTGGTTTTATGTACTGGGGAGAATGCATGTTCAGCCGGTAACTATTTTTGGGTATCAAAAGCACAGTCAGCCGAATCTGACAACAACTGATGTGCCTCAGGCTACAACTGAGTTATATTATCAATATGTAAAATTATTAGACAACACACAGCATGGGTTTCATAAAATTGCAGTTTTCCCAAGAATCTTTGGTGCAATTCATTGCCCATATTATATTCCCATAGAGCCACTTTAGTAATGACTACCTTTAGATATATTAGGATTAATCAATAATTATGTATTAATATCGTCTATGATTTTAACATAGTAAATCTTAGTATTATGTATCAGTTATCTGATCACAATGTATTAATCTTAATATTTTTATTTTTAGATTAAAATATAGGAGAAGAATTAAGAAAATAAAGGCATTGTTGTTCAAGCAATGTGTATTGCACAGTTACTTTTCATAAAAGTATTGAAACGCTAGCCTGGGGCTCATTTAACACTCTGTTAAAAGGTATTAATCTCATACTTTATATTTTGAAAGAATTCAAATTCAAATTCAAAATACTTTATTGTGGTACATAGGTGAAAATGGTGTTACATTCATTTGTTTTGTGCAGCCGCCATATTGCCAAATAATAATTTTAGATGCAACAAATATGACAATTGAGTTGGAAGAATGGTTAAGAGAATATATTAAGATTAATACATATTTTTGTAAGTAGTTTCCTAATAATTCCCTAGTTTCAAAAGGGTACAGCCTGATGGAAATCATCAAAACATATTTTCACTTTAAATCTTTTATTTTTTGTAAATAACATATTTATTTTCAGTACAATGTGAAGAAGTTATATAATGAAATAGTAATAGATATCTAATTGGAGATAGTGCATATCCACATATTACTTTATTAACAACACTGCTCAATGTCTGCCATAGAGTATTGCAACAATGCGGCTCATATAAAAACAGAACATTACTCAAAGTTATTATAATTAATATTTTGGTTCCATCTTTTACATCTTTCTTTCATCTTTATTTCAGGTCTTATGATGTTTGGAAAAGAAGATTTCCACACCTTCCAGTAAAAAAGTCTTTTGGGATTGCACACAACTTTAACCATTATGAGTGCCACAGCGGTGTCAGATAATATTTGAAGAATGAAAAGCATTGCTGATGTGGAACATGAAATTGACATACCAAACACTACTAGGCTAGACATAAATATTAATTACTTATTTTAAATTAAAATAAAGTTTCAGAACTTTGTCAATAATAAAGATTAGATTTCTCACAAATTATCTTTGATATTTTATTTACCCATAATACAATCTGCGGAAAAGGGGGTTCTTACATTATTTTTAAAGTCATTTTTATGTGATATATAAAAAGAAGAACAGTTGTTTTCTCTATAACTAATCATTACAATTTCGAAAACTTCTAGCATAGTAAGATTACCTGAATCAATCATTATTCTTAATTTGATTTGAATTGTTTTAAATATAATAATATGCCTCAGTATTTAATTGTAGATTAGCACTCAAATGATTTCAGGTCTTTAAAGACAGATTGATTACAAAACTAAAGTAATGCAACTACGTAATGTTTGATTTTCACACTTTTCTTCGTATAAATATGATGGTCTCTGATTCAATTTAAATTTGTCATTCTGTTGCAGAAATAGGGCCGTAAAATTCACTTTTGAATTCATTCTTGTTGGTAAACATTGATATATTTTGTAAACTTCTTTTTTACATTTGACATATCATAAATCAGTCATACGATGCGTTTTGTTGTTCTATGTAAGCTTTGTATGAATTTTATTTGCCATTATTTGTCACAATACTTACCATACTTACATTATTAATATATTTTAACGTTTCATTCTTCTAATTATACATTAATGATGATTTATGATAATTCCAAAATAAAGTTAATAATTAACCTAATAAATATTGACCTCAATTAAAAGTACAAAAATTAAACGTTTGGGAGGAACGGTTCTTACCAGAGATATATGCAATATCTACGTTCAGCGTTGTTAACTTAGTTTAGTTTTTGTTATTGAAACATCGGTTAAACAAAGATAGAAGATACGTATTTATCGGGGATATTTTTTACCGCTTAACTGTCAATATATTATTGCACCCGGCCGTTAGTCGTTAAAATATTTATGTGTTTAGCTTGTACTAAAATCTATTTCACAAACGTTTTTAAAGCCTGGTCGTAAATCTGAAGTGGGTCTCACTGCGTTACTAGAGTTAAGCTTGATTTATTTAATACTTTATGCCAATCAAGCATTTTTTTAATTTCAATTCTAGTGGTCGCGTCCGTCTTCGCCAAAGATTCAACAACATATTATTTCGTGTACTTACGGTTTTACTTTTAAACTGGCTGCCATCTACGATACCGCTTTTACCCTCTCTTAAAATTAAATAAAACATTATAAATTTAAAGTCTCATCAAAACATTTCTATACTAATTTCGGTCACCTACTACCAAAACTAAAACAAAACATTTACATTTCAGTTAAAACTTATATCGTTAGATTCCATGTTAAAACATGACACAAAAGGACAAACATTGATTTTTACTATTACCCATACCTGGTTAAAAGAATCCAGTCATCACAAAAGCATCAAACAAAACGAATTCTCAGACGCGCTTTATTAGTTTTTGCTTTTAGTCCGTCTATAAATAAAAACATTTGAATGTCATAACGCATAAATACCTCTTTATTTCTGAGTCCTTCATAATATTTTGAGTATAATGATGGTCGATCTCCGCTTTTTGTCAGATATGAACCTTGCTATTAAGGATAACTTAGAATAGGTACTTTGGGGGCAAAAAAAGGATTCAAATTATCTTGAAGGTTAATTTGATGCGTTGAAGATATCCGTTTCGTCCATAACATACTTAACAGAATTCCTGGGTTGTTTGATCAGCTTTGTTAGGAATGTGAATGCTGGATACGTGACTTATTGAGATTTTTAAATACAGTCGTGAGAAGACTGTTTGTGTTACCAGTTATCACTTACTATATTGAAAAGTTGGCTTCTTTTATTAAAAACCGTGTTAGAACTTTTGCTGTATTGTGCATCAATTTACCAACAGATTTTTCATACGCAGAGAATCTAGATTTCAAGATAAAACTTTAATACCTAATTCATATTTTTCATAACCACAACCTTTTACCGAAAGTTAACTTAGCAGAGCTGCTGAAATGCATTTAATTTTATAACCCATTGTATTTTCAAGACTAAGACTAGATTTACGTCACATTATCCGCATTGATCCACAGAAACCCACACTCATGATCAGCCATCGTGATATGTCCAATCCCAACGTTGGAACAATACCTACAATCTACGACGGACAAGTCATAGTTCACAAAGCCGCAGTAAATTGCTCGTAGTACTAGCATGTTTATAGCCTCCACACACCTTAGAAAATGACATGACTTAACAATGGCTTCCAATTGACAAGCCAGGCTTTAAAGTTCACGCGGAGGCACAAACGAGATTTTTGCCACTTTCTGATGTTTTATCTCAGGTCCGCGTCAAATGTTAAATCACGTATGATGCTTCAATACAATTTAATATATAAATAAGGCGTGGTACAGCGTTGACCCCTTTGGATACAAGTTTTGTGTCCTAGGTATGACAAATTGTGAGAAATTTCGTTCTCACCAGTCACCACATTCACATCCACAACACTTGGACACACATTTTCTCGGTGCAGAAATAGCAGAAGCATGGGTCTCTCGAATCCCAGCATCTTTGCATGCCACCAAATTGTTGTATACTTACTTGCTTACGTCAGCGTATGATTTTCATTCTCAATAATTCCTTTCGTGTTTCTAGGAAAAATCAATCCATCCACCCTACTTCGGCCTTATATTTATGTTATTTCACACATATTTGATATAACATATTATTCAACAATAAACTAACAGAATGCAATAAAACCACTATTAGCACAGTTCACAAGATTAAAAATAGTGCATTAAACGGTCGCACCGTTACAGTCGTGATCATAGTGAATAAACAAGCAGGTTTATAGAATAAAATGTCAAATGATCGCGTACTGGGCCACAGGCGACGGATCTGGAAGTTCAGACCAACTGTACTTACTGAGTTATCTTAACAATAGATTTTGAATAGGGAACGTACCTTTCCAATGCAGTTTATTGTTTACCTGCATTTGGCTTGATAGTAACAATACTATTAGCACTTTGGATGTGTTTGTATCTGTACATAAACAGCTATTGCTGAGCTGTCCACCACGATTCTATTCTGAGTTGGTAGAATTACCACATTATAGATATCCTTGGAAATATGTCTATGGTATGCAGGATATAACTGATATTTTCCTTAACCTCCCGAGACGATGGCCGCGGTCTTAAATCCTAAGATGTACTTTTGACTTTTCGGAGTATTTTCTGTAGGAATTGCTTGCTAATTACCAGACTTGTTAATGCTGAAGTGAAGAAAAATATTATAATAGAACTTGGTCTGATATAGATAGATGTACTATTATCACCCACATTGATATAGAAAACTAGTTTGTGAAGGATAAGTAGAACTGGCGCGAGGGCAGATGTATTCAAATATCATATTTCTGCGACCTTTTATTAACAGAACCTAATACGTGTCTAGCTAGATTGGGAATAGGTTGATTAAATATGGTTGGGAATGTTTTTTGCGTTAGTATTGAGGTAAACAACAGCTAACAATATTTATTTATGTTATAAGGCCTTATACATAGACATGAATAATAAACAATTATTAAAATTGACTTATGGTTTGTTAATTCTAACGTAGGTCTTTTTTACTCAAATCTGTCCGACTAGTTCGTATTAACGCCTATTCGTATTTTGATTTCTACTACGATATTCGAATATTTTTCTATAGCCAACGTAGACGCACAAGAAATAACTCAAAAAAATACCAGTACAATATTACAATACAGCCAATCTCCGATTGTCTATGACAGCTCCGAGAAGAAATATGATCTTTTAAAAAACGTTATAGAGTCCTCAAATATCTTGCGTATAATTTTAGTAAATTTTCCACTCGAGCGGGCTTGAGACTATTCGTCACGGAATAAGTTACACGAAGGAATATTGTAGAAAATCAAATATTCACAAAAAAACATAGCCACTTCGTGATTACAACGTCAGGAGTTTTTGCGCTGTGGCGACATCAGGTTTCTGATGGATGTAAAAAATATTAAACGGTTGGGCAGTTCTGCAAATCGATTTCTTGATTTACCTATTTTACCACATTAGTGCGCGCTATAAGATATTCTTGGAATAAGGTCCACACAATTGAACCTAAGATGTACGCAATATGAAGTATAAAAGATGGGATTTTTTTTTTTCTTTTTTTCTTTATAGCTTTGCATTTCTTGTACATTTCAATTTTGTGCAACATTATTTATTTTACCTCCTTTTAATTGATCTCTAGGTATGTGCTTAATTTCGTCGCGAATTAAAAGCGAGCAGGTGTCCCAGGAAACTCGCCCAGAATTAGTGCTCGGTGTCAAATCTTTACATATTATTATTGAGACTACCTCAGTGCCTTAAATCGAAAGTCTTCTATAGTTGTGTGTTGCCAGTGATGACTTACGGCACCGAGACGTGGCTTCTCACTGTGGGCCTCATTAAAAGGCTCAAAGTCACTCAACGAGCCATGGAGAGGGCTATGCTCGGTGTTTTCCTTGGGGGAGGCCTATGTTCAGCAGTGGACTTCCTGTGGCTCATATGATGATGATGATGATGATTGAGACTGACTGAAGGCGGTTAAAGTGATAGGTGGAAAATACTAAATACTAATTAAGTAAATAATATAATCACAACTCTGTTAGACAATATTCCAAACAATTCCCGCTACTAAAATTATTTTAAGTAGATTCCATTTAACCACGTACTAATCTTTTATGCGTAATTATGAGAAATAATCATAGCAGCATATCATAATATATTAAAGCATCTAGTAACTAGTTGAAGCCCAACTTGAGAATTTTCACTGAGTCGTATCAATCAAGCATACATACATTGTGACCCGCATAAAACTATTCAGAAACAAAATAAATACATTACTGCATATAACTAGCGGGTAGTCATAAATTAACTTCTGTTTTAGTGAAATGTCACGTTCAAAAAATCAATAAACCGTGACGATAAACCCAAATGTTATCGACGACATTAATTACGCAAGCATTTTAAATTACCTGAATAAGTATTACGATTGTATTTAAAGCATCGATAAACCTCTAACCAGTCCTTTTTTTAACCGCTTTCATATGGATATAAAATAAATATTTGGCTAATTGACCAATTAAGGTTGGATCTTTCGGACAGTTTCTAGTCACAAATATAGGTACTTATACCATTCGAATCGAAAAACATTCTTAAAGTTTTGAACCCAGTATCTCATGGTTTACACAACCTATAAACGCAGCCATTAGACCAACGCGGTGAAAAATTAATGTATTACCAAAATACTGTGATACACAATTAATAATCAATATTATGTTTATATTATTGGTTTTACCATTATGATTTTAATGTAAATTGTATAATATGTTCATATCCTATAAAGTTGAGGACCTAACCGATTGTTTATTTGTGCTGATCAGGCAAAGGCAATTATTCAAAACAAAATTGCAACAAAAAAATCATTACCTCGATCTTGAAAGTTGAAACAGATTTGCTATGATATCTTTTTACAACTAAACTTAAATGACAAAAGTTCAATGAACTTTAAAAAACTGCTTTCTGATAAGACTATAGCACAGGTAAATTCATTGTTCGGTTTTTATTATCCTCAACTACAGATAACTTACAAAAACGTTTCCGTTTTCACATAAAAAGTTTATTGTTTACCTCATTTGACGTTATATGAAGTCAGGCTTTAGTATTAGTAACAAAATAACTTTTTTTTACTCACAATAAGGATATCTAGTGG
Organism: Hyles euphorbiae; assembly: GCA_023078785.2. Taxonomy (NCBI): domain Eukaryota; kingdom Metazoa; phylum Arthropoda; class Insecta; order Lepidoptera; family Sphingidae; genus Hyles; species Hyles euphorbiae. The sequence goes on along the minus strand of CM041034.1, from coordinate 11,431,301 downwards.
AGCACCTGTTTTGTACCGGGTACGGAGGCTGTCTAGCGTCCTTCCAGGAATGTGACACCTGTGATCACAACACAATCACAGTACACGGGTTCACACCACAATCCGATTATGGTCACGTACGCACAATAATAAAACTTATAATACGAACACGTTATTTTCTATCACATCCCTATAGCGCAAAAAAGTTCGCGGAATCACTGAGTCAAATTGACAAACACACAACCAACACCAGAGAGAGCGGCGAACTCAATTGGACTGCCCGCGAGAGTGGGGGTGGCGATGAACGAACCACGCGACACCAGCGCCGCCACACCTGTCGACGGATGACGGTAGCAACTACGTGAACCGCGAGCCTTCTAAGTAGGTTGTATGCGGAAAATAACTTCATATCTTTATACACACTTTATTTATTAAGAAATATGTAAAGATGCAGTCTAATATAATATTTTCTGAATTATCTGAGGCCTGTTTATGCAACGCGCAGGCCGATGCAATTTAAATTAAACTTCACGAATAAGTACAGAAAGAATATGTCAACAAGATTTATTTTGCATTTATATTGCTTGCCTAATCGGTAATCATTATGTACGATGTTTTGCTGCTTTCCATTATATTATAGAAACAAGGAATTCGTCTTATTACTCCGCTTAGATAAATCGAGTGCATTAACTATCAGGACTTTTTGCTGATACTACGGAAAAGCAAAATGTTTTGTGGCAGACATCATGTCAGATTACTTATCGCATCGCCATTTTAAACTTCGTCAGGACGTAGATAATTTGTTTTTATGTGAATATTGTGTCTGATTAGAGCCTCCTTGTGAAAGTTGGTTGGGCGAGAGGCCGCGGGTTCGATCCCCACATATAGACAAAAATAAATATTGTTATGAATGGCGGAACGAGCATATCATTCGCCAGATGGAAAGTGACACGACCGCTTATGGACAGTAGTAAAACAAAACAACACCATGAATTAGCAACAAAGCAATGCTTGCCATTGTCTCAATATGGATTTATAACGGTAATCTCTGCCTGTAATGTCTTTTAAACGAGAACACACCAGTGCATTTACATTGCTGTTTGTTTTTGTGATACTCAAGTATTTATTTATGGTTGAGAAACTGCGAAGTGTCTCGTAGTTTCTGATCTCCACTATCTCAATGTGTGTTTATTTTATTTATAGACAGCAATAAAAATACCTGTACATTTGACTTTTGGTTATTCGAAAAGCCTTTTGCAGGCCGGCATCGGATTTGTCGGATAACGGATTATACAAACTCCTTATTTTAGTCCGGACCGATTTTTCTAAATAATGCACCTTGTAAAGCGACAAATTAATTATAAATAATAAATAACACCCAACAGTCACATACATAGTCCTGACCCCACACTAAGATCGAGTCTTGTGTCGTGGGTATCAGGACCTACGAGAGACTTTTCGGTCTCACAAACACCCAGACCCGAAAGAAATATTTGTGGGCCGCACAAACATTTCTCTCGGTGCGGGGATCGAACCCGCGGCCTCTCGTTTCACAGGCGGCGTCTAACCGACGCGACTGCGCCACGGAGGCTGTCGTATTTACATAGGTATCAAAGTTGTAAGTTTCTAACTGAAATATAAATAATTCGGAAACAAAATGTATAGAACAAAATGTATGCATTTCGAGTCGCGTTTTGAACCATAAGCATGTCGGATTACAAGGGGTATCAGATTAGGCACGGGCCAGATCACCGGGGATCCACTGTATTTCCAAATATGCCGACATCCGCTGCATCATATCTGTATCAGGTCATATACGTCCCACTGGAAGTCACGGGCCTCCTCTACAATCGAGAGTACGATTGAGAGTGGTTAGGCCATATGCATCATATGCCACTTTTCAATATACATATATAAAAGTTACACAAACACATTATATCTTACGGCTATGCATCTGAAAAGAAAGGCAGAGGTGACTCTTGCGAACTATTGTTTTGGAATCTAATACCTCGCACTTACGCAGCCACACTACTAGTACGCGTGCAGGCAAGCGAAATGCCGGACGCCTACAAGGTGGACGAAAGACCTGGCTAAGGTTGCAGGAAGTCGCTGGATGTAGGCTGCTTCCAACAGGTCGATTTGGAGATCCTTGCGGGGGGCCTATGTTCAGCAGTGGACTTCCTGTGGCTGAGATGATGATACTAATAGTATATTTATAACTAGCGGCCAGTCCCAGCTTCGCCTAGTTGCAGATATTTTTTTATTCCACTTCACACCAGATACTTAATATGTATTATAAATATAAACCTTCCTCTTGAATCACTCTGGATCTGGATCAGCCCATATATGTACGTCCCACTGCAGGGCACGGGCCTACTCTACAATCGAGAGTACGATTGAGAGTGGTTAGACCATATAGTCCACTACGCTGAATCACTCTATCTAGTAAAAAATAAAAAGACGGGTTGCACTCCGGGAGTGCCGGCAGAAGTGAAAACTTGATTATTAACGTTGAGCATGTTTGATATTTTGGAATGGTTAGGGAATAATTTTGCACCAATTGCTTTATCAGTATAAAAGTACTATCATTTATGTGGTAGAATACAATATTCATTTATTGCGCTATCGTACACAAACATGACAATTTATATTACATTAAAAATTTAACACTTTAAAACTATTACAATTCTGTATCTGTATCAGCCCATACACGTCCCACTGCAGGGCACGGGCCTACTCTACAATCGAGGGTACGATTGAGAGTGGTTAGGCCATATAGTCCACCACGCTGGCCCAGTGCGGGTTGGCGGACTTACATACCATATAAATTCTTATAAATCGCTATGGTATGCAGGTTTCCTCACGATGTTTTCCTTCACCGTTTTAGTGCGTGGTGATTGACTATTACAATTATTTTACATTAAAAAGTTTATCTCTCCGAAAAATCAACTTTCATCCATAATTTCAACGACTTTTTCACCATCATCATTACCAGAACTATCATCGCCAATCTCTAAAACTGATACGATAGGTTTATGGTAGCTGAAGTAAGAAACGAACAGTTTTGATTCGAACCTATTTAAATGTCTAATAAAGACCGCATCAATAGTAGTTTTGTATTTCGTTGTGCTAAGATTGCGATCATTCGACATAGTTAAACCAAATTCATTATTTAAAAATTCAATTAATAGTTGATTTTTATCGTCTGCGAAGTTTATGTTGAAATCTCCACTCAAAATCATTGGCAATTCATCAAAGCTTTATAAACTGACAGCTAACTGACAGCTGTCTACTCTCCATCCGTCTTACGCTTTTTCGATCAGGTCACGTGTCCTGACGCGAGTTTAAGATTTTATACCCATTACAGAAAAAGTGCTCAACGCCGCTAAAGAAGTTTTCACTTCAAAAATACCGGGGGAAGACCGTGGGTACAGATTGCAAATTACATATAATTTTAGACTGCTGCCCCAGCCTGATCCCATAGTAAAAATAAGAAAAATCGTATTTTGCCTGCTCTCGATTGTCGAGCTCGGCAAGACGATTCCTCTGACTCCAAACACGGGGGATTTACTTTAAGAAATGACGGAGTTATGCCTGGATAAATATTTTAGGGGAGAGAGGGAGGAATTTGGGGATTTGGTTGGGGCCAATCTGTAGAGCTCACCGAGCCGGTTCCAACGATTCCAAACTCGGTGGGTCTACGATCTATATTGGCCGAGATAGGATTGGGGGGGGGGTGAGGTAAATTTTCGGGGTGGGGGTAAGGGAGGGGGGGAGGAAGGTTTCGTGGGGAGGCTAACTTAAATTAATTTTTTGGAGGTAAAATATTTTTTTTGGGGGGGTAATTTTTTGCGTAATTTGGGATTTCTGGCGGGGTCAATTTGTAGCCCTCACCAAGACGGTTCCGAGGATACCAAACTCGGTGGGTCTACGACCTATGTTGGCCGAGATAGGATTGGGGGGGGTGAGGTAAATTTTCGGGGTGGGGGTAGGGGAGGGGGGAGTAGGTTTCGTGGGGAGGCTAATAGGCACTATTTCGGAATAAGGGTGGGGGAAGGCAGGGGGGGGGGCTATGGGACAATTTTGGAAAAAGTGGGTGAAACTGAAAAAAAAACGAAACAGTAGGCCCAGGCATACATTTTCGCCGCGCTGTAGAGAGGGGATAGCTGTCTACTCTCCATCCGTCCTACTAAGATGTTTTGTAAAACGTCATTGCCGTCCTACGCTTTTTCGATCAGGTCACGTGTCCTGACGCGAGTTTAAGATTTTATACCCATTACAGAAAAGTGCTCAACGCCGCTAAAGAAGTTTTCACTTCAAAAAAACAGTTGCGTGGTTTTAAAGATCTAAGCATACAGATAGCAAAAGCGACTTTGTTTTAGGTATACTATGTAGTCAATAGTCATGTATCAAATGACATTTTTGTTAGAATCTACCAGTGCGTAGGACAAAAGTGCCAATGTATTTGTTTCGATGAAATATAATTCACGTATCAAAGCACTAGGTAGTGTACTTATTCATGCATTTCGAGATACTAGCTAGTTTTATGCCTTCTTGATATAATAGCAATGCGTTCTGCCGTTCTTATGTTATGTTGTATGCAGTAGTTATGGTATAATTTGTAAAGATCCGATAATTTGACTAAAGGGCACTTAGCGCAATCTATTCTAAACATAGTGAAGAGCGGGAGATGACTGGCTTTCGCAGGTCGCTGGTGGAATGAATCTAACCGAAAAACTTAAAACCAGATAGGTAGGCAAGTTGAACCCAATACGCGACGTTGTAATAGGCATGACGAATTATTTTTAAATCATGTTTTATAATATAGATACACATTTATTATGTACGAAATAATCTATATTTCAAGAATTAACAAAGGTTTAACACGGTTTTAAGCCATTTTTCTAATAAGCTTTCAATAGTGCAAATAAAAAGCTAGTAGGTGTCATGGCGTCCGTTATAACGTCACCACTAGGTAAACATGTCATTGTGTCTATGCGCAGCGAAGAAAGTTAACGAAACAAAACATATTTCGTTTGATAAAAATGAATTCTAAAGTCTATAAGTGGTTCCGGTAAAGTTCACATTCCACATTTCTAAAGAAATTGGTAATGTTTACGGCAGGTTTACATAGGCGTGACGTCATGCGTCGTGACTAGCGTTTCTGTCAAAATGGCCGATTGCTATATTTTGTACTTATATTTTATTGAAAATCTTGTTAATCTCCAATTTTGGATTAAAACTAAAACATCGTATTAAACCCTTCTAATATGTTTTCCCCCCTAATATCATAAAATATTTGATATTTTGATATTGTCGTCACGCCTATTGTGGTGTAGTTTTCACTAACCAATTCTTTTAGTTTTTTTTGTTCACCAAACTGTTGTGTTTCGGTTTGAAGGACATTGTAGTCAGAGTACTTCTGGACATATTGAGACTTAACATCTTATGTGTCAGGATGGCAAGCGCAGAGGAATGCCAAGCATTGCTTTGTAATTCAAGGTGTTTTTTGGTTTTGCTACTGTCCATGAGCGATCGTATCGCTTACCATGTATGTATGTATCAGCCCATATACGTCCCACTGCAGGGCACGGGCCTACTCTACAATCGAGAATACGATTGAGAGTGGTTAGACCATGTAGTCCACCACGCTGGCCTAGTGCGGGTTGGCGGACTTACATACCATAGAAATTCTTATAAATCGCTATGGTATGCAGGTTTCCTCACGATGTTTTCCTTCACCGTTTTATAGTGCGTGGTGATTGATTATCAATACACACATGACTCCGAAAAGTCAGAGGTGCGCCCTGGGATTCGAACCCGCGACCACCGTGAACATGTGGGCAGCCGCGTCTAGTCCGTTTACCATCGCTTATCATCAGGCGATCGAAATGGCTGTCTCGCCATTCCACGAAATAAAAAAATACTTTTTTAATAATTGTTAGGTTTAATATTTTTTGATAGCAATGAATGGCGGGACGAGGATAATATCATTCGCCTGACGGTAAGCGGCACGCCGCTAATGAACAGTAGAAAAAAACTTGATTATTAACGTTGAGCATGTTTGATATTTTGGAATGGTTAGGGAATAATTTTGCACCAATTGCTTTATCAGTATAAAAGTACTATCATTTATGTGGTAGAATACAATATTCATTTATTGCGCTATCGTACACAAACATGACAATTTATATTACATTAAAAATTTAACACTTTAAAACTATTACAATTATTTTACATTAAAAAGTTTATCTCTCCGAAAAATCAACTTTCATCCATAATTTCAACGACTTTTTCACCATCATCATTACCAGAACTATCATCGCCAATCTCTAAAACTGATACGATAGGTTTATGGTAGCTGAAGTAAGAAACGAACAGTTTTGATTCGAACCTATTTAAATGTCTAATAAAGACCGCATCAATAGTAGTTTTGTATTTCGTTGTGCTAAGATTGCGATCATTCGACATAGTTAAACCAAATTCATTATTTAAAAATTCAATTAATAGTTGATTTTTATCGTCTGCGAAGTTTATGTTGAAATCTCCACTCAAAATCATTGGCAATTCATCAAAGCTTAATAAACTGACAGCTAACTGACAGCTGTCTACTCTCCATCCGTCTTACGCTTTTTCGATCAGGTCACGTGTCCTGACGCGAGTTTAAGATTTTATACCCATTACAGAAAAAGTGCTCAACGCCGCTAAAGAAGTTTTCACTTCAAAAATACCGGGGGAAGACCGTGGGTACAGATTGCAAATTACATATAATTTTAGACTGCTGCCCCAGCCTGATCCCATAGTAAAAATAAGAAAAATCGTATTTTGCCTGCTCTCGATTGTCGAGCTCGTCAAGACGATTCCTCTGACTCCAAACACGGGGGGTTTACTTTAAGAAATGACGGAGTTATGCCTGGACAAATATTTTAGGGGAGAGAGGGAGGAATTTGGGGATTTGGTTGGGGCCAATCTGTAGAGCTCACCGAGCCGGTTCCAACGATACCAAACTCGGTGGGTCTACGATCTATATTGGCCGAGATAGGATTGGGGGGGGGTGAGGTAAATTTTCGGGGTGGGGTAAGGGAGGGGGGGAGGAAGGTTTCGTGGGGAGGCAAAGTTAAATTAATTTTTTGGAGGTAAAATATTTTTTTTTTAGGGGGGGTTATTTTTTGCGTAATTTGGGATTTCTGGCGGGGTCAATTTGTAGCCCTCACCAAGACGGTTCCGAGGATACCAAACTCGGTGGGTCTACGATCTATATTGGCCGAGATAGGATTGGGGGGGGTGAGGTAAATTTTCGGGGCGGGGGTAAGGGAGGGGGGGGGGAGGAAGGTTTCGTGGGGAGGCTAACTTAAATTAATTTTTTGGAGGTAAAATATTTTTTTTTGGGGGGGTAATTTTTTGCGTAATTTGGGATTTCTGGCGGGGTCAATTTGTAGCCCTCACCAAGACGGTTCCGAGGATACCAAACTCGGTGGGTCTACGACCTATGTTGGCCGAGATAGGATTGGGGGGGTGAGGTAAATTTTCGGGGTGGGGGTAGGGGAGGGGGGGGTAGGTTTCGTGGGGAGGCTAATAGGCACTATTTCGGAATAAGGGTGGGGGAAGGCAGGGGGGGGGGGCTATGGGACAATTTTGGAAAAAGTGGGTGAAACTGAGAAAAAAACGAAACAATAGGCCCAGGCATACATTTTCGCCGCGCTGTAAAGAGGGGATAGCTGTCTACTCTCCATCCGTCCTACTAAGATGTTTATAAAGCAAACGTCATTGCCGTCCTACGCTTTTTCGATCAGGTCACGTGTCCTGACGCGAGTTTAAGATTTTATACCCATTACAGAAAAGTGCTCAACGCCGCTAAAGAAGTTTTCACTTCAAAAAACAAACAGCACCAAGCACAAAGCAATAATATGTACTTGGTATTCCACTACGGTCGCCAACCTGAGACCTAAGATTGGAAGTCCCAATATTTGGACATTATAGACTAATCATTGGCTTTATTCTGTATTGGGTGGTAGATACCTACTTCACAAATGAGAGACCAACCAATTTTTTTTAATTCTACGCATAATATTACAGAAAATTATTCCTGATGATGTCAGTCTTCGCGAGCCTATGTTTAGCAGTGGATTTCTTGCGACTCAAGATGACTATAATTATCATAAACAGTAGCAACATTCCACTGCGCTCGCCATCCTGAGACATTATGTTTAATCTCAATATGTCCAGTAGTTACTCTGGCTACAATGTCCTTCAATCCGGAACACAACAGTGCATTTACACTGCTGTTTCACGGGAGAAATATTTTTACAAGTCCTTATTAATCTGATATGCGCCACACCTGCGTAGTTCGCTACGGCGAAAAGGAATGTTCTACCACCAGCAAATTATACATAAACTCACGCCTTTTTTTCAGAAGGGGTCGGTTGCTACCAGAACACCAACGTCCCGCCTGATAGGTATACGTTTCGCGTAATCGAACCCTAGACGTCAGCATTTTAATCATGCAGTAGTACAATCGCGGCATCGAGGCAACCGTCCTGCGTCAATCTGGCAGACACTAGCAAGTAATATGTAAGATAATTTAAATTAAAGTTACATAAAGTACAACCTACTGTACTTACTGAAATCCTTGAATTATTGTATGTAAACCAACTGGGTATTCAACATTATACTAAAGTATAAAAAAGAAATAAAAATAAACAAAACTGGATATAGTTTATTGAACCTTTATAATCTTAAAGGTACCTACATTATTTCGAGCCGGTCCCTTTTTTTCTACCTCGAAGTTCGCAAGATAGATTTTATCAGAAAAGAACGGGCAAGATAAACTATTTTAAATTCATCCGTTTAATAGTAATAATAATTAATAAAGGTATATAATATTTTTAAATAAAACATGGCTCCTTACTTTTGAAACAATATAATAATTAAATAAATATAATTTCTTATCTTTATGACCTTCCCGATGCATGAATGTTATCAATCTCTCATCAATAACTCTGTGAATAATTAGTTTAAGTAATTATGACACATTCTAAAACTAAAATAGGTTTTAAACGTAAACCGCCTTATTAATAAAAATTGCGTCTTCCACGGTTATGTCAAACCTTAAACTCGGTTAGTTATTCCCAATGGATAGCGAGGTAATAACGACTTTATTAATAAACACGGATGAGCTTTGGCTTAACATGACAATCCTGTTATGGCAACCCTCTGATTTTAAAAGTAAAAAGAATGAACGAAATAACCGAGTCGATCTTAAAGACTGGACTTGAACGTAAACAAATGTATTTGACAAATAAAAAGCGGATTTGTCAATCTTGTACGTATTTTCAAAGATTAGTGATTTTATAATTTCTTTCATTTGAAATGATTCAAACAGAAAAAAAACGTACTCGTTCCATTAACTGGAATTAAGAAGAAAACGTAAGCAAATCAACATGTTGCAATAATTTTGTATTTTATTTGTCAGTTCCTATATTAGTACTTAATGGCATGTTTATTATTCTTCCAGCTATTTTTTCGTTTGTTGCTAAAACATATGTATGCGCCAATCATTGAAAATAAATCTTTGGACACTAACTCGCATAAACCAAAAACTAAAGCTTGGGAGGATTTGCATGAAAAGTAAAAGCTTGCTTGGTTTCTTTCAGCGTTTCAATCACTTGCCGTGTAAGTAGTAAATAATAATTATTATGCAGGTTTAATCAATTAAATGCACGTCCACAAACTGTAAATCAATTAAAAGCAAAATGGAAACTATTAAAAATGAATGCACGGAAGAATATGAGTGTATTTAGGAGAAAGTTCAACAAGACTGATGGCCGTGGAGAATCAACAATTTTCATGACTGTATTTTGTTCACATGTAAGAAACACGCACATTAAACACTTTTCTAATATACATTTCTTTGCACATGTACATGGCTACTCCACCAACAAGTACAGTTGAAACTGTGAGTGAGATTTCCCCATTTCAATTACAGATGAATTGCTAATGATTTGAAATAATATAAATCTCTTGAGTATCAAATGCATATTTATGACATATTATTATTATCTTCCTTCTCCATTTCAGGATACCAAAATAACAAAATATAATATTAACATACTATTAGATTTGGGAACTATGCAGGCAAGCGTAAGTTGCTTTCGTATTTTTTTTTATCAGTAAAGCAAAAAAGCGTTGCATGTGAAATATTGTTACCATAAGTTAATATAATTTTAAATTGCAGACTTCACAAATCAACATAGTAACATAAAATATGGGAGAAATGTTACCAAAAAACGTATGCACAAATTTCACATCTTTTATTTACTTTTGCAAAGACTAAATACATATTATTCTCCTTTTATTTCAATTTTACAGATGAACATAAAAAAGATAAATAATCAAGGACTCATACTAAATCTGGAAAAGTAATTTATTAATTTGTTGTATCAGCCCATATACGTCCCACTGCAGGGCACGGGCCTACTCTACAATCGAGAGAACGATTGAGAGTGGTTAGGCCATATAGTCCACCACGCTGGCCTAGTGCGGGTTGGCACTTATTAATTTAATAATCATCAATTTATCATTTATGCAGCAGAATTTTAGAATGTGTCATATTTTCATGAAAATTTAAAAAAAACATATAACAAGATGTTGAATTCTGTAATTTGAGAATGGATTCAATCTTTAATGATTCATTTGATGTAATGGAGGCAAATGTTTTCTTCGCTATTAAACTTCTTCAAAAATATATTGATAATCACAACGGAGAATGCTTTGTGAATGTAACTTACTAAAGACAGGCATTTAAAACGAAGGGTTAGAAATAACTGTTCCGCTGAATTTTGAATTATTACCTGATAAATCAACTATAAAAATAAATGATGACCATAATGGTGACACTATTTAATACTTCCAGAGCAATGACTGTATAAACACCATGGCCAACTATAGCAAAAAATTATAAGCCGAAGAAAATGAGAGACGGAGGGAGATCATGGATCAAGAGGAGTATAAAATTTGTATGGCCATCCAAGAAAGAAAAGTGCAATAATCTGATAGAAAAATATTGGAATTTAAAAAAATCACGAGATATGACTACCAAGTCATTCATTATATCTTAACAACTTATCAATTTCCTCCAAATTTTCAGTTTTTTTATTGCTATGAATGGCGAGATCAGCATGCCGTTGACCTAAGCGATACGACCGCTCATGACCAGCGGTAAAATCAAACAACACCTTGAATTACAAAGCAGTGCTTGGCATTCCGCAGCGCTCGCCATCCAGAGACAAGATGTTAGGTTTAAATATGTCCAGTAGTTACTCTGGCTACAATGTCCCACCGAAACACAATAGTGCATTTACACTCCTGTTTGGCGGAAGAAATAGACATTGTAGTGGTACCTACTACCTACCCAGACGACCCTTCACATATGAGAGACCTACTACCAGTAAAGTAAATACTACCAGTAAAGTAAATACACTTGTACTACTTTCCTTTTTTCCTTTTTTGTTTTTAATTCTATTCTAGTTCACTTGAACAAATCTGCATATTATGCATTAAGATTATTGATAAAAAGTAATAATTGTTAGTTTGTTTCTAGAATTCACATATTATTGTTTTTTTGATCATTTAATTATATATTTTTTTATCTTAATATGATATGTTTATTTGGAAGGTCAATTAAATAAAATTTCTTGTAATTTATGCATGTTTTATTTACACACTTATCATCATATAATATTTATTATATATCAGTATATGCAAGGTGACGAATAATGAAAAATGCAGTATATGAATATGCAAATAGACACAATAGTCACGTATGGAATATTATTATAAAATAGAAAAAAACAAATATAAAATAGAAAGAAAAGTGTGTAGTGGCCTGTTGGTAAACGGACTAGATGTGACTGCCAACATATTCGCGGTGGTCGCGGGTCCGAATCCCAGGGCTCACTTCTGACTTTTCGGAGTCATGTGTGTATTGATGGTCAATCACCAAGCAATAAAACGGTGAAGGAAAATATCGTAAGGAAACCTGCATAGCATAGCGATTTCTATGGTATGTAAAGTCCGCCAACCCGCACTAGGCCAGCGTGGTCGACTATATGGCCTAACTACTCTCAATCGTACTCTCGATTGTAATAGGCCCGTGTCCTGCAGTGGGACGTACATGGGCTGATAACAGAATTCTAAATAGATAATGTACACACGCTTCATGTCTTTACATATTTTTCGCTGGTTCTCGCCTTGTTCTCCGATTTGTGTCGGATTTTTGTCTCGAGACAAAGAAACTAAGAACGCGAGAACTTGCATTAACTCCACACTCGCATGTTTCTCAGTAGCAAGCAAGTCGTCGAGAACAGTTGTGCGTCGTAGGCATATAATGAGCGAATATATGAGCTAGATCCTTAACTGATTTTTTATCTATAATGAGTAAAAATACATATTAAAATGAAGCCTACATTTTAATAGATTTCGGTAATTTTATAACTTGTGTAAAATTTTTGAATCAAAAACGTTTTTTTGCCGTTTTAGCTTTCTTTATCGTATTTCGCATGTCAAAAATGCCTATTCCACTCTTACTTCAAACAAGACTTGGAATAGTTAAGCTGAGGAAGTAGGAGGTAGGAAGACGTTATTAATAAACGCGTTATTACTTCGGCCTAACGACACCAACCTTATGCCGAGGTTATAGTGTGTGTTATGGCAACTCACTGATCTTAAAAGTAAAAAGAATGAACTAAATGACCGGTCGATTTTAAAGACTGGTATAGATCGTCACGGAGCACTGTCTCCCGAGAGCGCTGTTGTGGAAAGTAATAACTAATAATAGTTTTTCTCTTTTGACATTATATAACATGGGACATATTATCATAGATCACGAGTTTTTTTATGTTCGTTGTTATATCACGAAACCATAAGGCAAACAATAACTTAACAGATATTTTTATCTTTTCACTTGTAGTTCCTAATGTCTCCACACGCTAACTTATTGTAGATGCGTTGTACTTGCAGTTACATCAAATGTGACATTTGTCATACATTATTTATAAATTTGACGTCCATCAAGATTGGGTTTCAAAACATTTTCAAACACGATTTTACAAGTTGAAAAGTTTTTCGTAACTTTGTGTGGTATTTTATTAGTTACACCACATGTTACTACCCACATGTTCGGCTCTTATTATCTTGAATCTTCTTATGAATATATTTTTGATTTGTTAGGTAGTTAATTCTATAAGCAAATTAATCAATGTGTACAAGTACAATTAAATAGATATTATTTGTTACTTCGTTTACATTTTTACTGAAAATATTGTTACTTTCCTTTTTATTTATTCGTCAGTTGCTATAAAGTAAATTTGAGTATTTCTTAATTAATTATTTCCACAATTATTTCTCACGGTGCTGAAGGAGTATGCACCGAGCAAGTAGCTGAACACAATTTTTCTGCGACCATCCAAGACTACTAATTTGAAAGTGCAATCTTAAAATAACATCAATTTTATGTAAGGAAAGCGAGACAGGTCAATGTAAAGTAAATAAATAACACCCAACAGTCACATACATAGTCCTGACACCCCACACTAAGATCGAGTCTTATGTCGTGGGTATCAGGAACTACGAGAGACTTTCGGTCTCACAAACACCCAGACCCGGAAGAAATATTTGTGGGCCGCACAAACATTTCTCTCGGTGCGGGGATCGAACCCGTGGCCTCTCGTTTTACAGGCGGCGTATAACCAACTGCGCCACGGAGGCTGTCAATAAAGTAATAAAATTCTGTAATATTCACAAGTTTTATTCTCAAAATAATATGACATAGGAACTCGTCGACTGCATATGAAACCAGTGACCATGCGATCGACGAAACAGAAAGTACAATGGCCCCGCATAGAAAAAGTTTATACACCGTTAAACGGGGCGAGTAGAGATCACGGGGCTAATTGATATATTTTACGAATAATTTCACAAGCAAATATTCTACTGAGAATTGCATTAATTTTTAATTGCTTTATTAAACGATTTTTAAATATAACGACATATTAATAAGTATATATCCATTAAATAAGTGGAAGTGGCAGTGGGCCGCATATGGCGCGTAGAACCAATGGCCGTTGGGGCCGAAAGGTTCTAGAGCGGAGGCCACGTACAGGCAACCGAAATGTCAGACGCCCGCCAACAAGGTGGACGGACGACCTGGCTAAAGTTGCAGGAAGTCGCTGGATGTAGGCCGCTTCCAACAGGTAATTGTGGAGGTCCTTGGCCTATGTACAGCAGTGGACTTCCTATGGCTGATATGATGATGATAATGATATATCCATTTGCCTCAATATAAAGAATTTGTATATTTTTCGTGTTTTTTACAAAGAAGAGTAAAAATTTGTTAATGTAAAATGATGAACTCGTAAAACAACATGCTATGTATCAAATCAAAACAATCCTTAATCTGTACAGACAAACATTTTTATGCTAATTAAGTTAAAAATGACTATTCTTCTAAAAATGTAAATTCATTTCATTCCTTAAACCATGTGTCTCGGCGGTATAACTTTAAGTCAAAAATTAGGCTTATATTGGTTTAGCCCCTCCTTATTTCGTGTTTATTAATACAGTTTTGCACATTCTACGCGTAAGCCTTGGGTTAAAGTCAATTTTGACAAAAATTTTGCTTCGATATTGAGACGTGACAGCTCGTCGGAATAAACTTTAGACAGAAAGATTAGGTTACGCCATGTTTATTAATACAAAATTTGTTTAAAACCTTGACTTATCGTTAAATCCTCGCTATTTCGAGTTTATTAATAAGAGGGAAAATGTTCAAACTGTCTATGAATAAAGCCGTCTATGATGTATTCCGCCTGCCTACCCCTAGTGGTATATTCTTTGGCCTACCCCAAAGAATAGACCAGTAGGCCTACCCCAAGGAACATAAAGTTAATTTTCCTTGGCTTACCCCGTAGACGGAGAAACTACCCCTATCAGTAAAACTTTTTGCGTTCGGATATTCTTTTAGATAAAACGCATCACTACTTAATTAATTATAATATATGCATTCAATCAGGGTAACTTTGTTCTTTAAGACAAAGTAGGTCTAATAAACCTATGATTATACATTATAAAGAGCTAAGACTCGTATTCGGTAGCATAAAACTACATTTATTTCCAAATAACTTTGACACATTAAGGAAATTATCTTAAAACTGGATGAAATATGGTGTTATCCCATATTTCATGCATAAATGGGTGATAATTTAGGAGTTTAATCGTCAAATTTCAATGCATCGAAGTTATTTTGGTTACAGACTTGCTACTTCTACTATTTTAAAGGTACTCCAATCAACAACAGTCTTTCTATGAAGGAAAGGTGTAAAATAAAACAACAACAATATTTTTATAATTTATTTCAATATTACGTGCCATTATGAGTAAATTTTACTTTATTGTGTCTTGCATCGTATTGCTTTAGTTTTTTTTTTAAAGACAGAACTGAAAACGCATTTATAGAAAATATTGCACAATAATCTACGTAATTACAGGTGTATGGCACATATTATAATACAAAATGTACAGGATTAGAGACTAGGTTTTTAAAAACTAATATCACTTTATTTTAATGATATAGATGATACAGCGAGGATGAGCAGCATAAGAACATTTTCCATTATATCTGAAAAGAAATAAACAACAATTACAATTATTATCGATATTGTTACGAGTCAACGCGACTTCAAAATGAACCTTTATTCTCCCTCATCTTTAGATCTCGTGTTTGGATGGAATTAAAGCTACGTAAAAATATATTATAATTTTTTTGTATAGATGTTGATTGTTGTTTCTCACATTTTATTCTGTAAATTTTGAAGGTTAATAAAACTTATCTATAGCCTTCAATATTTGTGTCTGTTTTGTTTAATCGGTTTACCTAAAGAGAAGTTTTAAAAACATCATATTTTGAATATATTTAGTTTTACTCATATATTGAATATATTTATATTTGGAAATTAATGTTCATTGGTTGATTGCAATTTACTCTTTTATTATACAATGCCACGGTTAATTACATTGTAATTAAAATATGGCTAAGAAAACCTATCATTCGTATGCTTATGTGAAGTTTACGTGAAACAATCATGAGTGGTCTTCACGGTTGTTTCATATAAACTGCAAAATAAAATGTAAAGTATATGATGTTTATTAAAAATAATTTACATTTTAAATAATAATTCATATGCAACAAAAAACGAAAGCTACTTACACATAGAATTCGAAGCCTTATCCCGCACTGGAGGAGCTCTATACTCGTCAGTTACTTCAAGGAACTGATAAATAGCCTTAAACCCTGTTCCGTCAAGTCTGTCGTTCGATCGGAATGTTACTTTGAAAAAGTTCCTCTCAGACTCCACGTGAAACTCTTTCATCTGACCACAGTATCTACCGTATCTGCTGTCTTCAGTCATGTAGTTAGAAAATTCAACATAGTCACTGGCTGATACTGCTTCACATCTGTAATAATATGTAGACATTTTATATTTAAAATTAATATAAACAAATAACGCCCAACGGTCACGTTTATAGTCCTGATCCCACACAAAGATCGAGTTTTATCTCATGGGTATCAGGTACGAGAGACGTTTCGGTCTCCCATATACCCAGACCTGAAAGAAATATTTGTGGGCCGCACAAACATTTCCCTTTGTGTGGAGATCCAACCCACGGCTCCTCGGACACCAGCGGTGTCTAACCGACTGCGCCATTAAAACTATAATAGCGATGATTTTACGAAAAGATAGGGACGATATTTTTTTTTTATTCAAAATAAGCGGAAAAAAAGTAAGTAGGGGTTTTTTTATGAGCCGCAAAAAGATTACAAACTGTATCAAACTATTTGGTTTGATGGTTAGTATTTTGTATTATATTGGTTTATATCAGCTCGTAAACGACTCACTGAAGGACACGGGCCTCTACAATCGAGAGTACATATTACAACGCCATGCTGGCATAGTGCAGGTTGGTAGAATTTACATACTATAGAAATGATTAAAAATCGCAATTGTAAAGGATTTCATGTTTCCTCATGATTTTTTGCTTCACGGTTTTAATGTGTGGCGATAGACTATTAATCCACATACATTCGAACCTGCGACCACCGTGGACATGTTGGCAGCCGCATTTTTGACGTGACAACGTCTTAAATTAGGTTGCGGCTGGGAGTCACTTATGAAAAAGTGTAACGCCCGGTAACGTTACGATGAGTCACCGAACGAGAGAGAGGCCCGCCGAATGCCTTGCGTCTCTCTCCCACTCAATTTAATTATATTCATATCAATAAATATTCTACCGAGAAAAAGACGTTGTCACGTAAAATCTTCGCCCGTAAAACCGACTTTACAGGCAACCATTTTTTTATTATCATTATCAGCCCTTAGTGTCCCACAGTCGGGCAAAGGCTTTTTTTATTGCATTGAATGGCGAGATGAGCATGCCATTTGGCTGATGGTAAGCATTATGACTGAACAGTGGTAAAAGCAAACAACACCTTGAATTACAAAGGCATTGTTTGGCTTTCCATTGCGCTCGCCATACTGAGATATAAGATGTTAAGTCTCAATATGTCCAGTTTACACGGTTGTCTGGCAGATATCGCTTTAAGCGATAAGACCGCCCATTGTAACACTAGTGTCTGTTTTTTTATTTCTTATTTGTTGTATTTCCTTGTTTTGGTTACAATAAAGAGTTCTTGTATTATATTGTAGTTACTCTGGCTACAGTGTCGTTTAATACGAAATACAACAGCGCATTTAAACTGCTATTTTGCGGGAGAAATAGGCATTACGGTGGTACCTACCCAGACGGCCTCTCACATATAAGAGGCCTACCACCTGTGAATCTGGTCCATTTACAGATTACACGCCACTATGTTCTATTTATGTTTTATATACATTGATGATATCGTAAGGTAATTACTTATTTACAGTAGAAAATATATTTTCTACTTTACATAAAATTTTCCTTGTAACTGTTTAAAATATTGATTTCTTTGGTACATGAGGTAGTTAAGTTATTTGAATACTCACGGCAGGACTCCCTCGACATCAAAATTTGTAAAATGCAGATGAACTTTTTCAGTATCACCGCCATGAAAGAAGTATGTACATTCCGTGTCTCGAGGATATGGTCCGGGCGAGTTAGGCGAAGCAAAAGTACCATTACGAGACTCGCTACTATTGTACACAAAAGCACAGGGAAACTCTCTAAGTTGTCTCCCAGATGAAATGCCAAAATCTGCAAACAAACGAAAAGGGTATTTTTATAACATTCAATACAGTGAATTTAAAAAAATAAATAACAACTTACTCTCTACAAAAGAATATGATATTTTGAATCCTCTGGAATATCTCGACGACTGCGTTCCTCGGAACTCCATCATCAGTTTCGGTCCATTAGACATTATAGGCTTAGGAAGATCAATTCCACAAAAGGTATCTACTTTCTCCAATCGACCATCGACGTTCACAAATGCTTGTAGTGAATCCACATTTGTACAGCTGAAATAGTTATTAAAATTTACATTTACAATATAGATTTGGCAGCGTAAAAGCTAATAAACGTAGTTAGATTATTTTACAGAGTTAACATCAAAAATACTTTAACATAATTTAGGATACATAACATGATAATTTACGATAGTTATAATTGATTACTGTGAACGTAATAAAACATTTCAGCATTCCACAATAAATGTACGAATTGTCAATTCAGTCATCAAATCAAACAAATGCGTTATAAAAGTAATACTCACTCTGTAGATCCATCAGATGATTTATATAAATAGAAATCTTGAAATATTAATCTAACTCTTTCTTTACCTCTTCCGAAAAATTCATAATGGCAATGGGTATTTTGCGGGTAGGGAGAAGGATAATGTGGCGAAGTAAGGGTGCCGTGTTTTGTGCTATCACTGCTAAACTCCTGGTGACATGAAGAAGCTGAAAAGAAATAGGTCATATTAGTTTACATTAATACTGAATTAGGTTCATTTTAGGCGTAGGTGTACAACTCAGCTGTATTATTGATTTGGTAGCGTATCCGAACGCCAACCACAGATAACGCATGCGCGAGTCGCAAACAGACGTCGGCTAGGGATGGGGGCACAATGTAGTATGTACATTCACCGTGGAGAATTTAGTTTGCTTCTGCTACTAAAACTGATTCCGACAGATATTATGTTAAAATAAAGTGTGATCTATAATAATTACACAAATAAAAATGTAAAATGAATATTATGTACCTAATATATAATCGAGTGCGTCGATCTTTACACGTTTAATGGAAGTTTCAATACGCATTTTATTTTAAAAGTTTTTCTGTGGAGAATCCAAAATCGAAGAATATGTGGGCACATCACTAAAGTCATGTTTGGGTGAACATTTCTCAAATTAATGGAATTGGGTTTTACGTATTTGTATTACTCATAATATTACAAAAGACTGATTAATACTTATTTTAAACTCGTTCAAACATGTTTTCAATGTGACTAACAATTCCTACAAATATATTGTGCATATTCTATCATATCAAGTGTGTTAATTGAAACAATATTGTGCGTTTAGAACCATGACGGATTTTACTCCGTTTTACGTAGATCGTGCTAAAGGAGGTCGCGCATCTTGTAAAGGATGCAAAACCAATTGCCCCAGTGGTGAGTTACGTATAGCAAAAATAGTCGCCAGCCCATACGGCGAAGGACAACAAATGAAATCATGGTACCATGTCGATTGCTTCATAAATATTTTACTAAAACAGAGACCTGCTACAAAACGAGTTGATTCCATAGACGATATAGGGAACTGGGAAAACATTAGTAAAGATGACCAAGAATTAATACTGAAAAAATTAAATGAGATGGAAATATTGTATGAAGAGAAAAACAGTGGTAAATATAAAGCGAAAAAAATAAAAAATGAATCAACTCCATCTAAGATTAGCAACGACAACAAAAAGAAAGATTTTGAAGATGAGCCGAAAGCAGTTAAGACAGATGATGATAAGTTTTCTACATTTATTCAGTTGTGCAAAAAAATATCACGAGTTGATGCATATACTGAGAAAACAGCAACCGTAAACAATTTCTTCCGTAAAGGCACTGATGGTGAATCATTTAAAGGAGATGTAAATTTATGGTGTAAATTGCTCCTACCAAAAGTTTCTAAAAGAGTATACAATCTAAAAAGCAAACAGCTTGTTAAATTATTTTCAAAGATTTTCAGTACAGACCAGGATGACATGTTGACACATTTGGAGCAGGGTGACATTGCTGACACAATACAAAATTTCTTTATAAAATCAAAATATGTAAATCCTGCTGATGAGTCCACTTTATACATACAAGATGTAGATGATTTCCTTCAAGAACTTTCAAAGTTGACAAAAGAGGAAGAACAAATATATCACTTCAAAAAAATTGTCAAGAAATGTACAGTGGATGATCTAAAAATGTTGATTAGATTAATCAAAGGTGACCTGAGAATTAACGCTGGAGCAAAACATATATTGGAAGGTGTACATCCTGATGCGTATACAGCTTTCCAAACATCATTAGATCTGAATATGGTGTTAGATAGAATCTTATCACAATCCAAGGGTATAAAACACAAAGATGTTGTACAAAAAGGTGTGGAAGCGAGGATAGCACTAATGACACCAGTCCTGCCAATGTTGGCCGAAGCATGTAAATCTGTTGAGATGGCGATGAAGAAATGTCCAAACGGTATGTTTTCAGAGATTAAGTATGATGGGGAAAGAGTACAAGTGCACAAACAAGGGAATGAGTTCAAATATTTTTCACGGGCATTAAAACCGGTGATGGCACATAAAGTAAATCATTTTAAGAAATATTTACCGCAAGCCTTTCCTCAAGGCGTTGACTTGATATTAGATGCAGAGGTACTGATGGTTGATGTTAAAACAGGTAAACCGTTGCCATTCGGTACATTAGGTATACACAAGCAATCAGAATTTAAAGATGCATCTGTATGTTTGTTTGTATTTGACTGCCTGTACTATAATGGTAAAGTATTGCTTGATGTGCCAATAAGAAAGAGAAGGCAGATATTAAAAGAAAACATGGTTGAGGTGACAAATCATGTAATGTTTTCCGAGCAAGAATTAATTGAAAAACCCTCCGATTTGGCTAAAATGATTGCAAAGGTGAATATTATGTGTATTCTTTTGTATTTATCACTAGAGGAAACTGACCTAAAATTTAACCTGATGGAAAGTGATTGGTACTGTCCATTAATATCCACAAATGTATCAGAAACACAGGTCTTTCAGAGTAAGGAATTAAATAATGGAGGCCAAGCAAAATAAAGATCATTTTTTAGTTCATAATTGTCCTAAAAAGTTAAAAATAAAATAGAATCTTATGTTAATTTATTGTGTTCATTTTGATTACAGGTTCTTCAATTGGGTTTGGAAGGACTAGTGCTTAAAGACCTAGAATCAACATATGAGCCAGGGAAAAGACATTGGTTGAAAGTGAAAAAAGATTATCTGTTTGATGGAGCAATGGCAGATACAGCTGATCTTGTTGTTCTTGGAGCTTGGTTCGGTAAGAAATTAAAATGATCTTTTATTGATTTGGGTATTGTCAGCAATTTATTTGTACCAATGTTGTCACTATTGGTGTGTTTTTAGACATCATAATATGATATATCAGCCTTATTTCATAGACAGTTTTCAAAACTACTACAAGTTATGAAATGTTCTGTCCCTTTTGAAAGACTGTTTAATTCAGTTTGAGCGAAGAAGACAAATGATTCAAAAATAAGTAAGTAAGTTTTGAAACTCTGTGAATAAAACCGAATGAATTTAGGCACCTTATCAATATAAAGATTAAAACAAATATTTACTTGTGACATTATTAGATTTTGATCATATCGCTCATCCAAAAGAACAATGACGTAATTACGTTTTAGATTTTTTTCGGAAGAAATTTTTAAAAATTTATTAATAATAGAATGTATTTCCAATCATTTCGATGAAATCTTAATTATTTTATATACACACATAAAATAATTACTATGAACGTAATTCAAAACAATTTCGTGCGAAAACCCAAGAATTAAAAAAACATATAATACAATCAAACATTTTCATCATTGTAATTACGTCGTTGTTCTATTGGATGAGCGATATTATTGATAAGACGCAAGTGCTTGTGTTATAAATAGTATGTTATCAGTCCTATGAAATTTCATTTGTTAATTATCTGATTGGATTGTAGATATAATTAACAATTTACAATTAATGTTATTTAGATTGTAAAAGGAAATTTAGTACAAATACAATGTATTTAATAAATCTGCTTTTTCCTTTTCAGGTACAGGTAAAAAAGGTGGCATGATGTCAGTTTTCTTGATGGGCTGTTTGGATACACAACGGAACAAGTGGGTGACAGTGACCAAAGTTCATACAGGCCATGATGATAGTACCCTAGAAAGACTACAAAAGGAATTGTCTCCTCTAATGGTTAAAATATCACAGGACAGCTACAAAGTGCCGCATTGGTTGGACTGCAATAAAGGAATGGTGCCAGATTTTGTAGCCCTGGATCCGAGAAAACAGCCTGTTTGGGAGATAACTGGTATGGTTATTACCTTTGTATGTGTAGCTGGGTCAATTTGACAACTAACAAAAATAGTGCATGAGTCTGAATTTGGGGTCCAGATCATTAGAAGAATAGAACCAGGGAATGGACATGTTATACATTTATCAAAGTTTCAAGCACCAAACCTAGTAA
The DNA here is from genome assembly GCA_023078785.2 of Hyles euphorbiae. Taxonomy (NCBI): domain Eukaryota; kingdom Metazoa; phylum Arthropoda; class Insecta; order Lepidoptera; family Sphingidae; genus Hyles; species Hyles euphorbiae. The sequence goes on along the minus strand of CM041034.1, from coordinate 11,408,515 downwards.
CAGCAGACTTGGGCTGTATTTATTTATTTAAAACTATTGTACACCTGGCTCTAACAGTAAAGAAATAAGACAAGAGAATAAAAACGTACAAAGGGTGGTCTTATCGCTCGAGGCGATATCTTACAGACATCCAACCATGGGATGGATAAGAGGTTACAACAGTTTTGGGGTACCATGCCGTATATAAATACAAGATTTTATTGACTTGTTGGGTGGCAAGTATGAACAGGGTATATTTTTTTCATTTTGATTTATATATTTTACATAAGTATCATCGGGTGAACATAAATGCACAGACTATAGATCATTTTAGTCTTGTCACATCACTCTTATTAAAACAATTTTCATCATTTTAGTTGTGGTAAATAGTTCAGTTTAGGGATTATGTATTGAGCCCTAACTAACTATTATACATGTTCGCTTCGTATGTATTTTGTGTAAGTCTCCATTCTTTCTGTGTTACTAGTGTTACACCAGATAAAATTTAATAAAAAATGTCATAATAATAAATTAATATTACAGGTACTGAATTGACTAAAGCGAATCTACACACTGCAGATGGTATATCGGTCAGATTTCCACGAGTAACTCGTATCAGAACGGACAAGGATTGGCAATCAGCAACAAATTTAGATGAACTCAAACATCTATATAAAACATCTAAAGAGAAGACTGATGTGTCACTACTCGACAAATTAGCAGCAGTGGCTGAAGCTGATGAAACAGTTAAAAAGGAGACACAAACGAGTCCCAAAATTAAAAAGGTTAATGCTGTAAAGACAAGCCCTGTCAAAATAAAAACTTTGGATTCATTTTTAATCAAGAAAAGAGATACAAATTATTCCAATTCATCAAATACAAGCAATGTAAGTAATGAAGAAATGGATACTACAAATGAAAGTACACCTAAAAAAAGGAGAAGAGAAGATTTGAACAGTTCTAAGTCGTCTGAAGCCAGTACTGACGATATGGAAAGTATACCTAAGAAAAAGAAAAGAAAAGATATGGACAGTTCTAAATCAGCTGAAGCCAATACTGAAGACGTGGAAAGTATACCTAAGAAAAAGAAAAGAGAAGATTTGAAAAGTTCTAAGGCGTCTGAAGTTAGTACTGACGATACGGACAGTGTACCTAAGAAGAAGAAGAGAAGAGATCTAAATAGTTCTAAATCGTCGGAAGGCAATACTGAGCCTATGGAAGTAGATTTTGATCCAAAAGATCTTTTGCCCGAAAATCCCTTGCCAGATGTATTTAAAGGTAAAAGGTTGGCTTTCTATCCGAATTTTATATCTTTTCCAGAGAGTGAAAGGATACATTTTGAGAGACATTGGATAGCTTACGGTGGTAAGATTAATAAGTCATTACGCTTTGTGGATGTTGACTATGTTGTTCATCATGATAACACTATAAGTTTTACGAATATGGAAGATTTGAACAGTAGATTATCTTCCGACGTTAAGCACGTCACAAAGAATTGGTTAATAAAATGTATAAATGAAGTTGAATTGTGTGATACTACAAAATATGCCGTAACATTACTGCCTTCTAAGTAAGATTATGTTTTTGAGGATTCAATATTGACAAATACTCAGTTGTTAAAGTTTTTCGAACACCCTAATTTTATTATTATTTGTGGTAATCCAGGAAAATTTGCATGGTACGAAGGTTGGTAGATTTGGATCGCAATGTACTTTATTGTATTTTAATCAGTAATTATTGTGCCATGCATTTGCAAAAAATGTATAAAATTATGGCAATGAATAAAATTGTGCAGATTTTTGTATCTGATATGATGTACCTGGTCAAAGAAATGCTACGTTTTAATTAATAAATTAATAATCTCATATAATGTGTTTATATGCGTGTCAACCCACACTAGGCCAACGTAGAGGACTATACGGCCTAACTCCTCTAAATCGTACTCTTGATTGTAGAGAAAGTCCGTGCCCTGCAGTGGGATGTATAAGGCGTGTTTTATTTGTTATGAATTAAAGTTTGCCAATTTTTTTCTGAGAATGTATCCACATAGTTGCTACTAAGATATTGGATTCAAGACTCGAATATTATAGCTTTAAAATGTGATATTGTGTATTCGTTCAATTAGGTTGAAATAGAGTGCTTTTACTCAATGTATTAATTATTTACTTAAAATGGCTGTTGTATTCAAATAATTTTGGATGCAAATTAATAACCTATCCTCCAAACATGATTTTAGTGTTTTAATGATAATTTTACAAATTACTTCAGTAATGGCATGGTAAAAAATGTTTTTTAATTATATAAGATTTATCAAAGGATAGACAGCAAAATTTAATCTTTCTACTGCTGCAACTTCATGCCTTTCATTGTGAAACACTGTATACAAAATATGTATTATAATCCTCATATTACTAATAAATATTGTCGAATGCCTATGAATTATTTAAAGGTTCGAATATGAAACATATTACTAAATTAAGTTTGTTGTGTAAACCTATTGTCTTTGTGTTTTGTTTTATATTGAAAATAAATGGCATTGTTTTTTATTCACATTTATTACTTAGTTCCAACCCAGTGGCTTAGGGCGCGCAAACGCTGCATACCATATTTGATACCCAGTTCGAAAAATTATTACATGTATCAAACATTCTTATTACTAAAAAATGCAAATGAATGGAGTGATTTGATAAAAGGATAAAATATTCGCATATATATATAATGTTTTACTCCTAAAGAATCGAACCTGCGATTTTATAAAATTATCCTATGTAAATAAATAGGTACACTCAACAATTCGGCCTGTCCTGCCCCTTCACTAATATTGAGTTTTGTGTTCTGGGTTTTAGGAACTACGACTATGAGTGACTTTAGTTTGGCATACCTAAAACAAATATCTGTGCATCACACAAAAAAATGTCTCGGTGTGGGGATTGAACCTGCGGCCACTGGTTTACCCACCTCGCCACGGAGCCTGTCAAGTACCAACGTACCAACATTGCAAGATAAGATCATTCATATTCAGCCAATGCTGAGCATGGTATCTATAACCGAGAAATCGATTGAGAGTGGTTAGGCAATAGCTGCTAGCGGGTTGGCGGACTTCACACCATGTACATTCTTGTAAATGTCAATGGTGTGCAAGTCTCCTCACGATGTTTTCTTTCATCGTTAAAGTGCATGGTAATTTATCACGACAAAATAGTTGAAATAAAAAAATACTGTTCATTATTGCAGTCATAACTCTAAAACGTTTTTTTATAGCAATTAATGGCGAGACGAGCAGGCCACTGGCTTGATGGTAAGCGATACGATAACACCAAACAACGCCATGAATTAAATACAAAGGTATGCTTAGCATTCCACTGCGCTCGCCATCATGAGACGCAAGATATTAAGTCTCAATTGTCCAGTAGTTCAAAACATTGCGATGGTACCTGACCAGGCGACCTCTCATATATGCGAAAACTACTACCGTTAAGTACAATTCGACTTTATTACATATCAAAATGCCTCATTTAGTTTCATTAGCATTAATTAATTAGAATAAGTACTACTCGTTTAAAATGGGATTCTATACTAAATTCCCACCATAAAAGTGCGGATACAGATGGATATTTATTGAAGTGATGCCCGTTGAAAATAGTGGCCACAGCTATCCGAGTGGGCTAGCCAGTCCATTTCACAAAAGTGCTTTTCCCTCCATTGTGCCGAGGCGTGTAGCATTTTATGTACGTAATGCACCGAGTATCAGGAAACTATCTTTTGATATAAATTGTGGAATTGCCACAACTACAATGGAATATCTTTTGTCCATCTTTCAATGTGTTGAATGATTTAGGTACTTATACTTAAAAACACTTGGTTATACCTAATACTTGGTTCCTCGAGATTACATAACGATAATTGTTTTGTATCAGTTCAGGTAGGATTTATTAAACAATAAGAGAAAGAATGAGATATAAGTAAAAATAAATCTCTTTTTTTCCATCTCTTATGTCCATCCCAATTTAGTCAATAAGAAATTTCCTCGAGTGATGCGACCGCCTTTTGTAATATAATTAATTGTTAAGTTTACTTAGTTTACAAAAAAGGATATAAATAAATAAAAATAATAACTGTATGAAATATCGTTTCGGGTATAAAACACTGGTACCTTCTACCTAAGATAACCTACTCGTATTTGTAACCGTCCCAACAGCAAACAACATTAAAAAATATTCAAGGTGATGGTCAGGTTTTGACCCACAGTCACACATATCACAAGTGTGTCGGGTTTCGGATCGGTAGATTGCACTTACTTACCTACTATAAGATACATAATAATTACATGTACGAAAAAAAAGTTACATATTTTATCCATAAACTTTATAAGGACTATGTTGAAGTGTACCCTCGTTATTATTTAAGAATTTTGTTTTTCGCAATTTATTCTTACCGTAGTTCAAGAGGTTCTTTAATTAGTGGCATCCACGATGTACCTTACGCTTGTGGATGGCTTGCTTTGGCCGAAACTTGCTTTGGATACCTTCGGTTTATAACAGGTTTAACAGCTTTACCATATTATTTTTCATAAATTGATCATATGAGTACACTTCACCAGTGGCTGTGCCAGTGGGCGGTTTTAACAGTTTTACTGGTGGTAGGTCTCAAATGTGACAGGGCGCCTGGTTTGGTCCCACCGCAAAGTCTATTTCTCCCACCTAAGAGCAGTGTTAATGCAATTTTCAGTTACGGTTTGAAGGACATTGTCTATGGACATATTGAGACTTAACATCTTATGTCTCAGGATGGCGAGCGCAGTGCAATGCCAATCATTACTTTGTAATTCATTGTGTTCTTTGGTTTTGCTGTCCCTGAGCAGTCATATCCCTAACTATCAGGTGAACGGCATGCTCGTCTCGCCGTTCATAGTAATAAATAAAAAAAGTGAACTGATGGTAAGTTGGTTCAGTCTGTACATATCTAGCATCGTCTAATGATAGAAAATTGTTTCATGCTGGTCGTCACAATTATCCGGCGTACTGGATATTACCGAACAATACGAATATTGAATAATGATGATCGCTATACGGGGTGGACAGGAACTCCTACTACAGGCAAAAATACGAATGATTTCATAAATCATAGTGTTAACACGTCGTATACTTATATTTATCAATACTACGGAAGCACTCCGGAAACCCATCAGAAACTCTAAAAGTAATTCTATACTATCTGGCCACCCAAGGAAACCAGGCGTCACAATGTACAATATTGTTCAGTGGACAGATGTGTTCACAACTACATGTCATGTCCTTTGCGATAAATACGCGTTCATAGAATGCTTTTATGAATAGACAGGTCTCGAGTTTCACAAATATCTCTAAGAATATGTCATCGTGAAGGGTGCCTCCATTGTGCCGGGTGTGATATCTGGATATCTTGTGAATGAAATGGGAACGAAAATGGTCGAAGAATGCTGTTGCCAGTTGTGATAGTTCGCAGTTTGATAAGTATACTTCTGTTATTTCAACTTGCTCGTAGATTCTGATATTTATTTTTAAAATATTATATTTTATTATTCAATAAGATAGAAAATTTTATTAGTTAAGAACCTCACGTTTCAATAAGGCTATCGTATTTTCCTTTATGAGTAGTAACTAATGTAATAGATGAATCAATTGCGAATTCATTATCTGAAGTTTATTCCCACCGCAAAAATCTCGTGGTCCGTTATCGATTTGCAGTAGATACTTCATACTACAATCGGTAAGCTTTGCGAATGTAATTACAATTGCAGCGATGCCGGGAGGTGAAACAACCGACTAAAATACGAGTACTCCCCGCAGACAATTTATTTCATTTGATGCCAGTTCACTTATTTCAATTGCTTTGGAAATTCTTACGTTCAGATTGGGTTGTTATGTGTTTGCACAGAAGTTTATTGGAAACGGCGGTTTTGAAAAATGCAATTGTATTTTGTTTATCAAGTTACTAAGTGATGTATACGATGTGATTCATAGTAATACTAATAATCTTTAATTAAATGCATTCATATTTTATGCTCATAAAAAATATTTGAAAGTGTACTTTGTGGACCGTTGTGAAGATTAAATTTAGAAATCAATGTCTAGAAATTTTCATTTTCAATTTGTTAATTTTAAGTACTCAATGTTTACTCATCGGTCCCTAAAGTTAATCTTATAAACTTAAACAATTCCCATGTGATTTGAATACTGAAGTGCGTTTGTATATTATCAATCAAAATATTATATTTACTAAACTAATATTGCTTATATAAATGCATGATAATGTTTAAAAAATATCTTCTTACATACCAAGTACTCGGGGACTTCGCAAAATGCACCTCATCTTGAGTCAAGCAAAGACAAAGCGCAGCAAAATTAAAATTTCCAAGCCGGTTATTCTACAGCTATTTTGTTTCTAGCGCATAAACGATATTCATTAATTCCATACTAAAGAAGCTATTAAAAATAGACGTTGAAAATTTCACAGGGTCCGAAGGATTTAATTAGCTTAGCTATTATTCAGGAGTAATGACGTCACCGTGAAGCCGGTTGCAGCTGTTACGCCGCATCGTGAATTTAGTTGGACTAAGTGTCGAAGGAGTTCATAACCGAGCTAATGTATTAAGGCTGGTGTTGACCCCTTAACCCCATTTGGCTAGTCGAATATCTTCCTTATTGTGAAGGAAGCGCTTAACTATTAAAATGCATGGCCGGAGTGAAGCGAATTGGAAGTAATGTTACAGCTTTGATGGAATGTATTTTTTGTTCAGTCTTTTACTACTGCCATGATATTCCCTTTTTTCAATGAGGGGAAAGTTATTATACAGCCGTTCTTATACCGCAGGGGAGGGTGAAATGGGTATGCGATATCATCGAGGTACGCTTGGGAATATTACAGTCGCACTGAATACCAACGAAGTCGTATGAAAGCACACGGACAAACTCATGGGTTCCCGACACGCACGTTATGGGCGACAAAGGATGTCCCAGAAGGGGAAGCCTTGACTTTCTTCTGCATAAACATGACTTTAAACTGAGTCACCGTGTAATATGCCTTCTGGTAATGGTCAATATAGTTAAAGAAATTTAAGGCATCTATAGATTTTTTGGCTTCGCTTAACGAGCGCTGCGGTTTAGCAATCTACTGAGTTCGTAGCAAAAGTGAAGTCTCAACTCTTAACAAGCCATTTGTGGGTACAGGGCACTTAAGATTTTACCTTCTAAACATCGTTCTGTTCAATCTGGATTTTGAAGCTGAGTCCATTTACTGTAATCTTGCAAACAGTTCTGGTAATTGAATAGCTACATAATATATTGGTAATACTAGCACATTTTGCTGATGTAAGTTAGGCAAGTGTTTACATTGAAACATAATTATTTGTGTGGTCATGACTGTAATATTAAAATTGTTTTTTTTTTCTTTTCTGTTCTTCAATCCCAAGTTTCTTAAAATATGTTTCAAGAATCATCCATTTTGTTCGGTTTAAAAAGTAGCCGCTCTATAGAATATTTGTATTGTAAAAAATATGTTGTTTTCCTCGGTCGCTGAGTGAATGAAGAATAAGCAAACTGACTCGCTTCCTTACCTATAATATTAATAGTAATATCTAAAAGTTGTTATTATTTGCTTTTAGCTTCTAGAGAAGTGATCATTATAATAAAATATTCACAACTTAGGTAACATGACAGTGGGGTAACAAACGTGATTACAATTTAATCCTCACATGTTCGCATCATCAACTCGGAAACGGAGTTAATCACCAACATTTCTCACACGCTAAATCCAAGCGCATATACCTCATATACCACACCAACAAAAGGCATAAATACTTTTGCGGAATGCAGTCTGATAGTTGTAATTTTGAGAGTCAGTATGTCCACGCAGTTAACCGACCGTCGCGTCGCTGGGTTTGCTGGTGTGAGGCCACCAATATTTTACACTTGGAGTATCCACAATGGCTCGAAAACCACAATCCTTTGCGACTAAATATAGTGGAAAGCAATACCGCTCGGTTACCAGCCGAGTTTAATTAGTTTTATAGTCTGAAGAAATAAGCTAGGCAAGTTACGTTCGAAACTTTCCTATCGCGCCTGTTCTGTCGGAAGACAGATATAAATTACGAGATTTTCTTATGGAAACTGTCTATTCAAGGATTTATTTCAGTTATTAAATAAACGTTATGTTAGACTGAATGTCTGCTTTTAAATTGTTAGATATGTCTGAATTTCTTTGTGATGTTTTGCCAATGCGGCGAAGCGAAAAATCTTATTGGTTTTAGAGCTCGTACACTGACATTCGCTTCCAGAAAGCTTATGTAAACTGTATACCTTTCTTAAGTAAATAATATTGCAGCATGTTTTCTCAAAGGTATTTTTAAACTAGTACAGTGGATGGGGAACGGAAACAATAAGCATTTTTCCACGGCCATAATAAAAACGCTGCTTAATTGGCTCTTTACGCTTCGTTTAAGGCTTAATATTCTGTGAATATACAATTAGATAAACCTACTGTACCAGAATATTATTCAAAAGCTACATACAAAACAGGATGAAATTAATTTCTGAATTTTCCTTTGCATATCACGTCATACCTAAGAAAAGACAGCAGTCTTAATTTGAATACCTTCACGGTAACAGCATGCGAGATTTGTAAATTCATAAAATTTTACGAGATGCGAATCGTTCCGTGTACTCCGGTGATAATTTGCAGAATATGCAAACGCCCCGGGCTCAGTTCATTTGAGCGCGAAAAGCTCCACGTGGGTATAAATAATTAATTTGTTTTTGCACACACAAAGCCGAGTGTACTTCAGGTTGGGAGAGCTGTTGAAAATTTAAAACTACGGGAACAGAACGCGCCAAGGAGTTTCCACCAGTTTCGAGTCGCAGATGTCGGGTTAAAAGGCCCGAGCCAAGGTTTCGTTTGCTTATGCTCATTGATGAGTCCCTTATGAATTGTGGTGCGTCGAATTTATTTGGGGTATTTTATTCCTACTTCAGAAGATACAAAGGACTCAATTTCAGTCTCCTGGGGATCCTCTCACAGGGAACGTGTTTGTTCCTTGTGCGAAAATTATGTATATGTCCTGCTAAGCAATTGAAAATCAGAAAAGAACCACGAGTCCTTACTGAAATATTACTAAATTAATGCGAAGAAAATCATAACTAAAAAAAATAACAATGTGCCAGTCAATGGTTTTTCCGGAGAACATCACAAAACTGCTTCATAGATAACGAGCATTTTAGCTTTATGAATTTCTTAACACGTTGTAATAATATTATCAATATTATAATAATAAACATTGGCATCAAAAGACACTTCATGACTAGTTTATATTATACTTGCCAAGAGAACGAAAAAATATCAATTCAAAAGAACTAAACATAGTAGTCACATCATAATTTCGATTCCATATCGAAGAACATTTGTTGAAGGCACGTCAATGCAATCTCTCAAGTAAAACGGAGTTATAGTTGAGGCAGTGAATCATATCCCCTCATTTCTCAAGAGAGTTGTTTCTGGAATACAGGTAGTTATAAACACCATCCTTTTGATGACTTTTGGAACACTATCCGATCCCAGTTGAGTTTATTTCCAACATCATTTCCAACTTACTGAACCTATAGAAGGTATACGGGATATATCCAGACTGCGACTGAAAACGAAGCTTGCCGGTAGCTTTAGTAACTTCAGACACAACCAAACTAAAAATTTCACACAAGTAAAAAGTTAGTATTTTTTTATAAATTTTTGGATCTATCGTCGTGTTTGTATTTTTTCCTAGAATAATAATGTACACCCATTTATTTTAAAGATGCAAATTCAAATTATTATTCTAGCCAAAACTATATAATTACTATCTATACACAATGGGCCTTAGAAAATTCTAAAAAAATCATCGCATTTTCTTTAAATTTATTAGTTCGGTAGTGTTCAAGTGTTCAGTTCGTTTTCGGTCGGAGCCTGGACATACTCAGTGGGGTTACTGTATACTACTACACGAAGTTCGAATATTCGGAAGTTGAACGTCAACACATAAGATAAAAGTTTTCCATTTCTAAAAATCAATGGTATTCTCTATGAAATTTATCATTCACTTCAAACTTTGTCTAAAATAACGACGTACGATACAGAATCTTTAATTATTTATTTATTAAAAATGTCAAAAAAATTGTTTGTCTCACAGCCCAGGATTAGGGTTAACTATAGCAGTAAAAGATAATTAATGATATAAATGATTCACACATTGCCAAACACATGTATAATTGTAACCATGTTGTAAAGAAAATTTAACATTTAACTTCACGATCGACGAACAAATTGGCTTTCTTTGTTATAAAGAATTCAGGCACAATCCGCAGTCACAAATATTTGTTCGACCGATAAATACTCGTTTTCGACTTGGGTTCGAAACCAGATATACACCGACTGAATTCGAAACGACATAATTGTGTGGGTCACTAGGACGAGTACAAAATTGTGTCTATAATATTGACTCATGATATATGCTTTTTTACTGCATTGACTATAAAAGAAAAGAAAAAGGAATAACAAATTACTACTTTAATTAGAAAATGAAAAAAAAGCATTTTGTAAAAGTCTTTTCACTCTTGCAAGCTTAATTGGAGCACAAACAAGCCATGTATTTTCTTTACCTGCTGTTTCCACCAGAACACTGTTATAGCATTTTACAACAATAACCAAAGCCCCTTCTCTTTTATGCGGCCATTCAACGATTTGCCGTTGAAATGAAATTCAAAATTCTATTAGTCTAAGGTAGGTTCTGAAATTTCGACGATATTGCCTCGGGATACTTACTCTATCCACTGGAAGGCAAATATCCAGCTAGCTTGTATCAAATATTTATAAGAGAGTAAAGTTCGCGTATGCGGTACGGTTTGGTAACATTTTTTAAATTGCCTGCGGAGCACCTTTAAAACAGTTTCTGTTTGCATCGTGCTTTGCAATATTTACTTGAACACTTACTGCTTAGATTATTTCAAATGCTAAACTCTTGTATCCCAATCGAGGCTATCGAAAGCTATTTTTCAGCCAGTCTTGGTTGATTGACGTACTAGTGTCACCCTTTGTTTCAGGTCTTTTGAGAAGAGAAGTGGTAAGAAGCGTAAAACGAATGCCTTGAGCTTAGATGTCTACAGTAAAAGTCAAAATTACGATATATTTTTACATCATTATATGAGGACCGTTTGAGTTTTCATAGAAAATCAGAAAATTTATAACGAACGTGCGCAGAATGTATGATTATCGAATAAATAATAATAGAAGACCCGAAGCTCAGACCGGAAGAGTATTAGGTTTCATAGGAGCACGAGTTTAATGGCTGTAACTAGACCAATGAAACGACCCAGAAATATTAATGAGTAAAAAAAATAATAATATTTAGAACAAGAAATGCAACGTAACTTCTGATTAATGGGTAATTATAAAAGACAGACAAAAAAAAAAAAAAACAAAAGAAGCAAGCAATCATAAGTTAAGAAGGAATATCTAATTTTAGAATAATGTATTATCATTGCAAAGGTACGTAGAACCAACTATACTTGCATCTACAAGCAATTGTTATTCGAAGAAGAATTCAAATTGATCTTTGGCTTGCAATCAGTAAGAGTCGCGTAGCCGGCAATGGAAAGGAAACAATAAATTGTACAATAGTGGATGCAAAAACGTATAAAAATATACAAAAGTAAGTTGTCGATTTTGCTTTCTCGGCAAGCCCATTCTTTGGTCTGTCCTGCACAGACCGGGTCTCCAATAAAAGCAGCAATGTATTTTGTAAATAGTATTCGCGGTACTCAAATTTGATTTTCAATAATTTATAAAACGAAGTATTATTTTAATTGGCATCTATAACGCTACGTAAGTATACAATTTTCTATATTATATAATTCTTTAGCGACTGCCTCGGTGGCGCAATTGCACTAAGGTATGATTGCAAAGCTTAGGTCACGGGTTTTAATCTCGGGTCGGGCAAAGTGATATTAGTTTTTCTGTCTATTATCAGCACGGGTTAGGCATTCGGGCCCAATATGGCGATAAGCTCGGCCTGTAACACATCGTGGAACGGAACACGTGGATGTCTTGGTAGCACCTGTGTTCACCACTTCTAGGAAAAGGGTAAGTTTATGTATGTCAAACTCTATCAGTTACTTTAGTGCTCAATTGGTCACAACATTCAACTCTAAAATTGGACTGATTTTAAGTGAAAACAATAAAACTTCATGTATTATATATTGATGTGTTGTTGTCGATAATGTTAACACGAATGATGTGATCTTCTTTAATTGAACGAGCACTCAGCTCAAAGTAACTTATAAATTTTAAAATTGACTTTTACTGATATAACCTGGTGTATCATTTGTTGTAGGTCCATTATAATAAACTAAAAGTGTTATAGAAAACAAACACATCAGAATCATAAGGGCATCGTAATTTATTTACCTACCTACTAAACGAAATTCAGCGTGTAAAAGGATTTACTATTAAAACTTATAAATTATTTTTTAATGACTGTAAACTTATGGATGAAATAGTGGCTGTTTGTTTATCTCGCATTTGCAGGTTCATAATATTGTTTGGTATTATTTATTTCTTTCTCGCGTACCTTATGGCCTTTTCACACTGTTTTATAAACTTTTTAGGCAATGAATGTTTGGTCCCTTTCAAACGACAGTAACAATACATTCGATAGCTAGAACAGGTTTTAAAATTGTCTTATGCCTTGTTGCCCTGTGAATTGTTATTTTTATAAATAGCAAATAGTTGCCTAAACATTATCATTATGTTACAATCTCTTGTTTAAATATAATATTTGTAATATCAGGAAACTATTTAAATAACCGTACGAGTAAAAATGTGTACCTATTGGTTGCCTCGGTGATGTGATTGTCAAGCGGTGGTTGCGGATTTGAATCCCGTGTTGGGTGAAGTGATATTGGATTTTTCTATTAATTATCAGCCCAAAGTCAGGAATTTGTGTCCGATATGGCGATGGACCCCTATCTCATGGTGAATGGAACATCTTTGTCTACTTCTTCGAGGAAATGCCTTTTTCCTTATGTATGTATGTATGTTTATAATTTTATAAGTCGTTTTATAAGTTACATTCAACTTTTAAAACGAATCACAAATGAACATTCAAGAAACATTTAGTTAGATTAGATTAGTTTGTGTATGCATGTATGAGTAAAAGCATTACAAATGAAAATTCAAGAAACATCATAGACACATCTTGTACATGCATTTTGAAGACTATATAGTTAATGTTTGAATGTCCCATTTTCGTGAGTATATTAATGCCATGCATAATAGCGTTTCAGGAAGTACTGAGAGGCGGGAGATAGTTCACTCAGCTTCATAAAGTGCTGTTGCGTTGATATGTTATATGAATGTATGTTTAAAGCTTGTATATTGAATGTATTATTAAGCCAATTAAGGAACATCGATAATCGTGGCTCAATAGACTTATAGGATGAATGGTTATAATTTAATGATTTGATCTCGCATTTACATGGAATCAAGTGGATTTGCATTGTTGCAACTTGCACGAGTAATTAGTTTATGAAAACGTAGTTAAGCGACATCGAACGTATCTAAGTTCTTGAAAAACATATTTTTGCATAAATAAAATAGCTGACCCAATCGCATTGAATCAGCGCCTTATTGTTCTCGACTTACATATGCTATGTTAAACTAAGACCATAATCATTGAATTGTGCTGAGAAAAAAACTAATACAGGTTACGTAAGCATGGCTAAAAATATCTTTCACGTAAGCTTTTTATCGCACGACCCCTGCACTAAGCTACTTTGCCTCACAGAGACAGTGTAATCATCTGCTAATATTTACTTTGCAAGTTGTGAAAACAAACGGTCTTTAGTTTCTGTACACTAAATATGTCAGCAAAATACACCGAAATAGATTCATAATTAGCCCGCAGCGTCCAACTATTACCATTCTAATTACTGCTAATGAAAACTTTGCCCAAACACTCGATACAGACACGTATTAATGAACTGGTAAAATTACCGATGCACACCCAATACACTTTAAATGAACGCTTTCAGCGCTCACAAATACTGGCGCATTCAAACCGTTTGCTTTGGTAATAACAGCGGTGCCCAACATTTTCACAGTTGTTTTGCAGTGGGCTGTCGGAGGGGCTTTAGTTATTCATGGCCGTTGTCCCCGACCAACGGTTAATTATGACGGGGAACCTGGCTCGTCGAGCACAACTTTCAAATTGGATTACTCGCACCATCGCTCTTGCATTCTAGTTGACAACTAATAGACCGGGAGCCCAACGCGGTGCCGCCGTGCACTTTTTCGTCATTTTTTCCAATAATAAAGTTAAATGGACTGTAATTTTATTGGAAAAAGTGTCGCTTTAACTTTAACTTGGTTAATGGAAAGCGGTTTTTAAAGTTTAAAGGTAGATGGAAAGAGCCGAAGAGTTATGAATAGTTTGAAGCCTTGTTATGAATTGCTGTCGTGCAAATGTTTTTAGGTAGAGAAAAAATAGAGTATCTCCTATATTTGGTTTGCATGAAATATTTTATGAAAAGAATTTCATCTACTTAGTGGGCATTTGCAAGCCAATGCAATATTTTCTAGCTAAATGTATCCAAGAAAAAATAATAAAGCGTATTTTATACACTGAGGAATTCAAAATTCCCCGCATCTGCAAGGTGACCTAAAAAACTAAAACTAGGCCGAAGGGGGACTTTATTGTAGGTAGGTCATGTCTTAGGTTACCTACCTAACACGATCCTTAAAACACGAGGAAACATGTAAGCGGGGAAAATATTTAGTTTATAACAAATCATGTCTCATCTTTGTGTTTCGAAATCAGGTACGATTTGTATCAGAAAAAATTATATATTTAAAATTACACTGTAAGGGAGGTGGAGGGAATGTCTTCAGTTCTACACCATTACCAGTAATTTTTAGATGTAATAAAAGATGAAGCTCATCCTCTAGGAACAAGCAATTATATTTTTCAATGTCGCAAACAATTGTTTACACCAAGTGAATTCCAACACATTCCTAATAGCCTCACGTCTTGGCCGTAATTCAACAAAATCTAATTTTCACAGCCCACATCCAATCCAATTGTACAATTGGCGCAAACGAGCACGAAAACTCAAATGCGGCACAAGTTTTCAAGACTCGCTGAGCGCGATCGCCCGTCGCACGGTCACGATTTCAGGACTAAAGTTGAATAACACTGGTTTAGTCCAAATTCACAGCTGAATAACACACGTATTATGCCTAATGTATGAACACATCGTCTAATATTCTAACTATCTGTTAGATGATTTAATGTAATTAAAGTTTCGCAAGATGAAACTCACGACCAACTTACCTAATGAGTTACTTTAGTTTCAAAATGGCGGAGGAGTTTAATGGCAGGAAATGTGCTTTCTCATAAAGTTACCAACTTTAAAATATGCGTGGAAATATTAAACGGTTGCCATAGAAATAATTTTACTTTCGCACTTCGTATAAAGAGGTTATTCATTGCAGACCGGGACAAATGTGGTGGCTTTTTAGTAGGCGGCTATTGCAATGCATTCAATGAAAAGCTTGGTTATGAATCAAATATTTTTTTCATTATGATGAAATCTTTTACTGCGGTTTATTTTGTATTCCAGGTTCGTTTTAATCAAATTAAAATAACCGAATCAGAAATTTTCATGTATAAAGCCCTTTTAGCATAAATTGCAAGACTGCAAGGCGATATTTAAGTTTTGACAAAATCAGTATTTAACATTTGTCCATGTAAATCTTAAAATATGTACGCTTACATAATTTACCAAAAAAATACTTTCAATACAACATGCAAACATTGAACCTTCCTAAATATGAAAACTTAACAAATGAGAGAGAACAATTCATAGTGACGAAGTACCTTTTCTATTTTTTTCGAACATTCTGTCGAGAGATTTACTTTTTGTACTGATATTTAAATAAATATGAGCACTCTGAGATAATTAGTCTTAATATAACTCCGAATATGATGAAAGTCCGACATTCCTCGCGCGTTTTTATTTAGTTATTCCGAAAGTAATTATTCTGGCTATGTGTTACGAGACTGCCGTACATTTTTGTGAGAATTGGCGAGCTTAGTGTCTGTGACTGCGGTCGTAATTACATAAATGTTTTTTGCTTGTCGGATTGTCACGATTTTAACAAAATTCATTGCATTATTTTACGTACGTAAAGAGTGCAGACATGAGAATATTAGTTGCAACCACAGCGAATCACGCCAACACTTTGTAAACCAAAAATACTAGAAATTTCTGCTGAATGTTTTGCTGTTTTATTTTAATTTAACACCTTCACATTTGTTATTTTAAATTACTCGTACGTCCACAGTGTAACTTAATTTTATTATAATTTTACCACCATGAATACTAAAATGCTTCTGTAAAAATATAATTGAAGCAATAGTTTTTTGGCCTCCTGAGACATACAATGTTAAGTCTCAATTTAATGTCCAGTAATTACCTTAGCTACAATGCCCTTCATACCAGAACAAAAAGTGCATTTACACTGCAGTTTGGCGGGAGAAATAGAGATTGTTGTGGTATATACTTAGGCGACCTCTCACATTTGAGAGACCTACCAGTAAATATTTTTAAGTACAATTAGTGCTAGGTAGGATTGCAGGCTTCTTTACAATAACAAAATGCTAGCGCAACCCTGTGACGTGCATACAAATGTTTGTCAGTACACATCCGACATATGAAACCGGGACTAAATAAAAATCGAATCCGAAACTGAATGTGATAAAAAACTTCGAAAACTTTCCGAACGGGACGGATACGCTGTGACAGGTTTGAGTATTTGTATATTTACTATTAAAATTCTAAAAAAATACTGGCACATTCGTAAAAGAAAATAGTTTTTATAAGTATTACGAGCCGGTGGTATTAAATATCAGATCTGAAATAAATTTCTGTATCAGCCCATACATGTCCCACTGCAGGGCACGGGCCTACTCCACAATCGAGATTACGATTGAGACTGGTTAGGCTATATAGTCCACCACGCTGGCCTAGTGCGGGTTGGAAATAAATTTGTATGTATCAAATAACATTATTATCTTTAAAAATATAGTTACCATATTCAAAATTTTAGCAACATAACGTGGTCCAGACATTATGCTTGTTCTTTTTGAAGGTATGTTTGTAATGAGCTTACACCCGTTGTAAGTTATCTCTGTTGAGGTGACGTCTAAAATGAATTCGAGGAATCCTCGAAAATGGTATGCTTAATTAAAAATATATCTTTCCTAGAGGATCCTCGAGTGAGGTTGAGTCGAGGAAATACGTCATTGATGTGTTAATAAGGTACAGATTTAACAAAACTATTTGATATTTCAACATTATGCTCACTTGAAAAGTGATAGTCAAAATTTGTCATGTAAATAATAAACATGTTTCCATATTGAAAATATTTCTTCAAGTTTTCCTTAAGGTAGGTCGCGACGTACCTTGAGTTCGACAATTGATTCTTTTCCTCGAGAAATGAAAAGTATTGAATGACGTTGAGTGGAGGAGACTTTTTTCAACTATGAATACAGATTTCCTCCAGTAAGGCCGAGTGGAGTCGAGACATATTCGAGGAACGTCTTAGAATTTGGATGTTAGATTTGTATGAC
Organism: Hyles euphorbiae; assembly: GCA_023078785.2. NCBI lineage: Eukaryota > Metazoa > Arthropoda > Insecta > Lepidoptera > Sphingidae > Hyles > Hyles euphorbiae. Next base: position 11,390,844 of record CM041034.1, on the reverse strand, counting down.
TAACTTTGCGATAGCAAGAAAATTACGAGTCATAGTACAACGGAGCATAACAAAGTTTAAGCTGATAACAATTTAGGAACAATCTGAGCCATGTCTTCATTCATAATAAATCCAGAAGTTGTCAATAATTATGTCTTGTTATATTTCCTTTTTGAATAGTCGGTAAAATTGTAAGCAGCCTATGTCCAAGGGTAGATACTAGCCTACCTATAACTGTAGGGTTATGTCGTAGTTAACAACAATAGTCTAAGGTAAATTCACAGATTTCACATACATCCAACGTTTTCATGCTTGTTCCTAAAAAGGGTAAGCAGTGGCATCACTAGAGCCAATCTCAATCAATCTTCGTAAGGTTAGGTATTCATCATGTGACAAAGGGCAAATCTATTATCCCGATTATAATTTACAAAACTCAGTGTCATCTATATAAGTGCGTGATGGCTAGGTGGTGCCTGTTGGTAACCTTTGACTTTTCGGAGTTGTGGGTGTATTGATAGTCAATAACCAAGAACAATAACGGTGAAGGAAAATTCAATGTAAACAATGTAATGTTTAATGAAAACTTGTTAGTTCCCTTAAGTTAGTTTCTACAATGAAATATGAGACCTCAGCCATACACATTCTAAAAACTCCTAACAGGGCTCTAGATAACTTTTTATAATATCCGATGCAAGAAGGAAAGTGATCAACCACACCTAACGAGTAACTTTAATAAGAGCCTTTGTAAGCTCGGTCTACCTAAATAGATTCTTTCAATAAATATTCCACGGAGGATAGTTACTAAGAGCAAAAAACTTCTGTGCAATCTTGTACACGTCTTTCAGTTCGTGCACACTCATTAATCTGTTCTCGCGTTTTCCGAACTGAAGCTATTTACGTTACCTACAGATAAACCTGCTTAGTAATTTATCTAAAAAGTCTGATAACACCAGAAAAGAGGGAACTCGTATTTTTGCAACTTTCCATGGGATGGGTTAGAAATTGGAGGGATATTACCTTTGGAAAAGAAATCATCGAAATATCTGAATAAGATTTGTTAACTGTATCTAAAGAAGGAATCTCCTGCCAATTGAATTTAATGAAATACTTTCTAGAAATACGTACAGAAGAATATAAAATGATTTAAACTGCTGCTCATAATATAAATTTAATATCAATGAAATATTTCCTCGGTGTAGATTTTATTCTGCAAAATCTTTATTTCATAAGATACCATTTAATTGACATTAGATGTCTCTCAGTGCAACAGTTAGAAAGTTGTTGTTGTTTGTGAAATATATTATAAAATATATATTAACTTAGACCTAATAAACTATTTGAAATTACTTATTATCAGTACGACAAATGGAACCACTGCTCCTGATGGTAAACCCAGTACGGCAATAGAGTTGTGTTGATACAAATTCGATCGATACAATTATGACGTCTAGCTCATAACTGGATATTCACAGAACATGTGAAATGCGCACACTTAGGCAGGTCCCTATGGTAGGTCTAGGGTATCGTAATTGCTTCAAAACACAATAATATAGTTTGGTACAGAGTAATCAATATACTTGCCTGTGTAGCAGTTACCAAAGGGTAATTACTATCTGGATGTACCTATTCAAATACCGTACCGATCTATCGGGAGTCAGTAAATTTCTATAAGTTTTAAAATATTTATGCTTCGTGAGTTACAGAATAAACCTATAGGTTTATCTTTATTCATGAGTATACACATAAACTCACGCCTTTTCTCTCAAAAATGATAGGCAGAGTTGCTACCAGGATACCCACATTTCGCCTGATATGTTCCGTCCTACGACGTGATAGGAGACGAGCCTATCGCCATACTGGGCACAAATTCCTGACTCAGGGCTGATAATTAATAGAAAAGTCTTCACTTTGCCCGACCTCAGCTTTGTAACTTTATCGTAGTACGAGTACAACTACGCCACCGAGGCAGTCCTTCATTTCTTTTAATTAAATCTAAATCCAAAGTTACTTAGGGAGGCCCTCGTCTAAAATTATCGGTGGTAGGCTGAGTATATAAATCCAAATAAAAAGATGACTCATACGACACCAAAAGGTGGACTGACAAAATTCAAATTGCAGTGAGAGATCCTGTAAACGAATGCACCTGACTGTCGTCTAATAAAGACTAATGGAGGAAGATTGTGAGGTGAGTAACACTAACGAAAAACAGCGGTCGCGAACGCTTTGCTAGGATTGTAGCGAAGACGAAGAAAATATAGATAAATTTTTGTTTTGTTGCAACTGATATTACGTCGACAATTTCGAAGTATAGTTGGCTCTTATGAGTTAAATCTATTCAGTCTATACTATCGGCAACATAGAAACAGTTTTGCATTATTAACCAACGTTCGCATTAAGGGATTTCGTTTACGACCAAGGTCTACGAGATCTGGGAATCATAATTCGTGTTGATGTGTAGTAAAATTTTAATTAAACTACAGCGGACGTAATAATCTAAGCTGAAATAGTTTAGATTATTTTCGCATAGCATTAGCTCAGAATATAGAGATTGTTGTAGTTATTTCAAGCATTCTAAACAAAGGTGAGGTGCTTGTTATGTTAGTTCAAATAAATACAAAGACTAAGCAGCGCTGCTTTGAGGGTAAAGATCCCTCAGCGAGTGCCTACGCTATTGCTGACGAGATCAGACTTGGAATGGAATATTACATTCCTTCCTCTGAGATCGCCAGTAAGGGCCGTGGACGCTCCTGGTTCAATCGTGCATGCGCCGATGCTGTCGGTGACAAACAGGCGGCGTATCGCGCTTGGATCAGGGGTCGCGCCATGAAGGATCCGAATATCAGTTCCCTCAAAGAAGCCTATAACCGTGCCTCCAAGGCCTGCAAGAAGGCCTACGTTAGGGCGGATGCCCAGCGCGTTAGCAGGATTGGGCGTGCGTTGGCCGATCACCCAACTAGCAGTCGTGCTTATTGGAGGTTGGCCAGGGCCGTTCAATCTAACTTCTGCCGTCCAGCGTTGCCGCCGCTGAGGTACCCAGAAGGGTCGCTGGCCTACAAGCCGCAAGAGAAGGCTGCCTTGCTGGCAAATCTCTTCGCGGCTAATTCCCGCCTCGAAGACCGTGGTTCCCAGTCGCTGCCTACACTGCCTGATTGCGGTTTCTCAATGGCAGATATTCGCATCAGGCAGTGTGATGTGCGGCGTGAGTTACGGTCTCTCGATGTGCGGAAAGCCAGTGGTCCGGATGGAATACCGGCAGTGGTTTTGAGGGCTTGTGCAGCCGAGTTGTCTCCAGCACTGACTCGCCTCTACCGAGCGTCCTACCGCACAGGTGTTGTGCCGGAATCTTGGAGGGAGGCCAATGTGCAACCGATCCCCAAAAAGGGTGATCGATCGGACCCTACCAATTACCGCCCTATCGCTATCACCTCAGTGATGTGTAAGGTCATGGAGCGGATCATAAACGCTCAATTGATCCGCTACCTGGAGGATCACTCGTTGATCAGTGACCGACAATACGGTTTCCGTCATAATCGATCGACGGGTGATCTTCTAGCGTTTGTCCTGCATCGCTGGGATGAGGCGATTGACCGGCGTGGCGAGGCTCTTGCTGTGAGCCTCGACATTGCCAAGGCGTTTGATAGGGTCTGGCACCGTGGTCTTCTGTCCAAGCTTCCGGCATACGGTCTGCCCGGCAACCTGTGTTCGTGGATTTCCGGCTTTCTGCATGGGCGTAGAATACGTGTAGTCGTTGACGGACACGCTTCGGCGCTCATGTCGGTAAATGCCGGAGTTCCTCAGGGCTCGGTGCTGTCGCCCACCTTGTTTATTCTGCATATCAATGACATGTTGTCGCTTGGCAACATTCATTGCTATGCAGATGACAGCACGGTTCATGGGCGATACCACTGCGGGCCTCCAGGTTGCCGTGTCGAATCTGTGATGGGACGCGAAGATCTTGTCATTGAGCTCAACCGGACCTTGGATCTCATTTCTACATGGGGTTCCAGGAATATGGTTGAGTTCAATGCCAAGAAAACCCAGGTGTGTGCGTTCACGTGCAAAAAATCCCCGTTCTCTCCCCTCCCCATTCTTCAGGGTACTCCCCTCTCAGTGCGGAATGACCTGAGTATCCTTGGTGTGGATATCCGCTGTGATCTCAATCCAAGGAATCACATCGAGGGCGTAATATCTGCCACATCACGCAGGGTTGGAGTCCTGAACAGGGTGCGTCGGTTTTTCACGCCCGGTCAGCTTTGTCGCTTATATAAAGCGCAGGTCCGGCCGGGTATGGAGTACTGCTCGCACCTCTGGGATGGATCCGCCCAATACCTGCTCGATGCCTTGGATGGATTGCAGCGGCGGGCCATCCGCATTGTGAATGATGCAGACGTTACGAGCAACTTGGAGTCGCTACAACTCCGGAGAGATGTCGCCTCTCTAAGCGTGTTCTACCGCCTGTATCACGGTGAGTGCTCTGAAGAATTGTTAAACTTGCTCCCCTCCTCTCCATTCCTAACCAGAACCACGCGTGCTGGCTTGCGAAGCCATAGCTTGACGGTCCACACCATCCCGGCGCGAACCAAACGGTTCTCAAATTCGTTTTTGTGCCGCACCGTCAAGCTGTGGAATTGTTTGCCGGCGTACGTGTTCCCTCCTTCCTACAATCCTGGGTCCTTCCGCCGCGGTGTGAAGAGGCACCTTAGCAGGCCGGCATAATTGTCTCCATTGGCATTGGACGGCAGTCCCATGCCAATGGAGACAATTATGATACTCTGCCTGGGCGGCATTGACACTTTCCATCAGGTGCAATGCCGCCACAATGCCAGGCCAGTATAAAAAAAAAAAAAAAAAAAAAAGCTAGATAACGAAATAAATAATTACACCCAACATTCACGTACTTAGTCCTGACCTCACACTAAGATCGAGTTTTGTGTTGTGGGTATCAGGAACTGCGATAAACTTTCCAATTTAACAAACATCCAGACTCTGACATCTGTCTCTGATAAATATTTGTGGGGCAATAAACATTTGTCTCGGTGCAGGGATCGAACCCGAACTTCTCGTTTCACAGCCGGCGTCTAAGCAACTGCGCCACGAAGGCTGTCATTGTCATGGCAAATGTTTTGATGCTGATAATAATTGCCCTAAAATTAGTGTTGTATATGTGGTCAGAAAGCTAGTTTGATTGATTTATGTACTCACACATAGGTTATCCACATAGATTCCTAATTTAATTAACAACATATGCCAAAAGGTCAAATTATCTGATGTTATTAATCAACCTTAATTATAACAATAAGGTACTCTAAATCAAGAACCTAATTCGTACAGCAATCCTAAACGAAACTGTAAAATCCATAAGAAATTACCTTCCCCTTGCATCTGAATTGGAAAAACGAAACACAAAAAAAGAACAAAACGAGCCTTGCATATTGAGTATCGGTAACATAAACAACTGTCAGAGCAAATATCCATAAAAGTGCAAAATAGAAAAGAAACAAAACAGCTTTAATCTCCATTTCTGTAGTGAGAAACGCCCACGGTTATTGCGTTAAAAAAGTTGGATTACGTTTAACAGACGCTGTAATATTACAAAAATAGGAGAGATACCACGCTTTAAATAAAGCAGAGTTAAGATAATATTTTATGTTAATAATGCGCCATTTAGGGTGAATGAAACGATGGTCATGATTTTAAAGGGATTTATATTATATATGCCATTCATGCTGTGGTGTTGGGTGATGGCCAAATGGACCAATGCTGTTAATTATTCTCATTGTTTTAACTCAAGTTAGTATGATTTAAAAGGACACTACGAGTATACCAAAATATCGTCTTCCATGCTTACACAAAAAGACACGTGACTTAAAGCACTTCATTCAAGGGGACTCAAAAATATTTCTATGATTTGTTATAATTTGCAAATGCAAGCAATGCACTAGTCAGGGGCGAATAAGTCATACCTTTTCGTACCAGTATCCGTAGGATTTATGAATGAAAGCCAATTTCGGAATACACTTCTTTCTTTTGAAGCTTTGTTGGAATTGAGCTCTATTTGTAGCCGTTGTATTAGAGTCAATTGTGACTAATATAGTTATAAAATCTGTTTAATTTTCTTGACGAGTAAAATTACCGGCGCCTCTAAGACTGGCTAGTATTATTCCTTTAATTCCTTACAATTGTTAGCGATGGTGGAAACATTTCATAGAAAAATGTTTTTGTGATTGATACATACATACATACATAACCTCACGCCTTTTTCCCCCTTTTTTTTTTTGGTGATATTGCATAATAAAAATAATCTTATAGTAAGTCCATCTAGATAGGTATGTAACGATATAGATTATTACCTTCTATTTCACAGGGCTAACCTAAATCTGTAATATGTGTTACAGACTACACATGACATTGGTATATACCAATCTGTTCGGTGGATTACATGTCAAATCTCTCCTGTAATGAAGAGATCATCTTAGCATACAAGCAGGTATGTATTATTTAACATATATAATAAATAAATAAATAATAATAAATAACACCCAACAGTCACATACATAGTCCTTGACCCCACACTAAGATCGAGTCTTGTGTCGTGGGTATCAGGAACTACGAGAGACTTTTCGGTCTCACAAACACCCAGACCCGAAAGAAATATTTGTGGGCCGCACAAACATTTCTCTCGGTGCGGGGATCGAACCCGCGGCCTCTCGTTTCACAGGCGGCGTCTAACCAACTGCGCCACGGAGGCTGTCAGCTGCAGTAATAATAATAGTGCTATATTTTTCCAGCATTTTATTATGTTATTTATTCTTGCCAAAAACGGGGATGACTTGATGTCATTAAGGAAAATAACGGAATCAATGATCATACAACCAAGAATGCCAAAAAAAGGAAGATATATGTATAAACAAAATGTTAGGAAAACGGTCCTGGCACCGCTTTAATAATTCTTGCTAAAAATAGAGATATTTTACATTTAATATAATATAATTTCTAAATGATATTGGTTATGCTTTGCTTAATAAAGTTTTATTTTAATTTAATAAGACACTAAAGCAAATAGCAGCCATGAATGCAATTTAATAGATTAAAGTGAATCTTGCGATGTCTTGCACTCTGCAAATTAATGAACAAGAGTCGATAAATCAGTTCCGAACGGTTGAGAAAGTCAAACGGTTGTCGTTTTATGCTTTGAGAACATTCTTAGTGAAATTGAAATGACTTAGCGGAACGCCGAAGTACCCTTCAGCGTTGATGTTCAAAATATACGTAGGCATCGCAAAGCAGCACTAGCTTTGACCAATCAGTAAATCAATGAGTTACATTATCAGGTTTGGTTCGTTGTCTGTATGTGTGTAAGCATATGTATGTTGCTGTTAATCAAATACCACAGGGTAGCTAGTAACTCAGCCACATTAATAACCTGCATTTTTATTAACCAGAATTAAGAAGTAGCATTGTTTTCTATTGCAACATTTTCATTGCAAGTATTTTCTACATTAAGTTTTTCGACTAACTAACACAAAGGTGCCTAGAAAGCTCTCAAATTATATCAAATCAAGTTTCTTTACCTACCCGCATTGCTATAGAAAATATCTCTTGAAAGACTTCTAAGCCAAATTGTGAAAGCTGTCATTGCTTTTAAATAAAATGGCGCAAAAATATCCCTGCATTAAAATAAAAGATTTCCTCTGAATACATCGCTTTTATATACTTTATTCTATGCCCCGTAGTTTTTGCTTTAAGCGAAATCTGCGCCAAAGAGATGTTAGCGTGACACAAAGGCGAGATAATGTGCTTTATTTAAGGAAAACTTTTTATAAACCTGTCATTATTTTTTCCTAGAATATTATTTGATTGTACAAAAAAAATGTACTTTAATCTTACGTTGTTTTAAAACAATTACGACCAGAACTTATTCTTGGAAGTCTTAATCATCATTGCTTTAGTTTATTTTAAATCAACTTCAAAAAATGGAGGAGGTTATCAAATCGACTGTATGTTTTTTATCTTTGTTACCAATTATTATATAGTTAATGACCTAAAACAGCATGTCGCTTACGAAGAACGTAAAATATTTCTATCAGAAGACTATTTATAGTCAATTGAACGTCATACTTCTTACTATAATAGACCCAGGTCTCCGCTAGGGTGGTATTGATCTGACTATTTTTAACACGTCTATTTAGGTATTGAACCGTAAGGTCTCCAGTTTGCTAGGTGGTAAGATCTTTAAGCCCTTTCTGTAATTTTTCCAATTGTTAGAATTACAAAGAGTTAACTGAGATTAGATTTATTTGTAATATCCATTTACTTACTTCTAATTTTGCAAGGCATTTTTGTATGTAAAGTCCGCCAACCCTCAGAAGGCCAGCCTGGCGAAATATTTGGCCTAACCCCTTTCTTTGAATTGTGGAAGAGGCCGGTGCCCTGCAGTGGAAGGTATAAGGTTGTACTGGTACAATTATATATTTGCTTCTCTTCTCATGGGAGAGAACTGAACTATTATCCTTTGGATCTTTTATTTATTCTCTCTGCTATTAAAATATGATGGATTGACTACTTTAATGATCTGAAGTGATTTTAATAATGCTGGGTTTTCGTGTCACATATCTACGGGAAATAAATCGTAAGTTACCATGCCATTCCCAGCTCGAAGTGCAAATGGAATATCACGTTGTGCATTTCATTTCCCCTGGGTGACGTGTCACGAAGAATTTCCTTGACAGTGTTATGTGCTTCTTGTTCTATCTTGCTTAGTACGGAATCACTCTCAAAATGTGGTTATTAATAATAAATAGTTCACTGTAGAAACGCAATTCTGATTTTGTGATAAGATAGATTGGGAATTTTAGACGTCAAATATTTCGTGATTATCAGAAATTTAATATTCTCGATATATCGTAATAGAGCATAAAATATCTGGTGATAATGCAGTTACAGTGAAATGAAATTGTCAATGAAAATTCATTTGGGTCAAATGGATGATGTTAATGATATCACGACAAAACGATAATTTAATTCTCAACAAGCTTCATTGTAAATATGAGAAGCCAATAATTTAACTTATGGATGCCGATATCTATGTAAAATCCGCTACGAAATCTTACTTAGCACCTTTGACCGTGTTTCGAACAAACATATAGACAGTTATCAAACAACCCAACACGGCAACACATTTAAAATTCATTATAACTATTGCACAAACAGAACTCGCTGAACGCTCCTAAGTTTTCTCATTTACATTTATTAAGTGTAATATTCCATAACAATACAGTTGAAATAGACAATGGAAAACTAGAGGGAAGCAAGAAACAACGTCTCATGAGGCGGAGGCCAACTAGCTCGATATAAAATTCTCGCCTTGAAGTTGCAAAGTCACGTAGCTATCAAACTTCTTTGCGGGCTTTCGGCTGTTTTCACGGCTTTACATAATGACTTAATTTTTTGGACGGTATACAATGAAAACAAACAATTTCTTTATGGCCTTGTATTATTTATTTGCGCTTTAGCTTACATACGTTTTATTGCTGCGTGCCTCAATGTGGTCTTATGGTTCTACAGAACGTATCTTTTGATGAAAAATTCTTGATTTTAAGTTCAGGGAAAGGAGCGTCTGCCTTAATGGTAAATATTTGGATTGTTTGTGTTTTGGAAAGCGCAACAAATGATCACTCAAAGCTGTTACTATTTAGCAAGTTTTTTATGGCTCTTGCAGTCCGCCAATCCCCATTAGGCAGACGTGGTAGATTACGGCCTAATGAAAGTCTTGGTTGCGGAGGAGTCCCGTGCTCAAAAACTGATATATTCCATAAAATACCATTTAAGAATAGGGGGAGTCGACAACACTACGAATAGTTTAAAATTCCTGGACTAAACTGAACACTAATCTTGTAATGCATTTAAAATACATCGCACTTTAATTTCTTATACGTTGAAACCTTCGTAGTCAGCTGCAATGGCAAGCGTTGTAATTAATAATAGATAATACTTTACTACGCCAGTATTAGGTATATGCATTTGTTACATTTAAAAAAAAGCCAGCAATAGATACGCCATGCCTTAAAATTGTGTGAACATTTGGTTGCACCAAATGTTTGGTGCAAACTGGTAAACTGGCTTTTAGAAAAGAGTCGTTGAGCTCAGTTTACTAAAGTCTTATTACCTTAATAGCTCGTTAACCAAAAACCAAGACTGAAAACTTGAATTTGGGTTTTCTGAAGTTTTTTATAAAATAGGATCAATTAACTGCATATTTATTTCTAACATATGTACTTTGGACTTTTCCATTTAGGAAGTATTGGTGGCCTCACTATACAATTGAATTAATCTCAATTTCTGTGTATTATTAACTTAATCTTCATGATTGAATAAAACAAGCATTATATTATCATTATAACTTCCCAAATATATACATCAAAATGTATATCAAAATTATATACGACGACAAAATCCGATATTATATTCGTATTATTTGCAGAGTCATATTGTTATAGAAGAGATTTCATCCCAGACATATTACTATTTCACCTCCATTTACTGGGGGATTGATAGAGTAATCCTTCTGAGACTGGATTTAAATGTGGACGTAACAAATGTAAATAAAACTAGAGACGAAACTAAACTTTTTATTTTGAATTTAGAGTACAATAAAAATAGTTTAGGTGTTTACAAATTGAAATCTCGTAGGAGTGATTATTTATTTATCAAAAAATATAAGCCCAGCTATTCCAGGATTTAGGCAGGGATTTTTGCTAGAAGTAACACAATTATGCTGTTATGAACCTATCAGACGAAATGTAGAATGACTATTGAATAGTAAGGATCGGAATACGATAGCCAGTGTTTTGTTGCCAGTGTACTTAATACGGAAATTAATCCTGTATATACATATATATATATATATATATATATATATATATATACTATCTTATCTCTTAGAGGATGCTGCAGGTCAGGCATCTTAAGGACTAATATTATAATTCAATTTTCCCTGTTTTGAATCAAAACAAGCAATGTAGAGTTATTGTTACCATGCATGTTAGATTCATCGAGAATTACACTCTTGTGTCTACTGACTCATACAAAACCATGTATATCGAATTTTGTTCTTATTTTCTAATATTACTATTTTTCTATGTTCCAAATCTCTTAGGTACATACATATAGCTTAGTTTTATAAGTATAGATTACTATAAATTTCTTTAAATGTGCAGTTAAATCTAGGTGCATTGAAGTTTACGTAAATCGATGTCTTCGCGTGCTATCTGTGAAATAGTGTGGCGATTTGTAGAAAATATTTTTCCTTGTACTTTCGTCTTTATAGAAAACTCCTTATTTTAAGAATTTATGAAAGAACTCTCCTTACATAGATTTTTATTAACAAACTGTGCAAAATACAAATATTTATATACAAATTTAATATTATTAAACTTATGAAAAACTTGTTTTGCTTTGTATTATTTACAATTATTTTGAAATATCTAACCATATTAATAATTATACCAACTAGAAAAGCAAAACATCATATATCTCTATTTAAAAAAGTATTTTTTTCTTAAAAACAATTATTATCGTTAAAAATCCAAATCACAACTTTTCTAAACTCTTCAAAAATGGCCCTTACATTTCTCATGTTACGAGATGAGCAATTTTTGGAATGCTACGGCGAATGCGCGAATGTTTCAGTCAAAATTGCGGTCTGAATTTTGGGAGGCCGGCCATTGCGATCTAGATTTTTAAAACACGAAACGCTGGTTTTGACCTACATGCCGTTATATGCTCAGGATTGCTTCAATCACCAACCAATTAACTAGCATTTATAGAATTTGTAGTGTATTTATGTTTTTTAATAACAGTAATATATTATGTTTGAATTTTAAATAATCTAACGTAATGTGTTTGAAATTTCAGCGTGGACTATATGGCGTCACCAGTCTCAATCATACTCTCGATTCTAGAGGAGGCCTGTGCCCTGCAGTGGTAGGTATATGGGCTGATACTGATGTTTGAAATTTCATGTATTAACACAATTTCTTCATTTCATTGATGTGGTGGCAATTTGGTTGAGAATTTGATTCTCAAATCAGAAATCCACTTTATAGAAGGTTTAGAGTAGAAATAAATGTTATTTATTAGCGCTACATAATTTACCGATGTTTTTAACGTCAAGCAGACACACAGACGTAAAATTTAAAAAATCATTACAAAAGATGCATAAAATCAAGCCTTTAATCATAATAAATAAATGATAAAATAAACCCAACAATTATTTACACAGTCCTGACCATCACAATATTCAAGTTTTTTTTCAAGGTTACCAGAACCTAAGAGATAAACTTTAGTCTCACAATCACCCAAACTCAAAACCTCTCAAAACAAGCAATTGTGAATCTCACCAACAAGCATGTCAACTACATGGTTTTTTCATTACAATGAATGGCGAGACGAGCATGCCGTTCGCCTGAAGGTAAGTGATACGATCGCTCATGAACAAGTAGCAAAACCAAACAACACCTTGAATTACAAAGCAATGCTTGGCACCACACTGCGTTCGCCATCCTGAGACGTAGGACGATAAGTCTCATTATGTCCAGTACTCTCGTTAAAGTCCTTCAAAGTGGAACACAACAGTTCATTTACACTGCTGTTGGCGGGAGAAATAGACATTGTGGTGGTACCTACCTATGTCTTTCGTCGAGGTAATCAGAATTTATGAGTGAAATTAATCTCATAATAAGCATATCAACTAAATGGCTGTCAGTCAATGTTTACAATGCCGGCATATGACCGTAAATTATCACATATTGGTATCTACTGGTAGGTAGATACGAGTGCACAGCCACTTTGCAAGGTAATTGCCTCGAACTTGATAGGCGAGTGTCGCCATATTGACCACAAATTTAATTAATGTCAAATCATGTCATATTCGTGAGAGGGCTTTTAGTTTAGTTGGTCAAAGAGTAGTTTTGGGATGGCAACGTGATGTACTGACCAGAGTTCAAATTCACACCGACACTTAAACATGCTTTATAGACGTCGGTTACTTTAAGAACTATAAAAATGATCTAAAAATTCAAAGCTTAGACTTAAAATTTATCCATACTTAAATTTGTATTTTGCTGATAAAATTGATTATATTGTACCTGTATATTAGATGCCTTTTATAGACAATTGCACACTAAGCAACTAAGTCACACCTCTTTGGGTGATGCAATAATCAATATTAGATTCAATAATAATAATATTTGTAATAGGCGAGCAATCGCTGATCGCTCTCAGAACGTTGTACTGTTTATATTTCATTTGCATTCAAAAAATATAATACGTTTATATAATAGCTTTTCGTCATTTGTTCCTACCTTACACACACTTCACAATAACACACCAACACCATCGGCAAAATATTTTAACCTGATTCCCATAATTTTAAAGAGAAGCATTCTCATTTGGATGAGTAAGACATTTGACCATCTACCACTCGCAAAATTATCACCCTATTAGATCGAAAATCATCCAATAATTTCGCAATCAACGCCCAAACAATATTAGTAACCAAACTCCATTTACCCAAAGGCATAATCCGCTGAGAAACATTGGGATAACCAACAACAGCCCCTTGGGTGAAACAAGTAACAACACTTTTAAAACTTAGACTAGACTTTAGGCACGGGGCCAGGAGAGGTTACCATTCTAGATTATATATGACTATATATTAGCCTGGAATATGTGTGAAGTAATGGCGCCTAATGAGCGAATCCAGAAATACATGGAGCAGAGTGTAATTGTTTTGGTTTGCGGATAATTTTGTCTCGTTAGTTATTAATCTTACACGGCACTGCACTTGGTATCAACCGCAGGGTTAGTTTGTCTAAAAATACGATATTCTATTTTGTATAGTAAGTCGAACAAGTCTTGTCTACGATTGACAGACCCTTAGTTTGTCATCAAGACTATTTGGGCTGGTGAATTTTACATCTATTTGAATTTCTTTAACAGAATTCGTAGGTATTCATGTCTTTTATCACGATACTTATCGGTGCATAATTTACCAGTAATTTTGTAGTCGTTTTTAATTCTTAAAACTGAGTCCGTAAGTGATCATAGTTTTCCGCCGTGATCTTTTCTTTTGTTGTTAAAGTTACCAGTATGTAAAACCGTAATATTAAAACACAGGAAATGGCCTTTGATTTTGATTTGCTACTTACTAACGTTCATAAAGTAAACAATAACAGCCTAATTCATAGACAATTTCAAAATTTATTTAAATGATCGAATGTTTTGTCCCTTTCGAACGAATTTTGCTTTCTATTTGACCGAAGAAGATAAAACATTTGATAATGAATAAGGCTGTAAGTCATTATAACATCAAACCAAAAAAATCACTTTAATTCCGTCGCAGGAAATTCGCTCCGACAAAAACACATAAACCTCCTCTAATTGAACCAAACAAAATACCGCTTCAATACAAGTTAACATAAATACGAAATATTCTATTCAGAGCGTAAATATCCAATTTTGGAGTGGAGAACAAGCGCCGTCATAATTAACGAGGCCTTGGCACAGCACACAACATGCATAACTAAAGCCGAACACCAACAAACGAGACCTCTAAACCATAGGGACTGGGACAATGAAGCATGTTTACTGGAACTGAGTTGTATAATTGTTGACTTTGGAATTTGTGATGGCTTGTGTCTTGTCATTGGGACGCTTAAAGGCAAACATCGTCATTTCCGCGTCGTATCGGACGCATCGCATAATACGGATTATTTTTTGATATTCGCAGCATGAGCACTACCTCGGTGGCGTAGATGTGCTACGATACGGTTACAAAGCTGAGGTCTCGGGTTTGAATCCCAGGTCGGGCAAAGTGATATCGGATTTTTTTATTCAGTATCAGCTCGGAGCCAGGAGTTTGTGCCCGATATAGCGATAGGCTCGCCCCCTAACCAAAGGTTTATACAGCACGCAAAAAAGTGTCATGTTTTGTTCTCCGCCTACTTATTTTAAAAGTCCATATTTTATAAATAAAAGTTTAATTAAATCATTATAAATAACACTTATTCATAATCCCAATTTTGCCATCCATCCATCCTTGTCAAGTTCTATCTTTTGCATCTACACTCTTTTTTTAACGAAATTAATATACTCCATCGAATAGAATTTACTCAGTAACATCAAATGCTATAAAATATTTTAAAAATGCATTGTTTACTAGAATAGTATAAAATAAAATGTCAATCACCAATCCGCGTGTCGCACACAATATCAATTTCAGTACATTTGATAGATGAAAATTCAGCAATGTTTTCACAGATATCACTTTTTTGTCAACAATATTATTTGAAATATTTGAACAGTTATATTGTATGGGTTTGTTTTTGCTTTGAATTATTTCAGACTGTCGTTAAATTTGTAAAATTTTTATACATTTGAACAAAAAAAATTAATAGTGTATTTGATAATGAACGGGAAAATTCATGATGAAAACATAGAATTAAATAAATTTGGTTATTCAATGGTTTTTGAAATTATCTTTAATTATTTATATTTAAATAATATAAATTATTTAATTATTTACGAATATAAATTATATAATTATAAATCGAACTAACAACTTTTTTGTATCAATTTATTTATATCCTAACAGAAAATACAGCAGATGATCTTTCAAGAGAACCTTCTGTTTAATTATTCAACAAATAATCGAGTATATCTTAGAACTAATATACACTAAGTTGTCTGAGGAATAGAATCGTAACTACTGGACATATTGATACTTAACATCTTATGTCGCAGGATGGCCAGCGCAGTATCCTTTGGTTTTGCTACTGGCCATGGGCGGTCGTATCGCTCACTATCAAGCGACTGGCATACTCGTCTTTCATTACAATAAAAAAAAACAGAATCCCACTTTTCCTATCCCATGTATTCTATAGACCACTAACGCGATACACTAGGTAAACGCAAAGACGCCATAAATAACCCTTAATATTGTGTTGGCGACATATTTCTGTCACATCCAGACATACTACACATACCTTTGTTGAAAACGTTCGATGCAATAGGCAAGCGTAGATTTGTGGCTCTCTAAAGGAAAAGTTACGAATAGTTTCAATGTAATCTGTGAGAAATCGTACGAGGATATCAGACTATTGTTTCGGGTTAAATGGGTAGATATACCTATATTAATAGGCAACAGTATTGAGTTACATTCGAATACAGGTCAAATTATTGTTTTTTTTTATTATGCTCAATTTTATACCTAAATACATACAGAAGGAGAAGGCAGAGGTCCTGGTAGTAACCAGTACACCCACGTTTTCTCTTATGTGTTCTGTCCCACGATATGATAGGGCGAGTCTATTGCCATATCGTGCACAAACTCCTGAGCTGATAATAAATTGACAAATTCACTATTACTTCGCCCGAACCGGGATTTGAACCCGAGACCTAAACTTGGTGATCATACCGTAGTATAACTACGCCACCAAGGCAGTCGATTTTATAGTCTAGTTAAATGGTCTACAAACTACACAATGTTGAATGATATGAAAACCGACCGAAACTATTCATAACGATTAACTTTTTAATTCGCAAACCAAGCTAATATCATGCTCTATTTCACTTCCAAACTTCAAACTAGTCAATAGTTCGTATATAGCATGCTATGATCCAATAAGCGGTTAAAGTTATAAACCGCAAATGAACAAACATTGAGAATGTTTAAGAATTGTAAACGATTATGCACAACAGTCAGAAAAATTAACAAAACAAAAACATTGAAAAAAAAAGGTTTTTTCCGGTTTATAATAAATAAATGTCGATTATTTTTAAGTTGAATTCAGTTTTATTCCGTAGCTGCATATTAAAAGTACTGTTTGAAGTAAAATACATGACTAGTATAATTCACGATACAATAAGGATATAAAAGGATTCATGAAGTATCCAATTTCAAGCGTTTAAAAAGAATATAAAACGTCAAAGGAGCCCAAGAGGCCAATCTTAATGCTAGTAAAAAGGCACTAAGAGCAAAAATAAAACATCGCATAATTCGAGATCTCAAAGAAGTATTTTCTTCATACCTCATGAATAGCTTATTAAGAATGCACAACAGGATTTAATTTGTTTCTTCATCTAAAAGTAACGATATCACCTTTCTGTTATAAATTGGATTTTATTTGACCATAGACACGGATAACTAGGATTTACTAATAACAAGAATTAGTCTATACATTGTTCTAATAATTTTCAACCTAAACATAATCCGTACATTCATCTGAATCCAATTATTAAAATTATCGTTACGGATGTACACCAATGTGAATATGACGTTCAATCGGATTCGGGCCAATTACGCTGTGTTCGAAATTCAAAAATAAATCACTGACGTATCATTTATTGCCTTATTAAATGTACTCTATAAATTCGTGGCATTACATTATCTGTGCACATTATTTCAGTACAATATTTCACTGAGTTCATTTCGAAAAACAACTGAAGTACTGGTAAGATTAATGAAACAGTTGAAGGCTTGAACTAAGAACCAGTCATTAGAACGTTTAAAACTAGAAAAAAACTTAAAACAAATATCTATTAAGTGCAGGTAAAGCATATGTCTATGTCGCTCCAACGTCGAACTAAATACTAAATAAGGCACTATCGAAAGCGTAGCGAAAATAGAATGTGCAGGCAGATAGACCGAGAGACGTCACGATGGGAAGGTCACATGCATTTCACATTCGACGTTTAAAACTGCATGATTTCTTTTGTTATTACTGCTTTGTACGAAGAAGTGTATACGGTTTTTTTAGCACTGCAGGTATTAAACCTGATGGTAATATAATGCTCCTGATAGAATATCGATTCTCTCTCTCTCTCTCTCTCTCTCTCTTCAATTAGGTCTCCCCCAAGGATCTCAACATCAACCTGTTGGAAGCGGGCTTCATCCAGTGACTATCTTCAACATTAACAGTTAACCAGGTCGTCCTTCCACCATGTAGGCGAGCGTCCGATACTTCGCTTGCCTGTACGTGGCCTACACTTCAGAACCTTTCGGCTCCATTGGCTATCAGAGTAACCAATGTCAACGGATAATTATCGCTCACCACATGAAACGATTATGCTGTCCTAGTTGATTAGAAATGAAAATGAAAATAAGTTATTGAATCCATTAAAAATATGAAAAGTAAATAATTTTGGTCCAATTACAGCTGACAGTTAACAAAATTGTGCGTGATAAATAGAAACGAAATTGATAGAAACAACGTTATTAGGTTTAGCTTTTAGGTCAAAGATAATATTTTCATTTTTTTATTTTGCCTTGGTGGCCTATTTGTACCAGGGTAGGGCTATAAAGCTGAGGTCTCGGATTCGAATTCCGGGTAGGGCAAAGTGATATTGGATATTTTTATTCATTATCAGCCCAGAGTTAGGAATTTGTGCCCGATATGGCGATAGGCTCGCCACCTATCACACGTGAGACGGATCACATAAGGCGAAATGTGGGTGTCCTGGCATCTCTGCTTACCTCTTCTGGGAAAAAGGCGTTAGTTTATGTATGTTTATTTTCAATTAAACGAGTATACTTTTGGTTGAGATTAATATACTATTTAAAGCCTAATTCCTTATTTGATATATTACGTTGTGGCACTCCTTTATACACTTCACCTCAATTACTTAACTAGAGCTTTAAAATTGTCGTAATAAATTTAATCAACCACGGCATACATGTGTAAAACACCCCAAAAATCCACAAATTGATATAAAACCTACTTAGCATAAAACTCCACTTAAAAAATTACAATATCTTCCCCATAATCAAAGATATCACTGGAATAATAACAAAGATTTTTTACACCAGTTACACGGATTATAATATATGGCCCACAAGCCAGAAATCATAATGTCGAGTATATTCAAAATTGGCTTGACATGGATTCCATAATCAAAGTTACAAATATTATGATTTCCTAACATTGATCTTTTACAGCACGAATCCGTTTTATAATGCCATAATAATACCCACAGGGCGGGGAATATAACTGAGCATATTTTAAAACAAGCTGGCTTGCATCTGGCTCTCTGCAGCTCGCTGCAAGCCTAATGTGCCATATAAGCTATCTGTTTTTATTTTATGCGCTGATGCTGTTTTAAAGATAAGCCAAATCGGGGGCAAGCTTGAGTTTCGGGAGAGATTTAGATAAAAATGATTTATTGTTCGGACCTGTATTACTAAATAAATTGCCTCGGTGTATTTGGCCAGTGTGTATAGTGCGAGTATTGCGTCTGTCGGAAAAATAAATTAATTTGCTGTAAACAATGTGAGGGATACTCTTTCTTATTTACGATCGGCTAAGGATTATTTATTTCTCTTATTAGCTAAGAGCTTTCATGATTTCGTATTTCTGTGTTACTCATCGGCAATAAATAATAACTATACCACCTAATTTAATCAAATATTTTAACTCCATAAATTTAGATTGAAATGTGTTAGAGCGGAATTATTTTCGTTATTAAATAAATACTAATTTATTTAAATATAAACCCAAAGCACTTTTAAGAATTAGCCAATCTAAATTTATAATAGTAGAAATGTTAAATAGACGCAGATTTACATAAACAAATAAATATATTTCAGGCCGGCCGTTACATCAAAGTTGGGATAATTAAAGCCTCATGAAAATTGCCTCGGCCGGGTTGATTCTGAAATAATAATGCTTTGGCACCTCCTCGTTGTCATCAAAGTTAAAATACCTAGTGTTAACCTTCTGTTAACTTTCATCACTAATTGCTGTTTCTACAAAGTCACACGATCTGTAGGCAACCCTACAAAGAAAAATAAACTTTTCACTAAGTAAAATTGGAATAAAGTTGTTAAACTTACCAATAAATCTACTCGCACTCTTTGCTATAGTTTCGTTAATTTGGCAGCTGAAGGAGATCGAAACGAAACTCAAAAATATTCCTTGATAACTTTTTTTAATCATCGCTACACTTTTTAACTCGCAACGGTTTCAAACTTCGAATTCTGATTTTTTATTTTTAAAAAATCGTGTCACATTTTGAACTGGGTAACGTTTTTTTTTTTAATTTGTAATACAAAGTTTGAATTAGAAAGCAAAGGAAGTCCCTTTTAGCGGAATCGTGTCGATTACTGGCTCGACAAAGGTCGAGAGCTCTCGAGCCACGAGCACTGACTGAAGCAGGGTTCCCTACCTCTAACTGGAACGGGAGAGAAATGGACCGCTGCGCAGTACAGGCTTAGCAACGTTGACTTTATATTTTTTATTTATTTTAAACAAGGTCGATGCAAGAATTTTGTTAGTTTCACGTGAGTTTTTGCGCATAAAAAAAGCTTTGAGTGGTGAATTTAAGAGCACGTTAAAATCTAGTTGAATTATTTTGTACAACTTTTTCAGCGCTGTAATCTGAAGTGTTAATAAACAAAATATTTTTGTACACTTTTATTCTTAGTTTCTCGATGTAATTCAGACGGTAATTTATCTTCAAATTGGAGTGAGAACAAACTTCGCATTGAGTTGGATGAAACTTCCATGAATTATGGCGTTTGGCAAGTCGAGCATCAATTAACCAGATGAATACCTATTGATATAGGAGGAGTTAATTTTACAAAGTATAGAGTGGTCATTAGGTTCGAGGCATTACATTGTTCGGAAGTTTTAGAGTAGTAATAAAGTAATTGTAATTTGGTGTATGTTGGTTTAATACTCCCATCAGACGGAGAGGAGTCTAATTTGTGAAGTAGTGGCAACTTAGTAGACGCAAGCTTCGTGTGCTGTACTGGGAACGTTTAATGCATTTGCGTGACAAAACTTTGTGGGGTTATGAATGTCGCAGATTAATTCTAATTTTTAAGTCCCTGTACTCTGCGTATGTAGGATAAAGTTGACGTAATTTACACTTGTAGAAGAAAACGATGCTAAACGATACAACTGGGTATCGTTTCAATAATATTTTTTTATACTTTTTGAAAACCATAGCACTATAAAATAATTGCAATTCGATATTTAAAATGTGTTTTCATTTTGTCAGTGCATATTTTTTATAGGCCACTTAATATTGGAGTGACCAAAGTGTTTATTACATTTTGTATCATAATTTCTCTACATGCTCGAGTTATATGTAAATTGTGCATTTATTCACAGGCTTTACTTAAGTACCAACCTTGAAATATGAGTTTTATTTACTTTAATTAAATATGTACGTTGTCGCAGTGTATACACTACGCGACCAATGTTTTTGTAAACACAAACGGCCGAAAAGCCTTTACATTTTCAGACAGACTCCTTTATTTGCAGATATATGTATTTGTTAGCCGTGGTTTTTACAAAATTCTCGCGCCAAATGCTACTGACGTATTTTATCTTATTAAAATTTATTGCGGCGGTTCAGAAGTCATACACATGTATTTTGTGTGTGGGTCAACTTTTCAGCACTTGCGAAACCTTAAGCCTTTGCTTGGCGGTTTTCCGTTGGCAGTGTGAGCTCATAAGCTAATTTGTAGCTAATATAATTTATTATTACTGCTATGAGATAGGCCAAATTAATCGGTTAATGCCATAATTTGCATACCTGATTTAGATCGTAAAATTATTATAAAATGTATAATTACATCGATTGAAAATAGTTTCTATTTTTCCAAGCATGGCAGCGTTTAAATTATGCAATAGTGATAATTTAATTATATAAGGCAAGTAAAATTAATTAGTTAGCAAGTTAGAAAAATATCAATATCAAAATGATCTTGTTCAATTACTTTGTTTCATAATTTGCATAGATGTCGCTACTTTCCTTAGATGCAATTAATATCTAAGTGCACTAAGCAATAAAAAGCCACAGATTAAACAAATGCATGCATAGTGATGGGCTAAGCAAAAAATCACTGCTATTTTAAAATCTGGTAAGCTGTTATTCGCGTGCTAAGCCATCATATAGTTATGATCATATGGAACATATTTTTATTAAAACACATTGCGAGCGAGCAAGCTTGTGTGTGTAGTTTTGTAGTATAAAAATAGACAAGATTCAATTTTACTAGTATTTCTTCTACAAATTACATAATTACAGTACATAAATTTATTTTAGATTTGGTTAATCTTTTATTCCTCTAAAATATTTTCTCTAAAATTCAGAGAGAGTTTCATGTATTAGAAGAATCTATACTAAGAAATGATTAAATTGACATTAAAGGTGCGGCCGTTAATCTCTTAAATTATCCATCCATCAGCCAAAGGAAGTCCACTGCTGAACATAGGCCTCCCCCAATGATTTCCACAGAGACCTGTTGGAGGCAGCCTGTGTCCAGCGACGTCCCGCGACGTAAACTTAAATTATGGCCTAAAAAAAAATAATGGCCTAACTTAAATTATGGACTTAAATTATGGCCTAACCATTCTCAATCATACTCTTAATTATGGAGGAGGCTTGTGGCATGCTGTGGGACTTACATATATGGGCTGATACAAGTGGCCACATAGCAATACCTAACATATTTATTAAATCGTTTTATTTAAGTTATTTAAAAACGAGTTGCCCTAGAATGAAATGTAAGTATATAAAATGAATATGAGAAAAAGCCGGTTATAAAAATATTTTGGAAAATGCATAGTCATTAATATTCTGCAGTCATATGTACTTTGAAACTCTTCATATGTATCTACACGTGAACAAATGCCAATTAATTATCTAGCAAAATATTCTTTTACAATATTGTTTGTTTTACACTGTCAGGTTTTGTCGTATTATACGGTTGAGATAGAATTCTTTTATTTCTGAAATCTCGCAAAGACTTAACACCAACTTAAAACCCACCATTTTCCTCGTTGATTGTCGTTGTTAACATGACAGCTGGGATTGCTTCTGTGGCGAACAATTTACGTGCTATATTGGAAATCATTTTTCATTTTAAAAACAAAAGATTTTGCACGGGCTGAAAAACCGGTGTCATTTATTACGAAGCTTTTTGATTTACGTGCGTTCAGTTAATTGTCGCTGCTTTATCGATGATAGTGAGAAAATCTGCATATCTGTGAAGTCTTAAAATAATTTTATAGTAGTGAGAATATACAAAAGTTGGAAAACCACCCGTGGCCTGAAGGTTGACTTCGGATAGCTCGTTGTAAAATTAGAAGTCGAAACTCTGTGCAACTTGAAGATTATGTTGTGACGACCCCATGTAAGTTTAATATATTATATTTATCAAGGCAACTCCAAAAGTTACCGTTTAAAAAATATGTCATGGATTCCAGTTTATATTTTTGAAACACCATTAAGCTACCTAGTAAACTACCAGAGACACGGGTCACGCGTCCCTTACTTCCTATCCTGGAACATTCAGTCATAGATTGAAAATGCAATTAAGCAGACCGGCGTAATTGTATCGACCGGAAAGAAATAATTGTCTGTTACTAATCGATACGCTATTGAAACTGTATTGCACTACCAAGTACAGTGCAGAATTCCCAAGCCAAAATAAAAACAAAAACAGTAAAGGAACAGAGGAAACTGGACTAGACAAGCCGAAAATTGGATTCAATAACGCACAGAAACGGACCAACTAATCTGTAGTTGGTCTGTGCATGTGCCAGCTTGCAGCGAAATGGTGATGTTGGAAACTTGGAAAACTAAATCAGATGCAATGCTGAAGTGAACTAAGGTCATTGTTACATGTCTTACGTTGATTTTATTCCATATTAGATTTTTTTTTAGCTTTGATGCATAACTGCATTTGTACTCATATTTTTTCAATTTTAAAATTTAGTATTAATAAAATGGTGGGAAATAGTATCTCTCTATGTAAAGACAATTTAAATACATTATACAACAAACGAAGACACGAATAAATTTAATGTTAACAACAAAAATTAAAATATCAATTATAATTTGTTCAAATTGTGGATTTTGTATTGAGAAATTTCTTATCTCACATATAAAAGCAAGTAATTTTTGAATACCATACGTATTCATATTGTTAATATAAGGCGTAATATTGTTTTAATTCGGACTACACACTTATGGGTTTTGTATTTAAAAAATGGCTTGCTCAGAAGTAGATAATTCGAGAAATAAATCCAAGCAAACGGCCACTTGTATAAGAATAAGCCGAAGCGCAAAACACATCGCGGTAGGCATATGAAGTCATATGCACACCGCATAGATTTTCTATTATGAAAGAGGATACGAATAATACATAAATAAAAAAAAAATACCCAAACCTGCAAAAAATACCCGGGGTAGCAACCTGTGTCTGTGAGACCAAAAAGTCTCTTGCAGTTACTGATACACACGACACAAGAGTCGGTCTTAGTGTGGTCTCAGGATCTTGTACATGGTCAATATGGAATATTGGGTGTATTAATTTATTGAAAAACTCTGAAAAGTTATGCTTTATTTTAATATATGAGTTTATTATATGACGTAATGTAGCTTGATACTTTTATGTTAAGAAAACGAAGAAAATAAAATAAATAAAATTCTAGAAAAATCTACCTCTCTTCCATATCGACTATTCCCAAAATATCGGTGTAGAAAATTCAGAGTTATTTGGTCGGTAATGCGATTTTCACGGCAAAAGAGGACGTCGAAAGGAAAGGTGCAGGTCAATATGTTAAGGTCCGAATTACGTGCCAAGTCTCCTTCGCGCAGGTATATAACTCATTCTTATTTAATAATACCGTTTTTGTAAGGATAAACACTTGTTTTGTTTGCCTAAAAGCTTTAGTTTGGTATAACTAGAATTTTAAATATAATATGATTACAGGTATTACATTGTCAGAATCCGTAACGACCACATCCGTGGCTGTCTTGGTTTCCGCGATGTGGCAGATAAACTCCAGGAATGCCGCTTGAGATGGTATAGTCACGTCCTAAGGAAACCACAGGAGTACGACGGCAATGTCTGCCTGAGCATCAATCTTTCCGGGCCTCGACCCAGAGGTTGACCAAAGAAGAGCTGGCTAGATGTTGTCAAGAAAGATATATCGGTCAATGGCC
Source organism: Hyles euphorbiae (assembly GCA_023078785.2). NCBI lineage: Eukaryota > Metazoa > Arthropoda > Insecta > Lepidoptera > Sphingidae > Hyles > Hyles euphorbiae. The sequence goes on along the minus strand of CM041034.1, from coordinate 11,365,848 downwards.
TTACTATTGAGGATGCTGAAGGCCGGGCGCAATGTAGAAGAATTTGAAAAAGAAGAAAAAAAAAGAATATAGTATCCACCGGGTTAGAGACGATGGACTGAAGATCGAGCGCCATATGAGAGGCCTATCTCCAACAAACGAAGCACGTAGAAGAGCTGATGATGATTTAATAATATTTTATTTTACTTCGACCATTTTGTCTAAATTAAACAAAAAGTTTAAGATAGGGAATACTGAGAGTAACGGACGGCCTTTTGCTTGCAGGTCAGTGTACGCTAGTCAATAGGATATTATAGAATACTCGGTGTGTTCTGCATGCTACAACGAGGAATGTAATAATCCAAGCCATATACGTTCCATTGCGGTACCCAGGAGTCCTTTATAGTTAAAAGGGGTTGGCTGGCGTCACATACCAAAAACGTTCTTGTAAATCTTTATGGTGTTCTCATGTCGTTTTCTCTCACCGATGCACTATACCTATTGAAAATTAGTGACATTTAAGTATCTATTCACACAATAACCAAGAAAATAATAACACACGTTTGCGTAGTCAGTCATACAGGGTATATGAAGACTTTAGGCTGCTACCGAAAACGAAGCCGGGTGTTTGTTTTCGTGACTACAGAAACAATGCGAATAAATATTTTGCAAAACTGCTGGACATTTAATACTATTCGATTATACAAGTTTAATCCTTTTTGTTCATATTGTGAAAACATACGTCATAACAATGCGATAAGATATTTTTTTAAAATTATAAGTGTAGTTTCAAACAGTAGATGTGACTTATAGTAAAATGAATGCCCAACAAGAAGAACTATTGAACCTTCGTTGCTAAAACAGAAATTAATCTAACACGATGTGTGCTAAAATAAAACAACATTTCAATAAGATTTCAACGGATCTATTCACTATTATAAATGTTAATCCATTCTATGAATACAAAGTTACCTCAACCACGGAAGCAATTAACAAAACATTCCATCAGCCCCTAAACCAATATGGCGGCTGGTTTCAATGCCTTTTCAATTGGGATCTCCAATGCAGCAAACCTCACCATAGTATATTATCGATCGAGCGATAACACAAGCGATTATAAAAGCTATTTACTACACGCACTAATCCGAAACTGCAATTAGGCATATCCGGATTCAGTAATGTCTGTATTTGTCTAATTTGCAAATACATCTGCGATTGCTAACAAGCCCGTACAGCCAAATGATCCAATGTCAATAGCACAATATCAGTGCCCCAAGTCTGAAACACGGGTCTAGTCACAACGGTTTCAATTATTTAACTTGTCTGTGGCATGACCTAAATACCTGATTCTCGGGTGATAGTTGGCAAAACTGACTTTGGGACGACGTCGATTGCTCATTGTTATAAACGATTTTATTCGACATCAGGGAAAAGAGGTTATTTAATGTCGATACTTTTTATTTGCTTGTTTGAGGCTTTGTTACTCGATAGTTGCAGGCACATGTGTGCTTGACAATTTTCTATCTATTGTAAGCGATATCGACGTGCGGGAAATAAAATAACAAGCAGGTAAAAAATGAAAATAGCTCGGAGAAAAACAATAATATTTTTTGGCTTTTGCACGCGCGACTGTAGCTAAAACTACGATAAACTTATACATAAAAACAGATTTGTAATTTTACTATCAACAATGTGATCTTTACAAGAAAAAGTTTTTTACATATAAATAAGGTATATTATAGAATTTTTTGTTTGGGTCTGAATTTCAAGTTGTTATTATTGCGCTTTCGCTTTGTGTCAGCGATTTTGTTTGATAGGAACATATTCATATTTTAGACATTGTATTAAAATAGTTTTTTCTTCGTATTTGTAATAGAATTTGGTAACATATTATGAAATTTGATTTAAAAAATCATTCTTGATAACATTATTACCTCACGATTGTGAAACGAAAATCCGCCTGTTCTATCCCCACACCGAGACAAATGGTTGTGAAGCGCAAAAGTATTTGTTCCGGGTTTGGTTCTTTATGACACCGAAAAGTCTGTGTAAGTTTCTGATATCCACGAAACAGGACTTAGTTGATCTTAAGATGAGGTCAGGACAAAGCATGTGACTGTTGAGTGCCTTTATATTTTATAACAGTCCGGCTCGCCTACCCCGGGTGCATATTCATTTTTCAAAATGGCGGCCAATCGGATCACGAAAATTAGTAAGAAGTCCTCGTATTTCCTAGATTTTTCACTATTGCTTCCCTCCTATAGGTCGTAGCGTGACGATGTAGTATTCTTTATTAGATGACCTATCCAACACAAAAATATTTTTTCAATCCAAATCATTAGTTCCTGAGATTATAGGTAATAAACAAACAAACTCTTCAGTTTTATAAACTAGTATAGATTTAAATAAACTACATGTTTTTCAAGAATTGAAAATATGCAAGACACATTGTTAACAATTCCTATTTATATTAAGGTATATGTACAAGCTTTCCGTGAATTTATTGTCTTTGAAGTTGTATAAGTACACTGAACAGGCCACAACTGTAATTATTTGGCAAACATGTAGTTATTACGTGAACTTAATAGTTCTACTTCCGAGTTCGCTAAATACCTTGCTAACTAGATAAACAAGAGTGTACTAGTATAAATATAATTAGAAATATACGTTGGTATATTGTATTTACTATTTGTATGTGTAATATATGTGCTAATTATATTACTTATTTGTATCCAAAGCACTATTTTTATCAGCCTCCGTGGCGCAGTTGGTTAGACGCCGCCTGTGGAACGAGAGGCCGATCCCCGCACCGAGAGAAATGTTTGTGCAGCCCACAAATATTTCTTCCGGGTCTGGGTGTTTGTGAGACCGAAAAGTCTCTCGTAGTTCCTGATACCCACGACACAAGACCCGATCTTAGTGTGGGTTCAGGACTATGTATGTGACTGTTGGGTGTTATTTATTTATTTATTATCCATACCATATCATTATCCATATACCATTTAGCTATGTTTTAGATTCATTTGGCTGAATATTAAGATCGCCGGAGAGCAATACTTTTAAGCGGCCTGTTACATGTGAGACTCTTGTCACCAATCTTCTCTAATTACAGAAAAACTTATTGCTAAACAACTTATTGCGAGTAAGCAAGAACCTGATATGCAAAATATTTGATTGAGACACTTTTAATAGAAGTGTTGCTTCGGTACGACGGTTGCTAAGTATTTCTTCTTTTGGAAATTAGTTTAATTTAAGTCGGCGACGGAATACTGTTTTACTCTTATAATTACTGCTATTATTCTGTCAAATATTCGTGAAAAGGATTTTTTTTACTGCATTGTATGGCGAGACGAGCAAGCCGTTTGCCTGATGGTAAGTGATACAACCTCTCATAAACAGTAGCAACATTTCACTGCCCTCGCCATCCTGAGACATAAGACGTTAAGTCTCAATATGTCCAGTAGTTACTCTGGCTACTATGTCTTCCAATCCGAAACCAACAGCGCATTTACGTATTGTTGTTTCACGGGAGAAATAGACATTGCGGTGGTACCTACCCAGATTACCTCTCACATATGAGAGACCTACCACTAGTAAACCTATAAATGTCCATTACTTTATAGTTTATACTACTTTATACATATTATACTTTATTTATTGTCTTTTGTGAAGTATGCAAGCTGTTGGTTTTCCAAAAATATGTGAATAATAGAAGGAAAGAAAGAAGAAAATCTGTTTATTTTTCACTACAGAAAAAAACAACGAAAATATACAAATATAAAAAAAAAGAAATTAAAAAAGAAGGAAGAATTTTGCATAAATATGCAATAGACATGAAATAACTTATGGACAATATTCATGCATTAAATTGCTTAGATGACTTCCTTAATTTTTGCTTTGCGGATGCTAATCGTAGTAGTCGGGTTACTAAAAATAGAAACATTGGCAGACATTGTTTTAGAGTTGCCCAATTTCGCTTCCTACTTTTTAAAAAGTTTGGTTTAGAAGATTTTTCTTTTACTGCGACGTTGATTTATTTAAGCCTTTCTGCTAAGGCCAAGAAAATTGAATTTAAGAACTACGAGATTTGTTCCGTTGTGATTGTGCGTTTCTACAGAATTGGTAATTATTTACGGATTCTATACGATTTATTAATAAAATTATTAACGTGATATGAGTGTAACAATTAAAATACAATTTATAACTTACCTTCTATGTAAATATTTTATGCAAATGTGACTCTTCGAAAAAATAATCGGTTCAAAATATTTTAAGACGTATTAATATAAAACACAAAACGTTTCGTGTGAAACAAGCTATCTAGTATATAAATTTTTCAAAATATACCGCATAAACGCAAAGTCACAGACATATGTTGAAGTTTTAATACCACTTTAAACTATATGGTTTGTGTCGTAGGTATCACAAATCTACGAGAGACATCAGTGTTAACTACAAGCAGTACCGAAACGAGTAACATAAATTGAAAATACATTGAAATATAAATAAAAAAATATATACATATATATGTACTTACCTTTTTTATTGCCTACCACCAGTGTACCAACCTGATAGAACCTAACTCAAAAAGGGAACACGGAAAGTTTTATGAATAAATTGCAATAATAAATACATTTATCCGTGACTAATATTTAATACATCGGTTATTGCATATTTTAAATTTTAATTATAATTTACGTCTGCATGTATTAACACTTCGTTTGAAGGGGTTGCATGAGTGGACACTACATAATTTAGTAGGGATGTCATACTGCCTACGTAACATGCTCACTTAATAGAACATCATATAAACTGTAGTTATATGTAGGCGACAGGTTGAGATGGCATTCGTTTATGAAGTGACGCGTGGGAGATCTTATGTCATCACGTTGCAAAAATATATCGATATAAACTACTTGACAAGTGATACTACATCACTAGAAAATTACCATGTCCATCTGTATAGTACATTGTACGCACTATCATTTTTCTTTTTTCTTGTTGTGCTTGCTTTGGTTTCTTGTGTCCAGTTGGAAAAAAATATTTTTTTGTGCATATTTTTATATTTAAGAATGGATGCTTGTTATTAGAAATAGTTGTCATTTACAGACGCTGCCAATAAACAATCCCAATCCAAAATTTGCCCTTTGAGATTGACAGCTCAATCTTTTTTCTATATTGCCAATAATCAATCTCAGTAGTGAAAAAACTATAGCAACATAGTAAATGACAAATCGAAAAGTAGAAAACAATCCAGATTGACATCAATCTATTTTTTTCGATTGATTATTGGCATCTTGGATAAGTGCGTGGTGGCCTGTTGGTAAACGGACTAGACGCGGCTGCCAACATGTTCACGGTGGTCGCGGGTTCGAATCCCAGGGCACACCTCTGACTTTTCGGAGTCATGTGTGTATTGATAGTCAATCACCACGCACTAAAACGGTGAAGGAAAACATCGTGAGGAAACCTGCATACCATAGCGAGTTATAAAAAATCTATGGTATGTAAGTCCGCCAACCCGCACTAGGCCAGCGTGGTGGACTATATGGCCTAACCACTCTCAATCGTGCTCTCGATTGTAGAGGAGGCCCGTGCCCTGCAGTGGGGCGTATATGGGCTGATACAGAGAGTGCATTAATTATTTTACGTGTGTATCTAATATCTATATGGCTGTGATGATAGGATCATTTTACTTGCATTCCGATACTGAGTTTGAACCGGATACTAATTATGAAATGATAGCTACATAAGCTTAATGGGTGGTGTCACAGATATGTTACTAATTGTCGATTATACGTCTGTAGTTGTATTTGTATCAGCCTATATACGTTCCACTGCAGGGCAGGGGCTCATCTGTAATAGACAGTACGATTTAGAATGGTTAGATCATATAATCCGCCACACAGCCCTAGTGCGATTTGGCGGATTTTACATATCATAGAAATTCTTACAAATGGTTGGTTCCCTCCAAATGTTTTCCTCCTCACTTCTGTGGCTGATGAGAGAGATTGTGGTGGCATGAGTTTATTTTCTTTCGCGCCCACACACACGCCACTGCAATGTGCCCAAATCTGTATTGGCACCGAGCTCCAGACCTCGGTTAATCTCTTATAATGGACCCGTATAGAATTCATCAGAGAGAAAAACCAAACAGGAGAAGTTAAGTTGAGGGACGGCATGAGTCAGAAGAACTGATATTTTGATCATTGGACTTCTCTACATATGAAAGTTCAATTTAGAGGGTTAGGCCGTAGTTTACGAAGCTGGCATATAGCGGATTGGCGGAATATGCATACCATAGTAATTTTATTATGCAGGGTATATCAAGACTGCTACCGAAAACGAAGCCGGGTGGTAGTTAAAGCGACTTTAGACACAATGCAACAGAAAAAGTTGCAAAAAAAAGCGACAATTTTTTTTTTATATTTATTTCCTATGACTATATTTGGGTGGTAAATATTTTTTTTCCTAAAATAAAAGTATATACCATTTTATTTATAAATAATCCAAGGTATAAAAGTTTAAATTATTATTTTAGCGAAAACTATGGATTTACCATCCAAAAATGACGATATTTAAAAAATCATAAAAAATCACTGTCACGTTTCTTTGCGAAATTTTTAGTTGCATTGTGTTTGTAGTGACTAAAACTACCACCCGGCGTCGTTTTCGGTAGCAGTCTTGAGATACCCGGTTTGTAAAAATTTATGGTGTACAGACAGATTTCCTTGACACGTTTTCTTTCACCGTTCAAGTGTGCTGCAATTGTCCAGTTAAAAACTCTTAGCGAACACCTTCCAAACCTTTTCGAAAGTGACTAGCATTAATTGATGCTCTTTTATTTTATCATATCTCCTCATTGGGTGGAAATCCAAGGCTTTGATTGCCAGTACATGGCCTCCAATAAACGACTTTCTACCCCATCGATCATTAGTTCGGCACGCTAGTTAGTTAAACAAGCTTCTGAAATTTCCCACATGACCGCTTCCAATCCAGAACATTTCCACGTATTTAAGCATTGCGCCGAATTTGTGTGGGTTATTTATTTTATTCAAAAATATGTAAAATCTTTTTAAATAATTTAACCACGGCATTCAAGTTTGTGTGCACTAAATTGCCGCATAATAAAACTTAAATTTTACACTCACCCATAAAATATTGCTGTTTTATCGTGTATTACTGTTTAAAGGATTTAAAGGAATTTAAATTATTAATTATTATTTTAATATTAAACTTAAAGGATTTTCTTAGCTTCGGCATGAGCCGACTCCACTCGAATGCTAGTTGTAACCGGTTCATCATTGAAGAGTAAAATATTTTCACTGGGTTCCAGGATTAGCATAATATGTTTCAGATAACTGGATGTTTTTCGTCTTACTTTTACACTTATCTATATATTAATACGTGATGCAAAAACTTTGGATCCCTTTTTACAAAAATTGCGCGGACGCAGGAGCATAAAATTTGGCACACTTATAGTTTATGTGTAGGAGAAGTGGAGAATGCTAATATTTTTCAATAATAATGCTTATAAAGTACATTAAATCAAAAAATAAAACATTACACACACTGCCATGCATTTCACACACACATCCATACACAAGTATACATACTCTGGTGTCAAATTGTTTCTTTTCTCCTTCATTTTGTTCTTCTGACATAGACATATCAAAAAAAAGGTTTATTTGCCTAATGAGGTAATAATATTAATATTAAAAGATAATATTAATTTTAAATGAGGCAATAATATTAATATTAAGCCTAATATTAAATGTAATATAAAACAAGATTTTAATAATAATGCATAAAAAGTACATTAAATCAATAAATAAATCAGCATGCATTTGACACACGCATACACAAGTATTTGTACACGTATACATACTCTTTGGTCAAATTGTTTCTTTGCTTTATTATAGACATATGTAGTTGAATGTCAATCAGAAAAAATGTTTACTGTGGTTTTGTGGAATATCAAACAGAAAAGATTTATTTGACGAATACTACGTGAAATACTGAGCGCTATCATTCATTATATGCATAAAGAAAGTTCTGTAGCAGCAATCTGCAATAACAACATTCAGGTACAAAAAAAATATATAATTTACTATTGCTGGTTCAAAGCAATTATTGTAGTTAACGATTTTAGTAATTGCATATACTTCAGGGGAAATAAGCGATTTTGAGAGATACGGACATTTAAATGTGCACGAATTATCAGAATAACAACATCATCATACAGGTAAAAACTTTTTCTCTTCTTGATTTGGTCGAATTTCGACCACTAGGCGACCACTAGTAATACTTTAAACGATTTATTTACTGCTGTACTACATTACTTAGTGTAGATTTTACGAACAAAATCTTAACTATAGAACGATTTAATTGACATTAAACGTCTCTGAGTGCGGCCGTTAATCCATTAATAAATATAAGCCTGTGTATTCATCCATCAGATAAGGCACAATATTGTGTAATTTCTTGATCAAATCAATCCGTTCAGGAGTTTGAGTCAAAGATTGACAAATATGTATTCATACTTTCAAAACTTTCATTCTTTTAATATCAATAAATTATATCCAATGTTTTATAAATAGATAATAAGTACTTGTATTGACGTGGCAGGAGACCAGTAAATTAATTTCGTTTCATTTCAATTTACAATATTTTGAGTAGGATAAATGAAAGGTGCGTTATGCACAAAATGATACATATATGTGTTCCACTGTTATATGTCATGTCTAGATATTACAAATCTCTAGATTATGCGAATGGGCTTAGGCCTAGAGCCCTAAGGCCTAGACTGGTTCTATGCGGGTAGGAAGATGGATGGATTTTAATGAATAAGTACCGAATGTAGCGTAGGAATAAACATACTAATATGTTAAGCGATACGATGGTCAATGAATTTGTCGATTAAAATTATCTAATAATAATAATAAGAGTAGATATTACCAACGAATTTAATTATTTTTTGAGGCAGCAAGAGACTCAAGGAATACGAAAGCTTGTCATTTGGAATTTAACCCAACACACTGTAGTGGTATGTAATTGCATTTTATCGCCTGAGCTACAACATTTTTAAAGCTAATCGATAGCATGTTTACTGGTGGTTGATCTCTCATATGTGAAAGGCCCCTGGGTAGGTAACATCACAATGTCTATTTCTCCCGCCAAATAGCAGTGTAAATGTACTGTTGTGTTCCAATGTTATGTCTCATCATGGCGAGCGCAGTGGAATGTCAAGCATTGCTTTGTTATTCATTTTAAGTAAAAAATAAATACTTTATAGAGAATATTAATATTTTAAACAGTACAATGAAAATATGAAAAATACTGGTTATTAAAAAAATCGCCATCTTATAACTTATTGCTATGACATCTTGCAATTCATTACAACCTACTAAATACAAGTAGATAAAGTTCAATAGTATTATAAATAACATATCGGCTATGAGGCCCAGCATTTCCTCTGCCAGAATTTTGGATTAATTCGTGGAATGTAATTTTGCTGGCATTGGATTGGTGCCCACTATGGCGATAGGCTTTCAATCACCGTTTCCAAAGCCCTTGAATCACTTTTTACGCTTTATGAGTTTTTTTTATTGCATTGAATGGTGAGACGAGCAAGCCTTTCGCCTGATGGTAAGCGATACGATCGCCCATGAACAGTAGAAAAAACAAAAACAACTCCTTGAATTACAAAGCAATGCTTGGCATTCCACTGCGCTCGCCATCCTGACACATAAGATGCTAAGTATCAACATGTCCAGTACTTACTCTGGCTACAATGTCAATTAGTTATATTATTATTCAACGATAACGACTAATAGTAAGTTGTGAGTAATATTAAATCACCTCAATTTATGTTGGCATGTGACCACAAAGGCACAAAACTCTTGGAAAATTTGAAAAATTAAAACCAAAAACCTTGAACCAATCTGTGAAATTCGATTTATTTCAATGTCTAAGATTCGCTTAAATATTTGATTAGACTAGTGCTATTTCTTTAGAACAGAACTCTGTTTTCAATACTCAGGGGATTCTGAGCATTAAGCAAAAAATATGTGATGAAGCGTATTTCTGTCCTCGGAATTGGATCCAGCATATCAAAATACATGACAAACGGTCTCGTTCAAGTCTTTGAAACAGTCCCTTTTTGTATAGTTGTGCCTTATCGTAAAGAAAATAACCAATACACCGAATTTCAGGCAATTTCACCCGCTCTTTGCCCGTCGTTCAAACAGTTTGAAATGCAACCTTTGTGTTCAAAATAGATAGCCCGCATGAAACAGCTACCGAGCAGAAATGTTCGACGAGTTTTAGGCTTCACTTAATTATTTTGACAAGCATACAAAAATCACGCTCGGCTGCTAGGAGAATTAGCAGAGAAACATGATTTAATATGACGCCCAGTGATAGCAGCGCTATGATACATTTTCATCTCAAAAAACGTAGATATTTTCTTATTCGTAATGTTGGTAGCACTCTTATATTATTGAAAATTGAACTAATTATTTAACAACAAATTCATGTAAATTCCTTTGATAATCGAAAGTATATATAGTTATTATACTTTTAAAACGAGTTTGAGTGGAATTAAATAGCCCCAAACGATTTATTTTTCTTATTCTATATTATTTTTCTAAGTAATTCGTGGATGTTGGACAATCTGTCAAATATCAGCTAATAGGAGGGCAGAAAAAGGTAGCTCGGCACCACCATATTCATCTACATTGTTAAAGTACCAGCGCTCCCTTTATATTATAATTAACACTTAGTTTAGTTACACTTAGTTAATCCGTGTAGATGCATATACAAAACTCAACACTTTTATGTAGGCCATACAAATATTTATCTGACCAGACATCGATTCCGCAAACTTTGAAAGCAGGTAGCCAACTGTGTAACTTGCTCAAAACAGTTGTCAGAATGATATGCGATTCCAACATGTATTTTTGCATCAACTGCATGGCATATTATAGTTTCAATTATTATGTAACAATATTTTCAAGGATCTCTACATTGATATATAGTAAGTAGCCTGCATTCAGCGACTTCTTGGAACCTTAACCATTAAATTAAATAATTAGTTATGCTTATTAAACCCTTGGGGGAGGTCTATTTCTGCAGCGGATTTCCTATGGCTGAATACAGAGAAAGAGTGAGAGAATATTTTCAAAATGTGTGATATTGGCAAATTAAAGGATTTACATCACAGGGAAACTAATAAAAATATATCAAAGCTCGGCGATTACAAAATATGAAATGAGATGAAAGTCATTTACCAAAAACTAAAGTAACCGATCGAAAATCGTTTTGCGTCCGAAGGTGCTTTAAATATTTTCACAATTGAATTTATGAAGATTCATATTCCAAAAAAAAATAAAATATATTTGAATTTAAATCCTTCGAGACTCAACGTCTCTCTTACTCAAGAAGGGTTCTCAACACGTTTGATAAAGTAACCACTAATCTATGTCTTGAAAACATCACGTACCTATTCTCAAAGCGTAATGTGTGCATGTACTCTGAAGTCTGAAGTAAGTATAACTCAAACATAAGTCAAGTTGTTTAATAATGAATGCTTCGTTTAAATCAAACAAGTAACAGGTGTTATTACTTCATGCATTATTAATCCCAAAATCAGAGTAAGATTTACGGGTATTGTGTTTGGTGTAATCATGTGCAGAGGAGGCTGCAATATATGGGCTGTTACATGTGCTGCAAATTATTTCGAATATTAGAATCAGCTGAGGATAATATTACATACATACATAATATTATCAGATATTTTTAATAGAACTCCGATAATATTTGGTTCCTCGACCAGATTTATACCCAGGAATACATAGTTTGGAGCTCATACAAACTGACATTTGGATGAGTAAGCGAATTTCATATAATTGTCATAGCCTTGAAGAAAAAACCATTTTCAGTTATTGTTGCGTCTTCATCGCTCTAACCGAATTCAAAAGTCGTTCAAAATGGACATTAAATACGATATCTAAAGTAAGTTTTAAAATTGTCTATGAATAAGATCGAAGCCTTTAATCATTGTATACCAAAGTAAACATCCTATAATAAACGAAAAACCATTTAAAAACTAGTTAGCCACTCGCAAAGTTACTGCAGCATCCAAATTATTATCCCATATCTGCATGTGACATCAGCCAAAGCAGGTAATTGGGAGATCTGTCAGCCGTCGAACGTGGACGTAGCACACCACACACTGGAATGTTATTCAGCGCGAAAAAGCTCGGAATTTTGATAACCAATGTCCAATATCAGCTGACGATGGGAATACTGCAGATTTTATTCATTGGCAAATAAATACAGAGCTTGATGGATATTCTAGTTGAATGGTTATCGAAATATTTGTGATTGGAAAGATAATAAATTAACTAACGAGTTACAGCCTGAATCGACGTCAAACGAGAAACGTGCAATTATATTAAGCAGTTCCTTATAAAAGGTGGATGGGAATTAAGAAAGGTCTCTGGAAATTTCGTCTTCTAATGAAATTTAATCGGAGATGGGAGATTGTATGTCTTTATACATAATCATTATCGAATACAAGTAGTTGCCAATGGGGAATTTAATCAGGCATGCATCAAGTTCATAAGTGTGTGAAGTTCATTAGCAAATCGGTTATTTGATTTACTTGTTTGTATACATGCTGATTGCGTCAACAATACACCTATCAGTTATTACACCAAAATGTTAATCAAGAGATCCAACTAGCAACATCTTCGCAAACAGGTATCTCCTAATTGCGACGTTCTGTAAACACAGGCACTTGTAACCCAACTCGTGAATGTACATGCAAATCTTAATTACTTATTTACTGTACGTGCGGAAAACGCGTTGAAACTTCACGTTACACTTTTAAACTAACCAACAGCGGCTCATAAACTCATAAACAAAGTGTGCCAAGTTAGTAAGAGTGCGGTTATACACCGAACTACCACGAGTTTTCATGTGTTTCTACGGACAATTTATTTTCTGTTCGTTTTAGTTCGGCCTAGTGGGGTTGATTCTTTGTTAAATCGCTTTTGGAATCGATTGCAGTTGATTTTTAATCGATTTTCTTTGTAAAACATATAGGTTTTGGAATCGATTGCAAGGGATTCTTAGGGATTGTAAAACAACTAATAACTAATATAAGTCAATTAGTACTAATAGCTCTGCACTCAAAGATTGAACATTTAGCTTTAAATTTGTTATGGAGAACTCCGATGTATGTAGTTTGCCTCAGGATGTTTTCCTTCACAGTTAAAGTAAGTGAGTTTAACTACAGCTTTATAGTTGTTTGGTAATGTTTGTATACTGCCTTTGCTTGAGAAGTGGCCTATAGTTTTAACTTTAAGTTCATTAAACATAACTTCTTCAAAACTTGTTTTTTATAAACTTTTATGTAAAATGTGTCTGAATATATAATATTATTTATACGTATAGGTACATAAATTTCATATATGTATTCATTTAGTTTTAAAGGACCTGGACAGTTTCTGCCTAGTTACTTTTTATCATGTACAAAAACAAAGCAATAATTGAATGAATATACAAAATCAACTATTAATTTAAGAATATGTCATATTTCTGTAGAAGTTTAGGCAGTAATATAAAGTTTAATAAGATTTTGCATTGATTGATGACCCATTTCCGCCATTGTTGGCCCCGCATAAACGTTTCGTTCGCAGTAAAGCAAGTGTAGGAAAAAAATAATAACTTTGTCTAAAATATTCCTAAAAATAATCTATAAGTAGGTAATAGGTCATAATAACTAACAATACTAAATATATATAAAGCAATGTTTGTAATATATACTTAGACATATATTCTTCCCATTTTTACACACTTGCATTGCAACAACTAAACGCTGCAGTAAAATACTTGACACTTGACAGTTGCTTGACAGGAACCATGCTTTGTATAATTGTTTACATTGTGACACAATTAAAATAGGTCTCGGTGTATATTTTGTGTAACTTATAAAATATTAGTTCCTTTAAATTCCAAATTCGATGATAAAGCATTTATGTAAACGTATTCTTATTAGATTCAATAAATTGACGGATAACCTACAAAACCTAACCTGAAAATAAGATATGTTTTTGTAAATATCTAAAAACCCTGAACTTCATAGGCTTTGTAACTTTTCTGTATTAATCTTGGAACAAACCTTACCCCAACAATGCAAAACTAATTGATGTAGACGAGATTCGAAGTACTAGGCACAGCGCCATACAAAAACTGGCCATGTCCTTTATTCAAAAATAGATTTTTATTTTTTTCTACGTCCGTAGACAGAAATAAAAGCATAGATATTACAGATTTACGAACAAAATTTACCCACAGGATAATCTCGATTTTAAAATCGATTATCATTTAAAGAATCGATTTTCCAATTATTAGGAACCGCTTCAAATCCAGTCCGAAAAAAGCCTAGTCGATAGCTTTGCGGGTGCTTCAGTTCTTGGCGTCTCTCCATTGTCGCAGGAAAAACGTTTTGGATGGACGTCGCGTTCGCGATGCAAGTTCAGCTTTGATGTCGATTTCTGAATTCACCGTTTCGCGATGTATGCAGACACATGGCTATCGATCGTACCGAAATATCTGTCATTCGTGTCTCGATTTAATGTATTAATTCAGTGACCTGCTTTCTTTCTAATTGATTCTTGTCATTTTAATCTGCTAGTCTCTACCGATGCATTATGAAATGAATGCATTGTATTTTGCCTGTTTATAGAATTGCTTTAACCATTTAAGTTAATGATATTCGGGTGGGTGCTTTGTTTATGTTGTTGTGGTATTTTCAATTCGGTTTACTTGTTTGTTTTGTTCAAGATTGTGTAGGAGTAATTAATATCACAAACTTTTTATTCTATTTTACTTTAGATATAAAACTTAATTATAGACAAATGCTTGCGTTATATTTCTTGTTTTCTTTTTAATTAATACTAAGTGGTTTTAAAATGTATGTCGTCATTGTCATGCAACATTATATTATTTACATACATACATAAACTCACGCCTTGTTCCCAGAAGGGGTAGGCAGAGGTGCCAGGGCACCCACATTTCGCCTTGTATGTTCCGTCCCACAATGTGATAGGTGGCGAGCCTATCGCCATATCAGGCACAAATTCCTGACTCTGGGCTGATACTGAATAGAAAAATCCAATATCACTTTGCCCAACCCGGGATTCGAACCCGAGACCTCAGCTTTGTAACCGTACCGTAGTACAACTACGCCACCGAGGCAGTCTATATATATATTATTATCTATATATCTATATATTATATTATTTACATCACAAAATATTGTTTCTTGTTCTTCTATCAGACTTGTGAAGTATTTCGTTATAGATAATTCTCCATCCAATTAAGAGTTCAAGGCTTAGACGTTTTGTATAAAGCCGATAGTAGCGGACTTTGGGAAACGATATACCGTTTACTTTGCTAACTATCAGCGCCATTTTCCGATCTCCATTTTAACTTTTCCTCGCTACTATAGCGAAAATAAAACAGATGAACGTAAGTAATTAATCGTAGTGAAGAGGAGTGAAGCATTGCATTTTAGAATTAATTGAAAGTCTACTTTTTTATAGATAAAATTGTGCATAATCCGCAATTTTATTTCTTATATGTTTAATAAAAGTGATGACGTAGATAGGTGTAAGGTTATGTATATTTTATTA
This sequence comes from Hyles euphorbiae, assembly GCA_023078785.2. Classification (NCBI taxonomy): domain Eukaryota; kingdom Metazoa; phylum Arthropoda; class Insecta; order Lepidoptera; family Sphingidae; genus Hyles; species Hyles euphorbiae. The sequence goes on along the minus strand of CM041034.1, from coordinate 11,350,165 downwards.
TAGGTATTCCCTTATATGCCCGAGGGGTAGGCAGGGCAAGACTAGTACCGAGGTTTATTAAATTTATTTCTATCCAAAAAGTGATAGGAGGCAAGACGCAGATATAAGAAATCTCACTTTAAAATACAAGACTAAAAGAAGTCTTTTCTTTGGCTAATATACCACTGGGATAATCCAGTCAAAAGTCATATAGCACTAAATTAAAATTTTGAATACATTTCTATCGCAATTCGAATGTGTCATTGTGCGTTGTGTTATAAATATTGAAACGGCAATGAAATTCAAAATGGACGTGCTATATTTGTTGACGGAATATAATATTTTGAAGTATTTATTTATGGATATGAAAACATGTCTATATAATAAGTATCGATACGATTGTTTCTGATTGTAATATTCAACTTATGGATGTATTGTCTCAGCAAAGTCAGTTTGTTTTAATTGTCTTTTATAAATAAAGTAAAAATCTATGTATATATGTGTAAAGTATCATTGCAGGGCACAGGCTTCCTCTACATTCGAGAGTACAATTGAGAGTGGTCAGACCATAAAGTTCACTACACTGACTAAGTGCGAGCGTGGACGTTACATACCATATAAATTATTATAAATCGCTATGGTATGCAGGTTTCCTCAAGATGTTTTCCTTCACAGTTATAGTGAATGGTGATAGATTATATATCAATACACACATGGCTCCGAAAAGTCAGAGGTGTGCCCTGGTATTTGAACCCGCGACCACCGTGAACATGTTGGCAGCCGCGTCTGGTCCATTTATCAACAGGCCACCACGCACTTTTATAAATCTTTGAACCCGAGATATATTCGAATCAATTTTGCGATTATCTGAAGTTTACTAACTAGTAATCGTTGTGGTATGAAATTCAGACGTGGCCCATGTCACAAACCACAAAATGGGTCTAATATTCCTACAATAATTGAAGTTCAATCAAAACATACATACTATCCCCAATCAAGCCTATCTGAAACTATATATTCACCGTAATCATCGATGGTAATACAGATATACATGCACCAGTACTGCTCGTAGCTTCGACAGCGTGAAACAAAATCCGGGATAAAAAGTACCGTATTCCTCAATAAATGCAATTATAATCTAATCTAATCTTAAACTGCAATAATTAATACAATATGAATCAGCAGATCCTGAGACTAGCACGTTCAATCAAACTTCAGCTTTATACCGGATATCTCAAGATTGCTACCGAAAACGAAGCCGGGTGGTAGTTTTAGTGACTACAAACACAGTGCAACTAAAAATTTCGCAAAGAAACGCGATGATGATTTTTAATGATTATTTAAATATCGTCATTTTTGGTTGGTAAATCCATAGTTTTTGCTAAAATAATAATTTAAACCCTTTTATACCTTAGATTATTTATAAATAAAAGTGTATATACACTATTATTTTAGGAAAAAATGTATTTATCACCCAATTATGGTCATAGAAAGAAAATAACAAAAAAATAATTGTCGCTTCTTTTGCAACTTTTTCTGTTGCATTGTGTCTGAAGTGGCTTAAACTACCACCCGGCTTCGTTTTCGGTAGCAGTCTTAATATACCCTGTATACTATAGGCTTTATTTCTTTTTGAATTCCGTTTGAGCGAAGTAGACAAATATTAGAAGTTTTAAAACTGTCTATGAATAATGTTAGTTTCAAAGAAAATTAGCAATAATTTTCTTTGCTATTTTAATAAACATCGCCAACTTGTTATGCTTGAAGCCTATTTCTTCTATTGGAATTGCCACTCATAAATGGTAAAAAAAAACTGACCTTATTACACTTAATCATTTTTCATATCAAAAAATTACAAAAACTAAATTGACTGTAAAGTTTCTTCTTATATGGATATGTAAAAAAACTTACTGTTTCATAGATTACGCGAGATCGTTTAAAAATATCAGCCGATCACAATTTCACTTTTTGAATCACAATCGCAAATCACTAATTTAGTTTATTTATATGACCTGTGAAATTTTATTATCGACTACACTTGCTATTTGTGATTGTTATTGCTATTTATACCAACACTAGTAGTATATACTATCGATACCAGTTCTGCCTATCCCTCAAATGACACGCCTTAGTCTGAGGTTATGTTCGGAGTGCGGCCAGTTGATTGCGCCTCGTGCACTTTTTGCTAGTTAGCAACCGCAAACAATCTCTCACAGTTTACACTAATTGTCATGTTTACACACATTTCCCGTGCTGACTGGTGTTTGTTTAAAAAGTGCAGTTTAGCATTTTTTATGTGTCAGCGCTATAGAATTATTACGTAGAGTGCAGTGCTGGTTTTGTAATAAATATCGTTAATATTAATTTTAGGAACAATGCTCGAATGGAGGTACGTAATTATAAAGATAAACGATCAGATCAGATCCCATTTCTAAACATAAGTCTCTTACATAGATCGCCTGATATAAAGTCGTTCTCTATATACCGGGAATATCAAGACTGCTACCGAAAACAAAGCCGGGTGGTAGTTTTAGTGACTACAAACACAATGCAACCAAAAATTTTGCAAGGAAACGCGACAAGTTTTTTTTATGATTTTTTAAATATCATAATTTTTGGGTGGTAAATCAAAAAATGGTTTTAGCTAAAATAATGATTGTAACTCTTGTATACCTTAGAGTTTTTATAAATAAAATGGTATACACTATTATTCTAGGATAAAAATGTATTTACCACCCAAATACGACCATAGGAAAAAAATAACAAAAAAATATGCGTTTTTTTTGGAACATTTTCTATTGCATTGTGTCTAAAGTCGATTACATTTCCATCCGGCTTCGTTTTCGGTAGCAGTCTTGATATACCCTGTATTATCTATTTTTAACAAGGGGTTAAAATAGCTACCATGACTATCTCGGTACAATTCTACGCTTATTTATTTATCAAATCTAAGTAGCTATCTATAAATATATGCACCATATGTATACCTCTCTATCTTTTTAGATAGATCGATTATAGAGAATGGCTGATAGCAGTTTTCTGCAACGTTAACGTTATCTCTCTCTCAGTGGTCACTAATGGTTAATTTTACTAATTATCAATTAAGGTCAAATAATGTCATCAAAATTACAATTTTTAACATTGTGACTTATCATCATTCTAGTTTGCAATACGTCAAAAAATTACACCGTCAGCAGCTATAATGGCTTCGCTTTGGTGATAGTGTGAGGATGTTCAACGAGATGGCGCTATACTGAACTTGGCTAAATTTTGGTGTTGCTTTCAATTTTAGTGCCTACTTAAAATACACATTTTTATTAAAATTGTTGAATGTCAAACACGAACATACATAGGTCCTATATAATTACCTACCAGTAACCTATTCATGAGAAATGTTACTTCGTTTTTACCTGTTGCTCTAAAATCTAAACAAACCTGACACGTATAGCCTTTTTCAGGCTTAACACGAATACCATAAAATTCACGTGCGCTTCTATGCCGATATAAATCTCAATGGTTTGTTTGGACGTTTGTAACTTTTCCACAGATCATTGAATCTCTACAAAATGGTACGCACAATCGTTTTTATCCAGATAAAGGGGTTTAGAATTAAAATATATATGTGTACACATACTCGTAAAGGTACAAAACATTTGTATATCAGAGGTGGACAGAAATTTTAAAGCATTATAATTATGATAACGTCTCAACATAATAATATGATCTCCTTTTATTCTTCTAATGTTATTACTGATTATCTTCTTTGTGAAATATCGGGTGCTATTATTTAGAATGAAATTGCAGCACCTCACAGGGCAATATAAAAAAGGACTAAAGGGGAAAATAAATTGTTTCGTCTAGACATAATTTATATTTGCTTCGTTACAAAATCACGAGGATTTGTCTAAATTAAAGTAAATTTAGCTTTTTTATAATATTACTAAAATCTTCCATTTTCTAGGTTGACATTGCTAGTCTGTGCTTGTTTCATACATAATTCTACAACGGATACCGTCATAATTAGTTTAGGATTTAAACTGCCATCCAACGCTTTTGTATCGTTCAACTAGTCCACAGCACGGCCAGCTATTCCCGTCAAATAAACTCCACAAAACACATTTACTCCAAAAATATATACATTGTTAGCTCCTAAACAGAAACGTGTGTAGCACCGGCCTAATAAAATATGTACTTTAAGATATACTTGGCCTTTTCAATCGCATTCCGAGCATCAAGCAGCATTTTATATGACGGATTTGTGAGCCGAGAAACGAATGTGTTATGTTAAAACATTCACATCGTGTTTTGTAGCCTAGGTCTAAAAATCCTCGGTGGAAATTTTACAGTCGAATGCCAACGTTGGTTGGTGCATGCCGATTATTTATTTACAAAGACATGTTTTATTCCCTTTGACATGGTCACTCGGCAGAATGCAAAGTGATGCGACATATTAATGCGGAGTTACAGGAGTTACATACTGTTTTTTTAAGTGTTTTCGTTGGTGCATTTTGAGTGTTGCTTTCAGTTCTGCAATTAGGGTAATTGTGTCAAGGCGAAATGTCTCATATGACGCCGGTTTTTTTGTGTTTTTTATACCGGGCTAATTAACTTCTCGGGCCTTATTATGAAACTCGGATGTGTGAGGGGTTAACTTTAACCCAAGGTTCTAGAACTGACTCGATTATTTTAAATAGCGAGATATTTACGAGTTTTCAACTAATATTATAAAGAGGAAGGAATTCATTGTTATAGTAGGCTCCAAAATTACTGCACCGATTTAAGATATTCTTTCAACAATACAATCCTACAGTATCCCTGACGAACATAGGGTATAGAATATTTGAAAAAAGCGTAAATAAATAACAAATAAATAACAACATGGCAATATTATTATGGCAACCTCAATAAGTTTTTTGTACAATTATTATTTTTTATTCCAGTGGATACATTGTTTACGTTATTGCATTAGGATCTAATCATTTTCGGTAGTAACAGGCTAGATAGATCGAATGCTCGAATCGCTAACCAATTTATTTTAAATAAATAAATAAATAACACCCAACAGTCACATACATAGTCCTGAAACCACACTAAGATCGAGTCTTGTGTCGTGGGTATCAGGAACTACGAGAGACTTTTCGGTCTCACAAACACCCAGACCCGGAAGAAATATTTGTGGGCCGCACAAACATTTCTCTCGGTGCGGGGATCGAACCCGCGGCCTCTCGTTTCACAGGCGGCGTCTAACCAACTGCGCCACGGAGGCTGTCAATATTTCAAATAGGTTGGAGTTGATTCCATACAACCAAATATTTATATGAATTGATAATATTGTTTTCGCGAGTGAGTGTTGGTGCATGTGACATATATTTTTGTTTGCGCCTAATTCAAAATTCTAGAAATCGTTTAAATAAAATCTACTTACTTGTAAATTTTCAAGTCAAGATACTTTATTTAAGTGAAAGGATCTTTTGAACAGTAGATATTGATTAAAAACCTTCGTGCCCGTAAAAAGCCTATTCCACATGTAAATAAAAATCGTAAACCAACGGATTACTGTTTTCAATAAGGCGGTAAGAAATGGTAGCTCCTGTTTGAATTAGAATTGCACGTTCTCAAAATAAATAATGAACTGAATACATTGTGGTAACAAAGCAGTAGATAGTTATATTAATATTTCACAGCTTGTGTTAATTAGCAAAAGTTTACTTCTTATTGTACTAAAATTAAATTTCTGTGTAAAAATCCAGTTTAGATTATTTTCAAGCGCAAACGCATATACTTTTACACTACAAAAAATCTAAAATAAACAAAATAAAGCTACGGTGGTTAGTAAAGCCACGCCAATGTCTTGAATTCACTGTGCACATTTTTTATTCACATACATCTCGACCAGTGCAGCGCAATATTACTTTCTAAGGACTCTAAGGAATTGACATTAATATATGTACAGGGCAAAGAGCGCGTAGTGTTCCAAAGAAAGCGGTGTGGCGCTCCAGTGTACAGTGGATCGTTACTTAAATTAGTCGTCCCTCGCAAAGATTTTGAAAATCATTGCTTGTCAGAAAGTTCAGTAAAAAAAAAATAGTTTATTTTATTTTGGACAACAGACAGTCGTGTATATCAACAAAAAATAAAGATTATATGTTTACAACTTACAGACTTTGGATGCCAACACTTAAAAAATAATGAATTTTTATTAACACCGTTAAGATAAGCAATATGAAATAAAATTCATGTTAGCTATGAAAATATTAAATATAGATGGTGCTATTTTCACGGTCTTCTTACTTTGTTATTTCAACGTAATAAGATGCCTTTCCTTAGTTTTTAACAATTTTGCCCTGGCAATCCCTTTGCTCAATGTGATAGCCTAAGGCCCAATAATCCACCCTTTCCATCTCGAGACTATCTCATTATTATAACTTATAGTTTCTATCGATTGATGCTTTATGGCTTTACGATATGTAAAATCAAATTTCAATATACATTGGTGAGACCAAAATGAGACCATGTTTTAACTTAAATGTACCTCTCGCAAAAATAATCATCAAAATTGGCGAACATTATAATTATTATAGTCAACTTAGAGGGCCTTATTTATAATAATTTCGTTTGAGCGAGAGATTATCTTTAGCCCAAGGATTAAAAATGTTCTCGATTATTTTCACGACTTTATTAATAAACACGGATGTACGTACTAACATAATAATCCTGTTATGGTAACCCACTGATTTTAAAAGTTAACATAATGAAAAATATCTTATCAGTTCTAAAGCCTTGGGCTAAAGTTAGTCCCTTATCCTAGTTTATTTAAAAGGCCCATGTTATAGACGAACATAGAAACTACGTTTTGAAACTAATATAGTTCAGTATATTATTAAAGCCACAATTGAGTCTGTTAGGCAATCTTTATGAGCCGGCTCAAACAGGTCAGTTTAACTACCTCATAGATACTGGCGTGAGGTGACAGATTTATTTGCGCTTCGAGAGATGGGTATTCCGAGATACCAACAACACAAGGATGCTGTGTTAGTGGAGGCTTTGTGGGAGATTTGGTGTGATTCGGGAGTTGTTGTGTTTTATTTATTTTTTATGTAATTTAACGTCGGTGAAAGTAGTGTGAATTTACTTTTAGTCTTCAGTAGAATAACCAATGGTTTATACATTAGGATCTCCCTTTTTTACGGCATTAGAAGACAGCGATATCTAAGAAGCTTGTAACAATCCGTGTATCTATTATGAGCATCGAATTTATTTATAAATTAATCTGTGCATGTAAAGGAGAATAATTTTTCATAATCTCGGTAAAAATATCATTGATCTCGATATTAATGTTACTTAAGACTAATTATGGATTTTTTTATGCTTTGGCCTAAAACATTTTTCTGTTTTATCCCGAGCGACAAATTTGAAAAAAATAAGTAATTATCGTTAAAGGAGAAGGCCCATTGTACTATTTATTTATTTTACTATTGCCCATTTTAACTTAGAAATGAACTTAAAGTTTGTTTTTTGTATGGGGCTATGTGAACAAAATATAAAATTTGTCATTTCTTCAGCAACTCCGGGCCTGGGTCTAAATTATGTTTACATTTATTGAAAATATACATTTTTCACTACACAATAAAGTAGGTTTCATCGAGGACAACAATCTCCACACCGGTACTAAGTTTCATAGTAAAATCGGCATTTTCCTTTGTAACATGACGCTAAGAATATAGTCTTAATGAAACTTTATCAATTCTTAGTATTCGTTATATAATGCATAAAAATTTGGAGTCCGCAAGAAAAAATATAAAATTAATGTATTTCCTAGTTACTAACAGCCGCTGCCAATAAACAATCCCAATCCAAAATTTGTCGTTTTAGATTAACAGCTCAATCTGATACTATATTGCCAATAATCAATCTCAGTAGTGAAAAACTATGGCAACATGACAAGAGACCAATCGAAAAGTAGAAAACAATCCAGATTGACTTCCATCTAATTTTTTCGATTGATTTTTGGCAATCGCCGTAAATTTCCATCGTTTCATCATTGTGATTTTATCGAGTACCAATAAAATGTACCTGATTGTACCTAGCTGTAAAAAAAACTTTCAATAAAAATAAAATTGTACTTACTTGTGGCGCTTACTTCTGGTCCCAACGACTCAAAAGCTTTTCCAAAACTCAACTTCAGTAGTCGATCGGAATCTGCAAAGAAAGCAGAGGCTTAAAGTATATATTGAAACAGAGCCATCTAGCGTAAAGACATCTTACTATATTTTCACAGATTCTATCAAAGTTTGCTGGTAAATTATGTAGATGGCGTTGTATTAAATTTTATCTCTAGTGACATGACTACGTAGTTCAATATATATGTTGTAGATGGCGCTTACTAGTATTTCTTCAAGAGCATTATTTATTTATTTACTACGTGAGGTTTTAAATTATTGTTCCATGTAGATACACAGTACCTTCTTATTTTTATTAAGTTGAATTATTTAAAATGAGTTAGAATCTTATATAAAATATTCTATTTTGTGTAAAGTAAAATAGTTTCTCTTACTTAATAAATATAACCCAACCGGCCTTTATTGCTATTTCTAGTGGCACCCGTATACCAGGAGGTGGCTGGATCCCAGCCAAAATTCCTATTCATACTTTGTTGGCGGCAATCGCAAATTTAACTGGTTCGGTCGCATTTATTACAAGACGCTCAGGACAAATTGGAACGAAATTTCACATGAGAAATGGATACATTTTTCGTATAAATGTTCAAAAGAGTTGCGCCCTTGTGAATGTAGCCATCCATGTAGAGTTTCATTGGGCTCTCGAAGAAAAATATATTTAGAACGATCCTTTCTACACTGGAATTACAATTTCCAATATCGACGTGTATAAGGATGCTTTGGTTTTTTTTAGACGTTCTAAGTACGAATATTTTAATAGTTCGGATATTATCGATCTTTTAATTCATGTAGTAAGTGTTAGAAACATGTTTTGATGGAGAAAGGTCGTTAAGAAAACGATTTTATTTTTAAAAATTACTATTGGAGTTTTTATTACTTGGTGATTACTTATATCGTCATTAAGCGAGGTTAACGACTTTTAATGGGTATTTATTATTTACAGATACTTCAAAATGCCTAGGGACACAAACGATGTTCTGACAAAGCAAAAGAAGGGCACCTGGGATCCGGAAGATATACATAAAGCTGTGGAAAAGTTCTACATAACGAGATGAGTGCGCGTCACGCCGCAGAACGCTATCAGGTACCCCGAAGTACATTGAACGACAGAATCAGTGCTATTAAAAACAATTAAGAGATGTCCATTGCTCCAGTTATGGGTCGTTTTCACAAAACGTTTTGCTCTGAACATGAAGAATTATTAGCAGCACATGTTAAAGACATGGCCAACAGGTTAATGCCTTTAAACAGGTAAGAATTTTTACGTCTCGCTTTTCAACTAGCTGAAAGATTAAAGTTACCTCATCAGTTCAATAAAGAGAAAAAATCTGCAGGTAAAAATTACTATTATTCGTTCATGAAAAGACATCCTGACTTATCCTTGCGGACTGCTGAATCAACGAGCCTAATGAGAGCTGTAGGATTCAACAGACCTCAGGTTGAGCGTTTCTTTGAAGGCCTTGAGACTTTGCTCGAGAAGTTTAAATTCACTCCTTATAAAATATGGAATTGTGATGAGACTGGCGTGAGGATTGTCCAAAAGCATGCCAAAGTGTTAGCTACTAAAAACCAAAGACAAATTGGAAAGCTTACGTCAGCAGAACGTGGAAAGAATGTGACAATACTTTTTGCAATGAGTGCTGGAGGACAGTTCTTACCACCTTACTTCATATTTCCACGGACCCGAATGAATGAAAGACTCATGATTAATTCTCCAACTGAAAGTGTAGGTGAAGCTCAGCCAAACGGCTGGATGAATGCCGAGCTGTTTTTGAAATGGATGCATCACTTTGTTCAATATTCTAATCCTACAGCCGACAATCCAGTTCTATTGATTCTAGATGGACATGCCAGTCATAAAGACTTGGATGTTATTGAATTTGCCAGGAAAAATAATATTCATATGCTTAGCACCCCCCCACATACAACCCACAAATTACAGCCACTAGATCGTACGTTCATGAAACCATTTAAATCCGCTTACAATGACGCATGCGACTTGTGGATGAGATCAAATCCTGCTGTTAGAATAAGTGAATACGAAATTGCTGGCTTTGTTGCTTCTGCTTTTAATCGAGTCTTGCGCATGGATATCGCAGTTAATGGCTTTCGTTGCACCGGCATACACCCCTTCGATAGGAATGTTTTCAGTGATTTGGATTTCATTGGTTCTTTCATGACTGACGTTACAGAGAATCCACCAATATCAGAACCATTGCTTTCACCTTCTCAGCTGTCAGATCCAATACCTTCAACATCTGCTCAATAATCAATTGTGCCAAATTTTAATCCTCAACTGCAGGACGCAACAACAGAAGCGACATCACTACCCTCTCCAGAACTTAGATCTCAGATTCTTATCTCAGATTTTGTGGTCCAATCTACAACTTGTGTGCAACCTGACTTTAGAGCTGCACTAACAGAACTCTCGCCCGTTCCTGATGCTTCTAAAAGACGAGCTACTGCACGACGTCGCAAAGCTGAAAGAAGTGAAATCATGACAAGTTCCCCTTACAAAAAGATCCTGGAAGAGAAAAGAGGTGATAAAAGAAATGTCGAATCTGCTAAGCGAGATATGAAATTCCTTAGACCAAGAGATAAAAATGTTTCAGGAAAAGGTAAAAAAGGTAAGAGTTTACTATCAGGAAAAGATGTCAGTAAAAAAACAACACGAACCACCAACGAAAACCTACCTCGTCCACACAAGTCGACTGAACAAGAGACAGTTTGCCCTTTGTGTGCTGAATCTCACGACGAAGATTGGATACAATGTGGAAACTGTAAGATTTGGGTCCATGAAGCCTGTGCAAACATATCAGAGCTTTCCGATCAATAGATTTGTGATTATTGCGTCATATAATGGTTACTAACTTAGTGGCCGGTACTGAAGGACAATTTGAATAAGTTTAATTTTTTCTAATCTTTGAATTAAAATAATAAAGCAGATTTTCATAAATGATTTGATTGTTTTATTTTTATTTTTATGAGTAGCACAATAGTTCTTTTAAATGTATCAGGAGGTATTGAACATGTAACCTTAGGTATTTTGATTTCTTAGCTGATAAACCTTAAGGTGACGGTACTGTAGGACTCTCCCCTACATAAAAAACAGTGCGATAAATTAGTTCTACGACTATTAACGTTTTGTTTTATTTTTTATTTGATAAACCCCAACGAAGTTAATAGGTATAGATTAATACAATAAATTCTTCAATTTTTATATGAAAAAATAATAGGTACTTAAATATAATATTTGGACCCTTACAAATATAGATATTATATTTTGTTTCTCTATAATTGGTTTGTCTTATATTTTACCATCCGATTAAATTTCTTGCGGTGTAAGAACGTGCCTCGTAAACTTTTCCTATCCATCTGCATTGCGATTCGAGTGAGAACATGTCTTACAAAAATCACATAATATGTAGATTCAAATATTCGTAATTTTATCACACAATTCCAGCCTCTAGAACGTCTATAAATCATTATGTCCTATAAGAATTAGTTGAGATAGGTCCCTTTGTTTTTTAGCCTCGTGTTACTATGAATTTGACAATTTCTTGCACATCAAATTAATAGTAACCTAACAAGTTGATTATTTTGCATTAACAAGCAAAGTATTAGGCTTTGCATTACTGACATCAGCGCCAGTAACTCTTCCTACGTTGGCTAATAGCTTCCCTATTTCAATAGTGAGTGCCAACATATCATTATGCCTCACAATATGTCCGAATATGTAAATATCGATTTTAGCCAAATCTATATCATGTACTTAGTTTCTATCATACAGTATTTTTATATTGTACTGTACTGTATCGGCCCATATACGTCCTACTCCAAGGCACGGGCACCCTCTACAATCGAGTAGGCAGACGAGCTAGCGGCCCGCCTGATGGTAAGCGACTATCGCTCCTCATGGACCTCCGCAGTGCCAGGGGACCAGCACAACAAAATGGCGGTCTACCTAAAGTAATTTAGAGTGGTTGGTGGCCGTATAGTCCACTATGCTGGCCTAGTGCGGTTTGGTATAAAGGTTTCCTCACGATGTGTGCGTGTTGATTGACTATCAATACGCACATGACTCAGTAACGTCAGAGGTATGCTCTGGGATTCGGACCCTCGACCTCCGTGAACATATTGGCAGTCGCGTCTAGTCCGTTTACGAACAGGCCACGCACTTTATTTCTTATTTTTACATTATTGGTCATGATTTACAAACTAACCAGCGGCAGTGGAGTCAGGCGGTGGTTGGAAATGAAATGTGGCTGCAAACCCTTGACCAGGGGTGACGGAGTTGGCTGTAAACTGCAGCAGCAACGCCGGTCCTGTTGACAGCACTTCGTAGCCTGCAAATGAGGTAAAAGATATAACATTATGTATCAGGTCATTTACGTCCTACTGCAGGGCATGGATCTCCTCTACAGTCGGGGTACGATTGAGAGTGGTTAGACCATATACGCGAACTATACAAACCATAGAAATTCGTATAAATCGCTATGGTATGTAGGTTTCCCCACAATGTTTTCCTTCACTGTTTTATGCGTGTTGATTGACTATCAATACATACATGACTCCAAATAGTCAGAGGTGTGTCCTGGGATTCGAACCCCGTTTACCAATAGGCCACTACGCACTTCCACATTATGATAATAGTTTATTTCATATTTCGTTTTAAATTTGAAGGGCAGTGCAAATGGTCTGCTCAATTATAAATGAACACATATTCTTTGAACATTCACAATACCAACGCGGTGGAATTTTAGGTGCGTTACTGGCGTATTGGTAATAAAAGTATAAACTGAACATAATAATATAAACTGTTTGTTTCAAATACCACGTAGTAATTACGACTTCAGATTAATAATATAACAAAAAATAGACACAAATCTTTAGCGTGGGAATGTCCTGCATATTGTTTTCATTTATCATTTTTACAAAAATAATCACTTTTAACATATTACAATAGTAAAAATCACACAGCTTGTCAACAATGCTATGATCTAAAACGATCATCGAACATTTAAGAGCGCTTATAATACCTAATAATAATATTTAATTATAGACAGAAGACAAAATAGAAGATAAGTGCCAGGTAAGCGTAAATGATAATAATCAAAAGGTAAGCGTAATTATATTTCCAAATGACTATATTGGAATGTTTACTATCATTATCCACAGCCTTTTTAGCTTTGCGATAATCGGATTAATTACCAAATGTACTACATTTGCTAATAATTCGATAAATTTTACTACAATTATTACTAATTAGTGTTATTGGCAGTTTATGTTGTTTTTGATTACGATGTTTCAGCTTTCAGCTTAGTGAGTAAATGAATTATCCCATGTTAAAGTATCCCATTTATGTTGTTTGAGTGTGTGATTTGTATTGTTGTGACTACTAAATCTGATATTCTTTCTTTCTTTTATTCTTTCACTATTGAAATAAAACCACGGAATTTATCGCGGGTTTGGTATCATTTTAAACTTTCCGACGTTTCGAAGTCTTTATAGTTTTCGTCGTCACTCGTTGGACTAAGGTTTCCACTTATTAAGTTTTGTAATATGAACTGTGCGTTTGACTAACATCTCAGTTAGCTCCTTAGTTAGTAAATCACACGGTAAAAACAAAGTAAGCTGGCTCTGCAGTTCTATATCTCCGAAGAGCTGTGCCTTTACTTAATTCTGCCTACACAGAGGTGCAGCTATTATAACTTAGCATTTACCGATATTATTTCAGCCTTGGTGAGCCAAACGCCGAACCCAACTCATGAAAATTTTAAAACCGAAAGATCTACTCACACAATTTTACTACTCGATCTGAGCTTCTATGTTGTTTAAAAAAAACAATAGACTATTCAAAAATGTGGTAATATTATAAATATATGTAATAATATGGAATAGTAAAATATGAAAAGTATATGATTATGAGTAATTTGCGGAATTAGTAGACATACAAAAATCTTAAAATTCAAACAAACCAATATAAAACAAAAGTTTCGATGTTTTACGACAGCAGTAAAAGTCGAGACCGATAAAAACTTATTTATTCGTGTTTTCTTAAGAATTAGTTATTAAAGTATTTTTGACGAATATAGAATTAATAAGGATCACTTTACATTTTTAATCCACAATAATTAAAATAATTTATATCAAATATCCAAAGTGGATGTAGCGTATATTTCGTTATAGGTTTACGGAATCAAATTAATTCCAATCCTTCCCATCCAAGCAAAGAGCAATAGGTATACATTATTGCATAAAGTGTAAATAAATAAATATTTCTTTAACTTGGAAAGACAAATACCTACCAATTCTTATCTCAGAAAATATACTTGGTTTTCTAGGAAAAACTACATTCTTTCAACGAATAAACATGATCGGGATATATAAGTATTGGATGTATAAAAAAAAATCATAATACCTATTTCAAATAAAGTCACAAATTACGGCAAAAAATATACGTAAGACAATAGTGCTAAGCATTTACTCAGAAATGCTATCAGTCTAACCTCGCGGTACAAGGTTCAATGATACGACCTTTGACAATGGTTTGCAAATGTGCCTATTGATAAACCGCTATCTTTGTTACTGACTGATTACTGCATTGTATGATAGGAATAGTTTTGTATTCATTAAATGGAAATTTTAGAAAATCTAGACTTCATAATACATGTGTCATACCGGTAAATATGTATCGCGAATTTTGTCGTCTTGCGAAACCAATTTTGCTTTTGCGAAACATACACTCATAGCTTAGTGAAGCTATGAGTGTATTGTTATTCATTTGGAAGCAGTCTTCGTGACTAATATTTTGCTTTAGGAGATTTTAATTGACTGTAATAGTTTAGTTCAGAATAATCATTTATGTCTTCATATCAAATAAAAAAATTGGTTTGAAGTTTTGTGCTAATGTGTTATTTTATTTATAATTGATAAAATGTCCCTGTCATTTACTATCGAAGATGTGAGAAAAAAATCATACAATAGCGCGTAAAATCATAGGAACTTCCTGAATATATCTAGTTACGAAACAAAGATCTGGAAACTGGGCGTGTACTTTGTTACAATGAAACTTATTTTATTGGTAGAATCGGTTGGTAGAATCGGTGCTGTAAAAGGATTCTTCCCGTTTTGTGCTGAAATGTTCTAACATTGGAATTGGTCTGTGACCAGAGCTATTTCTAATCTCCTGAAAAATTGCTTCAGGAAATACCGACTACTGCAGGAATAGAGAATACCTTGAAAATTAGGTATCGAAAAGTGAGGCTAGCAATAACAGCTCCGCGCAACTGAAGCGAAAATGTTCCTTACTAGGGATGCCAGTCGAGAAATTTTATTAATTTGTTTTACTGGTTCGACATATTAGTAATAAAGGAATTGGAAGTGTGATATTTAAATACACAATTTAAGTTTTTATGAAATCTTATATGCCTTTGTTGGAAGAAGAACAGGCGGCAACCGCCGCTCATGGACTTTGTTGATGTCAAGATCACGGTCAAGTTGCTGCCTTCCATGTGGTGAATTTGTGAGTAGCTTTGTAAGACTATTAATACTCTATGAGTGAATTATAAAATGGACGAGATACTTTATCGACAATGCAGAGGATTAAATAAAGAAACTCATTTTAATGCTGGTGTTAATTCAAAATCCGGACACAATATTTAAATTCTTTGCATGAGCACTTCAGTGCTTTGTTTTGTTTATGACGTAAATTGATATTCAACACGCTGGAATAATTGTTTTAACCATAATGATCATTGTCTCGCACCAGTTGATACTCATATATATATATATATATATATATATATATATATACTCATATATATATACAGGATGTGTATATCCAGACTGCGACCAAAAACAAAGCCAGGTTGTGACTTTAAATACAATGTCACTAAAAATTTTGTATTTTTTCCGATCGTCGTGTTTCGTCGTTGTAAAACAAAGGGTGTACATTATTATTATAGCAAAAACTATGGATTTACCACCCAAAAACGATGCTATTCAAAACAAGACAAAAAAACGTCGCGCTTTTTTGCGGTATTGTTACTTGCATTGGTCCTGTAGTCACTAATACTACCACATGGCTTAATTTTCGGTTGCAGTCTGGATATACCCTGTACACAGCAATAAAATGCATTAATTAGGATGAGCCAAAGTGAAAAAAAAATCTTCTTACGAACAGCCAACCCTAACACCAAGTCAGTGCTACTTTGACGTGGCATTATTCATTCAAAAAGGTAGGTGTCGAACGGGATGCTAGGTGACGGTGCCGATACGTATGCGAAAAGAATACATACTCAAACAGAATCGATCGAACAACGGGAATAAAGTGGAAAAAATACGTTGTTCTCTATTCCGTGAAGATACTATTGTTTCTACGTATTCAGTAGTAATGTTGGTAATGGATGGACTGATTTCAAGTAAGGTTTTTTTGCGTACAATATTTATCGCCGATACGTTTTCTTTATCTAGTTTGGATTTTGTTCTTACAGTATTCCAGATCTCGAATTGGTATTTGTTTTCAGTCTTGCAGATAAGATTCAACAAATGTTTCTTGTTCGTTTCAAATCAAATCTCGCTAACTTTTATATTAAAATTGAAAGTATAATGTGAGAATAACATGGGATAGAACGTTGTAAAATTAAATAAAATTTAACATAAAATTAATACTATTGTTAAAAAAGTAAAGTAAAAAATCTAGTTATAATCAGACAGATTAGAATGAGAAAGTATTATTAATAAACGAAACCAAGGTGGGTTTCAAACCTTTCATCATACATTATTAGAGTTCAGTAACGCATTACAATTCTCTGATTGTTGTGGAAATACATGGACGGCTATGATAACTTTACATAATATTGTATATAGAAAAACTGAATAAGATTTTTAATTTTAATGTTCAGGTTACCTGTCAGCTCATTGCAGAGCATTGCAATTGCTGGCGCGTTGGTATCCCGCCCATCGAAAACCTTGATGATGTCAGCGCGACGAAGGCAGCTGCAAATAATACATACATTTAGTTTAATTATTAGTTTAAATATTGGCAAAGTGACTTTAATGCATTTGATGGTAAGCGCAATCCAGACAGAGTATCGAATAGCATCAGACGGCGGTTTTTTGCCATTTGATACAATTATGCCGCTTGCAAAGTTGTTTCTTCAAGTAACGGTGGAAGGACTCAGGATTATAAAAAGGAGGAAACACGCGTGACGGTAAACTATATCACAACTTAACGGTGTGCACATAAAACAATTAGTGAACCTTAATTATGGGCAACTGACAATTGCAACACATGGCCCTAACAGTAGCAACAGTATCTATACGATGCAAACTTCGTCTTGTGTTCAATATTCGGATCCTTAATCCACTTTATGTGAGTTTCAACGGTTCGGTAACTCATTTAAGGAGCTTAATAGTCTTGGAATAAGATTTGGGTGCATTGATTCGAATTTATTAATACGGGATCTGTGCTCTCTGTCCTAGTTCAAATCCATTTCAACGTGGTATTTGGAAGTTGGATTGTACCGAGCTCGTCTGAAAATATTTTTGCATCATACTGCATCAGCCCATAATCGCATATTGCTGAGATTACTTCTCTACAACTGTCAGTTTTCGATTGAGAGGGCTTTGGAAATTCTCTGAATCTGAAAGTACTAGTAGTATATTTCGCAAGAGAGTCTTTTTAAAGTTTAAAAGCATGAGTTTCTATAAAATAACATTTTATCTCAAATTTACGATGTCCTAGAGATACAATTTTCCACACACACACAAATCATTCAACTACCCAAACAACTATCAGCGTCAGATTAATTTCATCTCGGTCGGACCCAATATATTTAGTTACTCGGATGCCTTTAATTCGATTTTGTGTAAGGAAATAGGTTTATAGCGGATGTCTCGGTTTGAGGGGCTCCAGGCCTATTACACCGCGGCTGCTACGAATTAAATTGCATGCAGCTTGGTCTAAATGTTGGGAATTTAGTTTGATTCGATTTAAACAGTTTCGTTTTAGCTAGAGCTTATGTATATTATAAAGTAAATGACATAATTAGTGATTTGGATTGGTCAGGCGATCGAATAAGAGCAATTGGTAATGACGTAATTAGTCATGCTCACACAAGTTGGTTCAATGAACTTAGATATTTTATTATCTCTATTAGCAGTCGTTTGAATGTTATCATATTTTTGTCATGTGGCGATAAATTTAAATATTAAATTAAAATAAATGATTATTCTTATGAGACACAGTAGCGAAGGCCACGCATTGTCTCATGCAACATTATATTTGTTGTCATCAACCCTTTCAGAAAATATCCATAAATTTCAAATTGCATTATTCAAATAAAACACAAACTGCCACAACTGAGTACAGAACGCCATCTCATCCGAATCACATTCCCTATTCATCACTAGACCATTGAGAAAACTTTATTAACTAACTCTAGCACATTTTAAAAATGTTTTTAAGCAACGCTCGCATTTTTATGTTACAAACCGGCTTTTTGAATGTAAAGCGTCATTACCCCAGATAGGATGTTATTACTTGCAGTCCGCTGTTTCACAACTTTAAAAAGTTACCATTAGTGTTTTATCTACATAAAACTGCATTATTTTCTACATTGGGTGATTACGAGAACTTTTCATGGTTATTTTAACGGTCTAGTTGGTTGGAGAAATATTTTTCTTTGCGTAAGAAATATTTTTTCTTGTGTTGGAATTGAAACTTTAGTGTTTATAACTTATTTTAATTATTACTGCTAGTCATGAGGTACGTATCTAATCACAGGTTATGGATTTCCAGGGAACCCATTAAAATCCAGCGTCTTTTTAAAGTTTTGTCAAATAGAAAAGTCTCTGCAAAATATGGTCCTCCGCCAAGAGTCTCCACAGTGGTATTTTTTCCTACGATATTTTATTAGATTTCCGACCTTCTGCGCATGATTCTGTATACTAGTCGCGAGTAGCATGTTTTGGTATAAGTGAACTGGTGCTCTATGACTTATATTTATCTGCGTTGTGCTTCCAATTAAGAATGGTTAATGAAAATCTAACAATCTTTTGTAGTTTACATAGACTATTCATTTATTTTCTGAAACTTCAAACTATACCGTAGACAAATATTAAAGTCATTAAGAGCATCATCCAACAACATGTTCATTGGTCAATGCTATTTCAGTGCATGCAAATTCTCTTGCAGCAGCTCCTTCTCTTTGAAACCTCAGACTCTCTAATAGCCACTAATACATGAGAAACAATTCACACAAATTACCGGCTAATAGCACCGACCACGAATAGATCCAACCTCTTGATTTCTAAAATTAGCTCACAAATCGATTTACTCGAACGTTTGCTTATTGTCGAGTATTCGATTCTATTAATCTAGACAATTGTCTGCTCAATACGTGTCATAAACATTTCGTGATTGCATATTAACTTGTCTGAATGTGTATGCCGTCTATAGTCTTCAAATTGCTCATGTTATTGTTAATTTGGACGGCTTTGGCCGTAATATGATCTATGTTCTAAGTGTGTGTCTGATTGTTTAAGAACCAGTAAATTTTTTACTATAAAAAATTACTCTGGAATAAAGCTTCAAGTTTTTCTTTTAAATTAAGTAAAGCCGTTCAGCAGTGGACTTGCAGGAGAAAAACGTCATCACTTTTTTCCACAGGAAGTGTTTGGTTCATGTGTAATTATGATTTATTCATCTTTTCTGTATCCTTCTGTTGGGACATACTTCCATTACCTTGTAAATGTTGTATAATTACTTTTTATTGTTGCGTTTTCGATGGTTATTGTCGGCACCAATTACGAGCTTGATTTAAGACATTTTAGGATCGCTCAAGCCTATTATGGATTCTATCCGAAGCTACATTCATACTGCAATCGCAGACACGAATTTCATAGTGAAAATCGCAATGTTTAAATCATATCCGACATTCAGAACCAGCGTCGAGTTATCGCCGATGTCGGAGTGTATCCTAAAGCGGGCCGTTCATGCATAATCCGTTTAATTAAACTCATAGCTAGTTCTATAGTTTATAGTGAACATTAATGCAAACACTATTGGCTGGTTATATCCGTAATTGATTACGTCAGCAGCCACAGTATGTTTTATACATCTTTATGTGCGGTTAGTAATGTTCGACATTTTGATTTGGCTATTCTTTTTAAAAAGGAATTATTGAAAATTTTCTTTAAAAAGTTACTACTGATGTTTTATCTACTGCAACTGCACTAAAACTGCATTATTTTCTACATTGGGTTCATAGCACTCTTCATGGTTATTTTAATGGTCTAGTTTGTATGAGAAATATTTTTCTTTGCGTAACATTTTTTTTGTGTTGGAATTGAAACTTTAGAATTTTAATTGTTCCTATCAATCATGAGATATTTATCTAATCATACATTTCCTTTAAAGATTTCTAGAGAACTCATTAGAATCCAGCGTATTTTTCCAACTTTTGTCAAATAGAAAAACTTCTACTACATATGATCCTCCGCTCCAAGAGTCTTCACAGTGGTCTTGCTTACTACAAACTTTGATTAGGTTTATGTCCTTCTGCGCACGATTATTAGTTCAAGTCTCGGGTAGCATATTTTATCATTATATTTAAATATATTTAAGTCTATTTAAGAAAAAAGAAATATATTTGACAACCACCATATAATCATAACGCAGAATTTCTAGAAAAATGTAATAGAAGCAGGGTCATATTTATTCTATAAACCAGTATTCAGTGGTACAAAATACAGTTACATAGTCGCGAAAAACCGTTCTGTAATTGATTATTTAGAATGTAATCATATAAGTCTTTGTATCCACAACCACAGAGAGTCCACAGCTGAACATAAGCATTTGTAAGGGGGCGCCAAAATATGTAAGTTCATTGATAAATTGTTAGTGTGTCAGTAGGAGTATGACATTTTGAGAGTATTTTTCAACCATGCCTCGCATTAACACTTCGTTTAAAGTCCAATCTAGTATTGTAATACTAGTTCATCGCAAACACATTCAAGATTTTTTACTAACCTATCTCATCCCATTTCTAGTCCAAAAACTTCCTCCTTTCCCTCCACAGTTCGTGCTCTAAAGAGAATTCAGGCCAAATGAGATCGAAAGCATTCAGGTTGTTTCGCCAGCTTTTCTTATATCTGATACGACTTCATCAGGTACCCATTAGTTGACAAATACCAATACTGGCCCAAAGACCTGGATGAATTCGAGTCGAATGGCCTACTCAGTTCTATTTAAGCATTGCCGTCTAAGAATGGGATGGCAAAATTAGAATATAATTTAAAATCTGCTATTTAATAACGCGCGCTTAGCACAAACCGAAATCGTTTTGTGAAAACCACTGCATAATTTCCCCCTTTGTGCATTATACGTACATTGTACAGAGCTGAAGTATTTTTACGATGGATTTTATGAGCCACTGCCTGCATTCACATTCAATAATCTTGCGATCCCCGATTATGGCTATTATGACAATTTGTCGACATTTTATCTTATGTAGGACCATTATTATAGTCTTATATGTCTTCTTTCATCCCTAATTTGCATGGGGAAATATACGTTTTTATACATATTGTAGAAGAAAGTTTTTTTTTATAATGTGGGGTCAACACTATTTTAAAACCAATGAGATAATATACTAGAGAGGACACTGCAAACAAAATTTTTATAACAATATGAATGGTACATTCTCTTTCTGTATTTGTCACGCCTACGAAGTAACATATATTCCCTCTCGCCTCAATGTGTACTCGTGTGCACGTACCATACGCAGAGATTTTGTTCCTGATGTCCGCTCTAGTTTAATACCTCAATTTTTAAAACACACAAAATTCCCTGTAGTAACCTCCCTAGATTTTTCACTCAATCGTGGATGCATTGCAGTGGTTAGATGTAGATTGGTAAGCCCTTTCGCTATTTGTCTAGATCTTCTGTCTACTTTGTATGGCGTCCGACACAGGGCATTTCACTTTTTAGTCCACGATGAGCCCACGTACTTTTCAGTTCCATTGACAATTTGCTCTCCTTGCTATGTCGCCTATGTGGATAATTGAATGTGCTTAGGAGTAGAAAATGAATATTTACCTTATATCTCCCTTTTGCAGTGAGATCTCTTCAAACACCACTTTCACGCGTTCTTTTGGTCTGAAATTGTAAAATACATTTATAATATGTATCAATTTCTTCCCCACATTATTATATCAATATACGCTTTATTAATTGTAAACTCAAAATGCAATAAAAATAAACATACGAATTGGTTTCATTCAACAATTTTCAACTTTCGTTTCGATTATTTTAGTTTATGTAGTCACAGTCACAAGGCCGTCTGAGGTGTTACACACTTTTGTTGTTATAATTACTATCTTCATTCTATAATCATAATGAATAAAAGTCACTTTTAAAAAGTTAACTATTCAATTTAATATTGTATTAAAAAATAAAAATAATTGTGATATGTATGTATCATGATCCTTAATGAGTATGAATATATTATGATTAATTTTTTTTTCGCGATGAGGTCATCACGTTGAGATGTGCGTGTTACTATAAGGTTATCTTCGTAGGTAATTGTATGAGTTATCGCTAAACTTAGTTTATCAAGAAACGTGTACCAGAAGACATTAAAATCTGTGCAGTATTTATGTATAAATAAAATTTACACATCATGATATATAAATATTAATCTATACAGCGATTAAAAAAAGCGGAAAATGGCTCAGGATGTTGAGCGCAGTGGAATACTTAAACATGTATGAAGTAAGAACACTATGAAGTATAAGTATCGCTTTATACTTCATAGTGTTGAGTTTTGTTACTGGCCATGACGTATTCACAGGGGCTCTACTATATTAATCCGAAACGAAGTGCGAAACTTCGAACGATCGACAATTATATACGATACGAATTTACCTACATATACTTATGGTTGTTATTGACTCATGGTCGTAACCATAGACTTATGGTTACGATGTACGTTATACAAATTCGAACTTTTACAGAGTAGGTACATTCGTATCGTATATAAACTTCGGTCGTCCGAAGTTTCGAACTTCGTTTCGGATTAATAGAGCAGGGCCCCTGGTCGTATCACTTACTATCAGGCGCATGGCATGCTTGTCTCGCCATTCAATGCAATAAAAAAAGTAAGATAACATTAATTAAACATAATTAATTTACTACTACTTGGTTGTAACCACAGATTACATTCCGAGTATGTAATTTATAAAAAATCATTCTAAATATGTAATTATACCGGGTGTTAGTTTACATAACAAAAAAAGCTTTATTTTTTTGGTGATGTTTTAAATATCATCATGTTTGGGTGATACATCCATAGATATTGCTAAAATAAAAATTTAAGACTGCGCGTACAAATGCATAGCGTTTTAAAAAGAGACGCTTAAACATAGTTTTACTTTGTATTAGGAAAAACGGTATATATTTTACCACCCGAATACAACGATAGAAACTAATACGAAGTTCGGATTCACTAAAACCACCACCTGGATTCGTTTTCCGTCGTAGTCCGAATATACCCTGTATATTAATTTATTCTAAATTATATTTATTATTATTTTAACTTTTTCTCTTTGTAAGAAATAAAGTGCCTACTTTGGTCGCGTTAGTTTATATTAACTCAATTTATAGATTAGATACATATTATGCGATTATGATTATAATTATAATATTATTTCGTTCAGGATTAAAGTAACAACAAACAATTTAACATAATTCTTTAAAAGAAAATTAAGATTATACCAATTATGGATTAAAAAAATGTATTTGTATTTCGAACACCAAATTACTGGCCAGTAAATCCTTCAGAAACTCATTTCAGCGCTAAATTAAAAATAAACAAAATTTTCTGGCCAGTAACAACCAAGAAGGTTTCATTATATGTACTTGTTTGTCAGTAATAAACCAATAAGGTTGCATAATCTTATTTCTCAGGGTGGCGAGCGCAATAGGATGCCAAGCATTGATTTGTTATTCAAGGTGTTGTTTGGTTTTGCTACTGTCCATGAGCGGTCGTATCGCTTACCGTCAAGCAAACCACAAGTTAGTGTCGCCACTTATTACAATAAAAAAAAGTGTAATGGCTACTTACCGGGCATGAAAGTGGTAGGAACAACGCACGTTGTTGGGGTAGATGGACGGGTAGCGAGGGCTGTATAGACGGCCGTGGGACGGCCTGTTCCCGGACCGGCTGAACTGGAAGTCACATTCCGTCCCCGGGACGCGCACGCCGTCCGTGTCGAATAGTCCTGGGGATAGACGTTAATTTTTATTTACTTTGTAAGTTTCATTTATTTTAATAAATATAATGAATAGCTGAAAGTATCTTCGCTGAAAAGGCGGACGGAAAACGGTTCAAATTATACCAACTTTCATAATATCCACATTAATCGTTATAAAAAAAAAATGATAATGACTAATGCTTGTACTGAAATAAATAAATTATATTCGTGTTTTACTGTGGTACAAATTGTTCACTAATTACATAATATTCTGTTAACAGTAGCTTGGTGTTTATAATTATTAAATTCATTTGATTTAAAATGTTAGCTCATAACTTAACGAAAATTTATTCAACATTAATTTAGCAAAATGTAAATGTTACACGGTCTAAAATAAATATTTTCTGACCTAAATAAATTATGTGATTAATTATTTTACAAAATATTATAGTGGTAACATTCCGAAGAACCGGATGGTTATACACACCCACTACCGTACTCAAAGACAATTATAGTCAATTAAATTATTACTTAGTGTAATTTAACGAAGATAATCTAGACTAAGGAACAATTTAATTGACATTAAAGCGTACCTGAGTGCGGCCGATATGTACATAAATTCACTCTTGTATACCCTACAAAAAGGATGTGAAGTGAAATATAAGGTTATCAACCCGCACTAGGCCAAGTTGGTGGATTATATGATCTAACAACTCTTAATCATACTCTCGATCGTAAAGGAGGCACGTGCCCAGCAGTGGGACGTATATGGGCTGATAATGATACTGATTGTATACTTATGGCTAAGCGATGGTGATACTGGTGGCCATAAGTATTACACATTTCACGAAAATTAGTTCTCTCCTAAGGTATAGAAGGAAATAAACCAAATGTCATTCGGGGCATATATTGTAGTCCCAGGAAAGTTAAAGAAAAGTAGACTAGCAATCGAAGCTCACTATGAATTACTTAGCATTGCTTGGCATTCCATTTGCTCACTATCCTGAAGCATGCGATTTTAAGTCTCAATTAGTCCAATAGCTACCCTGGGTACCATGTACTTTCAACCGGAACAAAACAGTGCATTTACACTGCTGTTTAATTCTGTCCAAGCATTGCTACCATTTATGAGCGTTCGTATCGCTTACCATCAGGTAAACCGCAAGCTCATCTCGCCATTGATTACAATAAAATATATTTTAAAAAAGTATTATTGCATCTCTATTACAATTTCACTTGAAGTCCTACGGAATTCCGCGGAGTAATGTGTATTTTATTGTTCCACTCACCGCAGCCCTTCGGGTATAAAACCTTTGGCAATATTAAATTATGGACTCCAGCAGGGTTAATTGACTTGGGATCACATCCCAGTTACGCACGGGTTGACCGATATTCACTTTAAGATTGGGGACGTCAAAGATTTAACATGGCAAAGAATTTAGATTAATGTGCAATTAAGCAGAATATAAACAATTTAAGGTTTGAAGCGAGTTATAGATTTGGAACAGGGCGGATCATCTCATTATGGTCTGAGCCATCTCAGTAAAAGTACCATCTCAGATTTTTGTTCACCTTAACTTTAGAGATAGCTTTTTCCCGCTCGTATCCGATACTTCAGAATTATCAAGTACATTTGAGTTACTTATCATGTCCAAAGAGTTTAGATAAATAAATCGCAAGTATATAGTATCATATAAGTTATCAAATAGTTATAGTTTAAAAAGACGAATCTTAATAGAATTCAATAGTGAATACTTTATTTGATACCGGTATGCACAGTGTCTTCAATAGATTGACAGTTGAATCATTCCCATTCGAATTTCAAACTCTGACAACCCATCTAACACGTCCCTGAGCCTCTAAAAACACACTGATCAAACTGAATATATATTTGAGAATCCTCTTTCCTTGAAGAAATGTTCAAATAAGGAGGACCGGATTAGAGTTGTCACCGCGGCTTATTCAGCTACCTACCACGCCTAGCCGAATATTGAGTTTCAATACGTGATACTCCGTATCGTATTTATTGGTTTTCTTCTATATTAAATTGAGTCGCAGCGGTAAATCCACTTAGGACTTTGATAAACCTTTTTGTTTGACTACTTTGGGAGTTGGCTGGGACTAGCGTGATGTTCGATGTAAAAGAAATCAGGGAGTAGCTTGGTTGTATGTATTACGAATATACAAAAAAAAACAGGTTTCAGGTCAGGTCAGTCCGGTTCGTACATCGAGCATGCACTAAGGATACACCTAAGACACGCTTAGTATTAGAATTTGATTTTAATTGTTACCTTCATGCGTACCTTTTTATCTTGTTTTTAATCCTGGTACCTTAATATAGTCAATCATTTCATTAAATTTTTTGTCTATGGTATAAACTAAGAAAAAGGATGTTTATTTAAGAGTAACATAAATCCTAGTACCAGCATGGGCCTAACTCTTATCAGATGGAATATAGACGGATCTATAAGACGTAACTCACTTTGACAAATGACCGAGGTAGACGAATTGCCCTAAGCAAGTAAAAAATACCGACCTGTAATTTCTATCTATCCCTGACTTATTTTGGCAAAATATCCAACTTTTTAGACCTCAACTTACTTGCCGGCAATAAAACGAATAGAAAAATTATGAATGTATGTAACTTTCAGTTTCAACCAATATTTTCTCAATTTTTTGTAATGGAAAATACATAACTAGTTACATACAATTTTGACAATACCCAACGCGGAGTCGATAAGAAAAACAACTGCAAATATAGCTGCATACAAGTTTGACAGTCATCATCTTGGACTTGAATGAAACTAGTGTAATGTAGTAGTGCTAAAATGTTTGCGTGATCTACAAGTATTCATTTCGGGCATAGTTTTGGTTCTGAATGTTATTTATGACTAAAAACTTCTCGTAGTTTTTTTTTATATTCTCGCCATAAAATTTGTAATTTAATTTCGGAAAAGATTTACTTCCCTGACTGTGTATGTGTACGGTGTATTATTAATTGACATATGAAATAAAATTGATTTAGTTTGTTAATTATGTAAGCAAATAAATAGCTCTTATGACAAGTCAATACACATAATGAAAATCTTAATCTATATTTACCGAATATTTGTCATAATATTATTTATTTGTTCTTCAGTAGTCCTAGAATTATTATATTTATTACTATTTATGTTTTCTTTCTCAGGTAAAAACGTAATAAATTACGTTAATTTATGTCTAAGTGGAATATGCTTATTATTAAAACGAAGCATAGCAATTTAATGTTCCACCAGATCCAACACAGCCCTTCCTGAAAAGACCGGGTGAAACAAACTCAGTGGGCTTAAATTACCACTGGAACTACGTGACGTAGCAAAATCCTGCACATTACTGTTACTAACGCTATTTTAAAATAGCAAATATAAATAAAAAAGTACACAGCTATAGTACAATAAAAGCCAACAACGGGTTATAAAACTTTTCATGTCGGGAACATTCCGTGAACAAAGTAAGGAAGAAATCCAGAAAATTCAATCCCATCTTAATTGCTGAAGACTGTGAAACGTACGCATTTCAGCAACCAACTTTGGAATTGCTAACGGGTACGTATTTGTTGTATGGAAGGTAATTCCAACAACTTGGAGAATAATAAAGGAATATTAAGTATAAAAATTGTTACCATTATGACCAACCACGTTCAGCCAGCTTAGTACATTAAGGCCATGGTCTATTTCAATCTTATAACACTATAAAATGTTCAATTATATCAACTGAAAAATAAAGGCAAAGAAAATAGAATAGATGATTATTATTCTGATTATGTGTAATCAACTGTTCCTCGCAAGACCTAATATGCACAAAACGTTACTAATATGTTATTGTGGAATCTGGATTATCCATTTTATGTCTGTAAATGCATAGAAAATAAAGTGTAATGTATAAATCATTTGACAGCTTCGGTGGTTGGTTAGACGCCGGCTGTGAAACAAGAAGCAACGGGTTCGATCCTCCAAAGCAAATCTTTGTGTGATCCACAGGCGTTTGTTTCGAGTCTTTGGTTTGTGAGACCGAAAAGCAGAAAACCAATTGGATTGGATAAGTTCTATACATTTCCAATTAAAAATTGTTTCGTGTTTGAATATGATTAATCTAAAAATTTCTCATCGTTTTAAATACCCACGACATCAGACCTATCTTAGTAGGGAGTCAGGACTGACTGGGACTATTTAATATATAGTAATTTCAATAAATATATAATATTTTAGATTATGTGGAGTAGTCTTTTATTATGTTCGAAATGGTACAAAGCGCGGCATTGGAGTGCACTTGCGTAGGTGTACTTAAATAAAGTGTACTCGATCTTTGAGCTCAACATGACGTGAAATCCTTACTAAGATTTCCACAGTGACTTACGAAGATACAAAGAATACTATCTACTTCTTATTTTTTCAGATTACTTTTTACAGATTACAACTATATCGTCGTAGTATTTCTAGAGAAAACATTAATAGGTCTGGACCAAATAATTTTTGCATATAGTCCCGAATCAACATTGAGTATAATACAATAATATGAATTACTTTGGTCCGCCAACATCGACAATTCTCACGATACGCCCAAATTGTCGTTCTGTTTTACCCATCCTATGGTAGATTGCCTAGAAGAGATCGCCTAGAGCAATAAGGCCGCCATTGTATACTTTGTATTTCTTTTTATAGTTGAATTTTTCTTTTTGTTTACTGGTGTGCTAAAAGTTTTTAAATAATTAAATAAATTCACAATTGCAACAAAGAGTTGTAAATTAAATATATTACTAGCTCTATTGATATGAAACTTACACTCTGTCGTTTTGCAGCTAGTATTACGACGTATCTCCTCTTGAAAACAAAATACACCATATTCGATATTGACTAGATCTATAGTAAATTATTCCCTGCACAATACGCACAATCCTAAACAAGGGGAAGTCTCTCAAATTCAAGTTTGGATTGGAATTCTAGTGAATCAAAATTTCCGCCCGAGCGAGCAAACGACACCCGACTTGCCTCCGGCGAATCTCGCATCGAGCGATGATCCTAAAACTCCGAGCGAAACAAGTTACTTGGCTATGTTTTCCGAATAACAACACAGACCTTAAAACTGTGTATAATTTTATAAAGATCCACTCGTAACAGGAACAAATTTTCATCGCGTTGTAAATTATGTTACGGAAAAAAGGTAAGCGAGAGTTTGGAATCAAATAGGTTTTATGATGAATTTAAATTTTTACAATAAAGGTAATGATGAGGATCCTAATCAGGTTATTTAACTGTGTGATACTTTTAATTTATAGCGTTTTTCTAAGAATTTCAGCGGATGATTTATACTTTTACATACAAAATCAAAGTCGGTACACGGTAGTATGATTTTCTTAGCATGGGTAATGTCGACCAATGAATTTCACGACGATTGTAGTTTAGTGCAGTTACTAAGACGTTTAAGAACTGACGCGCATTCAGTATAAAAATATGCATATTACGCCTTATTCTTTCCTAAAAGCTTGATAATATATATTTAGTCTACCAAGGATGACTTCAAATGGGCAGCTCACTTATACAACGACTACTAATCTTCTACTTTTTTTTTGGCTTCCGAATGCGTTTTTGTCATAATATTAGGAGCAGTCTTTCTCTCTTCAGGTTTATAATACTGGACAATCATTACTATTAGATAACAACAACTATAAATCTGTATCTGTATTAGCCCATATACGTCCCACTGCAGGGCACGGGCCTACTCTACAATCGAGAATACGATTGAGAGTGGTGGTACTATAAATGCTATTGTATAAATAGTTTAAATTTAATTTTTTTTTTTTTTTTTTTTTTTTTATTGCCTAGTAGGCAAACGAGCTAGCGGCCCGCCTGATGGTAAGCGGCTACCTGATGGTAAGCGGCTAAACGTACCGTTCGGGAGCGGTACGCCTCCAGGTGGTGGGAATGAACTCTACTGCGGAAACGTGTGGTGCGATGGTACATAGGCGACGGTGGTACCATCTCAAACAACTCTTCGGAGCACTCCCCATGGAACAAACGATAGAACACACAGAGAGATCCGAAGTCTCTCCGCAGTCCTAACGGTTCCAATTTGTCCGTGAGATCGGGATCATTGACAATTCGACAAGCTCGTCGCTGCAAGGAGTCAAGTGGGTCGAGCTGGTATTTTGGGGCACCTGCCCAGAGGTGGGAGCAGTACTCCACGTGGGGCCGGATTTGCGCTTTGTAAAGCGTCAATCTATGGCCCGACGTAAAGTACCGCTTGGCTCTGTTCAGGATTCCCAACTTTTTGCTCGCCAGTTTGGCTTTGTCCTCCAAATATCTCCTAAAGTCGACCTTGCTTGATATTTCGATGCCAAGGATTCCAATACTCTCGGATCCTTGGAGAGTAACTCCTTGGAATTGCGGCGCCATGACAAAGGGGTCCTTCTTCGCAGTGAACACGCAAACTTGTGTCTTCGAAGGGTTAAATTGAACTAGGTTCAATTCACCCCATTCGGAGGCCCGCCCCAGAGAGCTCTCGACTTCAGACAAAAGTTGAAACCGTCTTTCCATAATGGAATCCCGAGAGTGGCTCCGTTGGCCGATGTACCGCGCGTCACTCGTACTATCATCTGCATAACAATGCATGCCGTCAATAGACAACATATCATTGATATGCAGGATAAAGAGTGTCGGCGATAGCACCGAGCCTTGTGGAACACCAGCATTAATGGTCTTGGTCTCGGAGCAACAGCCGTCCACTACGACTTTTATGCTCCGACCATCCAAAAAGCTGGCGATCCATTTGCAGAGCCCCTCAGGAATTCCATACGCAGGTAGCTTCGCCAGAAGGGCGCGATGCCACACTCGGTCGAACGCCTTCGCAATGTCAAGGCCGACCGCAATCGCCTCACCCCCACTCTCCAAAGCTTCCGCCCAACGGTGCGTGAGGTAAACAAGAAGATCACCAGCCGAGCGACCGTGACGGAAACCGTACTGGCGGTCACTAATCAACTGGCGATCCTCAAGATACCTCAGGAGCTGAGTGTTTATCACTCGCTCCAAAACCTTGGAGAGTAGGGATGTGACAGCAATCGGCCTGTAACTCGAAGGGTCCGAACGGTCACCCTTTTTGGGGACAGGGTGTACATTGGCGACCTTCCACGAAGCCGGAACCCGGTTGGCTTTATAGGAAAGACGGTAAAGGCGCGTGAGCACGGGTGTCAACTCAGGGGCGCACGTTTTAAGAACCACTGCGGGGATACCGTCTGGCCCACTCGACTTATGGACGTCTAGAAGCTTGAGCTCCCGTCTGACAGCACGCTGGGTGATTTTTATGTCAGATAGGAGGCTCTCACAACGCGGGATGTTCGGCGGTGTGGCGCCCCCGTCATCCAAAGTCGAGTTCGAGGCAAAGAATAGGGCCAAGAGATCGGCCTTCTCCTTTGCACTATGGGCCAAACTGTTATCGGACTTGCGCAGTGGTGGGAGACTGGACAGGCAGAAATTACCCTCCACAGCCTTAGCGAGCGACCAAAAAGCACGACTCCCAGAAGGATAGCTCTGGAGTCGCTCGCCAATTCTGCGGATGTGCTCCGCCTTGGCCTTAGCTAAGGCTCTCTTGTTGGATCTAGAGGCGGCGTTGAATTTCCGTTTCTCCTCCTTTGAATTTGGATCCCGACGCCTCCTTGCGTCTTGCCACACCGCGTATGCGGACTGCTTTAGGCGCGCAGCAACAGCACAGGCACTATTGTACCAAGGCCGGCTGCGACGCCCTGCGGGTATTTTCGAGCTGGGTATGAAAGTTTCCATACCCAAGCTAATCGTATCCGCGACGCAGTCCGCACAAGCGTCAGGATCATCGGAGGAGAAACAAAGCCGCCCCCAAGGGTAGGACGCAAAGAATTCTCGCAGTCCATCCCAATCTGCTGACATGTACCGCCAGACTGTGCGAGTTCCAGTCGTCGAAGAGCGGCTGGGACCCACTCCAGGAGCCCACGAACGGACCAGGCAGTGGTCAGATGATCCCAGGGGAGCATCAACCGCTATCCTGTATCCGTCCGGGTGGGTCGTCAGCAGAAGATCCAACAAAGAGGGCTCATGGCTCTCAACGTCTGGAACACGGGTGGGCTGTGTTACCAGCTGCGAGAGACCATAAGCCAAGGCCATCTCGTAGACAGCCCGACCGGGGAGATCAGTGGTCTTGGATCCCAACCACTCTTTGTGATGAGCGTTGAAATCACCGAGGACCACCACCTCCGCGGAAGGGAACTGCTCGAGAATCTGGTCAGTCCCCACTTGAACGCTCTCAAATAATTGAGTAGATCCCGTATCACTGGCGTGGGACCTGTACAGGCATGCGTAGACTCGGGTCCTACCCCTGAATTCTACTCGTAGCCACAATAAAGACAGGTCCTGACGCTCGAGGCCCCGAAGGCGGTGACAACAGATATCACCCCTGACGAAGACGCATACCCCGGCTTTACGTAGGAATCGATGTTCCAAAACGTAACCGGGATAATTTAAGTACGATACATCGTCAGGGGCGGATATTTGCGTCTCCGTTAAAAAGAGCAGGGCAGGCCGCGCCGTCTCTAGATGGTGGTGGACGGCGTCGAGGTTGCTATGCAGACCCCTGACATTACAGAAGTCCACAGAAAATGTGGATAAATTTCCCGCCGTGGAGAGCCTGCTTTTTTTGTGCCTTCGCATATTTTAAAGAGAGTAGGATAGGGTAAGGACAAGCGTGGTTGAACCAAGACGATACTCGAGAAGGGAGGATATAGTGTGAAGCGGGCACACGGCATTAGGAGGAGCCAGCGTGAAGCACGGAAGGGCCCCCGATGCCCCCCCGCGTGCAGTCGCCGGGATCCACTCCAGTCTCCCACTCTGGCACGACGACTGCGCAACGGGATTTTCGCCGGTTGGCGGGACAGCTTCCCGGGGAGGGAGATAGACAGTTGTGTATCCCCGGGTTCAGGTCCCCTACTAACCGGCAGGCGGCCGGCGGTGACCGTTCCCACCGGGTCTCCCTGTACTCCACACCAGCACCCCCACCCGAGCGCCCACTCCGACACCCAACCACATCAACGAGCATCGCTTGCAACAACCAACACCTATTATCGAAGAGGAAGGAACGGATGAGGGAACGGCTGTCCAGCCCTTCTACCGGAACGCATTTCTACTTAGCGGTAGAAATAGACCAGACGGTGGTACCAACCCGCTCGGATTCAGCATTGAGTGAAAAATATGACTCAATACAATAATCCTGCCACCAGTAGTGGGGAGGGAGCGGGACACCAAAGTCGCGGATTGGGAAGTGGAGTGCGACAATGGTGGCTCGAGGGGCCGGGAGCGCGTGCCCGTGCCATTCTGTAAGACAGCCGGACAGGTTGCCAAAAGAATGACCCTCTGACCCAAAATTAAGAGAACATAACTCAAGCAATTTGTTAAGTAGAGAAAGAATGTTATTAATATTTTGACAACAGCATGACAACCACGCGTTACGCCATAATACCGTAGACGATCTATAGTTCTTATAACTAGGTACAGAAATAGATTGTATGGCTGTCATGATGGAAAAGGTTTTGATATGATAAAACAGGTCGTACATCTTGCCTCTTGTAATAAAAGGTATGAAGACAACCGCAGCAAAATATTTATGTTTTATTCAAATGTTAAGTAGCGCCGTTCCCCGTCTCTGAAACGGTTCTACTACATTGTATAATAATGTATACAACATTTCGCCACTTAAAAGACGCGGCCAGTTTCTAGAAATTTCTCTTTACATGCAAAATAGTTTTTCAATAAAGTCGGTTGAGATTTAACTTGGATAGTTGGAGTTTCATCAGTTTTCAATAAAGCGTTTTATAGTCTATCTCTGACATCACAATTAAATTATCGAATAGCAATTATATATAACACGTTAACACCAATTTTGGAAGCTTAATTTAATTAATAGATACATAAAAATAATTATAAAGTTAATTGAGATGCAAATTATGATCATATTATTATTGTGTTTAATCGATCAATTCATAGATATATTTTAATAATTATAAAGCTAATTGCGATGCAAATTATTACCACATTATTGTTCTTTTCATAGAATTATGTGTTTATAATTTCTTTTTCAAATCTGTGGTATTTAAATAGCTATATATGTAATTGATAAGTGAAAATGTGATCGTTTCTTATCCTCAGGGAAGATATAGCAAAGATTAGGCAAAGTTCAGTACAAAATACGGAAGTTTAGTAAGTCAAGCTCTAAGTTTAAAGCATTCTGCAATTACTAATATTAGCTGTGCAATCAATATATTAAGTAGATATTATTTCTTATCTATTATACATATATATTGTATACTTACTGAGAAAGATGAATATTAAAAAGAAAAAAAAGCATCTCTGATCTTCAAAATGATCTAAATTTAATAATCAGTCATTTTAAACAATATTCTCGCTATAACAAAGAGATAAACATCTTAAATTGTAACCAAGTTGTGATTTACTACTTCTAGAGACTAGGTGAATAGCAATTGCATGATAGACCCTAATATTTGTTCGCCCCTGAGTATTGTGAGACTGCAGTGTTCTTTGTTGTTTCTTATGCTTAGGGAATATATCCGTAGTGTACTAAACTTCGATTTAGATGGCAGTCGGATAGTTTGACATTCCAGTGATTATGTTATTTACTTCGGAAATAACTATTGTATATCAAATTACATTTCTGAAAGCATTTTAGCTTAAATCTAAGAATAAGAAGGTATTGCAGATAATACATCATTTCATTGTAAATTATATTGCACTTATCTGTATAAAGAAGTTTCTTGAGGCTACCGTTTCCCATAAAAACTACAGAAATTATTATATTTTATTCTAGTCCCTCTATTGTATATATTTGTTATTTAAATAAAACTATCAGTCTGTTATTCATTTTAAAGTTATTAAAATAAAAATTGCATATGTTGATATGGAAATTAGCTAATATTATTCTCCGTAATAGTACATTTTTCCTTCTTTAACACCACAATGGTGTAAATAGATTAGTAATAGATTGACGCTATTTCTTCCTTATAAATAGTTTATAGACTGGAGAGTAAAATAAGCTATTTAATCAGACCAAAAAGACAGGCATACGGTACGGTGAGATAGTTTTCTATGAGAAAAATCTAAAATTACGCTTAAAAGATTCAACTACCAATCGAGTTGCTCATTGTTATTTGATTTGTTTATATTTTTTCTCAACTGAACGTTTCGAAAGGAGTATTGATCGTATCGCAGTGTAAGGTATGATATATTATTAGTTTGCGTGCGAAAATGTTGTGTTTTGAAGTACGGGGTACATCGATTACATCGCCAGGTTTGTGTGGACTTTGCATTCTTAGAATTTTATAATGCTAATCGTTCTTTCGATTGTTTTTACATTACAAAATGATATTTGTGGGTCAGAAAATAAGTATCATTTTCCTTTTCTCTTTTCCTTTTCATAGTATATTGTTTCTTCATTACTTATTTTACTTTGATAAGTTTGTGCTAGAAATTGTTAATTAATAGAAACGTTCTAAAAATTGGCGTATAAAACGTGCTAATTAATTTAAGAGACGAAATGATTATTTTTTTACACATTTTTCGTGTAATATAAAATGGAAAATATAAATTATATTTGCATAATTAAGTAACATAATTATTGGAAACCAAAGTGCTTGCTGCTTTCTAATCTAGACCGTTTTTAAATGTTCATGACTTTTTAAAAAAGAGTCCGGACCTTCTACTATACCTTTAACAAAGCAAACTCAAATCGGATTTAAAACCACACCGCGAGGTAAATATCGATAGTGCGAAGTTTAATAACATCTAACAATATACAGTCGGCTTGATGTACAAGTTGTGGCAGGTAATGAAAGGCAAACACACCTGCGCCCAGACACTTCAGTGTTTGCAGCGATGCGCTCGACGGCTTACCAAGAGATTGCTACTGTATTGCTATGAAATCTTTTTAATGCACCTGTGATAGCAAGCTTGGATTGTGTGTACCCCCCGAGTTTAGTTAACGTTTCAAATTATAGATGGCGTGATTGAAGGATTCGGTTTTCGAAATTGAAACGTCGATGAAGATGATGTTAAGATTTAAATTTGCATCGCATAAATAGTATGTCTGTCATAGTCCCGCGCTCTCTTATTAGAAATACATTTGTATTATTTAAAATGAAATTATATAAGATTCGAAAGCAATTCAAAAACAATTAACTAAATAATTGCCAATGATATTCTAAAACTAAGGCATGAAAATAAATACAAACCTACGTCTATAATTATTTCGATTAGAAGTTGTTCGCATTCTAAGAAACAGCTTTAGATAACATCCAACATAAAAAAATTCGCCATTTGTTGGAAATCAGACACCTGTGTGTGACTCGTAGTTAATTGAGGCCAGGTAAGTACGCACGGCGCAATTTGTTCAAGTAGCCTTGCTAGAGGATCCGAGCCCGTAATTACAGTATCGGAAAATTGTCGGCGAATATCAGTTGCGAATTTATGATTCAGTGTAACTGTTAAATGTACACCATAGATCATAGGTCATCTTTGTGAAACTTTATCTTGTTGGTTCTGGGAAACTGTATGTTTACTTGCTTCAGTATTGGCCAGCAATTTGTCTGTGCTATATATCGCTGATAATTGCTATACATTTTTTAACTTTGATGGATAATAGAACGAAATATTAACAAAAGGAGTTATGGAGAGTTCGTTTAACAATTCTCAGTGTCTTAGTCCATTTCGTATAGTTTCAACAATGTAATTGCGAGTCTTAATCATAGTCCTCTGGAAAACACTATACTTCCATTTTCTTTCACATTAAAGTTTTGGAAGATGCCTATGTCCGCGTTATTCCTCCTATTTTTACTATGAAATGTTTTTTTTCTTGACTTCTTAAAATAACTATTATAAGTCGGTTGTTAACGCCAGATTACTTCTATATTCTTTTCTTCAGCCACTGGAAGTCTACTGCTGAAACAGGCCTACCTCAAAGATTTTCTTACTATTTTTTTTAGGACCCCTCTACATCTAACGACTTCTTTAAACCTTAATTAGGTTTTACGTCCATCCCAAGTCCATCCAGTAGCTGGACGTCAAACGCTTCCTTCACCAGCCACTCGTGTAATTTATACGCAAAATATTGTATTCTCGTAATATTTTATTCTCGTATGATTTACACTATTTAATATCACTGTTTATCTCTCGTCTCGAGTGTAGTGTGGCTGTCTCCGAAAATTCTCTTCATTGCTTTATGCGAACGATAGATTGCTTCCGATCTTCTAACACGAATATTCAATTTGGTAGAAAGAACGCAAGGGAATTTACATTTCGCCACAATACCGTTCGACAGTCTTTGTTTTGGGATATGGATTTGCGATTATTTTACATTCTTGTTTTGCAATATGATGGTTAGTATTTTTGTAGTTTGTTAACATACCTCTAATTTATTAGCTTTAATGTTTAATAAGCATCAATAATGATGTACTCAGTATTTTAAGTATGTGACTTGAAATTTCTATTAATGCAATCCTAAAGCTAAAACAACAATAGCTCACTTAGTAGGTTAAAACGATAAGGCTAAAACAATTATAAATAATTGTAACCACCACTGGCGTGGATATTCTAAATCTCGTTTCCACGAAATAGGAATACAATTTATATTCGTGGTTGCCGCAAAAAATACTGAACGTATTTATTCATCCTTCTTG
This sequence comes from Hyles euphorbiae, assembly GCA_023078785.2. Lineage (NCBI taxonomy): Eukaryota > Metazoa > Arthropoda > Insecta > Lepidoptera > Sphingidae > Hyles > Hyles euphorbiae. The sequence goes on along the minus strand of CM041034.1, from coordinate 11,312,008 downwards.
TAATTTTTGATATAATTTTATTATTAGAAAAGCTCTTTTATTTTTGCTATCTATGTTTTAATAGGCCATCTTGGTGTTAAAAACAAATAAGTGTTAAAAACAAAAAAAACGTGATTCATATCCAGTATTTTCTAAACTACTCATGTGGTTAGTAAAAAAGGGTTTATTATTCCTTTTCTTGAAAAAAAAGCCGATAAAACCCGAAAAAACATGTCAACTCAGCACCACATCTAACCTAATACAAACACGACGTTTCTGTCTAAAATTCCCTCCCGGAGTTATGTACGGGTAAATTTGATTATTTTTCTTAGAGTCGTTACCTCGGAGCCAGCTCGCGACCAGACTGTGAGAGATAACGGCATAACAACATTTCGCATCCTAAATAAATACAGACCCAGCTGAAATATTAAGAGGGGTTTAATTTAATAAACAAAACGTGTTCTATCGCTGCAAAAGAAAATATGAAATGAGCATAAAAATGTCCTTTTCGAGTATAAACTTAATTATTTTTGGGATACAATTAAGTATGTTTTGTATAAATTAGTTTTCAGAGTTAGGTTTTTACTCGAGTGTCTCGGTTTTGGACTGCTTCGATGGCGTAGGTGTATTAACTACGACAACATACTGAGGTCTCGGGTTCGAATCCCAGGTTGGGTAAAGTGATATTGGATTTTTCTCTTCATTATAATCAGCCTAGAGTCAGGTATTATGTCCCACATGTAGATAAGGTCACCCGCTATCATATCGTGCGGTGGAATACATAGCACGAAAAGTGGGCATCCTGGCAGCACCTCTACCTACCCTGTCAGGCCTTATAGCCGGGGCTATTCACAAAACTTTAATTTTAATTGATTTCTTTCGTTATCCTTCATTGTTTCTATTTTCTTTCCAAACGTCATCATCATTCTGAACATTAATTAAAGTCACTCAATTAATATTATTTTTATGTATACAAAATACCAATTGTATTCAAAAACCTGGAATTTGAACCTATGACTCACAGATCATACGATAAATACAAACAGGAAAATATAGTATAACTAAATCAATTGATATAACTAAATCAATAAATTTAATACATCTATGATCTATGTCACGTGTAGAATAGTTAACTGATACCGATCATACTGTTTTGTCACGTTTCGTGGTAAAACCCGTATAGATAAGAAATATTGAACAGTTAGGGGTTTAAATTATTTATTATTGTTTATTAACTATTTAGAACACTTGTTTTATGGAATATTAGGCAAAAGGCGTAACTACTTCATGGTCTGTGGTGACTACTGCAGCCGATGAAAACTTATTACGTCAGTATAATTATTGATGCGCTGCCAGTCTTGAAGGAATACTGTAGGCTCTTTTCCAAGATATGTTTTTTGGGCTTCTTGAAATCACCGAGATCCGAAACAAATATTTACCGATCATACAAACTTTTGTTTTGGTGTGGGGATCGATTCTTCGTGCTGTTGTTTATTTTCGAACTGCGCAACAGATGCAGCCCGATATTTTTTATTAGCTTGTATAATAGCAAGCGGACACCTTCGCTCTAAGTCTCTGTAGCAATGCCATAAGAATAATCAAATCATGTGGTATTCATTCACTTAAGTGGTAGAGCCACGCTGTTATCAGTCATGATTCAGCATGAATGGGCAGGCTCGCCCGAGGTGGTGCTACTGCCTCACAGGATATTATAGATATCAATTAACAGTTTTACTGACGCGTCCCTTCAGTAGGTAAGATTTTTTTTTTGTTTATTGCAATGAATGGCAAGACGAGCTAGCCGTTCGCCTGATGGTAAGCGATACGACCGCTCATGAACAGTAGCAACATTCCACTGCGCTCGCCATCCTGAGACATAAGATGTTAAGTCTCAATATGTCCAGTAGTTACTCTGGCTACAAGAAGAATGCCGGATGGCCATTGCCCCTTTTCCCTCTTCCCATCTTTTTGATTCCCACTCCCTTCCCGATTTAAAAAAGCCGCCAACACATCTATCGCCCAAGCGTTGTGGATGTAAGGGAGCGGCAATGATCACTTCACATCACACCATCGGGTGTGCTTGCTCGTTTGCCGGACCTATTGTTATTTTTGTGTACTTAAAGGAATTCGATTTTTATGAATAAAGACTAATCACACTTTCACTCACACTAAAGGCAGATGAAATTAACCCCAACCACAAATCCACACGGAACGCGAGCCTACTATAATGCTGAGCGACACTTTCAGTGCCTTATCTGCCTTGCTTGCGATTCTTGCAGTCCAATTCTTTTTTGGTATGTAGTAAATTTCAACTGGTTACTAGCCTTTACTCTTACGCACATTAAATTAATATTCATATATTATGGTCTGCTCTTAAGACAGGGATGAATGAATATGTATTAAAAGATAATTATACACTCAAATAATAATAAACCAATTACATCGAAACTAACTAGCGAATATAAGCACTCTAAATTACATCAAAAGCGGCCACGTTTTCATTCGGTTTAAAACGAGAGTTTATGAATGATAAATAAGTAGGCTGACCGCCTATTTGGGTCAAGTTTACAACAGAAAATGAATGTGGGGCCACTTGAAACTTTAAAAGCGGGTATATATAATCAAACGGTAACTAACTGTTGCTAGTAAATTTGCAGGTGTATCGGTCATTGCATATGGGTCAGCATATAATTTGCTCCATTTAGTCTTTAGTAAAATTACTGGGTTTTTTATATCGGTGAATGGCGAGATGAGCCTTCCATTCACCTGATGGTAAGCGATATGACCAGAAAAACAGCATTTCGAATAAATGAGTCCTGATAAAAGTTGCGTACCTATAGGATTAAAGACCTTTAATGGTGAATGTCAAATAACACCACGACAGGCGGCAGCTTAAATAAAATATCCTCCAGCAAAAGCTGAGTATATTCGCAAACCTACCATTAGTATATTACAAGACCATTCTTGTAATAATATAATTAACCGCTAAGATTGAGCATGAACATTGAGTACTGTTATGGAACAGTACGATAAGGATCAAAAGTGTTTAAGGATGCCCAATTTTAGCGGTTTTGAGATAGTCCACTAGAGCTGACTTTGTGATACCATGCATGTTGATAGTGTAGCTAAGGAAGCCGTAGGGGGGAGGGTGTTGAATACGAACAAAGATGAGCCTGGCTCCTTAGGACAGAAAGTTATAATAACATGATTTCTTATAGTATGTATCGATATAGCAAATTGACTATGCTCCAAAAGGTAATGGATAATTTCTGCTTCACCCAAAGGTAGACTGTTATGACATTAAGTGCCTGATTACTGTTTGGTATATAAAGTTAATAGAATAAATAATGAGTGCGGTGCAATCTTCCACCCACGACAAATGTTAGGACATCGCACATATGTAAAACTGTACTAATATGGCTGAATACTTTAAAAAAGTTCGAATCTAGTGTTATATTAGAAGTGGATTTTTTTTATCTTATGTGTTGACGTTCAACGTCCGAACATTCGAGCTTCGAGTCGGAGAATAGAGTAGATAGTATATCGACGTAAGACGAACGATTATCATTATCTCATAATTCGGCACAATTACGTAGCGCAGCCAATTGCTTACTAATTAGCTTGATGGTTTTCAGGTCTTACGTAAGACGTTTTGTTTTGTTCATGAGGCGAAGACAACTTCCAATTTTTGTGATGAATGCATGAAACATTAACTACACTACATACAGTCATGTAAACATGCATTTCTGCCCCGTATGACTATTTTAAGTGACCTGATAAACAAAATTAAAGAAGGTTGTGAGGAACAGATTGCACCAATAGTATTTCAATACAAACGTCAATTACCTAGACTTCAGCAGCGTTTATAAACAACTTAGAAATTTTGAAATCCGCGTTACCTTTTGCGATATCATTAAGCATCTCACGACCGCATATCAGAGTAACTTTGTCACAAAAACATAATCCTGTTATCCCCGCGATACGTCCAAACCGTCTGGTGACTTCGTTAAAGTCTCAAGGTTTCGTCCGAAATGGGGCGACAAATAAAACCTCCGGAATGTATCGAGGTTAGTGATTCTTATAATGGCACCGCATAGATTAGTATGCTAGGTGCGGCCCCACTCAAACAGATATCGAAGATTTCGAGAGCGATACACAAGTTTGGCAATATCCGACGTGACATATATTGTTCCGATTTGTTCTTGTCTCCGCCTGAATGGCGTTTGTGCTGTCATGCTGTAGGGTGTCTCTAAGAATATTGAATTAATTATTAACAGGATACTTTAAGGTATTAAAATGAAAATGATGAGTTAAATCATGAAGGCAAAATTTGTAACGCAGTTTAAATAAATTTATAAATTAATTTAAGTATATGAAATATAAGTAGAGTCTCTATTTTATATGTATTTTGTCCTATACTGGGGAGGAAAGAGACTTGAATGTGGGTCAATGTAGGTCATGGTAAGTACAGTGCAGTCCAGAAATAAAATTTATCTACGTGATATCATTATCTGTCGCTGTTCGACACAATTATGTAGGTTATATCAGCTGTCTACGAAATGCAGGTAAAAACCTAATGATAACAAATAGACACCTGTTTATCAAAGTTCCTGTGCAACTACCGCCATAATCACGTTTTTCTAATTATTTTTATCGCGAGATGATTTTGTACGTGACTTCGGCGAACTTCCCGAGTCCATTAAAAGAAAACAAAACGGTGTGTTTTGTTTATAAATTGGTAGAATTTAGGTTTTTACTATATTCCCGTTTCAGTTTTGTGGCAACAATGACGTTTCTGCCTTTGGTAATTTTCGGGTCACTGTTTTGCCTCGTAAGTAGTTTTTATTTATTTGTAGCTGTTGTCTGTTATTTATTGTTGCTAATATTAAAAAATAAATAAAAAACAATTGAAATTTAATTTCAAAAATGAATTGTACAAAATAATTTTATTTTAATTATCAAAAACCTTTATACCTAATCGATGATCGGCAAAGTTTGGAAAAACTACTTAAAACAAATAGTAAGATGTGCTACTTCTCAAATTTGACGCGTGCTGATAATAATCTACTGTTCTTTTACGATGTATGTTTCTACAGACACATTTATAAAAATACTAATATGAAGCATATATTCCAGAGGGGTAAACAGAAAAAATGGATTTCCACATTACTCGATCCCGACAAATTACTTTAGCTTCAACCAATTACCACACTTCAAATTCTTACTTTAATTTTTATCATTTTGATTAATCACGTTATTCCAGACGATTACCTATCACATTTGTTTATGAATTTAGATTTCTATACTCATTGCTCTTCTTTCAGGCGCAATGCATGCCAACTGAAACCCCTATCTCCCCAGTGCCAGAGGTGAATTTACCAAACTACCAGGACAACATCGAAGGCTTCATGAAAGAAATGAGCGAGGCAGCTGAGAAGCACCTGCAGCCCTTAATGGCAGAGTTGGACCAAAACGACCAGCAGCAAGTGGTGGAATTTGGCATTAACTCTTTCATTAACTACATTGACTACGTGGTTAGTAAGAATTTCCTGTTTTGAATCTTTCATTATTTCTAACAAGGGTTAAAAAGGTCTGCATGCTCAATAATGGGCGACCATCCGATCATTAACAACATATTCTATGGAACTACGGACTTTCATAACTTTCTTGAATATATTTTTGTCATTTTTGTTTTATGTATTCTAAGTTAATCCTTTTACTGCCTAAACTTCTAAAGCGTTTTCAATTATATCTTTATTTCACATATAAAAAATATTCATTAATTGGCATGATGATGAAATAGTCGGAAGAAATATCAATGAATGCGCATTAAACATTTGCATAATAAAGTAAAGCCGATAATGGTTAGTCCAAAGTCTAAAAGTCTATTTATGAACGTGATAAACTATGGATGCGTGTTTTGTTTGTCTATACCAGTGGTTCTTAACCTTTTACGCATCAGGGACTATTTGATAAAATTTCTGTCTAGCCATTGACCATCCTGTTAGTGACTAGTTTGGTTGTATGTTAATACAGTAGCGAAATGTAAATAAATATATCGTTTTTCTATTTATCCGTAAATGAAACATGGATAATAATATTTTAAGGATGGCCTTGGTATAGCTTTGGTGGCTGGCTGGTTCGTGGACCATCGGCTAAAAACCACTGGTCTATACGAATGAAATGATCATCAACACTTTGGACTGTCATTATGATAACGTACTCTATTTTGACAACATTGTTTGCACTTAACATGACGTAAAACAAGATGCAAACTCTATTTGATCTGTTACTTACAGTGTGAGGTTGTTTATTTTATCAACACCAACACGCGAAGTGGCTTGCGTTTGTTCTTTTCGAATATTAATATGATGCTGTGTTTGTTGTCTCTAGGAAGTATGCAGTAGTATAAACAATTATATAACCATATACTATGCAAATTGCACCAGTCTTTGCTATATATATATGAGAGAGGTTTAGGTCTTAGTAAACCATATGTACCTTTTACCTTCAATTGCTAGGATAACTTATACGTTTAACTTATGATAATGTCCCTCATGTTCAGTGAATGATAAATTAAATTTACTACGAAATATCAGAGGTGTGTGGTTTGGATTTAAACTCGCGATTCTTGTAGTTAGCAGTTCAGATTTCTACTACTACTCAGAATTAACCACTCATGGGCTAGTTAAGAAAAGAAATTGGTCCATTTATTGTAGATATATTTAGTGCCGTGAAGAATCCTCACGGTTTTTGGTCTGTGTTGTGCGAATTGAACATCGGCTGTGTTTGGAGCCCTATATTTAGCAATGGACTTTCTGCGGCTGAATTATTGGCAGTATTTGAAAAACAGGGTGTTTTACAAATACCCCTACTAAACCTCTTTTTTCTTTTTAATAGTCAAAAACTACGAGAGACTTTTTAGACTTACAAATACACAATCCCGGAACGAAACTTAGTCAGCCAAGCATAATTATGTCTCGGTGCAGGGATCGAATCCGCTGATTCTCTTTTTTCAAATGTAGGCTGTTATTTTCAAATTTTCTTTTCAATAAATTATTTCCCTCATTACATTTCATTATTCTCAGCCACAGGAAGTCAACTGCTGAGCATATACCTTGTGCAAGGATGTCCCTGTGACCTGTTGGAAGCGGCCTACATTCAATGATTCCATGCGAACATTATAAATAACCATCACATTAATATATTTAATATTCATCACCCCATGTCACGTAGACATAAAATAAATATCATCGAAATCATCAAATTTAGGGATAACCATAGTATAATGTAAATAATATTTATTACTAGTTTTTTTTTTATTGCCGTGAATGGCGAGACGAACATGCCGTTCGCCTGATGGTAAGCGATGCGACCGCTCATGAACAGAAGCAAAACCAAACAACACATTGATTTACAAAGTAATGCTTGGCATTCCACTGCGCTCGCCATCCTGAGACATAAGGTGTTAAGTCTCAATATGTCCAGTAGTTACTCTGGCTACAATGTCCTTCAATCCGAAACACAACAGTGCATTTAAACTGCTGTTTGACGGGAGAAATAGACATTGCGGTGGTACCCACCCAGGCAGCCTCTCACATATGAGAGACCTACCACCAGTAAAATTAGTAGTATTTTTTTTTGTTTAGCTTCATACTTATTGTAACTAAATGTTGTGTTAATAATACTCACCTATAAAATTAATTGTGTAATTTATACTTATAATACTAAGCAATAATAACATGTATTCTTTAATTAATAAACTAACAAATTCTTAACATCTCCAAAGCTGTTTACTTTGTTCATTTTATGTATTAATTTTGAGTAACGTTACTATTTATTATTCATCAAAATGTAATATGTTTAATATAAACAAGTTTACATACGTGATAAAGAATTCAGTCAACTGGCATGAAGAGCACATTAAGTAGATGAAAGTCTGCCGTCTGAAGCATTAGCTTCGAATTACATCCATCGATTCAATTTTGTTCTATTCAAAACAGTGATTTTGTATGATAATGCCTATGTATGATGAAATTAATCTTGATGTCTTTTTCTTGAAGACAGATATATGTTAATAATATCAGTTACTTATTATTTTTAAAGACATATTAGATAGGAACTATGACAGTCTAATAATATTCTTTTAGTAATTATGGATCCAGATCCAGTAATTATGGAATATAGCAATTATAGCTGAAAAAAAAATCCGGACATCTTTAAAATGTTACTCGTAAATTATTCCACTCCTTTGTTTGAAAATTAACGGTTATTTTTTTACAGCTTCACGTGATTAACGCAAACCAAGATGCCAAAATCATGGAACATATTGCCGAAGAAGATGATGCCGACAGCCCAGACTACAACTTCGATGACTTTCCTAAAGGACCAATGAGAGTATCGCCATGGTCGAAATAAATGAATTTGAAACTGTCTAGTATTTTTTATTTCATCATCACTATTCTCAGTAATGAAAAGTCCAGTGCTGTAACTTGAAAGTTTAAGCCACATACATATTATATTATCCAAACTATAGAATTTGCGAATTTAGGCCTTGTAGAGTTAGGGCTTGAAGAGTAAGAGTAATATGATCTCGTCTTGGCAACATTTTACCTGAAAATGGTTTGGTTTTACACAAAAAGATCCTTAGCGATATATTAGAAGTGATCCAAAACCAGCTACTTTTCAAACTCGCGCTTCGACTTTTTCTATTTTAACAATATCTATTAATCAGATTTCGTCTCAGGTAGTACAAATACGCTGGATGCATGCCGCTTCCAACAGGTCTATGTGGTGACCTATGGGAGGGGGAGGGGAGGGCTATGCTATGCTATGTTCAGCAGTGGACTGGGGTTCTTGTTGCTGAAGAAAGAGAGAGAGAGAGACATCTCATTTCGAGAGGTATTTTCTCATGCATACTGTTTGGCAATGTCATGATACTGCATCTTATGGCAAGTGCAATGCTAATTGTCGGAAGTCATGTAATATTTACATTAAACAAACGTTAAATATTACACAGTATTGTTGACGTCTTTAACACAATGCGTCATCACTCCTGAAAATGGTTGTTTGTCGAGAAACGACCTTTGAGTGTCAACATCCGAGATCTGCTTTTCAACTAGAGATCTATGTTGTATTATAACTGTATGGTGTCCCATTATTTTATTTACTAAAATCTTCGGATCGGTTGATCTTTTGCTAGATTTATTGCCGTCTGCCCGTTTAAGTATTTCTTATTGTGTAGATCATCTTTGTGTAGATTTTACGATTAGAATAATTACTAAAGAAAAATTTAATTGACATAAAACGATTGCGGTTGTGGCCGTAAGATACCCATCAAATGAATTACAAAGTGGGTGAAAATGAAAGTGATACGATTGGACTGTTTTATTAATACTAACTGCACTTATTTGTAATGCTGAAGTTATTACCCTAGCATAGCTTTTTTTAATAAATTGTTTCAATATTCTGTTTTAAAATTCCTCGAATTAAATAAAACGCTTTCCTAATACGTGTTGTCGAAGTTGTAAAATCGATCAGCTTACCTATGCAATTGAACCATCCTGTACACTGGCGGTATGCTAATTGAACTAACTTTGTGTAACGTAAATACGCTCCGTACATAAACTGTTGCCTATATTGATTCTACGTCAGTTCTCCAACAGTTTAGCTAGAAGTATTGCCGCCAATATGTTCAAAATTGCAGTTTTGTTCTGTGTTTTGTTAATTGTTTTAATAGATGTGAGTATGCAAAATTGAACAAACTTTTATTTGCTTTTTCTGTACTGATAGGATATTGGCTAATAACTGTGAGGTGTAGGATTCGTTTGACAAGTAATTTATGTAAAGATTAAGAGTTTAAAAAATAAAATATGACGTGCTTGAAACGAGAATGTATAAATAATCAACTCGGTGATAAATTCGGCGACTAGTGAGTGGCACAAATCTTATTTATCTAAAATTCAAGCAGACCTTATATGTTTTATTTCTTCTTTAAAACACCATTTCCTCATTATCTTTTCAGTTTAATAAGCACTTATTAACTTATTTTGACAATAAAAGTAATTTGAAACATTTCAAATCTGATTAATCTCAGTTATTATGTTTAATACCAGAGTTACTAATATTAATTTAATCTTCGTAACTATTATTCTACTTCTTGCCTTATTAACATCGTAGTACTAAACAAAACACTTAATATTCTATACAAATCCATGAACGCGAAGGTAAACAAGACGACGTCACTTTTCAAGAATAAGTGGCAATTTAGAAGATGGGATGGCGCTGTGGATATTAGGAAAACATCCGGATCAATCGGGATGATACTCCCCGGGGACTGACTAAAATGGTAATCTTAGTTCGAGGTACAGACGAATCTGAATCCTTAGTTAATTGTCTACAAATCAGGGGTAGATTGACTTAAAGGGACTAAAATTGTCTCTTACTTTTTAGTTGTTTATCAAATTATTGAAAAATATATTTTCTTCCTAAAGGTAAGAATAATTAGGTCATCATCATTATCATCTCAGTCACGGGAAGTCCACGGCTGAACATAGGCGTCTTCCAAGTATCTCCTCATCGACCTGCCGAACATGGCGATTACTGGCAAAAATCCCTCGAATGATGCCACAAATTAGGTTACTTCCAGAATCAAAGAAACAATAAAAAAGCCAGCTTTGCGTATTCAAGAATAACATCATATAATTAAATCGATGTTAAGCATAAGAGTACTTATATCCTGCAGACCAAGGCAAATAGATTCGAACAAAAATGAGTTTCCTTCGGGTTACTAAGGTTAGACAATATTTTAGCGCAATTCTTGCGAAATGAAGAAATTAAGTGGACGCCGGGATTAGGGACAACGCCGGGTAAAGTACTAATAAAAGTGTGCGCTCTTATAAATATCTATGGGTCTTAATTTGGAAACCTTGTAGACAAGAGATACAGATATAATATGATGTTACGGAAGATATCCAAAATTATTTTCGTTTCACAAGAAAACTTCTTAAATTGGAGAAGGGAGGGAATACTATCGCTATCTATATTGGAATGCGGATAAGAAATGAATAGCACCTCTATTCCTATTTTATTATAATCTCGTGCATGTATTTCGAAAGTAGACAGAAGTAACACAAGTACCACCAAAATTTCGCCTCCAAGTATCTATTCCAAGATGTGATAGAGATGACAGAGAGTGATGGAAACTTCACTATCATATGAGACAAAATGTCAGTATTCAATTTTAATAGACTGAGTATTGCAGATCGAAGCAGCCTTCGTAAAGAGAGATGCCCAGACCACACCGAGCCCGATACTACAATCGTTCCAGAAGAACATGGACGCGTTTAGAAAGTGCCTGGACGAGGTTCTAGCTAGCTCTGTTAACGATGTCAATGTGAACCAAGTGCAGCCCGTGTTTTCAGTCATCGGCGATTCGATAAACAGGTTTTCGAAGGCAGTGAGTGATTTATTTATTATTATTTATTTATTATTATTTATTTATTTATGGCCGTGGTTGGATATTAGTATTTTAATAGTATATTAACAATCTGCTTCTGGTTGGATATTAGTATTATATCGGACGCTTACCTTAATATACAGGGTGTATCCAGACTGTGACCGAAAATGAAGCCAGGTGGTAGTTTTAGTGACTTCAGACAAAATGCAACTAAAAATTTGCAGAAAAAATGCGACAATTAAAAAAAACGCATTTGTTTGCAAATTTTTCAATTTCATTGTATTTGTCTGTCGTCACTAAAGCTATCACTTCGTTTCGGTAGCAATCTGGATATACCCTGTAAAAAGGTGATCTTACTAAAGGGTTGTCTTAGCGATTCATACAAAATTGTCGCGTTATGTATATCTCTATTTACACTGCAGTCTGCATTGCACTTACCGTACTATGCATTGTAGCGCTTGTATATAAAAAATCTTGCAAGCTGCTAATCTCATGAAAAATTTCTTTAGACTACGCCTGTATACAAAATTTCAATAATTGATTCAAATAACCCTTGCTAATGTAACCATGTTGTGTATATTTTTTACTAATTGAAATTTTTCTTTTTTTCAGTTTGAAGACTTAACGGCGAAGTCGACAACAACGCCTGCGTGGCTGTAAATAAGGATTTTGCTTCATGTATTTTTGTAAATATATTTTATTCGATATTTATTTTATTTTATTTCGATATTTATTTTATTTAGGTGTTCTTTTTATGAAACAACATTTTTAAGTATTATTGATATCAGTTTTTTTTCAAATCCTTCAAGATATTATACAAATTCCGCCAATAAAATCTTGTATGAGTTTTACCGATTAGGACTAAAATCTAGAAAGGCATAGCTCTACTTTTTACTTTGATCATAGGCTGAAAATTAAAATGACATTCCTTGTAAATAAAATAACTTATCCCAAAAAAGATAGACATACGTCGAAACATTGAACGGCAATATCGCTACTGAAAAAATTCCATGGCGTTTATTAAAAAGGGCTCTGCCTGAAGTTTCACAAACATCCGACGAATAAAGTATTGGGGAAACATCCAAAATGTGCCATTATTGAAAACATTTTCATCTGCCAATCTATATTTATGCTGTAATCAATGTTTTGGCCCAAAATACCGTGAACAAAATAGAATAAGATAAATTATTCTTTGTTGCGGTATTATTGTAAAGTCATAACCTGTTTATTAAAATCTGTATCTGTATCAGCCCATATACGTCCCACTGCAGGGCACGGGCCTCCTCTACAATCGACAGTACGATTGAGAGTGGTTAGGCCATATAGTCCACCACGCTGGCCTAGTGCGGGTTGGCGGACTTACATACCATAGAATTTTTTTATAAATCGCTACGGTATGCAGGTTTCCTCACGATGTTTTCCTTCACCGTTTTAGTGCGTGGTGATTGACTATCAATACACACATGACGCCGAAAAGTCAGAGGTGTGCCCTGGGATTCGAACCCGCGACCACCGTGAACATGTTGGCAGCCGCGTTTAGTCCGTTTACCAACAGGCCACCACGCACTTCATTATTTATTTATTAAAATACTGTCATTTATAGATAAGTTGAGCGTAGTACAAGAACGACTGTAATCAATGTTTTTAATTTACGAGTATAAGCAACTGAATGGTTAAATGTTTTATTTAATTTGGGAAAATATCTTGATTATACTTCCACAAAAGGTTAGTCAGTAGCGCTACTTACACTATACCACGCTTAATGTCTAGTCCCGGGCAACTCATATTTGAATTATGAAATCAAAATATTTATACAAATTAGACTTCCCGATCTGGGTATACAACTAAGAACAGTTTGTAGTTAAGTACTCTGCTAAAAAGGGAAATTAAGGGGAAAAATATTCAATATTCAACTGCTAATTCATGTTCTAGTGAATCAGTCCTTCACAAAATTCCTGCTGTAGTTTTTTCTGACAGTTTTACCCTCGCACTTCCTTTTAAATAAATATTGTATCCGGATTTTCGGACATTTCAAGAGGCTATGCAGCTGTTTGTAAAAATAAAGAAATATTCCATTCTAATACAAAAGAACAGAGCCAAGCGGTACTTCACGTCGGGTCATAGATTGACGCTCTATAAAGCGAACATCCGACCCACTTGACTCCTTGCAAGCGCTTCAGATAGTCGATAATCGCAACGCGCAGTTGCAATCTTTAAAACTATTTGAATGATTTAGTAGAATATGTAATGACGCTTGTTTCATGGGGCTATTGAAGAACTGTTCAAGCGATTGTGATAAAAGAACTGTAACCACGAATGAATGTTTGTAAAATTCTGTATTGCGTACACTTAATAGTTGAATTGCTTTATAATCTCACTGCCTTCCCGTATGCTCCGTTTATTCCTCAAGTTTCTTAAATGTGCGCACAGATTTTGTTTCTGATGCCCCCTCTTAATATATATTTTTTATACAATATATTCGGCAAAAGAGCAAATAAATGTGTTGCCAGCCCACCAAACCGAAAGAGTTGAGGGAAGGAAAACGCGACCTCGCACGTATAACATACCTATTACCAGTACTTTAGTGGTTTAAGCTGGTTCAAAGTTCATCACTCTATCATCACATGACTCATCGTCGCAGTAGATTCAATTCTTAACAACTGCTGCATTCTTATATTTATTATTTCGCTTCCAGCCCTTTTTTAGGAGTCCTGGAATGAACTGTTTGGCTAGGTGTTCATCTAGCATTATAACCTAACCTTTTTTAAACGATGTTTCAAGAAAATTGGACATACGGTTGGTAGCGGTCTTGAAATGACCTTGATATGGCTGAAGTGTATCAGCGGCAATCACCACTTCGCACATGTAAGCCTTAGCACGTTTTTTTTTGGCCTAATCTACAATCGAGAGTACGATTGAGAGTGGTTAGGCCATATAGTCCACCACGCTGGCCTAGTGCGGGTTGGCGGACTTACATACCATAGAAATTCTTATAAATCGCTATGGTATGCAGGTTTCCTCACGATGTTTTCCTTCACCGTCTTAGCACGTACTAAGCACAAAATATATACAAATATTAAATATTTTAGAAATATGAGTTGTAAATTATTCTAATTGTATCACGTGATCAACAATAATTTCAAGGGCTGTATGCAGTAGAATTGATAATAATTAATCAAGTGAATTAATACATAAACATCTTAAATGGAAGCTCTTTTATTTTATGTGATTTATTTGTTATAGACAGATATATCTTTAAAGATGGAATTAGAATTCGCATGCGATAAAAAAATTTAACTTACAGAAAATATACTATTCGTACTATTTGTTTATTAGCTTTCCTTGTTATTGTTCTTATTCCGTAACTCCATGGTGTCGGTAAATAATATATTGACAGTATTCGTTTTTTTATTTCCTTAAGACACTGATCCATTCCTATCTATACATATATACATGTTTACCAAAAAAATATACGAGTACCTACTACGGCACGGGAAAAGTTGTGAAAGTTACTTCGTGGAAAAATAGATTCAAGAGTGAAATCGATTCGTATTGATAATTATAAAACAGGCAGAAAATAGATCAATTTTTGAAGCCGGTTATAATCTTCTATTCAAATAAATACGACACAAATTAACATGCCCTTAACAGTACTAGTTAGTTATAATTGATATTAGTTATAAGTGATGTTGGATTTTTCTATTCAGTATCAGCCCAGAGTCAGGAGTTTGTGCCCGATATGGCGATAGGCTCGCCACCTATCACATTGTGGGACGGAACATGAAAGGCGAAATGTGGGTGCCCTGGCACCTCTGCCTACCCCTTCTGGGAACAAGGCGTGAGTTTATGTATGTATGTAGATCTATCGATTTACAACGACAGCCTCCGTGGTGCAGTTGATTAGACTCTGAGGTAAAAGGATAGACCGCGGGTCCGATCATCCCATCAAGAAAAAAATCTGATACCTATTGTAGAAGACTTGATTGATATTGTTGGGTCAAAACTACTATGCATGTGTATCTATGGATATCAATATGGATGAAAGGTCTATTCTATCATTATCCTAATTTTCAACGTTCAAACGCACAAGGCGTAAAGATCTTCGCAATACTTGTTAATTTCTTTCAATCTTAAAATAACTGTGTTTAGTTTTCCTGGTCATTCTCTTAATATATCCAACATAAGGACCAGTGAGTATAATAATGGTATATTGCGACCATTGTTTTTCTAGGTAAATAACTCAACTTCTTTTCCACAACGCTGTAAAGCGAACTTTGTGTGTGCTTATGTGTTTTTAAACACGATCCTGTCATTTCTGTCTTCTGTGTCTATTTTTTTGAGAGCTAGAATGATCTCCTAAGGGTTCCTTCAGTTCGATAAAGTTCCATCAATCATAATCAACACTCTCAACAACATCTTTTAAACCAAGAATAGACTCAAATAAATCATATTCTCTGCGGAGACTTCTCACCTGGTTCTTATCACCTACATAATTAAATCCAAATTCAAATAAAACTACCTTTATACCCCATCATATTTTTTCTGCATTGACATTAAACATATTCAACATTTAATGAAAACACACCAGAAATCATTTCCAGAAAATACTAAAAATGTATAATATAATTTTTTTAATGAATTAATTAATATGAACAATTTTTACGAATTTTATCATGAATTAAAAAGAAAGCTTTATTTCAAAAAGTATCATTCACGTAAATCTAAGAAACCATTATAATATGATTTAATTACATTACAACAGGTCAGCGCTTTTGTAAAGCGTGATGCTCCAGCACCCGCGGCAGTTCCCAACCCCATACAGGACTTAGCAAAACAGCTCCAACAATTCCAAGAAGACATCGGCAAACAAGTGGCAAAGAGTTTGAACCCAGATGAGTTCAAGAAAGGAGTTGACAACCTACTAGCAAATATCACTACTGCTGTAAGTATTTGTTTAATTACTGTAATAAAATATGCCAATATGTCGGATCATTGTTTTACAAAACAAGCCAATGACACCATCTTCACCTATGTACCACAATAAAATATACCCTCCAAAAAGATAACGTAAAGGTAATTTTATCATCCCTTATACATCCCACTGCAGGGCACGCACCACCTCTACAATAATTGAGAGTACGATTGGGAGTAGTTAGGACATATTCTCCACCACGCTGACCAAGTGCGGTTTAGCGGACTTTATTAATTGTAAGAATTTCCATAGAAATTTTCAGAAATAAACTGGAACGATGATTGATGGTTTACTATATTTATTCAAATTTTTCATTCTGTCCGATGACTTTTTTTACCAGACGACGAAAGAAGAAGGGTTATTTCTTATTCATTAAATGTTAGCTTTAAAATTCGGAGCAACGTCTCCAGGGTCAGATAACTAGAAATTCATCGCTGACAAATCCCTATAGTTGAGAAAACAAAACATCTATTACTTAAACAGATTTCTTTTTAATTACTTTCAAGATTTATAAACAGATTACAGTATATTATTTTAAATAAAAATTAAAAATACGTAATATTCTAGAGATACGAATTGTTCCAAATAAATCGTCTGCTGCACTATGATCAGGAAAGTTATAAATAATATATTTTTTGTTTCAGCTCAACGAATTAAAAGGCAAAAGCGACAGTCCTAAGTAGACGGTGATTATGACGTGTTTAAATAGGTAGTTACTTTTCATCAGTTAGTGTTTATGAATATGTATAATGTACTTCTTGAAAAATGTTCTAATTAAAGCGGAACGACAATAAAAACTTGTTTCAACTTTTTGTATTTTATTTCATATTGTTTTATTTGTGTGTCTAATATGGCTGTAGGCTCGGAACGTGTGTGAAATAACGGAACAAACACGTGAACGAAACGTGGGTATCCTAGTGGCATCTCTGCCTGCCCCTTCTATGATAAAGGAGTGAGTTTAATTATTTATGTATGTGTTTTGTTTATTTATTTAGTCTTAATTGCACGCGAATAAATAAAAACAGAAATAAGAAAGCAAAAGTTCAAATGAAAATTGTGGTCATGTCGCTCAAGACAATCTTTTACTGAACTTTGAATGAAAATCGGATGATATGATAACAAATAAAAATAAATATACCCATCAGTCAAATACATGGTCATGATTCCACATTAAAATCAATTCTGTGTCGTAGGTATCAAAAACTATGAGAGAATTTTGTGTCTCATAAACACCCAGACCCGAAACGCGTACTTGTGAAAAACACAAACATTCCATCGAACCTGCGGTCTTTCGTTTCACAGCCAGCGTCTAATTGCGCCACGTAGGCTGTCACTTAATGACAGAACATTGAAGCTTAGTGAGTATCTAAAAATTAAAATGTTTAACTCGCAATGTCTACCAATAGTATAATAAATAAGAGCACTTATTAAAACTTTTATGTATTTAGGACAGAACTTAGATCAAAGAAACACAAAGGACCTTTTGAAGAACTTATAGCGATCTACCATTTTTACGAAATGAAATAATTAGGGCATCTCATTACTAACAATAGATCACTCCGGAACACAACCATCAAGCCAAATTTCCTTTTGATCATAAAAAGAGCATCTATAAGATGGTTTTGACTTGCTAAGTAACATAATAAGGACGATATAATAGTCATCTTTACAGACAGACACAAAAAGTTCACAACTGAAAGGTAGAAATTCCTTAATTATTTTCACAAAACTCATATTTTAATAGGAGTATCTACCCAGTGGACATAATGAGATTTCATATTATATGTCTCAGCATAGTCAGTCAGTTTGGAATGCCAAACGTTGCTTTGTAATTAATAGTATTGTTAGTTTATGCTACTGTCCATGAGCGATCGTGTCGCTTATGGCATGCTGATCTCGGAATTAATAGTAATAAAAAATTGCTGAATGTAAAATTGGAAAATAACGTGGTTTATTTTTTATTTATTAATTAGAGTAACGAGGAAGCAGATTGCTTGACTGATGGCATGCGTGACGCCTGCCCATAAACATGAGCAAAACTGCTCAGAACTTTTATTGGGCAATACTTTTGTTACCCAGATTTAAAAAAAAAAACACACACCCAACAGTCATACATAGATCTGATCGATTGAGATAATATACTAGAGGGGACACTGCAAACAAAATGTTTGTCACAAAATAAAGGGTACAATCTATTTTTGTCTTTGTTACGCCTACGAAGTAACATATCTTCCATCTCGCTTCAATGTGTACCCTTGTGCACACACCATACGCAGAAATTTTGTTCGCGATGTCCGCTCTAGTATAATACCTCAATGATCTGATCCTACATGATTATCTATTAAGTCTTCTGTCGTGGTTAGAAACTACTTTTTTTTACACACACCCATACTCGAAACAATTATTTGCGGTTTACACTAACATTTGTCTCCACGACCTCTCGTTTCACAGCTGGCGTGGCTATTATATATTTCAAGCTGGAACACAATACAATACTTGGCGGCAGAATCCAGAAAACCTTGCAAACGGGAGCCCTACCACCTAGATACATTTATATGAGTCTAAATTACGGCTTTTACAGTCTCAACCATAGCTGTGATACACTGAGGCTCAGGCATACTGCTTGTATGTACCCTGTAAATTGCCGACACATTTACTTTCGTGACTTTTAATATATAAACCACAATATAGAAGAAATCTGGACTAATATTATAAATAGGAATGATTTGTTTATTGCATTGAATGGGCTCTGAAACTACTGCACCAATTGAAAAAAACTGTCACTGCTTCTTACATTATCCCTGTTGAACATAGGCCATAGACTATTTTTTTAAAAGAGTATATAAACCCGGGCAGACCGAGTTAGTAATAAATATTTACTAACATTTGACCCTCCGCTAGTATTTATAATATAATAAACTAAGTAACTACATTTAAAAATATTAGGTAAATGTAGTGAAAATAACATTGATAATAAGAGGATAAAGTATAAAAATATAATATCCACTAATCAGAAGGTTAATAAAATTATTCTGGTAATGTTCCGTGACTGATAATAATTACTAATGTTGTGTATCACAATAATTGATAACAATTGATACATTAGGTTGTTAACTAATGTATAAACATGTTAAAAGGAAGCTCTTTAAGGATATTTAAGTAAATATTTTGACATGCCAATACTGCTGTATGAATTGAATTGACTGGATATTGATTTTACAATATTATATAAATATGTAAAATGTGCAAATAGAAAATACATTATTGTTTTATTAAATCTTCTTCTTATTCATTTAACACAATTTCAATTTTCAAAAAAAAAAAAATTATCTGTTGTCCACTTTTACGAGAAGCAGTAGAATCTAAAAAAAAACGAATTACTTCAGATATACGTAAATATTTTTAATTATTTCAAGGTAGCAAGCGATACGATAGCTCATGGACAATAGCAAAACCAGACAACACCATAGATTACTAACGGCCGATGCCAATAATCAATCGAAAAAATTAGATTGAAGTCAATCTGGATTGTTTTCTACTTTTCGATTTGTCATTTACCATGTTACCATAGTTTTTCCACTACTGAGATTGATTATTGGCAATAAAGTACCAGAAAAAAGACTGAGCTGTCAATCTCAAACGGGAAATTTTGGATTGGGATTGTTTATTGGCAGCGGCTGTAAGCAGTTCATGCAAATGTTGCACAATATCAAGATACATGACTCCGACAATTAGCCCTAACCAGAAACTAAAATGACTTGCGCTATGGGTATCTGAAGCATTGTACTCGTGGTATTTATCTACGCTACACCCGGGCCCGAAACAATTAATACTTTGAATCACATAAATATGAGCATTACGCCCAGCTGCGTTGTTTATAAACTTACCCTTATCAATAGGCATTGCAGTCTACCGGCCCAAACATAAAATGAAATAATTTAGAGATTCATTGGAAATATTAATTTCATTTTTATAAATATAGAAACTAAATTAATCTGAAACGAAGCAAAACATTAGCCTTAATATTATTTGTCAGTGGGCATTGCACACTAATTTATTAATTAGCTTTCGTATAGCTCCGGGTCATTTAGATAATGTGAGTAAATAGGCGGACAGTTCAGAATCAAGATAAAGAGAGATCCCTGCCGGAGGAGATCAGTTTGTGTTCTGCTGTTGTATCGACAAGTCGTGTCTAACCTTCCACAATGAACAAGCTCTTCATCGTCTTCCTGGCCATCTGCCTCGTCAGCGTGAGTATTATCTTTTTAATTTGATATTTGATTATGTGTTTTATATTAGGGCAAACCTCTGGGTCCTGATGTTTCGAAAAGTGTATTGATAGTCAATAACTACGCAGTATAGTCGAATTAAAACATAGGATGAAAATGTGCATGCCTTAGCAATTTTTAAGTATTCCTATGGCATGCGAAGTCAGTCAACCTGGATTAGGCCAGTGTGGTAGATTATACCCTAACTTTTCTTAATCGTACTCTGGAATGTGCAGAAGGTCCGTGATCTATAGTAGGATGAATATATGGTCTGGATTATTACTATATTCATATTTAGCGTTCAATAGTTTATCGACGTGAACTGCTGAAAAAAGTCAGACAATTCTGAATTTTCGGTGTTACATAAGTATTGCATCCAATTATTTATGGTAATTATTGTAACAGAAAATTTGAGTGAATCAGCGATGTATGAATGTATGGTCAGCGTGGTAAACACCTAAGCCTTCATGTCGCGGAGTCATTGCACCTTTTTGGAACATATAAGAAGTTAAAAACAAAATAAATTGTATTCATTTTGATAAAAGTATTTAAAATATTATGTTTCTGAAATCCGATTTCGATAACTAATTCCGCTCTTTCAAAATTAAATAAATTTCTAAATAAAATAAGTGGTAAAATAAAATAAGTTCTTGGAATCTTTTAGTGGTACTAGGAAAATAATGATGATGCTGCTGTATCCAAACATAATCGCCCACTACTGCACACGGGACACTTCTACAATTGAGATTCCGGGTACAAGGACAGTTAGGTTATTGTGACCACGCTATCATATTGGATTGGTCGAATTTACATATCATAAATATTATTGGATACATCGTTTTGCAGTTGACCGTCAATGTTAAAGTGTGGTGTATCAAACAGCCTCCGTAGCATAGTTGGTTAGAAACCAAATAAAAAAGGAGGTGCCGAGGGTTCGATCCCCTGACCAAGACAAATATTTTTGTGACTGCTAGGAATTTGTTTCAGGGTGATGGTGAGACTGAAATGTCTGTCGTAGTTTTTAATACCCACGACACAAGGCTCTATCTTAATATGTAATCAGGGCTATGTGTGTGACTGTTTGGTGTACTTATTTATTTATTAATCTGAAAGTTCACTGCAACAACAATGCAGGCCGTTGACCAGTAAGGACTCGGTCAATAAGGAAATTGGCTTAAACAACATCTCATACTAATTGGCTTCACCAACGATTCTAGGATACGATAGTAAATTATCCAATTTGCGACAAATGGATTGATCAATGAGTTTGAATTTGAATGAGTTGAAAGAGAAAGTGTATGTTTGCGTGTATATGCTTGGGCGCAACCAGCATTTTTATCAGATGGAATGAAAATAAGATAACAAACGCTTAGTAAGTTGTAGGAAATTAAAATTGCTTTTCATTTGTCTCCCCGTTTGCATTGCTTAATTTTAGCTAAAACCAGTTATACTGATTGAACAACTAATTTTGTGTGGATGCGGGAGACATGTCAATACTTAACTACAATAAGATACCTTGGGTCAATATTAAAAAAAAATGCACCTACAGTGGTTACATAAAATCCAGTGGTTTGCACGTTTAATATTATATAATTATTTTTGATATTCGACCAGCTGAAATGGTATCTTTAATCTTGTATATGGTTTCTGTTCTCATGTAACAATCAAATATATTAATTAAGGTTTCATTTTGTAGTAGTTCCCTTTTCAAAGCCGTGTCTAAGTTAATTTATAATTTTTGGTTACGGTTGATTATAAAATTATATTTTCAGGTCCACGCTTTCGTCAAGCGTGATGCTCCGGCCGCCCAGCCCAATGCCTTGGATGACATCATCAACCAATTCAACACATTCAAAGATGAGGTCACAAAGAAAGTTGGCGACACCATAAACCCTGACCAGATCAAGAAAGACTTCGGAACCTTCATCGACAATATCAACAAAGCTGTAAGTTTATTTTTTTATAAAAAAATCTCCAGTGGTTGAACTGATGTAACTGAGTATCAATTACGGGTTCTTTTTGATATCCTCAGAGCGAAGTGTAACAACAAAAAAAATGTGGTAAATGAGGTGATGTAATAGGGACGGGAGAACACGCTTAGATAAACCTTCCTAAAGGTAGGGGTAGTTTAATTCTATACCCGGCCGTACTAATGCTTTGTTAAGGGGCAAAGTTGACCGGGTGTGATAAACTGATGCACGTTGTTTAAAATTTCAACCCAACTTGATGTGGTGGCTTCCGATATGAGTCTTTGGATTCCAATCATAGATATCTAAAATAGTCACGTGATTCTGCATTGACATCTGATTAATCTGAAAATCTAGAACAATTGACAAAATAAATTAATGTCAAATAAAAGTTTGTATGAAGCAAACTATAAACAGAAAACCCGCAAGCCGAGTAAATAGGAAAAGTCTTTGTTATTTCTTTATTAGTTCCGCGGTTTATAAAATGAGTAGCAATTTTTCTCTTGCATCAGGAACGGATATTAAATGCCACGAATATTAACAGACAATAATACGCGGCAAACTTTAGCTATTAGAATTATGTACATTTTATTTAACGAAATAGTTTTATAAAGTTTTGACCAACGTTGAATGTATTAAATAATTAATTTTATATGAATCACTATTTCGTAAATTAATGAGATTTGTCAAATAATGGTATAAAAAAATAATAAAATGGTTAAGTACTTCTTCAGGGTATATACATAATATACTTTTTAATTACAGATTCAAAACTTGCAACCAAGCACTGAGGCCCCTAAGTAAGCAAGACTGAGATAAATGGAAAGCGGTGATTGTTTCGCGTCACTTTGGCGGTCATGTATAATGCTATATTAGACACCTAAATAAAGAGGCACGACAATCAGAAATGTGGTTAACAAGCATTTTTATTTCCTATCTGTAGAGATAAGTGGAAGCACTAAAGTAACCTAAGAAATTATCTTAATAAATAATTCAATGGAGTATATTTTTTATTGCATTGATTGGTGAGACGAGCATGCCGTTCACCGGATGGTAAGCAAAACGATTGCTACTGAACAATAGCAAAACCAAATAATACCTTGAATTACAAAGCAATGCTTTGCATTCTACTGCGCTCGCCATCCTGGGACACACTCAAAAAGTTGAATCTTTCTCATTGCCATACTGACTGTAATGTGTCGGTTATAATTTAATATAGTAAAGCTGATCCTATCGTAAAAAATGTGAGTTTGTTGTTTGTATCGCTTTTTCGCCTAACTTAACTGAACATCTATAACGCTGTCAAAGGTACAGAAGAGGACATAGCTAGGATTTAGGATACTCTTATCAAAATTAACAAGTAATAATTCCACAATTAGTAATATAATTATTAAACACACCAAAGACTGCCCTTTCTATCTTTCTGTGTTGTCTGTAAGAGATTGCCTCGGTCAAGTAGCACGCTTGTTGTACTTATTTATTTATTTATAGTTTCTTAAATGTACATCAGGGGAAGACACATGTAATTTTATAAGTTACAACTGTTTTTGTTTTCTTTTGGTGTATGATTGTACACTAAAGAAATAACATAAAAACAATTTATAAACAGTCTTCTGAAAAAAAAAACCAGTATTCCGTCATAAAAACGTTTACCGACATGAATATACTGCGATTTAATACCTTCATGACTAAGTCCTGGCTTTATGAAAGACAAACTGAAATTAAGAAAATACTGTTCCCCAGTTACCTTAACGCGGGCGAAGCTGCAAGAAAAATATGATTTTTACACTGGAAATTATATAAAGCAATTGCCACATTTAGGTATACAAAAGTGATTATATAATATTTGCGTGCGCTTATCTCACACATTTCAAAGTTAAAGGTCGAAGTTTACAGTGCGTTAGCATTGATTATAATTTATCTTGCAACGTGACTGTATTTCTCTTCATTTTATTTATAACATATTTTATTTTACTTCCTCACTAATAATCTTATTGTTAATATTTGTAAGTCCATACTTACAAAAGAACAACAATTAACGACCATAAAAATACATCCATATGATGGATGTATTTTACTCATTCACGCAATAAACAGCTCGACTATACAGGGTATCTCAAGACTGCTACCGAAAACGAAGCCGGGTGGTAGTTTAAGCGACTTCAGACACAATGCAACAGAAAAAGTTTCAAAAAAAAGCGACAATTTTTTTTTGGTTATTTTTTTCCTATGACCATATTTGGGTGGTAAATACATTTTTTCCTAAAATAATAGTGTATACCCTTTTATTTATAAATAATCTACGGTATAAAAGAGTTTAAATTATTGTTTTAGCAAAAACTATGGATTTACCACCCAAAAATGACGATATTTAAAAAACCATAAAAAATAATTGTCGCGTTTCTTTGCGAAATTTTTAGTTGCATTGTGTTTGTAGTCACTAAAACTACCACCCGGCTTCGTTTTCGGTAGCAGTCTTGAGATACCCAGTATATGATATAGGGATAACTAACATCGTTGATTAATATATAGACTTTTACTCAGAAAATGTAGTATTGCCGTGGGATGAATAACAAACTTATTTTCTACTCTTTCAAGATCAAATAAGTGGCACATGGCATCTCTCCTCGAGAATTGCATGCTTTTCATCATGGGACAACAAGACGGAACAGAACGAGATATCAAGGGACTTTAAAAGCAATATAGTCAACAGCGGTGAATTTGAGTTTTAATATAAAAGAGTACGCGAAATAATATGTTGTTAATGCGGACTGGACTTTAAAACGACACAAAGCCGGGCTGTGCCGCCAGTATCATAATCATAGACCTCAATTATGTTGATCCAACTATTTCAAAAATATTTTAAAATAAAATAGCCTCTTTTATTAATAACATAGTGGTCATTTCGAGCTCAGCCAAGACGATATCGCATAAACACACACATAACACTCTATCGCTCGGAATATAAATAGCTACTTGTAGCAAACTCTTGCATACAAGAAATAGATTTTTAAAACAAAGCTTGTTCTGAATTTTATTATTCATCGTGTTATAATACATTTATCCCCACTTTTCTGGCTAATTTAATTACTCATATAAATAAAATTTAATGGTAAAACTTATAGCCAGTACTCCGAAATTAGAAAATAGGTTGATTTTTAAATACTTATTTGAAACTTATGTTTGCATTCAAGCTTGTAGATTTTTTAATATACTGATGTACATTATTCATGGCAAGATATGAACTTCTCTATTACTACGAACCTAGCAAGTAAGTTTAAATATTGATAAATCTGTATTTGTATCATCCCACATACGTACTACTGAATGGGTCTCCCAACAATCGAAAGTACGATTGAGAGTGGCTAGGCCATATAGTCCACCACCATAGAAACAACCTTTAAAATCATTGTGGTATGCAGGTTTCCTCACGATGTTTCCCTTCACCGTTACAGCGCTTGGTGATTGAAAAAAATATTGTGATATATAATCATTAATCAACATTTAAATATTTAAAATCATCCTACTTTCAATTATTCACATTTAGTCGCGTCTTAGAATTAACTCGGTAAGTAAGAACGTCACAGACTAAAACAGAATGTGGACATTCGTATTCCAAGTCGGCGACACAGGTACAGAGAGATTCACAGTGAAAACTCGATTTTCTCCAAAGCTTATAGAATATTCTCTCTAGTCGCGGAGTTGTGGGGTTCGCAGGTGGTTTTAATATGCATAGGACCAGCTGCCGATAAGCCGCCCTTACAAAGTCTGACCTGATCCTATTTGAGCTTCTTGAGCCGTCTCCGTTGAGGCTTTTCTAAGATTTACACCAGATTTTCACCGTTGTTAATGTTTCTTGGATTTCTGTGCGGCCTGCATCTTCGTGGTTGTTTTGCATTCTTTTATGTAAATTTCGGCTGTTTCTTTTTCCTATTATACGAATTGATTACTAACTTCATAATATAGCAGTACAAATGTGTCTTTACTATGATAAATAAACCCCATTTTAAATTAATATAAACATATATATTTTCGTTTAAATACTTTCTTAAAAGATCCTTATACTGGGTATCTCAAGACTGCTAGGTACCGAAAACGAAGCCGGGTGGTAGTTTTAGTGACTACAAACACAATGTAACTAAACATTTCGCAAAGAAACGCGACAATTATTTTCTGTTATTTTGTTAAATATCGTCATTTTTGGGTGGTAAATCCATAGTTTTTGCTTAAATAATAATTTAAACTCTTTCATACCTTATATTATTTATAGATAAAAGGGTATACACTATTATTTTAGGAGAAAATAATTATATTTACCACCCAAATATGGTCATAGGAAAAAAATAACAAAAAAAATTGTCGCTTTTTTTGCAACTTTTTCTGTTGCATTGTGTCTGAAGTCGCTTAAACTACCACCCGGCTTCTTTTTCGGTAGCAGTCTTTGTATTATTTATTCCACTATGGTTTTATAGAACGCAAAGACTCTCTTCATTCCAGAAATAAGTTAAAATTTAAAATTAATTAAGACACTACATCAAGTATGAAAGGTAAGTGCCCTGTCCTATACGAGTATAAACAAAGTATCAGAGAGAAATAAAAAATGAAAGTAAAACTTGAAATGTTTCACCTTATTTTTTAATACTATGGTACCTCATAATAATATCAGACGGATGACTTGTCCAAGAGATAAAAACATAAAGTGCAAAAAAGACCCTGTTAAGTTTCAGGGGAGTGTTGTATAAAATAAATAAATAAATACTATGGTGTACTGCAAGGTATATAAAATATGAACAATCCTATAAACAAAGTATAACACATCACACGTCCTTCAAAGTATGAGTTTGTGACACCTTCGATCATTGTCACCGCGGCTTACAGAAATCATTTGTCTGAGACTTATAACCGGTGCACAGGTGTGGAAACTCCAAAACAAACATTTGTCTAAGTTGACTTAAGAGCTCGCGCAAATAGGCAAACAGTTCTGGCAACCATATCGAATTGTGAATTAAGTAGTGTTAGTGCTTGGAAAGTGGAAATAGTCTTAGAAGTCGGCGGAATATTGTGACGAACATTCAGATTCAATCTAGTAGCACTGATTGACAGAATTATCATTCCAGTTAATGTTGGTTTCCTTTGTTTTGATTTGGATAATTTAGTAAATTATTAAGTTTAGTTTTTGTGATTAGAGAATTGAATATTAATTATACCTAAATCCAATATCTGTAGCACAAAGAAATGTAGTAACATGATTGATTTATTTTATAATAATTATACCTATTTAACAAGACGAATAAGTGACAGGATTTTTTCTGCTGGTACATGCAGTCTATACAAAGTAACCAAGACTAGATGTAACTGTCTTTCGTCAGTTACCACAATTGCATCAAGTTATGCGATACCAGACATACATAGTATGATGGTCTTGGAACGCCTCAAACTTGCGTTGGTCACAATATCAAGTTTCAACCAAAGAAATAATTTTAAATGTCATCAATATAAGAAAAATGTGCATAAATATAGTTCAAAACCGAAGTATAATATATAATAAAACTAATTTAAAATAGAATACAAGTAAACGAACCGTTTTACAAACCTCCTGAATGATTCAAGTGTATCTGTAGAACCGGTAGGAAATTTTCATACAAATAGTTTCCAGTGATTGTTATATTACCATATAGATAGATTGTATGTCTAAGCTCGCACCTTCGTATCGAGTTCACCTTCCAAGGAATCCAATGGTTACATTATATTTTATAATGTGACAGATACACAATTTTAAAGGAGTTTGACGGATCCAGGCGCAGCTTGCCTTGACACTCGATTTGATTTGAAATATAGCTTATGATCCACCCTGAATCGAATCTTAGGTTGTATGAGTGTATGGGTGTGGGATTAAGTTTAGTTCCAAGGCTTTAGAACTGACTGTTTATTATTCCTTTTTTTAGTCTACTCTTACTTAAACAAATTTAATACTGCTTCCCCAAATTATTCCACTTCTAAATATATTTTAAATCTAATTATATTCTATAAAATATAATCATAAGCATCGCACTGATATACATACAAGAGTTTAGTTCCACAATTTTGTTTATTCGATTTGTAACACAGAAATATGCCTCTTAATTAAAGCTAATTGTTAATGGAAGATAGAAGTTCGATTGCACTGGTATCTGTGGGTCTCGTTCGTTAGCGCCTGAATAAAGGTTTTAAACTATTCAACGATTCCTTTTGTTCCATTCAAGGAAGTTTAGGTAGGAAAGTTTAAAGATTTTCGTTTTTTGTTACTTACAGATGAGTTTCAACATTTTAATATAAAATCAAATTGCAGTCTCAATATGATTATATCTGTAGAGGCAACTTATATAAGAATGTCTGTAATATTATTATTTATTTTCACTACATTAAAAATTAAAACTCATTCAAAACAAATTATTATAGTTAGCTTAAATAAAAAAATAATTCAACGTCAATCCACAAATATCTTAATTATTTATCTCTCCTTTCTCTTATATCCATCCAATGGTAGCCTGGAAGAGATTGATTTGTGCAATGAGGCTGCCGACTGTACTTATTTTATATTTATTTATATTATTTTGTTAATTCCCTGGTGTAAAATTAAGAATATAAAATATGTAGAAATATATGTTATTGTAAGCATTCCGATGGATGAAGCGGACTCATTAACGGCAGCCAGTAAAGCGCAGAAGTTAGGGGAACTTGCAGAAGCAACAAAACTGCCATCGTAGATAGGGGAGCATTGAGGGAATGTTCTTTGAAAATCTTGTTGTGGATTCTAGAGATCCCTCGTAATTGTGAACGCGTCGAAAGGGGTAAAGAGAATGCTTGAGAGCAGGTTTTAACTAGCAGTCTTCGTAATGAAAGGTTTCAACCTGCATTATATCGTTTTAAAATGTTTTTATTTAGTTTTAAATGAAATAAATAAATTGCTTCTTATACAACGGCTTCATCGGTAGCCCGTTTGATTTTATTCAAGTGAAAGAAAGAAAGGAAATCGATTTATTAGTCACGAAAAAGCACAGTACGGTACATTGGAAATCAACAATCTACTACGACTAACAACAGTTGTTTAATGAAAATATGTAAATGCGTAACTTTGTTATTTGCAAAGCTATATTCTTAGAGTCGGAAATAGGCGGCAATTAGTACTGCCATAACATAAAAGGAAACAAACTGACATGCAGATTATAATCTATGAACTTTCCTTCTATTATTTGTTATCTAATACAATTTATACAATTTGCATCGTTAAATTTCCCAAGCGCTGTGATTGTTTATGGGCGGCGGTGAAACATCTTACATTACTCTAATTTTAAAATTCGTTCAGTGGTTGAATAGCAATTACTCTTTGAATACCATTCAATGATTTTGAATATATTTTATACAAGTACTAGAATGAGCCGCATAGTAAATAAAGACAGAACTCAAAGGCTGTAACACGACAAGATTTATTCATAAAAGCTTTATTTTATTCATGACGAAGGATTCTTAGTGAGGCCACAAACAATGCAAGGATTTTAGGGCTTCCATTTTCTCTTTTGTTTCCTGCATTGAATCGCAAAATAGCGGAAAAATTGAAGCTTAGTCATTGTTCGAGAAAACGATCGAAATTTGTCGAGCTAGATTTTAAACTGAATGAAATCTACATTTATTCGGAATTCTCAATTTGTTCCTAATTATTCAGTCTTCGATCAAGTTTGTTTTGCTAATTTGTTTGTTGCGCGTCGTGTTTGGCGCTTTTGTAATTTCCGGAAAATACTGTAATCATAAATGACTTTATGTGGCTGCAAAATTCCATACTTAATACTAGATATTTTGCGTCTGATGATTACATCAGTGACTTGATTATAGGTTGCATTCTGAATTGATAATGAAGAAGGTTAGTCGTAAATAATATAATTAAACTGATAAATTGGTCAGGCACTGTCAGTCAAGCGTGTTAACCACAAAGCCTCATTGTGGACAATCTTTTGTCATTTCACTTGAATAACATAAACTACTTATTTCCGCAAATCGACCTCGGTTGTCACCTTGCCTATAACATTGTTATTTAACTTTAGCGAACTATTTTGTTGTCAAATCAACAGGATATTAAAGTTGGGCGACGTTAATATAAACTTTATTCTTGAATTTATGATTTGGTGTCAGTTTCAACTTCAATACTTGACGTATAAATTTTCCGGCGAATTTTGTTTATAGCGTCTCTGTGCAATTTTAGCAAATAATGTTAATATAGTTATATAAACAAATATAATAAGTTCTTTCAGTTTTTTATTTTAAGAAACATTTTTAGTGATATTTTAAATGAAATAAAATTAATTGAACATTTTGACAGAGGTGCGGAAATCGAGCTATAAAGGGTTGATTTTTGATTTATCAGCATTCAGCAAAATACCAAACGGATTGGTTGACGATAAAATCAAACGTGAAACGCCTTTGATATCAAAATCAAGTAATTGACAGAACTATATCTTTAACAGTTGTGTAGAATAGTTCCATTGATCTGTGCAATTTGCCCCCTAACACATCGTGGTACGGAACATGCAAGGGGGAATGATGCGAAAAAGGCGTAACTATGTACATATGTATGTATGTATGATCTATGCAATAACGAAGGCAATAAGGGATTTATTTGCATGTGTTTATTTGATGCACAGCTGCTAAATTATATGAAAATATATAACCATTGCGATTTTAGATTATGGCGATAGATAAATATTATAGATGTAGAATTGTAAAAACAAAATTATATTCAAGAAATTATAGTGTTAAAAACATAATTATATCAAAGTTCAGCTTACCGCAGTATTCCGTATTTGATACTGTTATCCCTTACTAGTACAAAAACAACAACTAACCTGGTATCTACGAGTAATTTACTAATAAATTAAAATTTTGCTTCTCTTACTTCGATATCAATAATAATAAATACATCCATCAGTCACATACACAGTCCTAAAACTAAAATAAAGTCTCATGTCGCGGGTATCAGAAACTGCCTGAAACTTTTCGGTCTCACAAAGACTGGGTCTTACGTCACTTAAATAATACATGATCAAATCAACGATTTCACGAAATGTATTATAGTACAGGTTCCCCAGAACAAATTTCATAATTGATTACTAACAAGTTGATTTTTCGTGAGTAGCTTCCTTTCGACTAGACGCCCAACTTTTTCCTTACAGTAACTTTGGGAAATGGTAGCTTAGTAGGGTAGCAAGGATGAAACATGTCGATTTGACGAATTTTTAAAATTTATAAGTAACCGAATTTTTCTTTGTTAATTATCGAGATAATTATCTAAATAACGTGAAAAACTATTTGTCCTACAAAATATAAGGTTTTATCACAACAGTCCCCCCTCTCCAACATGTATCATAAACAAGGTCATGGAAAATAATTACTAACCAGCTGATTTTTTTTTATGGGTTAACTAATATTTGTATAGTTTACTACCCACAATGTCCTACAAATTGTGTGGTATGTCATCTTGGTCCTACGCTCAAAAGATGTAGTACTAATACATAATGTAAAAATAATTACTATCAAGCTGAATTTTCGAGAATAGCTTCATCTCAATGAGACGCCCAAGTAATTCTTGTACGAAAATTCTCGATTGTGGTTTATAACTAAGATAATAGGGATGAAATATGTTGACTTGACGAATTAAAAAAAATTATTACTAACCGATTATTTTTTTGTTAATTATCGAGGTAATAATCTAATTAACGTAAAAAAATATTTGTCCTACAAAATATAAGGTTTTATCACAACAGTCCCCCCTCTCCAACATGTATGATAAATCAGGTCATGAAAAATAATTACTAACCAGCTGATTTTTTTTTATTGTTTAGCTAACACTTGCATAGTTTACCACCCACACTGTCCTACAAATTGCGTGGTACGTTATTCCAGTCCTCCAGTTACAAAGTTGAAATTCATGAAATTAAAAAAAATATTTTGTATATTTTGCTATTGTAGCTAAGGCACACTGCTTTCCTTGCTCACAAACGCATCCGCACAGCATGGTTTACTGTGGACCACAGACGACTAAAAATACAGACAGCCAACACACAGTTACATTGTTTTTGTAGTCACTTAAACTACCATCCGGCTTCGTATTCAGTAGCACCCTTGATATACCCGGTATATATTTAGATGCGTTTCGCACCGGAGCTGGAAATAGGTATTTTACCGAAATAACTATTTTGTCGACCTTTTAGAACTTGTCTTAAGTGACAAACACTAAGCATGGATTCATGCACTAATAAGGAGAGGTGAAGCGCGCGGGGCGGGGTAACTTTGGGGCACCGAGGTATTGGTGCATAGGTTGTGCAAACAAAACATTGCGCGTCGTTTTAACCACAGAATACTAAACTAACAGAAGTCAAGCTTCATACAAAGCGCGCTTAATCAACGCCCACATAGACAGCGTTCACCGACATGATATTCCAAACCAGTCGAGACCACTGCGAGAGCGAGTTTCAACTTTTGCGCGAACGCCGAGCGTAGTATGGCAACAAAAGTGAAGTACATACACAAGGTTGACTTCTGTTAGTATTCTGTGGTTTTAACTAGACGTAATTATTGGTCGCTATGAGCAGTTGGTCGCTTAAACCGGGGTCGCACTAAACGGTGATATTTTCTCAGTACCATACTATGAAACCTAACTTGAGTAAACATTATCGTCGTTAAAACCGATTAGTCATTATAAGCGAAGTCGTTGTATACGAGTACTAGTGTAAGTATAAATGAATATTTCATTTTATTTTGTATACTCAAAAATTACAAATTTTGTAGGACTAATATAACATACCTTTATTTTTGTAGGACATTGTTTTATTTGGATGAAAAATATATTAACCTATCACGTGATATATTTGTCCTACAGTTACTAATAAAAAAAAAAGTCTTGCGGTATTGACAACTTTTGAGCGTAGGACCAAGATGACATACCACACAATTTGTAGGACATTGTGGGTAGTAAACTATACAAATATTAGTTAACCCATAAAAAAAAAATCAGCTGGTTAGTAATTATTTTCCATGACCTTGTTTATGATACATGTTGGAGAGGGGGGACTGTTGTGATAAAACCTTATATTTTGTAGGACAAATAGTTTTTCACGTTATTTAGATAATTATCTCGATAATTAACAAAGAAAAATTCGGTTACTTATAAATTTTAAAAATTCGTCAAATCGACATGTTTCATCCTTGCTACCCTACTAAGCTACCATTTCCCAAAGTTACTGTAAGGAAAAAGTTGGGCGTCTAGTCGAAAGGAAGCTACTCACGAAAAATCAACTTGTTAGTAATCAATTATGAAATTTGTTCTGGGGAACCTGTACTATTACAGTCCGTGTACTGTTATTGGCCGATTCAAATTATGCGAAATTAACATCCGGTTATGACGAACGTTCTGAATTCGTTGAAATCGTGGCAAAAATTCATTTCATTTTTTTATGAAGTCGCCTGCACCTTTTTATAATGGCGCTTTTGTTCGCCATTTCATATGTTTCAATTTTAAGTAATTTCGTATTGTTGAACGAAAAGAATTTATGTGTCAGAAAGCGTGAATGTGGTAGGGCAGTGGTAATTTCAACATTAAATCGGTATTTTGTGGGATTACTGTTGATTTTTTGGTCTCTATAGACAAAAAAAAAAACTAAAATTGAAACTGTGCCCGTTAAAAATAATGTTTTTTATATATGCTCAATAATAACATCGATTTTGTATATGAACAGTATATTGACACCACTGATAAATTATTTTTAGGTATTAAAAGAGTAAACACACCTATAGCTTTGGGGTGAGCGTAGTACCAGTTAGTTCCAAATGATGTTGGTACTATTTATGATCATGCGTGAGTCTTATGCAGGGCACACTTCTGACTTTTCGAAGTCTATCATCAGTTATAGAGGAGATCTGTGTCCTACAGTGGGCTACGTATATGAGCTACAGAAACAGTGAGTCTCATGATTAGACGAGAGACCTGCTCGTAATTCGGATCCTCATTTTAGCGCTTTTTGTGTTTATTAAAACATATTT
This sequence comes from Hyles euphorbiae, assembly GCA_023078785.2. NCBI lineage: Eukaryota > Metazoa > Arthropoda > Insecta > Lepidoptera > Sphingidae > Hyles > Hyles euphorbiae. The sequence goes on along the minus strand of CM041034.1, from coordinate 11,277,295 downwards.
TTGTTATGAATATAATAAAATTCATCACATAGGTATTTAACATAATATAGTTTATATTAAGAGATGTAAGTAATAAAAACTATTCTTTTATTTTATTCTATTCTTTAATATCTTGCTTAATAGAAAAGCTAGCACTTAAACAAACACATAGAGATGAGAGAAAGATAATGCATTTATTATTAAGTCTGTGTAATAAACTCGCTAGTTTAAGAAGCGTCTCACAACTCTAATATAAAGTTTGGTTAAAAGGTCGTTTCTCCTTCAATATAAATTCTTCAATATATTTTAGTATTTATTGACAAATGAAATTTATTTATGCGGTTAGAATAAATTGTAGTATAAATAAATTAAAGCTGGGAGCGTTAATGGCTTTGTAAAATTTAAGTTTATCGCAATTTTAAGCTGATAGGAGTATAAACAGTAATTTTGGCATGAACTGAATATAGAATACTAATCGCATGAATTCTAAATTACTTTATTAGCTTCGGCCGCATCAGGCGATCCATCCATTGTTATCAAATTTGTATATTTTGTGGTAGTTTAACATATATTGTGTTTAGATAGAATAGAGTTAGGCCCTGAAGAATTACGGCACTCGAAAATTTCTAAATCACTGATTCACGAAAAAAAACGACCAATGTCTTATTTTTAGCCACGTATTTTTTTTTATATGTGGGTGCCCTGGCACCTCTGCCTACCCCTTCTGGGAACAAGGCGTGAGTTTATGTATGTATTTTTTTTAATAATAAACACACCCAACAGTCACATACATAGTCCTGACCCCACACTAAGATCGAGTCTTGTGTCGTGGGTATCAGGAACTACGAGAGGCTTTTCGGTCTCACAAACACCCAGATCCGGAAGAAATATTTGTGGGCCGCACAAATATTTCTCTCGGTGCGGGGATCGAACCCGCGGCCGCTCATTTCATAGGCGGCGTCTAACCTACCTGCGCCACGGAGGCTGTCATTTAAAAGCAATCATAATTTTTTAATTCATAAATATTGCATAAAAGAGTTTCGGCCTTATAAAACGTATTTTAGTTATCTAATATTTTATTCCTTCCGAACTACTTTTTAATTAAGTTTGAGCGAAGAAGACAAAAACTAGGATAGCTAAAATAGATTTAAAAACTGTCTATGAATAAGGCCAATCTTTATGCTGCTTGAGATACTAAAAAAGAAAAGAAAGGAAAACAAATTTATTAAAAACAATAGTTTATCTCAAACACCATTCTTATTCTGCTGCTTCGGTCTCGTTCAAACGAATCTGAAATATTTGTTTCCGTTTTTGTTCTAGCTAGTCTACCTTAAGCGTTCGCCGGCCTTTAGATGTTATGAAAACCGTCTGATGTTGACAACAGCTTCACATCTGACTATACTATAACCAGATTGGAGAATGTCGACTGCTGTTTTCGTTATTTAGATTAGATACTTGTTTTCTACATGCTAAACTTCGTCGACAATAGCTTAGTCCAGATAAATAATGAGTATCTTTGTAGCTGTATTTTATAAATCTGTGTTATTAATGTGTAATTCAAATCGGCATAAAAATTGATATCATCGCGTCTTATCATATTTGAATAAATACCCCAACTGAATCAGCAAAAAGACATGAATATTCTCTGAACTGAAAAGACATGAACAGTCTCAAAAATGTATAAAAAAAGTACTCACGTTTGTGTCTGTTAGTGACTGCCTCGGTGGCGTAGTTGTACTAAGGTACGGTTACAAAGCTGAGGTCTCGGGCTGGAATCCCGGGTTGGGCAAAGTGATATTGGATTTTTCTATTCATTATCAGCCCAGAGTCAGAAATTTGTGCCCGATATGGCGATAGGCTCGCCACTTATCACATTGTGGGACGGAACATACAAGGCGAAATGTGGGTGTCCTGGCACCTCTGCCTACCCCTTCTGGGATATAGGCGTGAGTTTATGTATGTATGTGTATGTACTTACGTTTGTTGATAAAACTGTAAGTCCCCACGAAGCCAGTCGCATTGTTCTGCTGAGGGCCTGTGTGGAACTCCAGTACTAGGGAAGGTCCTGGAGAGTATAACGCTTGAGGAGCGTCAGTTCGTCCACCACACAGTTCCCTGGACCATGCTGATCTCTCGTTGATCGCTCCAGGAGGACCGGGGCCTTGCACTTCCCAGTACACCTTGAGGTAGTCCCCTCGAGCACAGCTGAAACAATAAATTATATTATTTACCATCTGATTATTAGGTGGTAGATTCTTCGTATGCTAGAGGTGGGTCTTGTCTATTTCTGCCGCCTACCTGCAGTTTGGAACAGCAGTTGCGTCAAGTTTGGATATTGTAGCCATTGATTGCTGTTTAAGAAGAGACAACGCGATATTACCGCATTCGCAGCAAAGCCCTTTATCAATATAAATAAAAAATAATAATGACGCCTAATCTTATGGATAATGCCCGTAAATGCAATACTCTTTTTATAGACCTGTGCGACTTTTAATATCAGTTAAGCAACCGGTCCGTCCTGTATGAATGTTTACAATGAAGCATTGATCTGCAAACGAGTGCGATCATATTTGATGGTATGCCATCGTTGGTATTAAAAAGATCTTTAACTTGAAAGACTTGTTATTGGTTAGGATTTGCTATCAAACGTCGGCTTAAGTTAATGCGAGATTATTAAAATAAAATTTTACGAGTAAATTGAAATCTTTACCGCATGTGAACAAACTATATTAAAGTTCGTAATTAAAAGGATAATCTAATAGAAGAATAAATTGTAAAAATGTGAAAATTAACTACGTAGCTGAGGTAAAATGGTTTCCAACTGGAATGAAGGAGGTACTTAGTGAAATACTAGCACATTATCTCGCGATGGAATGGAAAGAAAAGAACTCAATTGATATTAAGAAACGATTGTATGTGCCAGACACTATTGTTAGTTCCTTCTGTGGTTTTCTTAACTGTGATTTGAAGTACAACTATTAATGACTATTCGACGAGTTAGGTTGCTAGAAAGACTCTTACGGCCGATGCCAATAACCAATCGAAAAAATTTGATTTAAGTCAATCTGGATTGTTTTCTAGTTTTCGATTGGACTCTTGTCGTATTGCCATAGCTTTTTCACTACTGAGATTGTTGGTAATATAGTATCAGAAAAGAGATTGAGCTGTCAATCTAAAACGGCAAATTTTGGATTTGGATTGTTTATTGGCAGCGGCTGTTAGGTAATAGCGCGCTTATTTTGATAAAATTACGATGCAAGGAATCCAAGTTGGAGTTACAATTTCGAATATATTTTAAAATAAGGCATTTTTTGATACTATTCATCAGATAGTTTCGTCAAATCTTTACAAAATGGTGTATTCGTAAAAAGAATTAACAAAAAGGATTTCGGCAAAAAATTGCACAACTAAGATTCACAGTGTGTATTTAAACAAACCAACATTTCGCTAAAAAGAATAGCCTGAAACATTTTAAATTAAATAGAATATTTCGCTTAAGAGGCGATAAAACTGGGAAACGGGATGAAACTCGCCATTGTAGGTAATCCCTTGTAGATTTTAAAGTGCAGTGCATCTATTTTAGAAGGAAAACGCATTAATGTCTGCATAGTGGCTTTATTGAAGGTCTACTGCTGTGCCCGCCGCCTTCATATTACGATATAATGCTCATAAACTTGCTTTATAACGTTCTATTTTACGGAATACAAGTCTTTATGGTGTTATTTTAAGCTCTATTATTAAACTATTCTTTGAAAATATAAAGATTTTGAAACGATCTAAAAAGCAGAAACTGAGAATACTAAACTAGTTTAAATACTTTAAACAGTGTATTATAACAGTCGAATATAAATTTCATAAAATAATTTACAGAGATATGTTAATTTAACAACTGGCCAAAAAACGAGTCAGCGGTTCGCTCGATTAAAGGTGATTAATGTCGTTCATGACTACATATGCATCCTTGAGAACCTCAGAAGTCTTAATGACCACAAAAAAAAAAGTGTCAAAGTGTCAAGTCAAAGTGAACGCCGTGAAAGTTAAAAGATGTTTCGGAATTATCACGTTTTTATACATATGCAGTGCGAATCACAGGTGCGAATCATGGCAGCAAAAAAGGCATTTTCGGTGGATTTTTTTAAAGTAATATTTTAATGGTATTTTATTGATCTTTAAGCTTAATGTTTGCTTATCCTAGTACTATTATTAGATATTTTAATGTACAGCAATATGCAAGCCAAGTAAAACAAAGTTTAAAATGAATCAAATAATCCATACAACATTAAAAAAATACATATTTTAGAGTGTGTTATAAAAAACAATAAAATGAACTTTACAACCGACGTTAATAATAGGAAAAGCGTTAGTTTCACTGGCCCCAAAATTTAATTCCCATTACCGTCAATAATTCACAGCCCGGTTGAATACAAAATTGTGCCACTGCCGTGTAATGTATTCAGCTTTGTAGCTAGCTCAAATTTTAATACTTCGAATAATTGGTTGTTAAATATTGTATATATTTAATCAAGTGTTTGCATCACTTTTCGGGTTTCCTTTGTGTTTGCTTTCATAATGACGGAAACACAGCTAATGATTAGAATTTCGCAGTAATTAAAAGGATTAAATTTTAAATAACAAAAATTTCAGTGAATTACTAAGTCTTGTTGTTTTAGAATTGTAGGTATACTTAAAACATAGTTAAGAAAAATTACTTTATAGATATTTAGCATAAGATAAAAAGTATTAACGTACAATTAAGACGACAAGAAGGCACTGACTAAAATGAGCCCACAAAGCTTGCTATATTGACATTCTAAATAAAAATCACGCTGACATAAAAACAGTAGGTGGTCGAAAAGCCAAGGGAACGAAAACCTTTCAACTTTCATTCGCCTTCATCGTGACATTTACCAGCGGTATAGACAGCGAATAGAGGTTACAAGATTCAATAACTAAACAGAAAATCAATGGAACATCTAAAATAGGAACGATGTCAGGGGTTTATCTTTAAACCAGCTTCTGTGGAAGGCCTCATACCCTACTCAATTGGACGTAGATGACAAGTTTGTTACAGCTTAAGGGTGAGAATTTTATTTTCTTTTCACATTATTCTGTGCCGAATTGAGGTAATGTCTTTTGACACTTGACGAGATACTGAATTGGAGTCAATATTCACTGGAGATCGAAAATTGACTTTTGAAAAATGAAGTCGTTCGCAATATAAATACAGTTACTTTTTTAGCAAATTGAATGCCTACACAAAAATTATGTTCGAGCGATGAAAAGTCGCAATCATTTCTTAATAAAATAACTGAATGTCGTAAGACATCTTTAACTCAGAAAGCTCCAAATTTTGTTTATAATCACAATAATCCTGTTTCAAACTTTGTTTATAAAATTAATTTAACTCTTCAGGCGTTACAAATTGATTTGTCAGAAACTCCATTGATGAAAATGAAAGTCAATATAAGTCTAGACGTTTGTGGAAGGAGCACTTCGCTTATAGCACGCTTCCTTACAGGCTTATGATGTCAAGCCGGCACTCGGATCGATTACGACCGCTGGATTCTACTCTTGGGAAAATAGGACCAAGACAAATCTCTTTGCGGGCTCTCAAACAACTTTCATGGATTGTCTTTCTTTGCCGTCGCATCTATCACGCACAACGACAGTGTTTTGTTTCATTTATTTCCTTTTTAGCCCGTCACCCTGTTTGGGCTTTTTTATTCCCTACATCTCGTTTGTAGTCGAATTATAAAATATAATATAATCAGTGTCAAAAAATTAGTAACATCTCGACTATTTGATATTATACGAAATAAAATGTTTAGGCCACAAAAGTTTTTATAAAAAAAGAGTCTATTACATTCAGCTTTACTTTTTCAAAGAATTTTGTAAAGTATGTTTTTATACGAGTAATAAAAAGTGTCAATCAAAATTAATATCACCAATATATTCTTAAAGTATCTGTCTGTATCTGTATCAGCCCATATACGTCCCACTGCAGGGCACGGGCCTACTCTACAATCGAGAATACGATTGAGAGTGGTTAAGCCATATAGTCCACCACGCTGGCCTAGTGCGGGTTGGCGGACTTACATACCATAGAAATTCTTATGAATCGCTATGGTATGCAGGTTTCCTCACGATGTTCTCCTTCACCGTTTTAGTGCGTGGTGATCCGTGATTGACTATCAATACACACATGACTCCGAAAAGTCAGAGGTGTGCCCTGGGATTTGAACCCACGACCACCGTGAATATGTGGGCAGTCGCGTCTAGTCCGTTTACCAACAGGCCACCACGCACGCAAAGTATCACATCCATATAAAATTGCTCTTACATTATGTATGAAGCAATACTGGCTGATTTTTTACTTAAAAACTCCATGCAGATGGACTACACGCCACATCAATATGCAGGTCTCTTCATTTCAGAATATTGAACTCGGATTAAAATCGATCGCATAAATGAAATTATACAATCTGTGATGCCGGAGTAAAAATATTCTTCATTTGAATAGTGTTTTACAAGTTTGAAATCCCCATAATACTTCCGTCGTTCAGGAGATGAAAAAACAACCGCAAGAAAAAGTGTAGTTTTAAATAAACAAATAGAAAATGCCGTCACCAATTTTTATAATACAAACAGTCACGCATATAATCCCGACAATACGTCATTTATATCGTGTATAAAATAAAATATGAACGACTTTTCTGGTGTAAATATGTTTGTTGATCACATTTGTCTCCGAGTATAATACTTCCGACCGTATTCATAAACAATTTTGTAACCCGTTTCAGTTATTAAATGTTTGTCCCTTTTGAACGACTTGTGACTTTAGTTTTAGTGAAGAAGAACTTTCGATGGTTTGAAACTAGAATTAAAGCTATTGGGAAAATGAATGTATGGAAATTTTACTAATGGCCTAATTTTGAACTCATGGTTCACAATGACTTTCTCAAATACGAATGTAAATACTATTAAAAAATTCTTCTGGCTGTAAATTCTAATCCAGCATTGATGTGCTGTTAATATATTTCACATACATTTTTTTCATATACGCGTTGCAGAATGAACAGTAAAAATTTTACAACCTGCCACAATTTTATTCAAAATACAACGCAAACTATTCTATACGAGGCTGGAACAAGAGAACACGAAGAAACAAAGCGAAGAGGGTCCATTGCTCGCAACACGTTAGGGGCGAGCTCAATAGTGTTCCATAATAGGAGTCCCGACCTAGCAACTGGCAACGAAGCCAGATTTGCAATTCACAGTGCATCGTGCTGGCAAATAGCCGGACGTTTGACGACTAGTATTTGTAATCGAAAGCTCAACACGTTGTTTGGTGGTGCGATCTGTGTTTACTATGGTTTCCGATACGTTTACGTGGGGACACTATATTGCAAATGTTTCGATCGCACCCAAGTCACCACTGCGGTCACCGGACTTAATTATAGGTTTGAATGCATTGCGAGTTGCGATGTTTATTGATTTTTTTATCTGTAATCTGTTTTTGTTTTCGCTTAATAAATTTAAATTTCAGTCAAAGAAAAATAAGCTGTAGGGCATTAGTTTACTAAGTATCACGGTACTGATACATTTTTGTTGCTATGAATGGCGAGTCGAGCATGCCGTTCGCCTGATGGTAAGCGATACAACTGCTCATCAACAGTAGCAAAACCTAAAACACCTTGAATTTCAAATTAATGCTTGGCATTCCACTATGCTCACCATCCTGACACATAAGATATTAGTGATAGTTTTAAGATAAGTTAAATAAATAACAGCCGTAACATGATTCTTCCTATATTAGACGAAACCCTTCCTATAATCACGCACATCCTAAACTATTCCATTTCCGCAGGCATCTTTCCAACTACTTGGAAAGAAGCCCATATTATCCCAATTCCCAAAAAGCCCAATGCCTCTCTACTTTCTGAATTCCGACCTATTTCCATACTTCCTTTCCTCTCTAAAGTCCTAGAACGTCTAATCCATTCTCAGCTTTATGATTTCCTTTCCAAAAATAAACTCCTTAATCCTTTCCAATCAGGGTTTCGTCCTGGTCATAGCACCACTACAACTTTGATCCATGTTACGGAAGGCATCAGATCTGGCATGGAGGAAGGCAAGCTGACTGTTCTTGCTCTGCTGGACTTCAGTAATGCTTTTAACACCGTTGATTACGATGTGTTACTTTGTATGCTACGTTCTCTTAACATATCTCCAATGGCAGTTGATTGGTTTCATAGTTACCTGTATGGACGCCGGCAACGCATCAGTGTGGAGGAAAATTTTTCCTCCTGGGTCCCTGTATCTGCTGGCGTTCCTCAGGGCGGCGTGCTATCTCCTCTTCTCTTTGCTCTCTTTATTAACTCTATAACTAATCAACTTCAATCTTCCTACCACCTCTACGCTGATGATCTCCAGATTTACGCTCAGGCTACTGTAGACAGGATGGTTGACGCGATTGCAGCAATAAACATTGATATCCAACACATCTGTCAATGGAGTAAAGCTCACGGCTTGAAGATTAATCCCTCGAAAACCCAGATCATTGTTGTTGGCAGCCCCAGGATGTCCTCAAAGCTAGATTGGACTAAACTTCCTCCTGTCTTTTGTGATGGTATCACCATCCCATACAACGACACCGTTCGCAATCTAGGTCTACTTATAGACAAGTCCTTCACTTGGGGTCCTCAGCTTCGAGAATTAAGTCGAAGGCTGTTTGCTTCAGCAAGGTCCTTGCGAAAGTTAAGCAATTTTCTACCCGTTGCCACGAAAATTTCGCTTGCGCAAACACTCCTACTCCCCATCCTTGATTATGCCGATGTCAGCTATCTTGATCTCACCGAAGACCAACTTAATAAACTTGAGCGTCTCCAAAATTTTTGCATACGGTTCATATTTGGTTTACGCAAATATGACCATGTTTCTGAGTTTCGTCTTAAGCTCAAGTGGTTACCCATACGGCTTCGTCGGAATACTCACACTCTTTCACTATTATACAATATATTATTTAACCCTCTCACCCCCTCTTATCTCAAAGACCGTTTTATATTTCTTCATGATTCCCATGAAAGATCCCTGAGGTCGTCGGAGAACATGAAACTGAGAATGCCCGTACACACCACGACATTTATGGACAAATCATTCTCCGTACTTGCTGTTCGATTGTGGAACTCACTTCCAGATGTCGTGAGACGGGCTAGAACACTGTCATCTTTTAAGTCACTAGTCAAGGAGCACTATCTCTCTCACTGAATTTACACATTAATGTGCTTTTACTATTTTCATTGGCATTTATTATGTATATATTTATTATATTTTATGTCTATTTTGTATATGTATGTATGTATGTATGTATGTTGTACATATTTATATGTATGTATTACTTTTATTTTGTGTTTTTAATTTGTTAGTATATACTTTTTTTTTCTCTTTTTCATTATACACCCTAGACTGCCCTTTCTCTCTCCTGTGTCTTATCTCCATCCAAAGGTTGCCTGGAAGAGATTGCCTAGTGCAATAAGGCCGCCGATTGTACTTATTTTTAATATTATTTTTAATTTCTGTTATTGTATTTGTTTTTTTCTGGTGTACAATAAAGTTTATAAATAAATAAATAAATAAACTTCGGTGAAAACGCTTCATACAAAACTTAGGGAATGAGGTCGAAATAAATTATCAGATCAGCAACTAGCATCAAGTTCTTTAGTTTAGTAATTTCTACATGGTATATCAAGACTGCTACCGAAAACGAAGCCGGGTGGTAGTTTAAGCAACTTCAGACACAATGCAACAGAAAAAGTTGCAAAAAAGTAACAATTTTATTTGTTATTTTTTTCCTATGACCATATTTGAGTGGTAAATATTTTTTTCCTAAAATAATAGGGTATACCCTTTTATTTATGAATAATCTAAGGTATAAAAGAGTTTAAATTATTATCTTAGCAAAAACTATGGTTTTACCATCCAAAAATGTCGATATTTAAAAAATCATAAAAAATAATTATCTCGTTTCTTTGCGAAATTTTAGTTGCATTGTGTTTGTAGTCACTAAAACTACCACCCGGCTTCGTTTTCGGTAGCAGTCTTGAGATACCCAGTATAAAGTACTTCAGAAAGTAAGTAACGTTGTTAGTGAAATAACTCATTCACGTGTTGTATTACAAATTTTGTAGTTTAGTAGGTAAACATTGTTGTCAACCTATATAATAGAATGAAGAAGAAATGAAGTGCGTGGTGGCCTGTTGGTAAACGGACTAGACGCGGCTGCCTACATGTTCACGGTGGTCGCGGGTTCGAATCCCAGGGCACACCTCTGACTTTTCGGAGTCATGTGTGTATTGATAATCAATCACCACGCACTAAAAACGGTGAAGGAAAACATCGTGATGAAACCTGCATACCATAGCGATTTATAAGAATTTCTATGGTATGTAAGTCCGCCAACCCGCACTAGGCCAGCGTGGTGGACTATATGGCCTAACCACTCTCAATCGTATTCTCGATTGTAGAGTAGGCCCGTGCCCTGCAGTGGGACGTATATGGGCTGATACAGATACAAATATAATAGAAAACGAGCACCACGACCAATAAACATTTAAAATATAAAAAAATGACAATGTTAAAGGTTCAAATTTATATAAAGAAACAAAAGCTGTAAGGGTGAGTTTAATGTAGATTTTACTGGACGTCAAAACATTTTTTATTTCAATGAATGGCGAGACAAGCAAGCCGTTACCCTGGTGGTAAGCGATACGACCGAGTACTGAGTAGCAAAATTCCACTGCGCTCGCCATCCTGAGACATAAGATGTTAAGTCTCATTATGTCCAGTAATTACTCTGGCTACAATGTCCTTCGATCCGAAACACAACAGTGTATTTACATTGCTGTTTCACGGGAGAAATATTTTGCATACCAAAAACGAATTTGAAATTGACCTTAAATCTAAAAATGCTCAATACAAATTCAGCTGATTTATGAGTATAAATACACATTCGAAATAAATACATAACAGATCACACACAATTCCCAATGGAGCTAAATTTGCTCCTAGTTTACCCTTTCTTCGCATTCCACTGGTATTGACACATCAATGATTTATTGCATTGACTTGGTAAACTGAACTAAATGAATGATGAGCGGTATTTATTGTGTATGCAGTGGAATAGTGCTCGATTCTAGCTCATTGCCCTGTTTATGAAAGCATTCGTTTATATTTCATTCGTAAATACTTATATTTACTTTATCTAGCTTTTATTCTAGGTTATTTTGTAATTGATTTATTCATAATATTTTCCGACACTGGTTACAGTTCAGACAATGCGTATGTGTACAAATTATTGAGCTAATTATTAACAAAATATAATGGAAAGAATATTCTAATAAAATTAAACAATCAAAAGAAAACAATTTTTTTTTGTTTTCTATGTTTTATTATTGAATCATATTTACTCTTGTTACTTAATTCCTACGTAATATTTTACCTGTTCATTGTTCGCAAAAATAATATGAATATTCCAGTCAATTTTTTACTAACTATGTCTTGGACTATAGTGGAGATAATCATGTCAATAATCTGATCTGAATACCTTCTCAAAAATATGTAATACCATATCTTAATTTGAAAAAACACAGCTTCACTTGGCCATAAGTTTGTTATTATTGAATCAGAGCGTCGATAGCTGACGTCGGTCGGTGCATATTAATAGGGCAACCGGCGGTCTACGTTGTAGTTATCAGTTTAAGCTGGGACGTACAAAGTTGCCTCACAAAGCATTCGGTTTTAGCCCGAGCGGTTTTAAGGTTATAATGCAATATTTACTCCGCTCCGTGTTTACAAAATTGTGTAACGTCGCTGTATTTTATCGCTTCGGTATCGACTATTTTAAAGTGGTATTTCTTGTAACGTTTAAAGTGAAGTACGTCTGTAGATATTATAGATGTGATTAAGGCCTGAATCGGTTTTGACGGTATCCGCGATTTTGCGGATAAATTGCAGGAATTTCGTTAGCAATGTCCATGTGTATGGAACATCATAGAAGTGACTGCCTAGGTGGCGTAGTTGTACTACGACACGGTTATAAGGCTGGGGTCTCGGGTTCAAATTCCGCGTCGGGCCAAGTAATATTGGATTTTTCTTTTCGTTATCAGCCCGGAGTCAGGAATTTGTACCCGACTTTGCGATAAGCTTGCACATACTATCACATCGTGGAAAGGCGCAATCAATACGATATTTGTGTGTCCAGGCACCTCTGTATACCCGTTCTGGGAAAAAGACGTGAGTTTGTATACGTGGGTATTATAGTTAGATTTGAACATATTCGCGCTAACACCCCGAGATGGTACAAAAAGTCCTAGTTGTACAATTACTGGTGTTTAGGATTGAGCAGAATGGAAGGAATTGACCGGGTAGGTGGTCTACCAATACTAGTACCGCTCGCAATCGGCGCTATAATGGTCTGAATGCCTTATCATCGAACAAACATACCTTAACCTATCAATGGGATGGAATAAAATACTCTAGAAATATTATTGTTGTTAAAAATATGACTAGGCTAGCTCAAACGATATCTAAGGACTAAAAAAACAAAGTAAAGCGGCAGTTTCCAAGCTGCGTTTGTTAATTTGTGTCCTTCTCTCTCTTACCTTTTCTACACCGTCTATTAAGATAACCGTTTCAGTAAATGACCTTTTAATTATCGAGGAGTCCCATGCTCAGAAGCTCAATTATGACCCAACAGAACAACATTGAGCATCAATTTATAATAGAGTATTACATAATAATATATGTAATTTATTCAACACATAAATGTTAGTTAACCAAGCCCTCATAATTAAAACATATTTTCAATATAGCAGACACAAAAAGTAACATGTTGCATATATGAATGGTATTCAATCATTGTTTGTGACCGTAAAATATGCAGTATTCGGTTTCCGGGCAATGAATTCGTTAAAAACCCCTTGCTGGGCGGATGCAACTAGTTTTTTTAACTGTCAACTATTCATGTCTGTATCAGTTTTTGGCTGAATATATTAACTGGATATGATGTTGGACTACGGCCATAAATCACAGTTTAGAATGGAGCTAGTATTTTAAATATGGAATATTTGGTACATTTTTGCTTTTGGATATGTACCTTCATAGGCCTATTTAGTCTATATTAAAGGTAACCCCCCTCTGAAACAAAGTTCAAATGTTCTGATGTTTGAGTCCGAAGTAAGATATAAGTTTCCCATTTCTGAAAACCATAACTATTCTGTATGATACTTTCCATTTTCTCCGAACCTAGTCTATAGTTATGATGTACAATAGAGGATTCGAACATATTGTGGAGTATTTAGGTACATTCGTACAGATTTATTTACGATAGCCGAACATTCCACGTGGATACTGACTGTGGGGCTAATACATAAATTTAAAGTCGCTCAACGTGCTATGCAAAGAGCTATGCTCTTTCTCTTAAGAACAAAATTCGGAACGAAGTGATCTGACAGAGAACCCTGGTGACCGACACAGCTCTAAGAGTTAGTAGGTTGAAGTGGCAATAGGCTGGCCACATATGTCGCAGAACCGATAACTTCTAGAGTCAGCCTGTTCTGAAGTGGACACCGCGTCTTGGTAAACGTAGCGTGGACGCCCTAAGGCCAGATGGCGGGACGACTTACTCAAGAGGGCCGGCAGCGACTGGATGCATAAAATAGTAGATCGGGTTCTGTGGCGTACCTTAGAAGAAGTGTACGTCCAGCAGTGGATAGCAACGGGCTGACAATGATGACAGTGTCAGCTATTCACCAGATGTCAGGTGTTATGATATCTGAATAAATTATTTACCAGCGACAGATGGTTCTACGACATAGATTAAAACCAGAGGATATCTGCATTCTAGAAAATCAACATAAGAATTTCGAAGGAATGTGAAATCTTCCAACTCGCATTCGTAGGTTTGTGCTCAAAGGAATATTCATGGAATCTTATTCACACTCTCAATCCGTACAGAGGTGTAAATGCTACTTGAATTATATGCAGCGTATTGTCAAAAGATTTGGTTTATAATGAGACTTTAGTGGTGTTAATGCAAATATTTGTTTTCATCTCAACTTTTTTTGGATTTATATTTTCCGTAATAAAGACATGCTAATGTCAATAGACTTATAAGTTTCTATCTCAGGTTTCTATACTCGATGTCAATTAATTGCGTGACATTGTTGATTCTGTCGTACAGGGGTTGTTTGTTGCAATTCACGGTATATTAAAAACAATATCTTAGTAGACAACTTAATAACTTTGACATTACATTTATTGCGATTGCAATACAAAATTTATACCCACAAAAATATTATAAAAATGCCATCTCCATTGTTATTCTTTATCTTTTTGTTTGTTGTATTAGAACTCCACAGAAGCGTATAAGACTGCAAAGACAAAATAAATCGGCTACGTTACTAGAATGGAGAGTCCACTTCATATAAACTGCAGTGAACAACTTTGCCGGCACGTCATAACACAGTTCCAACTCGGTGGATTCTGTATGTCTAGTTGAAAACAACTAACAGTAAACCTAGTTGGTTAGGGTTGGCACGTGGAAAATTAATAGTATTGACTTAAATTGCTTTGCACGTGATTTGGTCTCGTCCAAGCAGTTTGTAATGGGCACATCATAATGAATTTTTACCTTCTACTTACCCTTATGTATATTATACATGTGAACGGTAAAATATAGCTTTTTAAGCGTTTACCTACTCTTGGGTATGCAGACTTTCTCACAATGTTTTCCTAATGGTTGATAAAAAACGAAAATATTCATGGAGTTTTTAACATTACAAATATATAATTCCATAAGCTTTGAAATATCCATTTAATTTGTCTGTTACCTATACACCACATCCCATTTGTTCGATCAATCAATGTGACCCCATCATAATTATTTAAACAATCCTAAAATATATTTTTATTATACCTTCCTTGCTGTCGGTTATCAATTGCAAGTTCGGTAGGTAGCTAGGAATCTCTAGGGCTCTTAGTATCTTTAATTTATTATACCAATTTTACTGTCGGTTATCTTTGCCAATTCGGTAAGGATATTCGGCACTTGATGCCTACACAAAGTGTCAATATTATATTTTAGATCTAACTCGGCAGTGGCAACCCTATATAGTTACGCAGGTAAGCGAAGCGCAGTATTCGATTGCGATCGTGGTCGGCGATAGGTGCACTTGATGCATATTAATATTTCGGAACGCTCCACTTCAAGCGTTTGCTTGTAATGGTTTGCTCAAAAGTAGCTATTATTGAACATTGGAGAGAAGAGTATCTTACTGAAGACATTTATTTTTATGTGATCTTGTTGTTTTAAGGGAATCGTGAAATTATCAATAGATTAAATTTTTAACTTCTGTATCGGCCCATATACGTCCCACTGTAGGGCACGGGGCTCCTCTACAATCGAGAGTACGATTTAGAGTGGTTGAGCCATATAGTTCACCACGCCTAATGCGGGTTGGCGGACTTTACATATCTTACAAATCGCTGTGATATGCAGGTTTCCTCGCGATATTTTCCTTCACCGTTATAGTCTATTAATACACACATGACTCCGAAAAGTCAGAGGTGTGCCCTGGTATTCGAACCCGTGACCACCGTGAACGGCCATTACCAGTTTGCAACTTAGTTTACAATAATTTAAAATAATTTAGTACATCTTAAGACAGAATATGGCTAATTTCAATATTTTGCACCATATACACATACTGATGTGTTAATTTCTGCAATTAATTGATATAAAGGGGACTATTTTTTGTCTACAAATTGATGAACTTGTTTATACATTTAGGATATAATCTTTTTCATCCAGAAGTACTCTCGGGCTTTCCCTAAGGATTTTCCCAGTAACCTGTTGGAACCTGATGCAGTGTGCGATTGCCTGCAACCTTAATTAGATCGTATGTTCTGCGTGTGTTCAATATGGCCTTTGGGAGTATGAAAATAGATAGGTTAAATAATATGGACTTGTTATAAAGACAATTTAATTTTTCTTGTTAACTAGCTTTTCTGAGCGTTACAAGTGCATATATTGAACTCCTTTTTAGTCTATAAATTAGTTCGTTTTTGAAATTAATATATTAACCTATTTAATTGAAATTCAGTATCAAACTAATTCAAAATAATCTAAAATAACATTAGCTTATATTGAAAGGATATGTTTATATTAAAAAGTTAAATTAAAACAATATTTCGTGTACAAAGTTATTAATATATTCAAAGGGTAATAAATTACATAGTATTTAGATTTGATAAATGAAACTTCGCCTTGTTGAAAGTTTGTTTTCATTAGAATAGTTATTTAATACATTATTAGCTAAAATTAATTTTGAAATACAACTATGATTATTTATGAGACATCTATAAGCATTCGTTGACTGCCTCCGTGGCGCAGTTGGTTAGACGCCGTCTATGAAACGAGCGGCTGAGGGTTCGATTCCCGCACCGAAACAAATGATTGTGGGAGCCTCAATTATTGGTTTGGGGTCTGAGTGCTTGTGAGAACGAAAAGTCTCTCGTAGTTCCTGATACCCACGACACAATACTCGATCTTAGTGTGGGATCAGGACTTTGTATGTGACTGTTGCGTGTATTTATTTATTTAAAATTAATCTACAAATTATTGCTGATATTTACGTGATCTAGGTTTGAAGACAGTGATGCAAATAATCATAAGTCCGACACTTCACGATAATGAGAATTGAGAGCTTTGCTTTAAGTACATCACGAGTTACCTTGAAATTTTCAGTTTCTTTACATTAATACTCGAAAACAACCATTACAAAATATATCTGGGAGCGAGGATCAAACATCAAAGAATACAGTAATATATTTGGTCTCCATTGTTACCACTCATTATGTGAAGCAGTTGTTCAGCTATACAGAACCCTGCAGGTGGTTTATTTATTTTATTCTAAAAGAAGAATAGTTCAGTTCACCCTAGACACTAACGAGCAGGTCGATACGTCTTAAAATTTATCTATCCAATTTCACCGGGCCAGTGTTGAATCTCATCTGGAATTATATTGTGAAACTGGTAGAATCACAAAAGTAATCTCATATAATTCTTAAAAATTAAATGTAATCCAAAGAAAGACTGAAAAGATGCGCTTTATCTTCAAGATAACATTGCCAAAGAGATTTCCTAAACGCGAAGAGCGAATGAAAAAGCCGGAAAGCGTGACCCATAAATATTTTAATAACGCGATGACAAAAGTAAAGCTTAAGTACCTATTGTGATTTAATAAAAGAAAATTATTCAACGTCCATAAAATACGAATCATTTCTTTGTGCTTTTTCAAATTGTGTTAGAAATATACAAGACATAATTTGGTCAATTATCTTGATATTACTTAGATCTGGTGAACGAGATGCGTATAATGACGACTCACAAATACGTTAACGATATTGAAAGAATATTAAGTACATTCAGGTCAAGTTAAGGACAATATTTCAATTTTTTTAGATTCTGCCCTCAGCCGATGTCAAATATGTCAGTAAATTATTGTCTTGGTAAAATACGAGTACTTCATATTTTATGTTCATACATATATGAATAAATTCACGCCATTAATCGTAGATGGGGCATGCAGAGATGCGAGGACACTCACAATACGCATTGTATCTTCCGTCTCACTATATGGTGGGGGACGAGCATATCGCCATATTGACTATAAATTTCTAACCCAGGATAATACACAATATTTTTCCTTCAGAAAATTATAAGGTCCCAACGTGGATGATTCCAATTAAAGGTATCTCATTCGTCGAGAAAAGCATCTAAAGCAATAACAAATTTCAACTAAATGCCAAGGTATAAAACACTGGCGAAACCTTTATGGCCGTCTCAGCGAAAATGAAGCAAGTATTTGTTTCAGGATAAACGGTTCAACTGGGAAATCTGTTCGCTGCTGAAAGAACCTAGATATTAGCGTCGTAGCCTTCGAGATTTATAAACTTGACGAGTTTTGCCATCGCTGATAAGTAAAAGGCACTTATCGTGGCGTGCTTAGTAACTCACTCCATTATAGTTATGCCATGGGGATTCCAGCGTCATGTGAAGAATGTAACGTTTTGTGAAGGTATTTTTTTATATTTAAAGTGGTTAATGAGCGTTTAACCAATTGATAAATAATAAGTGTCAATTATGTCCCTTCATTGAGGGGAAACGTAAATCCACAAAATAACTTTAAAAAGTTTCTGAAGTCGTACCATTTTGGATATTTTGTATCTAGATGAATGGGCAGCATACCATTCTTATGGTAAGCGATACTTCCGCTCATGGAAAGTAGCAAAACCAAGCATAACCATGAACTACAAATCAATGTTTGGCATTCCAATGCACTCGCCATCCTCAGACATAAGATGTCATGTCACATTTTGTGAAGTTGTTACTTTGTCGTATTGCAAAAGAAAGTTATTTCTATTCAAATTATATTTATTAATATTTTTAACTTTATTCTAACATATTAATTAGCCATAGCTCAGATAGAAATTACTATACTGAATTACAAACGTCAGCAAACCCGACAGAGCCAGCTAAGGAAGAATATGGGTTAATGAGTAGATTGATTGATGAAGTCTACTGACAGAACATAATAATCTAAATACCGCTAGTTCCACCAGTCATATACTGACATGAAGAATAAAAACAATGTCAACAATGAAACTGAAAGGGGACACCAGCCTATCTCTGTAGGAAAGGGAATAAAAATTGCAGCGTCAAAGCAAAAAATACCCGCAGATCGAATTGTGATTGATCTCCAATCAGAGTCGTGACCCGGGCGACTGGATCAGTTCCATCAATCACGCGCCCGTTCATCTATTGTCACATGTCTACGTTTGACAGTTGGTTATGTTTTCTTCCATGAGGAATTGCTTTGGGAATATTGTGGTGGCGAATGGAGTCTTAGTAAATGATTTTAATTAGTAGTTCAGTTGGTCTTACTTTGAATTTTGGTCCTTCGTATAATTAATATTATGATATGCAATCTAAATATTATTGTAATCGTCATCATTTTAAGCTAGTAAGTCAGCTGCGTAACATGAGACTGTCACAAGAATTGTCATGTTAGGTTGGAAGCCACCAGCATTCAGCACTACTTGCAAAATATATATTAGGACATCTGGTTTCCGAAAAATTAGTCATGACTCAGCATAAATGGGCATACCACTGTTTACAGGAAATTGAAGTGAAACGACAGCTTTGTTTCGAACAGTAAGTGAGATTATCAGATGTCTAATACCACTTTTCTCTTCCTCGTCCTATCTTTTTTCTTTTCCGCTCTTTTCCCGATTTGAAGGGACTCATATTCATGGTCCAAGCGTTATGGATGTTCATGGGTGGCAGTGATTATTTACCATTAAGTAATATGTTTGCTTGTCTGCCGGAGTTATGAAAAAACTGCTACCTTTTGGTTGGATAATATATAACCTACAAATGTAAAGAAATAATCATCTGAACTTATTAATGAACGATATACACTTTAATTTCTTTTTTTAAATAGGATATGCCAACTAGTGGTGACTTGGTAACAATATAACAATAGGACAACCAATGAAAAACACTCAGATAAAATCGAAACTAGTAGTCTATTTGCACGATCTAGCGTTTTTAAGTGAACTAGTAAAACTATAGAAAGACAGAACGACGTCTACTTATTGTAATTATCTTCGATCGATGTTTGCTTCGAATCTATACTGTATGATGCAAGACTAACCTACTTTGTAGCAAAAAAATATTACGTATTTCGTTTGCGCTAATCAAATTGCAACTTATTTAACATTTGTATGGGAGTTAACCAAGAAGCTTATACCCAAATGGAGATTGCATTCCGTATAAAAAAGTGAAGCACAAAAATTTGACAATGAACAATAAGTCATTTTCATTCATTGTCACTCTAAAGAAAAGGATAGCAGGCAACAGCAACGTCATTCAAGGTCAAATTTTTGTGTTTCTGTATTTTATACGGAATGCAATCTCCATTTGGGTATAAGCTTCTTGGAGTTAACCAATGGCGTTGTACCAGGTACAAACGTCATCGTTTACGTCAAGGCGTTAACGATTGTAAAAAGGGAACAGATTGGAAGCACCCGGAATTTGTGCCCGATATGACGAATGCTCGATATCTATCTCATCGTAGGACAGAAAATACAAGACAAATGCAGGTGTCCTGTTTGCACCTCTGCTTACACCTTCTGGAAACAAGGCATGAGTTTATGTATTTATGTTATTTCTAGTACTACTAATACAAACATTATTGATGAAGGAAATTCGCGTCAAAAGTTCAGTACCTATAATTTAGTTTTAATTATGTTTTATTCAATATAGTTGACCTAACAACACTAAAATTAACACATACTGTGAAATCAAACAATGATTATGACTGAAATAATATTTTTTCGACTCTAATAAAGGTGCTACTATAACTGCCCAATTTGATTTTATTGTATTCAATATAGCTGACTTACTCAGAACTTGGGGCGGGAATAAATGTTTTCCACGGAACAATTGGCCGTAGTGTTAGGAAAGGCTCGAGGCACTTACACATAGAACCGTATTGAACTAAGTTATTGTAATGGCCGGACTTGCAACAGCGACTTTGCTTTACGATTGCCGGCTTTATCGTTCGTGCCTAAACGCTTTTAGGCTTGGAATTCCTGAGAAATAATAGGCTTGATTACTTTCGAAGTATTTAGTGTTAAAAATTTGCGACAAATAAATTGTTCGGCGCTGTTACGTCGTGGAATTATGATCAGGTGCGCCTTTATTTACTTTCGCGTTTTTCAAGATTTATGTTTGCGTGAAATGTTATTTTGGTGTAGTAATAAATACTTTAGCTTAATTAACATAGTTCTTTGCAAGACGTGCGACCTTTTTTCATTACCTTGGTATTATTTTACACCTAAGATCTCATCTCACATGTAAGATCAATATAACAAGATTTTTTGTATATCATAGAAAAAAAAAGATTTAATAATTAGGTTTAAATAAATACACCCAAAAGTCACATAGTCACACCCCCCACTAAGGATCGGACCAGCGACTTAACTTTTCATAGACGGCGTCTAACTTTCTGCGCCTCGGAGGCGATCGCAATTGGTGGAAATGTTTCCTACAATTATTTTCCGAGACCTAAGCCATCTTCACTTCAATATATCTTGCTGGCCAAAGATTGAGCTTGGCCACGGAGGATGGGAGAAAAACCATCATAGGGATGACCAAGCCAAATTACAGATTGGTAAGGGTAATATATGTAAAGTCTCCCCACCCACACTAGGCCAGGGTGGTGGACTATAAAATAACCTAGCCACCCACAACTGTACTTTCGATTATAGACGCGCTCCGTGTCCTGCAGTGGGACGTATATGAGTATACGCATACAGTACATTAACGGGTGTCAGCGCCGCCAACACGAAAAGCTACGCTTTCTCTTGTAAACTCGCCTGATTAAAACTCTTACAATTGGAACCGATCTTTGTTCAGCAGTGGATTTCTTACTATAGTTCTTTTAAGTTAAAATTTACACAAATAATCACTATGTCTTGTAAAATAATCTTGATACTTTCAAAACACATTGTAAAATGCGCGGATGCATTTTGTGAGCACAGTTCCTAAACACTGTACTCGTAATACATCTATAGATAATTTGCATAAACGCATGAATCAGGCTTAGGTACCGGTGAACGATAAATCAAAATGGAGTTCCGTAGAGCACTGACATCGTTCGGTACATGTGAATATTAATGCGGGAGTGTGTGTCGCCTCTAATGAGGCCGGTCGATTGACGCTCAAATACTAGTTGCTTTCAGGCAATACATCTCGACAAATTTCACCAGACCCCTCACTAATATGTGGCTTAATACCACCCCCGTACCATACTAAATTTGGCTGTTATACGGGCTTCGGCTAAATGAACAACTGGTAACGTACGTAAGCCTAATATCATATTTAGTGGCCTTTCGTGGGCTGCTCTGAAACAAGGGATTAGGGTTCGTATGATATTTGCTTTTAGCTTATTTGGTGAACCCTTTTTATATAATACTGAAAAAGTTGAATTATTAAATGTGTTTGCTTATTCGAGAGTAGCTGTTTATATGGATTGTGAGCCGTCAGGTGGTATGAAATTTGTTTTCTTACACTCATATTTTTATAGTATGATATTACAACGTGCAAATGCAAGTAGTAGAGTAATAAAAAAATGCCATCTGGTTGTCTCTCGAAATTCAAAATAATATTGATTATTTTTTTTATAGAAACATAGGACCTAGTTTGTTTAAATTAAATTATAATAATGTAGTCATGCGTTCACAGAACTTCTTTCCAGTAATCTTATCTAAGCATAAAATATAGACATATTTAGGTTACTAAATCTACGTAGGCTGTCTGTTAATTTTTAATCACGAATAATAAATGAAGAGCTATTGTTGCGCGTGACGCGGCGCGTATGATGATATTCATCCCCTGGGAACTCTCCTATTTCCCGGGAAAAATTAATAATCATGTTACTCGTATGTATTAAACATACGATACTTCAGTAACCTTTGGCATTTTGCTTTTTATAATGGTCTCTCAGATTTACGCTGTTACACATTGAAATAATTTAATTTTCATATTTATTATCTTCCCTACGCGATGTCTCGATTATTTATAGCTTTCGTGGCGTCACGGAATTTGCGAATTGAGTTGTTAGTCATCCACGCAGTGAATGTTACGGAATTCTTTTAACAATTATTATAACGAAAAAATTAATAGTTGTTTGCGATCCGATTAACGCAGAAGGAGCTCACTATTTTTGGATCACCAGTTGCTGCCAGACCTCCAGAAATAGTGCCTTGACCTTTTGCGTGAGAAAAAACGAAAATTAAAAACATTTTTGTTTTTCAATGATGATTTTTATTTGATGCAATTTTTAATGCCTATATGTAAAAAAATCTTTAAATAAGCAACTTATTCTAAAACGCGTGACTAAAATGGAAAATTACAGCGGCAAAACTGTACATTTTAAAAAGCAACTTTGTAAAACGTAAAAATCGTTTCCCCTTTGAGCTTGTTTATACAAAATACAGAGAAATATAAAAACGGCGTGAGCTAGTACCAGTTTATATAGGTACTCGTAAATCGGTTAACTTAACAAAGTATAGGCATTTTAGTCTTTACAATTCATTATTGAAAATAAACAACACAATTTCTTACATAAGATATTCTAATTCTAAAAAAAAAACAATTTAGTCTGATAATAAAGACGTTCCGAACATTCACTTTAATAAAAACTACGATTTTATCTGAAAAACTTGGGGCTGAAAGAGAGAACATTTTTTCTATCGCCGAACATTCAATTACGCCCTTACCGATACACAATCGATATGCAAACCGTATCGGTAAACGAATCGCAAACTAAAACGGTGTGTAAACGCGGTTTTAGGTACCAAACATCAGTGTTGACATGTAGGTGATAGCAAACAGTAAATCAAACTGTTACTGTGTTTGTACACATAGAGACGATTGTTGAATCATGACGATAGAAAATAACCTTTGTTTTTGAACACCCACGGGATATGAGTTCATGAATCTATAATTCGACACGACAATGCTCGAACATTCGAAGGCCACGCATAAGTTGTCATTAATTCTCATAATCAATAATAAGGAAAAATAAAGCTTTGGAAGGGGCGTGGTCTGTGTGACGTCACTTTAGTTGTGGAAGGGTGGAAGGAGAGGCTGTGGAAGGAGTGTTGTGAAATGGTGGGAGGATAGCTCAGGGCAGCGCCAGCGCACCACTTCAGTTGGATCGTGACAACGAGAATAGACGGACGTTGAGTCATTACTGTCTTTCTGTTTATACATTCCAATTAAAATATAATTGTTGATAAATTAAGAAATAAATTTAGTGAAACTACCTAAGTCTATAATTAATTGTGATAGACTATTTTTTTAAATAAAATTAATTTAAATTTATAACTTCAGAAGTGGGATTCGCTCACTCCTGTTAAATTATTTCCTTCATTAAATTCAAACCAGTGTAACTGTTTTGTGAAGTCGTGTTTATCAATCATGTCTGGTAGACCGAAACGAAGCAGTGGCAGGCAAAACCAAACGCCTGTCTCTGGTTTGGAACAACAGCTTCAAGCGATAGTTGATCGCTTAACCGCGCTAGAAGATAATTCTCAAGCTCGACGTGCAAGCAATATTGGTGGTTTGTGTGACCCGAGTGACATTGTGCCACCTGAACTAGTTGCCACGCCAGTGCCGCAACCTCCGCCGATTGAATCATCGGGTGCGTTAGCTGTGCCATCAAGTAGCGCTTCATGTTCGACAGGTTTGGACACCTCCACTGAAAATCATGCCCGTTCTACGGAGACGGTTATGAGTGAGGTAGCTGACAAGTTAGTAAACACAATCAGCTCTATGTCGGTAAGATCGAACCATATTTTTATCCCCAATTTTGATCCCTGTTTGCATGATTTTGACACGTGGTGCGAGGATGTTGATCATATGCGCGTATTATATAAATGGGACGATCGCGAGTGTTTATCACGAGTTGGTACTTGCCTGAAAGGAGATGCGCGTCTTTGGCTCCACGAGTGGGCAAGTAACGATCGCAGTTGGTCTAGTTTCAAGCGAGAGTTTAAAGCTCTATGTCCACGCCGACTAGATTTTGCAAACATTTTGTTTGACGTGATGAAGACTGATTCGGATAAGTACCCTACATATGCAGAGTATGCCCGCCGTTCTTTGTTACGCTTACGTATAGTTCGTGGATTGAGTGACGAACTAATTTCGGCAATTATTGTCCGTGGAATAACAGATCCTCATATCCGTGCAGTAGCGACCAACGCTCATTTATTACCTGATGATATGGTAAATTTTTTATCAGTTTATGTAAAACCTACCCACTTGACATCATCTCGCGACCGATCTCGCGGTACTTTCCACTCTCAATCAAACTCGAGGAAACGCGTGAATAGTAGTTTACCAAGATGTTTCTCCTGCGGTAACTTTGGCCATAAGCAAAATTCGTGCACTAAACGGCCCAGAATGGATGGTTCGACAAATAATACTTTACCTAGTACTAGTTCTGATCATTTTAATTCCAGAGCGAAGCGTGAACCGTGTTCATTTTGTAAAAAGTTAGGTCATAAAGTCGATGACTGTTTTGCAAAACAACGCAGCGAATCACGTGGCAAGTCCAATGTAAATTTTTGTCAAGAGATATCTGATTTATATAAAAAGAATGACATTGCAACTGCGGTGATTCAGGGTGTACCAGTTGATGTGTTAATTGATAGTGGATCAACAATTTCGTTGATATCAGATACAGTCGCAAAGCATCTCCAGTGCACGCAGACTCCTTCATTTCGCGTTCTGCGTGGTATAGGTAGTCAAGAAGTAGAATCATGCTATTGCACTACGCTAACAGTAGAATTTCCTGAAATTTCCCTCGAAGTTGAATTTCATGTTGTGCCTAACCGATTTATGAACACCCCAGTCATTGTCGGTACCGACGTACTTAACAGAGATGGTGTAATCTATACTCGAACACGTGGTACACAGCGGCTTACAAGAAACAATTCTGTGCTTAACATTACGGCCGACGCCCAACTGTCAATC
Organism: Hyles euphorbiae; assembly: GCA_023078785.2. Lineage (NCBI taxonomy): Eukaryota > Metazoa > Arthropoda > Insecta > Lepidoptera > Sphingidae > Hyles > Hyles euphorbiae. Next base: position 11,251,650 of record CM041034.1, on the reverse strand, counting down.
AATACCCCATTAGTTGGTAATTATAGAAAACAGTTGTTAAAAATTCTTGAGAAATTCGTGAGTTATCTTGTTGTCGGCACCGCGTCTACTACGGTTAAAACGGGTTCAATGCACATTAGATTACAGAAGGAAATACCCGTAGTTTACAGGCCTTATAAAATGTCTTACGATGAAAAATTGAGGGTAAGGGAAATTATTAAAGACTTGTTAAGCAAAGGCATTATAAGAGAATCTGAATCAGAATTCTCTAGTCCTATCCTTCTTGTAAAAAAGAAAGATGGAAGTGATAGGCTCTGCGTAGATTTTCGAGCTCTGAACGCGAATACAATAAAAGATCACTATCCATTGCCACTGATAGATGACCACATCGATCGTTTGGGCAAGGCCAAATACTTTACGAGTCTTGATATGGCCACCGGGTTCCATCAGATCCCAATGGATAGCGAATCTATTCACCGCACGGGGTTCGTAACGCCAGAAGGTCATTACGAGTACATTAAAATGCCTTATGGTCTTGCGAATGCGCCAATAGTGTACCAACGCATTATATCCAATACCTTGAGACCCCTAATTGACTCCGGTAAAGTTTGTGTCTACATAGATGATGTATTAGTGCCGAGTTTTACCATTGATGAAGGTTTGCAAACGCTTCAAGAAGTCCTGGAAATCTTGACTAATGCAGGATTCTCCATTAATTTAAAAAAGTGTAAGTTCCTTGCCTCTGAAGTAGATTATTTAGGGCGAACAATTAGTAATGGTCAGGTAAGGCCGAGCGAGCATAAAGTTAAGGCTTTGTTGAATTCCCGAGTGCCTAGTAATGTAAAGGAAGTAAGACAGTTTTTAGGCCTTGCGGGATATTTTAGGCGGTACATTCCCGGATATTCTCAAATTACAGCATGTATCGCTAATTTGACCCGCAAGGGTATTCCGTTTTTATGGGGTGAAAATCATGAGAAGGTTCGCAAAGATATAATACACCGATTGACCAATGAACCAGTATTAGTCATTTTTGATCCTTCTCTACCGACTGAAGTTCACACTGATGCTTCAGCACATGGTTATGGAGCTGTCTTGCTCCAAGTTCATAATGGTGAACATAAACGGCCCGTGGCCTATTTTAGTAAAGCCACCCAGGGTGCTGAACCGCGTTACCACTCATACGAGTTGGAAACATTGGCTGTTGTCAAGTCGTTACAACATTTCCGACACTATTTAATCGGTATAAAATTTAAAGTTGTAACGGATTGCAATGCATTAAAGTTAACTCAGCGCAAGAAGGATTTATTGCCGAGGGTTGCTCGGTGGTGGATATTCTTGCAAGACTACGACTTTGAGCTTGAATATCGTAAGGGGACTGCGCTATCTCATGCCGACTATCTAAGTCGAAATCCAGTAAATGTTTGTGAAATTAAAAGACCTCGAAATTGGGCTCAGATGGCGCAGGCCGGTGACGAAGAGGTGCAAAATTTACTGCAAAAGCTCAAAGCCTGTGAAATTGATTCATCTCGATATGTCGACCATAATGGTGTCCTCTATTATAAAACTAATGTAGTTGGTGAACAATCGCGTTTGCTGTGCTACATACCTAAAGGACATCGACTTAGTTTATTGCGCGTCTTTCATGACGAACATCAGCATATTGGAGCTGATAAAACTGTAGACTTAATATTAAAACATTTTTGGTTTCCTGGATTAAGAAAATTTGTTCAGAAGTATATTCAGCATTGCATTGTCTGCCTCTCTCACAAAAGAGTACCACGTCAGCCATTGCAACCTATTGAATCGTGGGTTAAGCCCGATCAACCCTTTGATACAATTCACAGTGATGTTTTAGGACCACTTCCCGATTCAAATGGTTACAAATATGTATTAATTAATGTAGACGCATTTACTAAATATTGCCTCTTATATCCGATGCATAAGCAAGATGCAAATGAGTTGAAAATAGCTTTTGAAAATACTTTCTCAATTTTTGGTACATCTAAATTAATAGTTGCTGATCGTGGTCGGATGTATGAGAGCGCATTGTTTGTTAATTGGGTTAATGAACAAGGTTGTGAGATGCATTTCATTACTCCTGGAATGCATCAAAGTAATGGACAAGTTGAGCGATATTGTCGCACTATAGCGAATATGATCCGTATAGAGACCAATTTTAGACATGAAGAGTGGTCAAATGTTTTATGGAAAATACAGCTCACCTTGAACATTACATTACAAAAGTCAACTCGATGTTCGCCACTAAATTTGTTAGTTGGCAATAATGGCGCAACGCCCGTTATAAGATCTCTGGTACGCGATGTTGCCTTGGAATCTACAAGTCCAAACCGCGAATCACTACGTGAGCTTGCCCGACAACGTTCCTCCAGGCTCCTGGATAAAAATCGCACCCGTCAAGATGTTTATGTTAATAAAAAGCGCAAGGACCCGCACTCGTTCAATATTGGCGACATGGTATTTGTGCGTAAAGATAATCAAACTACAGGCAAGTTGGACTCCGGCATGCGCGGACCCTATGTGGTAAAAAGATCCTTACCACACGGTCGTTATGAGTTGAAATTACTGTCGGGGTCTTTCGGCAAAACCACACAGGCTGCAGCAGAGTATATGGTGAGATGGCACGGAGAATGGACCCCCGACGTGTGTGCTATATTTTTTGAGAGTAAGTTTACTTGTGTTACCTTTATTTATAAGACATCCTGAGGGCTCTGTCTTGGTCATCCTGAGGGCTCTGACGTTAGTTGTCGTAACCCGAGGGCTCTGCGACTGTTATAAACATGTTGTGTATGAAGTTTGTACTGTATATCCTGAGGGCTCTGTACAGTGGGCATCCTGAGGGCTCTGCCAATAGATGTGCAACTCGAGAGCTCTGCACATGTGAGCATCCCGAGGGCTCTGTTCACAATTAGAATTATCCATTTGTATGAAGTTTGTACTGTATATCCTGAGGGCTCTGTACAGTGGGCATCCTGAGGGCTCTGCCAATAGATGTGCAACTCGAGAGCTCTGCACATGTGAGCATCCCGAGGGCTCTGCTCAAGATTAGAATTATTCATTTGTATGACTTCAATGTATTAAGAGTTTCAAAATAATAATAATAAAAAAATGCTTAAAATATTTGTGCTGTTTCAGACGACGACAATGAGAGCGAAAATAACGCTGGGGATCCATGTACTGAACCACAGGTCGTGAGAGACGACATACATTTGCCAGGCTCCGCAAATAATTCTGAAGATCTGCAGCCACTACAACCACAGGCACAACCATACGTCACTAGATGCGAGGACGCATCACTGTCAGGAGAGGCCGAATAAGGAAAAATAAAGCTTTGGAAGGGGCGTGGTCTGTGTGACGTCACTTTAGTTGTGGAAGGGTGGAAGGAGAGGCTGTGGAAGGAGTGTTGTGAAATGGTGGGAGGATAGCTCAGGGCAGCGCCAGCGCACCACTTCAGTTGGATCGTGACAACGAGAATAGACGGACGTTGAGTCATTACTGTCTTTCTGTTTATACATTCCAATTAAAATATAATTGTTGATAAATTAAGAAATAAATTTAGTGAAACTACCTAAGTCTATAATTAATTGTGATAGACTATTTTTTTAAATAAAATTAATTTAAATTTATAACTCAATATTATTCGCTACGGCACTTATTCTCTCCGTACTTAGTCTAAATAATTATGACAAAGTAAGATAGGATTCGAACGTTTTGTACATTAAGTACATTCGTTTTGTCATGGGCGTTGAAAGTTCGAAAATTCTTGTCGTGTCGGAAAATTGAATAACCCGCCTGAATATTCTGCATTAAAGTGGTAAAACGACCACAAATTCTGACATAATTGCTTCACTAAAATGTCTTGTGTATGTAACATTAAATGTTTCTGAACTTATATATTTTACTCAAAAAGGAGGAGCAAGGCTTGTTAAACCCTCCAATTAAATATGAGTAGTTTTGTACGTATCAATGTAGGTGATATAGATAAAAATAAATTTAGAAAAAAGAAAATTAGTTAGCATAAAACTGTTATAAGACAAACATTAAATCATTGAAATCCCATAGACGTTCAGAAGACAATTATTAACGACAATAAGTTTTATTTTACTAAGTCACTTAAATATTGAACAAACTTCGATAAAGGTATTCACGTAAATCATCATTGATAAAATCTGCTCGGTGGGTTCGGAGATTTATTGCAAAATTATAAGGAAATGTTGCGAACCCCGTCCGTTCATATTCTTCAAAAATGTATATTTGGTTTTATTATTTATATGTTGTTTTATAAAGCGAGCAGGTGTATCCAAGTGAGATAATAAAGGCTGCGAGAGTGCGTTCAGAAATTAGCAACATTTTATAAGATCGAAAAAGATATAAACATATTGTTTGGTATTAATACTAAATTATATACTGAAATTATTATTATTAATAAAGTAAAATGTAATAATAAATATAAAATTTGAATTTGCATATTTTTATGAATGCATTGTACAAAAAGGTTAATTATAAAACTTCTTTATTTTGGATCTCTGTACCTTGTTATATCTATTATAATATTCAAACAGCAGAGTGAACATTCGCGCTCAAATTACTATGCTGGACTGCACAAAAGCATTTCCATATTTCGTTTAAAAAGCCAAATTTATACGTGCTACGTGGGTTAGAAGATTGTTCCAGAATTTAATTATTTGTTCCACGTCTAATGGTGGAACCACGATAAGAATAAGCTGTGTTTAATGCTTCTTTTAATTCCTAGCGCTACGAAGCTTTAACATTTAATTCGTCTATTTATAGTTGTTTTTTACTTTACTATAGAAGAAATGGTTCTTTTATAGCCGAAAATTAAACATAAAAAAGTCGCATATTATTTTTAGTAGTTTTAAATTGTATAATTTGGATTTATACATCAAGAAACGCATAGATTAATAGTAATAAACTATTCAAATAAACAGACAGGTGCCGAGATAGATATAGGTCTATACCCATATATATAGGTATACCTATCTATATAGGTTGAAACAACTTTTTACAAGTGTAACTCATACAACTTCAGTAAAACCACAATAGGGAATGTGCATGAGACTCCAAATTAAGTAAAAATATTTTTTTTGATCGCGACAAAATGGCATTTAAATACCTCGAAACTTTTCATTGTTTTTTAGTACTTTTTTGGTTCTTTTTTACAAAAACTTATTTTTCCGGTAATGTAGTAAGATACAGAATTTATAATAAATGTCATGCATATTCACTATTCCGTGGTTTTGCGGAAAATGTTATCGAAATTATGTGTGTTACGCCTGCACAAACTTAAAAAGTATGAAACATCAAACGTTACCTATTAGGTACCATAGAACTTAGTTCATTACAAAGACTGATATGACGACCTTTTATAATAAACATTTATGTATAGATGGTTCTGCTATAAAGTAACTCAAAACGAGTTTTGCAATTTTTAATGGCTTGGTGAAACTATGAAGAAAACAAAGGAGAAAGCTCCCAGCAAAATAGTTTTGTTATGGAAAAAAAGTTGTATTGGTAGGAGTGAAGCCATTTTAAGGTGCTGTTCTTTTTTATATTTGTTCACATGTTTTGCTTTTTAATATGGTGTAAATGAATGTTTTGGCAACGTGCTTATGATCTTAATCTTTACTAATATATATAAAGCTAAAGAGTTTGTTTGTAAGCTTTAATCTTAGGTATTACTGGTTCATATAATGTTCCGTCCGTTCCGTCATTTATCCAGCAATTCTATACTTAAGTTATATATCATTACGCTTTGATCTATTGTTTGTCGTGGTCCCATTGAAATTAAACTATTATTTACGGATTTTATCGCGGATTTGGTTTAATTTTACATTTTACAGATTTCGTGGTCACGGGGCGGACTCACTTCGCGTAAATCTAAGAAACCAGTGTGGTCCCATTGGTTGATATTTTACATTCCGACGGAGCCAGGCCGGATTGTATCCATAAAATGAGTAAATATTGGTGTGTGTGCTAGTCGTTGAGTATATCTTATAAATTTAATGAAGGCACAAACTGCATTAATTATTCTCTTCGACATTAACTAACTAGAATTAATTAATTCAAGGCCAAGTTATGGAAAAAAATCAGGTTTAAACGCTCAATAATAAGCCACCAAAAACTGTTACAAAAATTATATTTTCTCTCGTAGTATAGGAGACTAAATTAAGTTTTGCATTCATTTTATTTATATTTTCTCTTTGGTATCTCATTTTAAGTGAAATATTTATTTTTATGAGATTAAAGTTCGTTAAAACCAACTGCGACGAAGCCCATGAATATGGTATCAAAATTATATTGAAGACATGCCTCTATAACCAGGTAAGTGTAAACAAATATTGTGAGTATAATACCCGTAATATCTGTTAATACCGATATTACACCGGAGTATTGATTGGAAGTGTAACCATGCGAATCTTTAATCAACACGCGGTTCTTGATTAGAAATCAGCATTTGGTAACACAAATTTCTATCGAACAATCATCTATTAAAATTACAATGCGATGCCATTTTAGATGTTTTATTTAATGTAATATTTCTTATCAAAATAATTAATCAGCTTTCATTTACAAATGACTTTAAGTATACTTCATTAAAGTGTAAAAAATATTTAAAATAAATAAGCAATATTTTCATTTGCTTTAATATAATGCTAAAAAGTAAGCTAACTATATATTTTTTTACGTCAATCTTCGTCTATTTACTTTTTATCTTTGGTATATTTTATACAAAGACCTTCGTGAATTCATCACAAAAAAAAAAACATTTCACGTAATATTCATAACTCCGATAAAATATCCAAGATGTAGTTCAGTTAAAAAACTACAACGAAATATAATTTGCTCTGTGCCAGGTATTTCATAATTTGTATAAGTTGAAGCCGCGTCTAGAATATTTCCCACTTGCCCCGTTCGTCTTTTCGCCGAGTTCTCAAACTTTATTATGAATTTAGTTTGGTCTACACTGTCTATATTAGTGGTCCGCTGTTGAGAAAATAGCGCTTTGTCTCGGTTTATTGAGCGGAGGACTTTCAATTGCGTGTCAAGATAATTCAGCTGAAATTAAATAAAACATTGTTTCTATGTGTTCACATAGTTGTAGGTAAACATTATTCGGTATATGACAATACTAACACGAGGATATTTGTTTGGTGCAGGGAGAAGTTTAAATGAAGGTTCATTTATTTGTAATTTCGATAGTAAAGCAGGGCACGGGCCCTGCAGTAAAACATACGTATATAATATGGGCTGATTAAGATATATGTAAATCTATCATACATAGAGCCAGTGTCAATATTATCCTATATAAAAACTTTTACATATATTCATAAAGTCACACCTTTTTCTCGGAAGGTGTAGGCAGAGATGTCATGACATTTCCCCTTGTATGTTCCGTCCCACGCTGTGATTGGGGGAGCCTATTGCCATATCGGGCACAAATTCCTGACTCCGGGCTGATAATGAATAGAATAATTAAATACCACTTTGCCTGAATCGGGACTCGAACCCGGGACCCAGCTTTTTATCCGTACTGTACAGCTACGCCACCGACTACCTTAAATATAATTATTTTTTTAAATACCTTTAATTTTTTAAGAGTCCAGTAAATACAATTTATGATGGCAAGAAACGAAAGATATGTAATAATCTTTCGCCCATCGACACAGTTGCATGTCGATCCATTCGATATGCTGCCTACTCAATATCTTGTCAGACATATGTATATGTTGGGTTTTGTTGAACGCTATTTACGTGTTCCGGCAATTACGACTGGTTTGATAACTTGTATACATTGTGATTTATTTGGTAGATTTGTTATATTAAATATGCAATAATTTACGAAAGATAAAAAACAACTTTATCATTGTAGAAATTGAAATTATAAATAATTATCATCAACCTTATGTATCTGAATCTCAAGGAGTTAACTGAATTAATTTCATGTGATATCTTAAACGAATAACAGGCTAACAATTCATATAAGACCGTAATTACGTAAGAATTTTGTCTAAAACAGAATTTTCAAAGGCGCTACGGATGTGACTACGCTCCAAGGAGCACAATGAAAACGGAATCCTTTCATTAGGGCCTTCGGCGATATGTGACTTCAAGAAGGTTCTAACTTGAACCACTTTGAAAGAAGTACGGGGAATGTAATTGACATCGGAAGCTAGTTATAAAAACACTTGTTTTAGAATTTATTTAGTTTTGTTTTCAGTTTGTTTTAGATCTACGATAGTATGGCAAAGCCAAAGACTAATTTTTATTTTTACGTTAGTTTATTATATTATTATCACCATCATTCACTGAAATTTCATTTAACATAGGCCTTAAGCAAATATTTACGCAGTGACTTGTTGGAAAAGGTTTGAAAACACGCACTTCTAATATCGTTTACTAATTGTTGTATATCTGTTACAATTTAGCCACCTTCTCATTTTTACACGTCAAATTGATTAGGTAGAAGCTAATTTCTATCCTGTCCTGCAGGGGCGAGCCTACGTCTAAATAATTACTCTTAACAATTTAAAACAAACTCTCATAAAACATCCCACCCTTTAAAGATATTAAATTATAAATTTAAAAAATCGGCGAAATTTTAGTAACCTTCAAAAACATTTATTTAAACGGATAATAAAATACATGGCTGAGACAAAGCTATAGTAAACAGATCTAATATTTTTGCCACACAGTCATGTAGAAAGATATTGTCCGAGATTTTAATTAACTCAATTATGTCTTGAGTCGTGCCCAATACTTCGGGAAGATTAATTTTATTTTCTTTGATTCTCAGTAAGGATAGTAAATCATTTATCTTGGGTAGACTGCGGCCAGTAATATAAGTAATTTCTGCAAAAAAACTTCATTGTTATTAACGATGAAAACTACCTTAACCCTGTTTGGAAATGATTACAGTAGGTACATGATTACAGTTGTGTATTGAAGTTATTGGTCAGAATCATATTAATCTTCTATCAGTTAAGTTTGTTGCCTTCTCCGTTTTATTTTTATATTGGCACGCAAGACTTAATACAGAAAAGTTGAAAGTAAGTAAATAGCTAACTAAATAGCACATGGGATCGGCGAACTGAAACGAAATCTGTCCAAGAACCAACAACTCCTGGGTCGGCGGTAAAAGTGTTCTTGAGTAGAGATCGCGTCTTAGTAAGTATAGTCTAGGGCGCCTTCTAGATAGGTGACGTGGACAGACGATTTGGAAAAAGTCACTGGCAGATGCTGACGCGACAAGCCGAAGACAGGGCGTAATGACACAAATTGGAGGAGGTCTATGTCCAGTAGTAGACAACTATATGGTGATGACGAACCAAATAGAGTAACAGCAAGAAATAGATTAAATCTCGTCGTTTGGGTCATTTATACCGACATCGTCGCAAAAGAGTATACACAGAATGTCCTCAAAACGCAATATACGTGGATTTAGTAAGACCGATTTTCTGTATCGATTGCGGTGGTATATCAATATGCGATGGTCTTCAATAATCTCACCAGGCAAAACGCAACAAAAAGCCCTTATTTCACATTAGTTTATATGCTCTTTATTTAATTTACTGGTTTGATAAACTTTCGAACCTTTCGGTTCATCACAGTTCGAATAATTACCTATGTTTGTATATCCAGATTCACAAGCAGTATAAAAAAAAGAACATCCATTTAAAAACGACCTTTACAATCTCAAAGGAACCTGATGACCCGAACCGCTAAGCTTTATTGAACAAAAGATTATGAAAGTAAAGCGTATAAACCTTTCAGCTCATTTGGTAGAAATTTATAAAAACAAACAATACAGCCTTCATTGTGAATTTCATGTTGGTGTCATCGAAAATAAAACAGTTGTAGAACTAGATTGCTTGGTTCTTAAAACGAATAATTCCCAGTTATTCTCAGACCGAAACGCTTTTAAGTTTAATAGAATAGCCCGAGGAGTTGCCACAAAACAAGAATTATAGATAGTTTGGACTCTAAACTGTGTCATACACAAAGTCGTGTGCGCTGGCGTTTCATTTATAGTTTTTAAAGTTTTGTACACATTCGTGCATTCGTTCTAGAAGGGTGAGTACTGAAGTTGTGTGCAATTGAGAGTTCTTTAGTGGAGTATTGAGACTCTTTTCATGATACAAGTGACTGAAACTATAGGAGCAAAAATGTATGACAAATATATATTCATAAATATAACCTTTTAGGGCACATCCCTGACTTTTTTGAGTTATGTTGTATTGACCTGTAATCACCACGCACTATAACGGTGAAAGAAAACACCATGAGCTACCCTGCATATCAAAGTGATTTATTTGAATTTCAATGGTGTATAGTGTATAAAGTCAGCCAACTAGCACTAGTCCAGTAAGGTGGACTATATGGCCCAACTTCTCTAAATCATATTCTAGATTTTAGGGAGGTCCGTGTCCAGCAGTGGGACGTATATGGACTGATGCAGTATAGTATTGAACAAGAATATGGTATTTATCCGTACTACCCGCTGATGTATGCGAGCCTGTTCGTTATGGGCATGGTCGGTTACTGTAGGCTAGGGGTTAGGAGGGATGTCGCCCTCGTTAAGTACGTGTTTAAAGTGTGGCGCGGGTGGGTGCACCACCCAGAGGTAATGTCGGCGCTACAGCTGTGCGTACCCGTCAGCCGCGTTGGCACTTGTCGCCAACCGCTGATGTTCCACGTCAATTTATTTAGGACTAATATACTAAAATTTGCACCCCTGTCGCGCGCTGTAAGGCTTCTCAACACCATCGCTGAGAACATTGATCTCAATTGTTGCAGTCTGCCTAAATTCACGGAAGTGGCACAACAATGTTTAGAGAAATATTACGAATGTTAAAATAATAATTATATATTTTTTTGTTTAAATTTTTATTTTTGTTTGAGTTGCTTAATTTTATTTTTAAAATTTATTGTTTTATTTATTTTTAATTTCATATGTTTAGTCTTAGAGTTATTTTCTTTTATTTGATATAGCGTCGTATTGGCCTCGGCTGTTAAGATGTTATATCTTCTGTAAATAAATATAAATAAATAAATAAAATAAAAATCAAATTTACTAGAGTAATCTGTCTTTGAGTTTTATACTTACAACAGGCAAACCATTTTAAAACTATGCGAATAATCTTAATATAATCCCAATCTTACTATCGATTGTATAGTAGGCCCGTGCCCTGCAGTAGGACGTATATGGGCTGATACGAAATCCCAATATTTTGAATTTATCTAATCAATGTTATTGATTTATTCATTTTTGACAGCCTCCGTGGCGCAGTTGGTTAGACGCCGCCTGTGAAACGAGAGGCCGCGGGTTCGATCCCCGCACCGAGAGAAATGTTTGTGCGGCCCACAAATATTTCTTCCGGGTCTGGGTGTTTGTGAGACCGAAAAGTCTCTCGTAGTTCCTGATACCCACGACACAAGACTCGATCTTAGTGTGGGGTCAGGACTATGTATGTGACTGTTGGGTGTTATTTATTTATTTATTTATTATTATTCATCCGTATGAATATTCAGTTTAGCATGTTAGTGTTTTCACAGAAAATTTACTCTGTTTAGTTACCAAGTATAACTTACAGAAGTTACAACAGTCTGAGGGTGGAATAGTTTACATTACAAGAACCGTTCGAGGCGTTATGTGACAAAGTTTCAAAGAGATTCGCAAACCTTCTGTTGTAGGTTTTATTTGGTGTTTACGTTTTATCCTCTACCAGTGGTAGTGAATCACTTTTGATTTACTAACACTTGTCCGTTCGATTTTTAGAAGCGGCTTTCGTATAATTTTGAATTTCTGTTTGCGGTGTGAACTTGTAATATTTACTTACTTTATTTTATTCATCAAAAAGTTTTTTTAATTTTTTGAAACGAGATAAATATTTGATAATACGCAACGTATGTAACCATAATATTATAGTAACGTCAAATCTAGTCCATCTACTTTTTAATTCACCGCCCTTTAACTATAGAAGATTAATAACGCCTTTACTATTCATCGGTTTTCGTAGATAACTTCCTATTATATAAATCGCTTGTCGATTTACTAAACTTCAACTTCTATATTGAAATAGCTGGCGCAGTACTTACTGTTCCATAATGTATATTTTTATTAATTTAACACTAGCACATAATTAAGTCACGGTTATCATTATTGTTTATTGTGTCCAAAGCTGTGTAAGCCTATAATGTATCTGTATCTGTATCAGCTCATATACGTCTCACTGCAGGGCACCTGCAGGGCTCGAGCCTACTCTACAATCGAGAGTACGATTGAGAGTGGTTAGGCCATATAGTCCACTATGCTGGCCTAGTGCGGGTTGGCGGACTTACCATAGAAATTCTTATAAATCGCTATGGTATGCAGGTTTCCTCACGATATTTTCCTTCACCGTTTTTAGTGCGTGGTGATTGTCTATCAATACACACATGACTCCGAAAAGTCAGAGGTGTGCCCTGGGATTCGAACCCGCGACCACCGTGAACATGTTGGCAGCCGCGACTAGTCCATTTACCAACAGGCCACCACGCACTCTTTTAAGCCTATAATGGGTATTTACATTTCAATATTCATATATTTACTACCTAATATAAAAATAAGCGGGTTAACGTATTATGCTGTTGCTGTGCAATTTTTAAATAAATAAATACACTTATGGTTATGCCCATTTATTTATAATTCAAAGCACAAAAAACTACTATCGCTAGTCACGGGCGTCCTTCACAATTGAAAAGGCAATTAATATTCCCCAACAGCAAAATATTGTTCAAAACCGTTTGTACTAAAACATCCAAGTTAGTTGGAAATGTTCGAATCATTCTTAACATTTGATATTTCACCCATTGAATGAAACCTTTCAAACATTGATTAATATTAATGATTTCCTTGCGAACTAATTTGAGTGGATAATGGATCTTTTGTATCTGATGAAAAAGTAATTTGTACCGACTACCGAACCACGGCCGACAAAGTAATTACAATGTGAAAAGTAGCTACGCTACGTTTTTCTATTAATCACATTTATAGTTGTATGGGGTTATATTGAGATATCGCGTGTTTCACCGCTGTTGTGGATCTTGAATGGGGTATTTCTCTTATGTGGAATACATTGCCGCTTTGTATAAAGCGACACAATCTGAATTTCAGGGAAATTAGTGAATACAATGTAATGTGTTGGTCATTAATATTTTTCCTAGGTAAGATTAAGAATTGCTATTCCTGGTCATTCATACGCCTTATTTCTTACTTTCTACTGATGGTGTATTATTTAATTCATAATGAGAATATGTGCGTATACTCATTCATATTAAAGCAACTTGTAATATGAATTCTAAAATTGTGTGTAAACTTACTTACAACCAAAGTCCACTTATCATAAAAGTATAAAGTGTAGCCATAATATAAGCTAAATATAATATTTGTTGGTCTCGAAATTGACTGAAAAATGCAAATTAAATTTTCAGTTCCTTGTGAGCTATATTACAGATACTTTCATAAACTCACGCCATTTTTCCAGAAGAGATAGGTAGAAGTGCAACAACTCCCACATATCGACTGAGCTATATTAACAATTCAGAATATTTATAAATGGGATTTAATTACAACAATCACAAACACACTTCAATATAATATAATTACACTAGTTTCACGTTTAAAAGTTTCAAAATGTATTTCAACAACCGACAACCGTTGCAATTCCATTAGAAAACAAGTCAGCTTTCTTTAAATGAAGCCGGGCGTACGTTACGCTCCAAATGGATTTACCATCGTAAATCAGAGGTATTCCCTACTAAATCGCGGAGCGCAGGTAAGTATTAATAATGGTGGGAGAATTAATTCCACATACGTTCAGCTTTCTACCGACTTTTGGCAACATTACTGGATTTAGATGAAGCGTCGCGTGTATTTTGCTAAGAGTGTTTGTCACTTTTTGTGTCAAGAGCAAAAGTTTTGTAATTCCTTTTTCAGCACCCAGGAAAAGGCAGCACCCAGGTCAGGAGGAGGTTAAAGGGTTGTGTTAGTTATACTAGCCTTCCAGCCTGCGATTATACAGATATAGTGGTCGAGACTGGCCTCTAACCCCTACGCCAGGATACCTTCCGGTGGTCGTCACACGCATTTAAGGTGATACTGAATACCTCAAGGCGGCCTTAAGGAGGAGTGTGGTCACTAAGCCGGGCCAGAAAAAAAGAAGAACCGCCCCGATTTCTTTCCTTTAATCACCCCGTGCAGAAGCACATCTGGTCTCATTGAATAACAAAGTTGTCGCTCTTACAAATTGACATGACACATGACCCCAATGCTCCGGATGGTTATTGCAGTGGAATGTATAGAGGTAGCCCCGGACGAGACATGGCTTCCTCACAGTGGTCGAAACAATTATTCTAGCCTGATTATTATTGCATTAAATTATAAGATAATGAATTTTCCAAATAGACACACTACACTACCAACGTAATATACTTGTATAAATCATATTTAATACATAGTATGTATATTCCACATTCCACAAACTACAATACAATACAATTGATACACTACTATCTTCATATTTATGAAAACAAACAAAATACATTCAAGTTTCATATCCCAACGCGATATCGCAAAATGCTGATTAATTTCGCACTTAAATGAAAATGGACCGAAAGTTGAACGCGCCACACTTGATTTACTTTAATGCGTTCCCAGCTCGTAAATCTTAAAGCTTTTGCATGTATAGTGAAGTCATAACTAAATAACACGGCAAACTCCCGCGGGACTCTTGTTCTTTGTTTTGCTCAATAAATAAACTTCAATGGATGTCTGGGATATTTATGACTATAAAAAATTTCAACATTTATTCGTATCTATATAGATCTTTTTTGTATGCCATTTACATTTTTTCGTCATAAAATATTTATTTATGTTAGTTACATTAAGGATATATAGTATATTTTACGTGAGATGATAGTCATAAAACGGATTAGTCAAATAAATTATTGGTCGACTATTATAGTAAAAAAAATAACACCCAACACCATATATATATTCCTGACCCGTCTAAGATCGAGTCTTGTGTCGTGGGAATCAGGAACTAAGAGAGACTTTTCAGTCTCACAAACACCCAGATACGAAAGAATTAAATACAGGGGCCATAAGTATTGATTCGGTTGGCCGCACAGGAGGCTGTCAGATTATACTGCTTCGGTGGCGCAATTTTTTTGTTAGGAAATGTGCCCGATATGGCTGTAGGTTCATACTTATTACATTGTGAAACGGAACATACAAGGCACAACATGCGAGATTTCATAGCACACCTGCCTTCTGGGAAAAGACGGATTAGAAGACTAATGCTGTACTAACAATTATCACCAGTAGCTATTATCTTACAAGTTATTTTTTGAAAATTTAGTTGCTTCCTGTTATATATCAAAACCATGAACTGAAGAGTGATCGATCACCATGACAATCATGCTAGTACGAGAGCTGAATGACGAATCGGTCCCTTTCATCCGAACAATTCATTTTGAATACCAAAAACCTAGATTCTGAACAAGCTAAAATAAAATAGTTAACGCTCTGATTTAATTAAAATCATTTGATTGGAAAAAATAAACGTTTATAAAACAGTTTAGGCGTGCTTTTAAAACTTGCCATCAATTAATTTCCGAGTCATTTATTTTCACTTACTCATCTTAATTGAGATTAAACTATTAAATAGCGTTTATTAATGGAAAAGTCTACACTTTGCGTTTGGATAGGAATTCTTTAATTCGTTTTTTACGATTATGATCCTTTTGAATAGTTTATACTATGAGAAAACATTTTTGGAAACTTTTTTGTGTTACGCACGTTACATATTGAAACAAAACTAATATACTAATAATAACTATTTTTCGGGATTTTATCACAGACTTAGTTTAATTTTTAGATGTTTAATTTCCTGATGTTTCGATTAATTTACAGTCACTTTAGTCCACGGTAAAAGCTGTAAAATCAGTTTTATTTAAATATTTGGTTTTTTCTCGGAGCTAGATATAATATGCGCAGGGTAATTAGCTTCCTTAAAATACTCTTTTTCATACGTTCGATGATTAAATTAGGTTTCTTAATCTAGATTCCCGAAAGAACATTTAGAATTTTAGATTTTTAAACTTATAAATAGAGCTATGTTCGACACTAAACACTTAAACAAATCATGTAACGATGTTATAACTAGACGTGAAGATCTAGCGGTGAATCAGCCATGCCTCATCCTTGGCATGGTTCCGTACATCCAGCGGAATCCGATTTATGCACCGTTAGTTCATTCACTGTGAACGATAACACATCTAGGTGTTTTTCATGAGTTAAGTGTAGAAAATACAGATAAAATAATTGACTCCAAAAAAGTATGAAAAATATCAATGACAAAATAGTTTAACAAATCGTGGGGTGCTTACAAAAATTACTTATTCTCAAGCACCATAGCTTATTAACAATAAAATGAATGAATTTCAATCCATTTTCTAATCTCAAACTCATTATCAATTACTTGTACTTTTTTAGTGGGTCTTTTATAAAAGCGTGTAATTTTAGTTTTTATACTATTGTTTTGACTAAAAACATCTATCTACGGTTGTCTTATCAAAAGAAGAAACTGTATGTATAACGGTGCGTAAATTACAAATACATAATTTTCCAAAAAAAATCTGATTTTTCTGGATATGGTAGTGTCATATACAATGTTTGAATGAAATCTGACCGTTGAAAGTGGGTCAATATCGCATCCCAACGAGTCGGTTATAAACAAACATACAAGAGAAGCTAATATAAAACATGTAAAAATGGATACATTTTGCAATCTTTCTTTAGTCGTATAAGATCTAGTAGAAATAAATATGAAAGCAATTGTAAAATTTGCTTCCCTAGTGGATATTGTATGTATGAATGTCTTGTTATTGAAACATACTGGGTATCTCAAGACTGCTACCGAAAACGAAACCGGGTGGTAGTTTTATTGACTAAAAACACAACGCAACTAAACATTTCGCAAAGAAACGCGACAATTATTTTTTATGATTTTTTAAATATCGTCATTTTTGGGTGGTAAATCCATAGTTTTTGCTAAAATAATAATTTAAACTCTTTTATGCCTTAGATTATTTATAAATAAAGTGTATAGCCTACACTCAAAGCTCAAAGTCACTCAACGAGCTATGGAGAGGGCTATGCTCGGGGTTTCCCTACGAGATCGAATCAGAAATGAGGAGATCCGTAGGAAAACTAAAATAACCGACATAGCCCACCGGATTAGCAAGTTGAAGTGGCAATGGGCAGGGCACATAGCGCGGAGATCTGATGACCGATGGGGTCGGAAAGTGCTCGAATGGAGGCCACGTAGCGGAAAGCGCAGCGTAGGACGTCCACCCACAAGATGGTCCGACGACCTGGTAAAGGTCGCGGGACGTCGCTGGATGCAGGCTGCCTCCAACAGGTCTCTGTGGAAATTATTGGGGGAGGCCTATGTTCAGCAGTGGACTTCCTTTGGCTGATGAATGGATGGATGGATAGCCTACACTATTATTTTAGGAAAACATGTATTTATCACCTAAATATGGTCATAGGAAAAAAATAACAAAAATAACTTTGACGCTTTTTTTTGCAACTTTTTCTGTCGCATTGTGTCTGAAGTTGCTTAAACTACCACCCGGATTCGTTTTCGGTAGCAGTCTTGATATACCCTGTATAAGTTGATCATTATCATCCTTCACCAAATAAAATTTAATGGTGATAAAAGTTTCTTTGTATCTGACATGACATACATACATATTACATATTAAGTGTCTTTGTTTAGGATATACCTAAGCAAAGACACTTAATAAAATCACATACCATAGTGCAAATTTGCGTCTATCTAAAATAACTAAACGTGCGACAACGACAAAGCGACCATCCCTCATCCGTGGTACAGTTCCGTATATCCAGCGGAACCAGAGTTATGCACTGACAGCTCATTTATTATACTCTTAGCTAGTGTAGGAGTTTTTACTTTCATTTATCGAAAAATGTGTAATGAAAATGTTATGTGCAATAATTACAGTGATAAAAATAATTAACTCCTAGTAATTATACACACACAAATATCTCATATATCCCAGACTTTTTTGGTCACACGTGACTTTCAAATTCTGGTAGATAAATATATTTGCAGATTTTCTTTTATCGTTAAAGTCAATAATAATATTAGGTTCGTGAATAGGCAAAGTAATTAACAATTAAAAATGTGTGATTCTTAAATTGACATTCTGCAGTCAATTTAACTCCAAACTATACAACAAAGCAACCTTTTCTTGAGTAAATTACTAGGAAATCAAAAGTAAAACTTAACAACTTATTTACCAATTGCCGTTCCGAACGAATGAAAAATTAATGCAATTGTCAAATGCCGGAAAGTGCCAGAAGCATGGTAAGCCGAATCAGAATTAATTCAAAGCAAGTTTCCATAACTGACACAAAGGGACGCATTCGATGTTACGGTGCCGACATCACGCCATCGTAAATCTTGCAAGAGAATATTGGGCAATAAGTAACATGTGATGCTAAATGGTTCGGATAATTATATAGACTTGAAAGGACATTGTTCCGGCTCCATACATGTTCTGCCTAAGAACCGTTCGAATCGAAAGTGACTAACATAAACTTTTAAAATTAAATGGAATCCTATGAAATAAGTTTTCACGAACGGACACTTCAGGAAACTAAAATAATTACGAAAAAAGTTAATATTTTGAGGTTATAAATAAAAAATAACCAAGCTTGCGTGAAATATTAGAGTAGTAATATCAAAGTAATATTAACAATACTATGTATAGCTATATATGTTCTCTTATAGAACTAGGAAAGGACTACTCTACTAGATACTAGGAAAAGAGATAGTACCTAGTCAAGTTTAAGATAATTCTTTGACAATTATCATTTTACAAAGTTGCATTTTCTGTCTGTCCCTATTAAAAGTAAAGTTGTTAGAATAAAATCATGAAACGCATAGAAAATCACAAAAGAAACGATAGTCGCAAAGCAATCAAAAATTGAATGGTATGAAGTACACCAGTGTTGCCAATTACGAAAACTATAATACTCGAATGCCAAGCTAGAAAATCGCGATTTCGCTTAAAAAATATAGAATACTACTTTTTTTCTAGCTAGTCAATTTAGGTATTTAAATGAATAAAGTGTTATCAACTAATTTTAATAACCGACTTCAAAAAGGACGAGGTTTTCAATTCGATCCGTATTTACCGAAATCGCGAAAACTTCCGAAACTGGCAGCACTGGCTGACGGAAAACATTTTAAACGGCATCAATAATTGTGACCCAACTTTTTATTTGGAATTTATTTATTTGAAGTGTCCGTGGAATACTAAAATATGTTTCAAACAATATAAAAATAAATGAAAATTATAGTATAATTTATATTCACTTCGGTTCTTAGGCCAAAATTGAACAATGTCCTTTTATTTTATAAAGTATATTTAATCACACCCAGTACCGATCTAAAAATTAACAGGCTTATTCTGTATCTGTATCAGCCCATATAGGTCCCACTGCAGGGCACGGGCCTACTCTACAATCGTCAGTACGATTGAGAGTGGTTAGGCCATATAGTCCACCACGCTGGCCTAGTGCGGGTTGGCGGACTTACATACCATAGAAATTTATATAAATCACTATGATATGCAGGTTTCCTCACGATGTTTTCCTTCACCGTTTTAATGCGTGGTAATTGAGTATCAATACACACATGACTCCGAAAAGTCAGAGGTGTGCCCTGGGATTCGAACCCGCGACCACCGTGAACATGTTGGCAGTCGCATCTAATCCGTTTACCAACAGGCCACCACGCACTGCACTGCACGCACAACAGGCTTATTATTTAATGATTATTTTTAAGATGCTTTTCTTATACTCGTTTGAATTGTTTTTATACATCCAACCAGAATTCAAAATTATAACAAAAAAAATCTATGATGTCTACAAAATTATTTATTATCATGTAAATCCTATGTTTTTAATGTAACTTGTAATTATATTTAATTTTATTTTATTTCATCATAAATATGCATTACATTCCTGCTTTTATTAAAATACCTATATATCCATTTATACTAAAACACACCAGCTCATTTATTATCCAATACCAAATAAATCAACTTAATAATCAAATCACGAACGCATAATCCATCACATCGAAAAGCGTCAGCATAATTTAAGAACTTCAGCATGTCAATACTGAACGGGAGTGCTATCGAAAACTGTTAATTTGCACGACAGTTTCAGTTTACAGCCATCAATTCTACTTGGGCTGTGGGAATACTACGGAACTATGTACGATTGGATTCCTATCGAAGGCCCGGATACGTGTGGATGGTTTGTATTCATCATGCCCTATCTATTTGCTTACGTCCTTGATACATTTATGAAATTACTGTTGAGAATATTCGTTGTATCTCGACAAACAACTGGGAACAAATCTTGCAGGAGCATCCAGGTTGGTAAAATTATATGTGTCGCTAATGGTTTACGCAGTTTTGAAGCACTGCGTCTTGAAAGTCTGGATACCAAACGTCAATTAAGTATGACCCAACCTAAATGAACTTATTTTATTAACTACACATATATTATACTGGGCTAATAATACTGCTTACAGTGCAACCACATTTTTATAACTAAATTTGGGTTCACCAGTCACATTCGGGATCACTTTAGAGTATAACCAGGTTTCGCTTTCAACGGATATGTCGTGAAGGATAACAGAAACATCCGTCATATTACTGATTTTACCGATGAAAATCGACGTCTGTAGATGATTCAATTGTCCAAAGCTTTTAATGTACCAGTTCAATTATACAAAGCCCTAAATTGATGCATAATTTCAAATATTCAATTTAGTTGCACACATACCATATTTTGGTTTGGAATTTCTATTACGATCTGCAAATGTAATGATATATGTTTGGCAATAAATTGTTTATGCGAATCAATGATCGAAATTACCTGAACAGGAATTTTGTTAAATGATTTTATAATTATGAACGATTTACTATTTTATTTGAAATAGAATCAGACCCTGTTATTAATATTGCTAATCATGTTAGCTCACGTTTCATTCCCATCAATGAGTTTTATTCCTATATGCGTCCTATCTCTTCGTTTCCAACGCCTGTTATTTCCGAATTAATCCTACTCCAAGTTGGGAGACATATCAATTCCCCTTGCCAACTGCAATACGACGCAAATTAATTTAAAAGTTGGTAAACCTATTCCGACCGAGAATGTACCGATTCTAAGCGACGCATCTAAAGGATTCTCTGCGAACAAGTGTTACATGAGTAATACCCGTAACTCAATTTATGTTTGTACGAACATGAAACGTTTAATATTCAACACGTTAAATCTAGTTACGAAATTTACTTAGGAAATGTCGAGCTGTTTTATAAATGATGTGAAGTTCATTGAGTTGAACATAGAAATTATTTTTCTAATAATTCAAAAATATAAGACCAATGATTCGAAAAAAGTGTGAGTGTATGAAATTCACAAAGCTTAGAAAGGAATCTTAAGAACAGTTGCCTCTGAGAGAATGAGGCTCAATACAAGTGGTACAGCTTTGACTATAATCTTCATATTCTCTTTCTTACTTTTTTTTTCATATTTTTTAAACATTTTGGTACCAATCGGACTAATTATCAAAGAGTTCAATATAGCGGACGAAATGTTTAATTCTAACAATCTATGAAGAAAAAAGGAAAAAACGTTCCTTTAGATATCAAAATGTTCAATTCGGACTATCAATTTGGAATAACGAAAGAAATGTTCCCTCAGATATCTAATTGAAGATCAATCGGTACAATAATTAAAGGGTGATACGGTGGCAACAATTTGAATCCTTCCTATCAATTTAAAATATTTGAAAAAAGGTTCCCCCAGATATCGAATTTGAGACCAATTTTAAATATTACGTTTCATAAATACATTTCACTGATATAGGTATATGAACTTTTTTCAGGTTAGGTTAGTGCGTTACTTTTTTGCTCCTTGAATTTCCAAATCTCAACAATTCTTAAGAAGTTCACTTCAATAAAAAGACACGTTGTCCTTAAACCATTAATTATATGTTGACTGAAAAGAAAACAAGATTTCATCGGAAATTAATTGTTTTCTAACTTCCTCGACTCCAATTCAGAAGTAACAATAATACATTTCAAAACATATGGATATTTCAAAATTATTCCTACTTTAATTTCATACCATTCACACATCAACTGGCATTTCAAATGAAAAAAATCTCCATGAAAATATATCAAAAAACGCGAAACAATAGACAAAGCCATCCTAATTATAAGTCCACACTGACAGTTAGGGTTTCGAAAGCAAAGGGAAAAATTCGGGGAGAATTCTGTACGTGGATTCTGCTTTAGGCATTCCGATTGTCGGCACCCATTGACGCGGGACAAGCATTTCCTCACCGCATTCCTGGAAACTGGCTGCTCTGTACAGGGATAACATTGTTCTGGATTTTGAAGAGTGAATTTGATAACTAAGATTAACTTCTGATGTGTTTTGAGTATTGTTTTGTCATCATTGTGATGGATGAACTATCACATAAAAGTTAAAGAATTCGAATGCCTATTTACAACAGAAATGGCTGTAACAACTCGAATATTTGGTGTGGTAAATCATAAAATCAACACATATGTTTTATGATTTTTCTTCATCACAAGAATTCCACGGTTAAACAAATGTTCTCTGGTATTAATATTTTTTCAACGTTTTGTTCAAAACTACCTGAATCAAACAAATTACAATATTTTTTATTTTTTACAAAATGCTTATGGATTAATATGGATAGTGGAATTCATTTCTTCAAATATATATTTTTAATTCCCAAATAGAATAGGTATTCAAAATAAAAGAATATCTATTTTTACGATTGAATTAGTTCGTAATATAAAAGGGCGGTTAAATTATGAAGATGTATTATATCCTTTCCATAAAGCCCATTTTTTCCTTAATAAATTCCGTCACCGAACCCGGGAACAGGTGCGTCGAGTTAATTTTCGTCTAGGATTGGCAATCATTTTGATAAATATTTTTCTTTGCAATACCCTTATTTTAAAAATATTGTTAAAAAAAAACTAATTTTGCGGTTTAATTAATAAATTGAATGGAGAGTGATCATCTGAAAGTAGTTATATTTTGTGATAATCCATTAATCCTATTCTGCAGTATGGTCGAAGTTATTTTATGTCAACCGCATGTTCATTTAATGATAGAACTAAGAGTAGGTAAATAAAGATAATTTGAAACTAGTAAAGTGTAAGTATTGTATTCATGTATATAAGAACTTTACTGGCTAAACATATTTGAAATAAGTTACTGTTAATAAATTATGATTAAAACTCATACAAAGTAAGAAATTACGTACTATCCGTTGTAAAACCACTTGTATTACAAATTAAGTTCAGAGTTTTCGGACACGGTGAAATATTAGAGGTTGAACGATCCAATATCGGCGTAGGTTGAGGCAAATAAATTCAATCCAATCGGAATATGCGAAAGAACTGTCAGGAAACCGCAAAAGGCGAACCCGTATAAATTGGGGAAAATATGAGGGAGGCCTCCGATAAAGTCATGGATATTATGGATGGGTATTATGGCCCATTGAAATCAATGAGATCTTTATTGTAAGTTCGCTAAATTGAGATCCCTTTTTTGTGAGTAGTTACTTCATAGTGATGACCCATAGGGGCGTTATCGAAACTCCTTGGAAAATGTAGACAATTTATGTTGATCTATGTGAAGCTCATAAAATGACAACAAAATAACCAACACAAAATTCTAGACATTTATTTATTAGCGTAGTAACATAAATAATAGTTAGCCAAGTCCAGCTTTGAAGCTACTGAATACGTGTTGTTGTTACATATTACGGTTTACTCTGCAGGAATAACACGGATAGAACTATAACAATATATAAATTACACGTGAGACAAGAAAACTAATATATCCAGTACAATTCACGGAGGAATGCCGGTAGATTTTTGTGAGAAGCCAAAAAAATATTGCGCCGCGGAAGGAGGCAGTCGAAGGGAACAAGCAATAAATAATGCTATATTCACAATCTTGGAGGATTAATTTGGCGGTCTCAATTTCGTAACAAAAATCGCGGCTACATCCCAGGGGCATGATAATCTTGTTTATTTTGAGATTGCTTTTAAGTCAGTTTCTTTGAGCGAATATATATTTTTTTGTGGCAATCAACTGTGCTGACTCGACACATTAGCCATTACGTACCTACAACATTTCAGAATATTATTAAATCCTTTATCGAGACGAGTTAAAACTACATTTGTACAATGCACATACTTTACATTGCATTCTAATACAATTCAAGCATTAGTTCGACGTCACCAAAACCAAACTATTTTAATAATCACGACCAGCAATAAACTATGCCAACGAATCTAGCAACAAAAACTAAAGTATGGAAATGAAAACTATTGAAGCGATATAAAACCAATCCGCAAAACACCGCAGGAGCGATACCAAGCCGAACTGTGGCTGAACTCGGTTCAAAAGTGGGCAAATTCAAAATAGAATAGTAAAAGATAGCGCGATGCATTAGTCTGCGATGCGGTGTTGCGGCCAAACGATTAAATGAATACTTGCACCGGAACGCAATAACGTTTGAATGCGATAGATATTTTTATACCACTTTGAATTTGCACTCACTGGTTTGCATTTGAATCAGCAACGTTTGTAACTTTGATACATTGGTGTTCCAAATCGCTTTGGCGCAATTAGGAACTTTGAAATTATTTAAGCGTGTATTTATGCGACGCGGTTTATTTTAGTCGTTTAGTGCGTTGACATGTTTATTTTTGTACTTAAAGCTGTGGATGTATCGAATAAAATGCAGGATTTTACTGTTTTTATATATAAATTCATATTGCATGATGGTAATGTTGATCCAGTCTTAGAATAGCAATTAAAGTGAGATACAAGTAGCTTTAGAGAGACACAAGCTTTTTCAAGCCTGATAGTTCAACAGAAACTACGAAATATCAGGCAGTGATTTGATATTAGATCAAACTCCATTTGTCTAGACTCTAGAGAATCGATATCTAAACTAACATCTTCAATGAAATCCTACCCACAATTATAGACACAATCAAATTAAGAATTAACCAAATAATCAACAAATCAATAAGTTTAATAAAGGAAATGCTCAAATTAGTTATTCCATGTTCCCAGTCTATGGCGCTGCATAATAAATCCTTTAGGCAGAAGTTATTGAGCTCTAGCGCGCGCCTGGTGAATTCAATGCGAACTTATTGTATTATTAATGTCCGCCAGATTTACTACAATGTAATGGCTTCTTGCTGATGGAGTTTGAGGTGGAAGATTTTTTTTTTAAATATTAATGCAGTGTAATGCTTACATTTAATCAATATTTGCAAGGGCCTTTGTGTTGCCAAAGGCCATTGCATTCGCTGATTGCTGTCACAAAATATGATGTTACATTTTCATAGAGTTTCGCTGTTTGCTTGAAGTTTGTATTTTATCGTGTGCATACTATATTACGATAACATTATGTTGAATGTGCAATATAAATGGCCTTTTCAATGGACGCGGACGTAAATATCTGCAACGGTCATAACTAATGCAGGAATCATTGTGAATTGTATTTCAGGCTTTATTTTTCCCAAATAGAGATTTTTATTTCTGTATTTAATTCAGTTGGCAGGTCATATGAATATGCTTGTGTGAGCATGGGGATTAACATCGTAGAGAGGGCCAATTTAGTGGATTATACTGCGATGCCCTACGCAGTTTCAACCAACACAGAGCACTGTATTCCATTTGTCGTGTTATTATTATATTCGTATTTTAATTTACAACAATTATTTCTAGACTTGTGATTAAAACTGCATAAAACAATAGCAGACTAATTAATTATAATTCCAGCGAGCAGAACAAAAACAACGAAGCATCTAAAATGCTTTTGTGTGCCTGCATTCAAAAAAACTTGAACGCTTCGCCATCGTTTCCAACTTCGGACTTAAAGCAATTGTGTTTGTTTGCGTTAATCGACATATTGATCTAAAGCATTTTCTGGCAAGCGTCCATGTTGCATGCCCCTAAATCTACCTAAGACGCATGGTATCCTAGCAAATTAAACATTTCCAGACATTATTTCGAATAGATACCGTTTGTTTGACATCGTAAATCTTGGGAACAATTGCGACCAAATTAGCATTTTACTTTGATATTACTGCGAAAGAGTAACCCCACTACTGCGGTTCTAGGAAACAGTACTAGAGTTTGCAGAATATTGCAGTGAAACAATTGTGGTTATTGACCGAGTGTTAACACAAATACGTAATGAAACATTAATCACTTGCATGTGTCGGATCGTAAGTGAAATTATACTCATGCATATTTCAGGGGCGGAAGGTAACACGTTGTTAGTGGATGTAAATGCATAACTCAAGACGTGTGATGGAAGATTATTGCATAATCATTTAATGTGCCAACAGTACGTGTTGTCGGCGAATTTGCCTGTGAAAATTATGGTGCATTTGGCGAATGATTTATGTGGTGGAATCATACGTGCCATAGGGTAATGTCTGGGGATTGTATTCTTATCAGATTCAGTCCTCAATAAGGAAATCAATGTTATATAAATATGCCTTTATGTTTCTTTCTATGAATCTCAAGATTGTTTCTTTGTAGACTGAAATAAAAATTATGTCCAAAGCCTGGAGGCAAACTTTGCTTTAGATTGATAAGTTTTGTTACTACTAAAATAAATTAGGATTTACCTAATACTTAAAGATTTCTGACAATAATACCAAAATAAAGTTTTGTTTTTTGCATACCTTAAAAACATTACATCATTAAATCTAAATGACATAAAATAATGCATATTTATATTTAAATATAAAGTGGAGTAAATTACTACATCATTAAAATTCTGGCTATGAAAATAATGAATGTAACAACCTTGTTAGTAAGTAATTAATCTGACAAACTCTTTTGATAATTAATAAAAATAAAATTCCTTTAAGTGGATCGGCTGCAGGCATTCTGTACTTGACGCTCTCCAAATTATTTTAAAAAGCTTCGTTTTTTATACTTTAATTTGGAGCGAAAAATACGTAAATTTCCATCCACCAATGCCTTTTATACTTTTAAATATAAATTGGCTTATTAGTTACCGAATCTTAGGAGGGCCGATGTAATTTACATGACGAATAAGATGAATTAACGTGTAATAGAATTTACAAAGGAGCTGATTTTCTTAATTTATTTGGAAAAATTGTTGTTGGTTAGCGAAGAATTCTTTTATATCTGCCTGATATTAGTCCTAACATATTTGGGTGTTAAATTTTTCGATCTGTCTACATAATATCTGACATCAACTATTACACAATTTGGCCCTTTACTGTAACACGTTGGTGTAGTGCTGTTAGTTCACATTCTTTTGCAATTTTTATGGAGCAATCTATGCTGTTTTCAATGAATTATACAATTTTAGCTGAGGTATGAGGCTACTGTAAGATGACACTGACAAGATGATACTAACGTAAAAGGACATAGCCTTTTTATTCTTGGACAAGTTGAATGGCTTTCATTAATCCTTAAGGATGAATCAGATTCCTCAATCATAGAACCATCAAAAACTCAATAGGTACAGTATTTCTTATGTATTCAAATTTCTAAATTAGGATAGTATAATTTAAATATATTAAATCATACCACCTTCATAAATAGCTGTTAACTATTACTATTATATTAATTGGGTTTTGGAATATAATCCTCATTCGCGGAAAATTTAACACAATATACGCACGAAGCCAGCGAATATATTGGCTTTCGTATTGCATAACAAAGGAAACTGCCTATTTACACTAAATAGGTTAGTTGTATTGAAATTTGCCGGACACGACGCACATTCAATATTAATGCGTACATTCACTGTGCTGATTGAGGTATGACTTCCGTGACATATGAGCCCGTAAATTAATTATTAGCTAAGCATACACGGCCATACAAGATATCTACTTGTGGCAGGTCTCTCGTATGTGAGAGGCCGCCTGGGTTGGTATCACCGCCTAGCCTATGTCTATTTCTCCCGCCAAACAGCAGATTAAATGCACTGTTTTGTTTCGGATTAAAGAACATTGTAGCCAGAATAACTACTGGATATGTTGAGACTTCAACAGTTATGTCTCAGGATGGTGGGAGCAGTGGAATGCTAAGCCTTTCTTTTTTGTGGGCCGCACAAATATTTCTCTCGTGGCGGGGATCGAACCCACAGCCACACGTTTTACAGGCGGCATCTAACCGCCTGCGCCACGGAGGCTGTCACGTTTCTACTTTATTAGATTACGAAAAAGCTATTATGTCATTGTACACAATCGATGTAAACCCAACCAACTCAAAGACAATCTTTACCAAGAAAATTAGACCAAAAGCCCACTCAAACCAAACATTCATACCAAATTCGGTTTAAAACTCCACGAAAATATTAAAGAATCGTACAAAGGATAAACAATGGAATGGTAAATCAATATTTTAACGACTTCATCTGCGGTCGACAATCTTCCAGTTAGCTA
This sequence comes from Hyles euphorbiae, assembly GCA_023078785.2. Lineage (NCBI taxonomy): Eukaryota > Metazoa > Arthropoda > Insecta > Lepidoptera > Sphingidae > Hyles > Hyles euphorbiae. The sequence continues at coordinate 11,222,982 of CM041034.1, read as the reverse complement.
TATCTTGCACAGAAAGGATTTGCGGTGCCTCGTCGGAACATTATTTATTCTCCCGGATATTAGCAGTCACTCGCTCAGTGATTTACAAAAACTGTTTTGTTATTGCACAAATGCCGCCGTATTTCGTCTGTTGTTGAAATGCTTGATCTTAGATGGAAATTGAAGCGAAAGTGATCTTACAGATACTTTGTAAAAGATATTAAGGTTTTCAGAGTTGGAATAGTAATTTTACTTAGCGATTCAAAAGATCTTATAGAATACTAGCGGTCCAGCCCGGGTCCGCCAAGGTACATACACTTTTTAAAATGACGGTCAAAATGTTCAATTCAGCCTGTCAAGTTAGAACTTAGAATATCAACCAATCGGATCACGAAACTGAATAATATTTTCTCGTATTTGCTAGATTGTTTACTACTGCTTTCCTCCTATAGGTCATAGCGTGATGATGTATAGCCTATATCATTCCTCAATAAATAACCTATCAAACAAAAAAAAAATATTTTTTCGATTCGAACTAGTTAGTAGTTCCTGAGATTTGAGGTAACAAACAAACTCTCCAGCTTTATGTATTAGTAGAGGTTTGAAAGAATTTTCGCTTATTTTACTTCTAAAAATCTTGATTTTACACTTCAGTGAGGTGACAGCATTTTTCTCTTGTTATTAAAGAACCCTGATCGATACATCATTTATTTTTGTACTCTCAAGACATCGAGAACTAAAACATTACGCAGTCAGTCTGAATTATTATTTCTAGATATTTCTAGTTATTCCAATCTACTACGCAAATGAATATAGAGAATTTTTCAAGTATTTACCGTATAAAATGTAATTGTTCTTGTTACTACAATGCAACTGTGTGCTATTATAATATAGTTTATATATTTTATATTTAAGATAGGTTAAAAAGAAAGAAAACGAATACAAAAATACTGAGCCTGCGCTTTAACCCCGTTGAGCGTTTATTATTTGGTATTTAAAATCTAAAACCTAAATACACTGAACGCCTTGAAAATGGAGTGATGATGTTTATTAAAAGATCATAAGAAATCTGCAGCATGATACAACGTCATTTCATGGATTTATCAATAATATTAAACAACAATTCTATCATTTTAAAAATCAGATCAACTAGAATTATTTGAAATATTTTAGCATTTTTTTTTTTATAATTGCCTGGCATAATGGCGGCATTGCACCTGATGGAAAGTGCCAATGCCGCCCAGGCAGAGTATCCATTGGCAGTCCCATGCCAATGGAAACAATTATGCCGGCCTGCTTAGGTGCCTCTTCACGCCACGGCGGAAGGACCCAGGATTGTAGGAAGGAGGGAACACGTGCGCCGGCAAACAATTCCACAGCCTGACGGTGCGGCACAGAAACGAGTTTAAGAACCGTTTGGTTTGCGCCGGGATGGTGTGGACCGTCAAGCTATGGCTTCGCAAGCCAGCACGCGTGGTTCTGGTTAGGAATGGAGAGGAGGGGAGCAAGTTGAACAATTCCTCAGAGCACTCACCGTGATACAGGCGGTAGAACACGCTTAGAGAGGCGACATCTCTCCGGAGTTGTAGCGACTCCAAGTTGCTCGTAACGTCTGCATCATTCACAATGCGGATGGCCCGCCGCTGCAATCCATCCAAGGCATCGAGCAGGTACTGGGCGGATCCATCCCAGAGGTGCGAGCAGTACTCCATACCCGGCCGGACCTGCGCTTTATATAAGCGGCAAAGCTGACCGGGCGTGAAAAACCGACGCACCCTGTTCAGGACTCCAACCCTGCGTGATGTGGCAGCTATTACGCCCTCGATGTGATTCCTTGGATTGAGATCACAGCGGATATCCACACCAAGGATACTCAGGTCATTCCGCACTGAGAGGGGAGTACCCTGAAGAATGGGGAGGGGAGAGAACGGGGATTTTTTGCACGTGAACGCACACACCTGGGTTTTCTTGGCATTGAACTCAACTATATTCCTGGAACCCCATGTAGAAATGAGATCCAAGGTCCGGTTGAGCTCAATGACAAGATCTTCGCGTCCCTTCACAGTTTCGACACGGCAACCTGGAGGTCCGCAGTGGTATCGCCCATGAACCGTGCTGTCATCTGCATAGCAATGAATGTTGCCAAGCGACAACATGTCATTGATATGCAGAATAAACAAGGTGGGCGACAGCACCGAGCCCTGAGGAACTCCGGCATTTACCGACATGAGCGCCGAAGCGTGTCCGTCTACGACTACACGTATTCTACGCCCATGCAGAAAGCCGGAAATCCACGAACATAGGTTGCCGGGTAGACCGTATGCCGGAAGCTTGGACAGAAGACCACGGTGCCAGACCCTATCAAACGCCTCGGCAATGTCGAGGCTCACAGCAAGAGCCTCGCCACGCCGGTCTATCGCCTCACCCCAGCGATGCAGGACAAACGCTAGAAGATCACCCGTCGATCGATTATGACGGAATCCGTATTGTCGGTCACTGATCAACGAGTGATCCTCCAGGTAGCGGACCAATTGAGCGTTTATGATCCGCTCCATGACCTTTCACATCACTGAGGTGATAGCGATAGGGCGGTAATTGGTAGGGTCCGATCGATCACCCTTTTTGGGGATCGGTTGCACATTGGCCTCCCTCCAAGATTCCGGCACAACACCTGTGCGGTAGGACGCTCGGTAGAAGCGAGTCAGTGCTGGAGACAACTCGGCTGCACAAGCCCTTAAAACCACCGCTGGTATCCCATCCGGACCACTGGCTTTCCGCACATCGAGAGACCGTAACTCACGCCGCACATCACACTGCCTGATGCGAATATCTGCCATTGAGAAATCGCAATCAGGCAGTGTAGGCAGCGACTGGGAACCACGGTCTTCGAGGCGGGAATTAGCCGCAAAGAGATTTGCCAGCAAGGCAGCCTTCTCTTGCGGCTTGTGGGCCAGCGACCCTTCTGGGTACCTCAGCGGCGGCAACGCTGGACGGCAGAAGTTAGATTGGACGGCCCTGGCCAACCTCCAATAAGCACGACTGCTAGTTGGGTGATCGGCCAACGCACGCCCAATCCTGCTAACGCGCTGGGCATCCGCCCTGACGTAGGCCTTCTTGCAGGCCTTGGAGGCACGGTTATAGGCTTCTTTGAGGGAACTGATATTGCATATTTTACTCAGACGTAAATCCAACAATTCTTAAAGAACTAGATTTCCGCGCAACTGAGGTGAAGACTATTATTAAATATGTAAATGAGTTGAAAATATTCCAGCGAAACCCAACGGTACCATATTGAATGGCGCAAACTGAAAGAAGACGTATTAATAAAAAGTAAGTGACATCGGAAATTCTCGGATACTTCGCTAGGACACACGATATGTCACAAAACCGACCCTACAGTAAAACCATTACTATCCGTCCAAACTGGACGCGAAAGCCAAACATTTGGCATATTTGTCATACACGTAGCCAAATACAATAAGTTAGCAACAAGAATCAGTCAAGCCTCGAAAATGTGCCCCACGTGATACAATATTACTCACTGGCCTTTCGCGTTGGAGAATTTTTAATAAGCCCATAAATCTTACACCCACATCTGTTAACGCGCCAACCCGTAATGAGATACTATGGGATCTAAAAAATTCGTGTGCTGACCTGTAACATTATATTCTTTTGTTTTTTGTGTTTCGCGAAATTATTGTGACATTGTCCTTTATCTACGGTGCTTACATTGCTTAGTTGTGTCTGCGAATTATTACGTTTTTACGTAATACTTTTAGGTGTATAACTTTGTTTCTCTAATTTGTTTTTTCATAAAGTAGCTCTTTGTATTAAATCTTTGCGATAGCTGAATTTTGATTGGACAGGGAGACTATCCGACTACGGATGATTGTCAAACGTATTTTAAATAATTAAATAACCTAGTAATTTTAAAAATCTTCGGCATTCTTAAGGAAGTTAAACATTCGATGCGATATAATACGATGGTGGTTGTATCACAAAGACTTTAATCTTTTATTAAAATAACACATCTCCAACACAAAATATGAATCATTTTTACACCTTATTATAGAATTGTGAATCTACGTAAGAATATATTATATCCCTTCGTTATTGTCAAAGAAGTTTTTGGGGATCTGGTTTGATATCAGGATCGGGATGCCGCTGCCCAAATCCGATCAATTTCCCAATTCGGTTTTATATTGCAATCGTGCATCTATTCGAATTCGGAATGTCCTTTTCGATTGTTGCGATGATTTTGTGGTTCTGGATTCAATGTCTTCTTTTTGCCATAAAACGATCACTAATCATCTAAATAACATACATATATTTTAATAGAAATAGAAAACAAGAAATACTACAAATTCCTAACACACACAAAACCTTACATTGTAATTAAATTCAAAAGTAATCTTCGGATTAAAAATTCTGAAACAATTTTTTAACAATTCCTTTCCATAAACAAACCCTTTCACGACATTAATATTTTACGTACAATATTTTCTCTCTTAGTTGTGCGATGGAATGTGTTTGCAGGAGCATATGCGATAAAATGAGTAACGTTTCATATATCCAGTGCCCCCAAGGGCGATGTAAATACCGCCAGCAAAATAAAGCCAGTCTCCGCAAGATACGTGTTGCTTAAGTAGCTTACAAGTCTCAAGCCAGGATCAAACGGAGTTGGTATTAAATATTAATTTTATTTATGGAATTTCATAATTATTTTTGATCGAAATTATCAGAATGAATTTGAAATTATATGTTTTTCGTACTTTTTTGACGTGTTTTTACATGTGAAAGCGTTTTCCCGGCAACGCTTAACCGTAAGTACAGTTAATTTTTTTTTTTAAATTACTTCTTTACATTGACAATGTATACTATCACATCTATAGCATATAGTAAAATTGAAACGAAGCAACACAGGGAATCGTCACACTAATACTCATCACTTTATGCAACAAACATAAAATAAATAATTGTAGCAATAAAATTGTAACTCTCAATCCAAAACACTCGACGCGATTCAATGTATAACAATATTTCTACACCTCCAGCACTTTGTTAGAATTTAGGCTCCATTCGTTTATTTCCACCTGGCGCGACTTCGAGGCCTATCTACGTACACGGGTATTCCATTTTGTAAGCTGCCGACGCGAAAAAATCTCACCTAAAAGGTTTTTAAGGTTCATCACTCCATTTATTTTCTTATATGGGGATATTCCGCCGGAATTATATTTATGTATCTCACAACAAAACTTGTATGGTAAATATTTAAATATCGCAGCCATTTTCTTGTTACGGGAGCACATAAAGTTGAACAATTGTTTCCAGATTTTATGGAGTACGGTTTATTTTATTTTCATTGCAGTGCTTTGATTTGTTTGCGTCTGTTTTGTCTGATTATTAAGGATGTTTTATTACTTGAAAGAGTCTATAATGAGTGTAAAAATAATAATGGATATGTGGATAATAATTTCGCCTCCTACAAAATAATAAACAAATGTGTTGGTAACATGAAAATATCAAATAAGAAAACTGGTATTTTCCTCTGCGGTAAAAGAAAAGTTATATGACAGACCAATCTAAGTTCACCATATCTAGCTTCATTGCATCAAATACTAAAAATAAATGAATTTAAAAAAGGTTGTTCAAATAAAAATAAAGATAGACACCACATAGCAACCGTCATTTCTATTTCAATCCGAGTTTGCCCCTTTGTAACTTAATTTGTTTGGTCTATGCTAGAATTTGTAAAGCGAATACGCATACCCAAATTTTTTTCAATTAAAACACTCCTATCCTATAACTTCAGTTGAATTTATTTAATTATGACTGAAGACTAGGTCGTGTAAATTGTAAGCCTAACATATTACCTAACAACTAAGAAACGAAAATAAGCCATACACTAGTCAACCTCACACAATCATAACCATATAAACAGTCAACCTCATAGAGATATGGGATAAGGTCGAAAAGAAGAAAATTTAAATCCTCGCGTTTTTTATGACTTCCATGAATGCAAATGTTATATGCATTTGAATAATGTAACGGTTAAACGTTCTCTCTACAATTTCATTGTAAGGTTTCTTTTGTGTTGACAATATGGCTTCAGCACTGTCATCTGGCAGATAGAACCGAGCTCCAGGCAACGTACAAAATGTATATTGTAAACTACAAAATGCCAATTAGTGTTCAAGCATTTTAGGGAAGAAAACAGCTGAAAACGGGAAATAAGAAAAGGCATTCCTCGAAAAATTGGTGCAGTTGGAGAAAAGACAGTAATACATCAACGTGGATATTGAAATTGGCAATGTATGAAAAGATTTATACCCGAGCTAGAAGTTTTAATGCATCTCATGTATCTTGGCGTCCTTTTAACGCGAGATCGTCGATAGAGATATATCGAGGACTTGTAGGTTTTAGCACGTACTTTTCAAAGCGTCCAGATGTCGTATGTTTCAAATAAACGGATTTCAGTTTATTTTGAAACCTTTATCTGTGCTATTTCGTACGTTGCACGGAAACAGGATACGATACAGAAAATTACACTGATGGAGAGTGTTAATATACAACCATAATGTGTGAATCAGAAGTAAATTCGAAGTTTGTTTGAATTATTGACCTTCTTGTCATGTTTTTTTTTTATTGCAATGAATGGCAAGACTTGCATGCTAGTCGACTAACGGTAGGCGATATAACCGCTCATGAACAGTAGCAAATCCAAACAACACCACGGATTAAAAAGCAATGCTTGGGATTCCACTGCACTCACCATCCTGAGATTTAAAATGTTAAGTCTCAATATTTGCATAAATTACTCTGGCTAGAATGAAAAATGAATGAAATCAAAACAGAACTAAACAGTATATTTGCATTGCTGGTTGGTGGAAGAAATAGATATTGAAAGGAAATGTGAATATCTGAAATGTGGATTCACCTTTACATACTTGTCCGAGTTAATAATAAAAGTTCACCATTTTCATAGTGTATAAAACTATAATGTAATATCAGATTTAAAACGTAGTAAAACTAAAAATTTAACACCGCGGTAACACCCTACCAAGAGTAAACTTTACAATCCATCTGCCATATAAAATTCGCATGAAATTTTTGATGTTTCAAAAATGTTGCAGAACGAATGAAGATAAACTTTGCGGATAATGTTTGTGATGATAGCGAAGATTTGTTGCTGGTATATTTGTTACTTTTAAATTTATTAAACTATTAATATTAATAATTGTATGTATGATGATAATCAAAATGTTAATATTATATAAGCCTCTTAATTAAATTATTCCACCGTTTCACACAGATATACTTTGTAATTAAAAGGTATTAAACCTTAATCTCCTACATGGTCCAAGTAGATTGTTCAATTTCATATAAATTCGAAATGTCATTTATTTCATATAAATTCGATTTTAGGTGCACAATGTAGTAGATTGTGCGATATTTTTCATAGACATATTTTTTTTATTGCTTTAAATACGAGATGACCATACCTTTCGCCTGATGGTAAGCTATATGACCTTTCCTGGACAGTGGCAAAACCCATCAACGCCGTGAATTACTAATTGCTTAGCATTCCACTGCGCTCGCCATTCTGACAAATAATATGTTCTTCATTATGTTCAGAAATTATTCTGGATATAATGTCCTTTAAACCGGAACATAACAGTGCATTAACACTATTGTTTGGCGGGAGAAATAGACATTACGGTGGTTCCTACCCAGGCGACCTCTCACTTCATATAAGAGACCTACCTAAATCTAATTAACTAAGAATAAATATCGAGAAATCACGCCCGATACATCTATTATATTTGAGCACATCGTTCACCATCTAAGTAAGATATTTACTCAACAAAATTACTAAGATATTTACTCAACAAAATTACTACCAGATTTTAACATCTTACAATACCACGAAACAAAAAAGAAATAAAAAAACAGCAAAAGAACCCAACAAAATTATCTCATTACGATTGAACATGACATTGAAATATTTTTTCATAAAACGTTTACATAAGCTAAGACCTGGCAATTTAGCGTTCCCCTATCCCGCCTATCAAACGAGCTCATCATCTCAACTTCTCGCATTACCAACAATTTATTGCTGTTGACATACGAACATAACCTAAAAGCTTTATTGTGGATCAACTGGAAATATAATAGCATTTACTTTCGTCCCGCCATCTGCAATCATGTTTTGTTATTTGCCTCCCTTTTTGCAACTCTTGTTTTGATTTGTAATGTTTGTTCAACTTTCGTTTACGATTTCTTATGTAAGCGTTGTGTATCAGTATGTGTTTTTGGATTTAAATTTACTTTGAAGGATTGGAAACTAGGTAAGGCGTAAGAAGTCTAGGTTTGAAACATTTTATTTAATTTTATTCGGGTGGTTCTTGGCTATCAATAGCAAACAAACCTATATGTCGTCATCGAGTTAATTTTTAAAAACGGAATGCCAACGCCCTCTATAGGCGTTCGACAGAATCTACGCTAGATATTGACAGAAGATGTCAGGGACTTTATTAAAGAAAAGTCAGAGACATCTCAACGGTCTGCGAGCGAGCAGTACGGTTTGTTGCGATCAAGAGAGTAAATATTATCATCTGAAAATAGAGCTGTAAGAGCGTGGAGACTGTCTCGCGTTCCGTGAGTAAGATTATGATTTCCTATGATTTGATCTGACACATCCCCACATATGCCCACAATACTAAGCTATAACTAGCTGTGAAGCATAATGACGAGCATACACCCAGCATGATAACAAACTTACATTCTAGTATTTCGTTATATACATATATTACAAATTGTATACAAAAAATAGTCAATTACGAGCTACCGCAGATAGCACATATTCCTTGAATAGTTTTATGACTGTACGGCCTCTTCCATGTTAATCGTGCTCTCGATCGTTGAGGAGGCCAGTGCCCTACTGTGGGATGTACATGGGCTGATACAGTGTTAAGTAAAGACTTTATTTCTTAAGATTCACAACAACTGGAATTATAATAGCTTTTACTTTTGTCTTATGTTATTGTCTTCGTTCTGGGCGTTGTGGGATGCCGCTGTGTTTGATTAGTAGAACTTAATCAAGTTATTTTTACGATTCCGTTTATTAGTGTTGTCTGCCGTTTATTATTTTTGTTGTTTGTGAGTTTATGAAACTGGTTTATAAGCTGCGCTGACGTTAAAAGTGTTTATTATGAAATAATCAGCTTCATTATTATGTGAAGTTATTATTATACTGCCTTTAAGACGATCAATCAGCCGTATAAGTTATTGTCGTTGAAAGACATTCGAGGGCGTGATCACATAATATACAACTTTGTTTTTTTTTTTGAAACTCACCTTACAGGAAAATTTTAAGACGCAGACTTAATTCGAATATTATGATGTTTCATTTCGTTTTACACAAATAAAGTATCCATCCAAATAGAGCATGGAAGCTGAAAAAATGTTTGAAAAAATACAGACAAAGATGTCTGTTCCAGTAATTGTTCCTAAAAACACGTTGCCGAACTTCAATACAGACAGAAGGAATCCTTTACACACGCTGTTGATACAAGAAAAAATAAAAAGAAGTTTATAAACGCTCGTGGAACGTAACAGTTGCACAAAACGAACCGAAGAAAGCACTCTTAAAGAACAATAGTCCACTGGTTCAACTTCTAGCTTGCTGTTTCGAGTTACCTTGGTAATATATGTTGTGGTAGATATTACAGCAGAACTACAGCGAAAATGTTCATTAGAAGGATATATTTTTAAATAAGGATCTGTTTCTTAGTAGTAATAAGGTTTTAGAACGTTGCTTGCATTTCGCTTTTTCTTTATAAAAATGTATAAGAAAGTTAGAAGTTGCAATATCGTAAGCAAAAAAAATCTTTTTATACATGTCCTATGAAATGAAATGAAATGAAATGAAAATATTTATTGAATCCATAAAATGTCATACACTATTTAGATTCAGTCATTTTTTTTCCACTACCACCCAGTTCACAAGGCTGTTTTCGCCAGAGAAGAACGGGCAAGAAACTCTAGCATTGCTCTTTTCAAAAATAAGTACATTACACACACACATAATACATTTTCAAGCTCGTAAATATAATGAGACAACAAGACATACTTAAAATCTGATATTTTAGGATCGCGAACACAGTGGAATGTCAAGGATTGCTTTTTAATTCATGAGGTTGTTTGGTTCTGATAAAGTCTATGAGCCGTCTTATCACTTACTATTAGGCAAATGGTATGCTTGTCTCGCCATTCATATAGAAAAAAATATATTTAAAAGAATATTCATCTTAACATACTACATCGTTATTTATTGCACGTGGAAACAAAAAACTATTAGAGAAGAGAAAATTATACAATATTTTAAAAACACGATAAATTTAAAAGCATTTATTTTATTTGCATTACAATAAGCTATAAAACCAAAGATAAAAGAACGTTCTAAATCCCCGATAGAATCCGATGTACAGCCCCATAAAGCTTTAGATTTAGCTGAAAAAGAATTTGCTTACGCTAAACAGCACACCGGCTTAAGAAAAATGGCACTAGAGTGGCCAGCCGAGGCATTTGACTCAGGCTTTTAATATACCTACCTTCAAGCTAAATCATGAAGCACTGTTAAAAAGCCATCTCGACAATTTTTATCGGACATAATGAGGATCAAGGAAAGAGCAGAAAGTGCATTAAAATTTTAAATATATTTTTTATACAGAGGAAATAAAATTAAGATACGAATGTTATGAAACTTTTAGGTAGAAACATTTTTATATGGATTACTTTGGAACCTCATTGTCAGCAGACGCAATATGGCCATAATATGGTAAGCGTAATTCATTAGTAATTTACACAATGATTTATTTTACCTGATACTTTCAGAATCCTATCGTTTTATGCAATTACCTGATAGGCAGATATTCTTCAAAATCAAAATATATTATTGTGGTACATAGGTAAAGCTAGTGTTACATGGGGTTGTTTTTTACAGCTATAAGCCACCATATCGGCATACAATAAGTATAGGTATCTGAATTTAGGATACCAAAAAATATGGTTACTAGTATTTAATTTTAAGTTAACAATATACAAGTACTAATTGGTAAAATGAGCAAGAAATAAAAGAACTTTATAATAATATTCAATTTTAGAGACAATCGCCTAACTTTTAATTGATCGATTGTTAGTTGAATGTTAAGATTAATTGTGAAAATATAAAATTACATAGTCTCTGAAACAGAAATAGATTTCTTAATTAAAGACAAGGCAATGTAGCCAAGTTTTTAAAGTGACGATACAGCTTGGACTTATTAAAATATTCCAAACTAATATTAATTGCCCCAAAAAGTTATTTGACTTAATTATTACAATTTAGAATAAATAAATACATCCAACAGTACATAGTTATAGTAAATAGTCCGGACCCTACATTATATTAGACTCTTGTGTCGTGTGTATCAGAAGCTGTAAATGACTTTTCGATCCCACTAATACTCGTAAGATAAGATAATCTGTCTCATCGTAAGATTATGTTTTTTGGAGCATTCACTTGTCAGCATGTTCTCTATTTACTGCTGGTTGTACAAAGCAATGTCCTATCATAGTATATAGCAGATTTTTGCTAGAATTATTTCGTATGATTTTACAACCAACCCATCCCATCAACCTTGTTACAAAATAATCTTACTCTTAGCAATTCAGGGTTTTCAACGATAAAATCGACGCCAGATCCAAGGATCGGTCTCTGGAATTCACGGTTTGTTAGCCGTACGCCGCAAGACCAATGCGGCGATCCTGCGACAATAATAAAGAGCATAAAATAAAATTTAATAACCCGAAGCCGTCAGCCCACATACGGAAGCGAAGATAAACATAACAATTAAAATGGTCTATTAAATTAATGAACTATGAATAGTGGGGAAAGTAGAAAGAACAAAGATTAAATTCGCGCATGGGGATTACTAAAGTCGAGTAATCGCAGTCTCCTGTTCGCGGGCCTGGAGAAATTGCGCCCTCGAGAGCTACTCCGCGAACAATTCCACATTAAAACGTTTGTTTTGTTTTTCTAAATTTTACACTAGCAGAATAAAAACCAGCCGTACACATTCGGGTTACATGACGCTTTTCAGCATTCGTTTGTGTCTTTGTTTATATGTATAGGTTTAAGTTAGGTAAGTTGTTTATTTTTATTGTTCAGATATGTGGTGTATTTGCCTCGCGATTAAATTTGAATGCTCCATTAGAATATTGAGGTGACCAATATATTTTTTAACGTTATTACAAGTTGTTGATCACACTATTATCTCTATTGATTACAAGACATTAGTCCTATTTCACAGCTGAAAACCATCTTGGTTCATTTCAATTTACATCTTGCTTTATCTTTACTGTCTGGTTTAATTTGGTCCAAGAGATACTAGAGCCTTTATTATTGCAATCATATCGCTTATTTCCTCTCTTCAAATTCTGGTGAACAATTTCCAATAGATGCTACTTGCCCACTTCAATTTATCATAAAATTAAAATATATTAGCGCATTTAGATTCTCGATTACAGGTGTAGTGTCAGTGTATAACCGTTCGAACTCTAGGGAGACGACGCCATTAATAAAGCAATCATTGCATCTAATATTAAATATTCTGTTTCAAAGTCAAGTCTTTGCACATTTAATGAGCCATCTAGATTTATGCAGCATAATGTTGCATTTTGCGTTGAAACACAAGGGACCTCCAGACGCCGTCATATATCATGCTAGGAATGCAGAATGCTAGGATAAACGAATCTCAGGTACGAGAGCGCTGAGTTAAAAATGCCAGCTTAATTTTTGCACGTACATGGGAAAATTGAAAAATGGATATTTTTGAATAATGGCTAGTTACGGGCCGCAGTGATAATGTTGAATACAATCCGTGCAGTGAAATTTTTAAAGGAGCTTACTGAATGATTAATGTGGACATGTGACGACATTCGGAAATTTTGACGAGATAAAATTCCCCAAATGAACATTTTTTGCTATTGAGTTTTATGGTTGCAATTTTTCCATATAGAACATAGCTGGAATGAGTGGGCCCCATCATTCGTATCGATATTATATCGTGATGTAATTAATGTAGAATTTTAATTTTAAAGAAGGTTGTCCGCAGAATTGGTTTACAAAGGGATTAGAGGATAAATAAACACCAGGCATTCACAAAATGGACTCAAGATTGAAATACTTCTGTATTACATGTTGAATCCAAATTATGAGGTACTTATTGATTACCCATCACCGAAACCAAATAAAAAACATTTCTAAATCATTATCTGTACTATCGAACACGTTTCTAACTTAAGAAATAAAAATAACATCATTATGTATTTTTCTTTAATACTCTGCGTAATGAAAGTATCTATAATATAAAATATTTCGGTATCGAAATTCAATTACGTAAAAGAATACATCAGAGACAGACTTTGATCAAAGAAAAAAATAATTGAAGATAAAGAAAAAGTAAATATCAGATCAATTTGCCCTGATGTATCAAGTTTATGCGTAATTGAGACAAAGTAATCCATCTGAGTGAAGCCCTGATACGGCTAACTGCAATAAAACGTGGAGTTTGGTAAATACAGGGAATTCGACGTATGAGCATCGGTCGTATGATGCTAACATCGTAACTCCGATATTGGTTGGATGTTTGTTTCTTACTCAATCACGGCGGAACGGTCCAATCGATTCCCATTAAACTTGCCAAGAAAATATTTTGGCAAGGAGTAGCGGCTGTTTATGAAAACTGAAATTGATTTAAAAAAATTAATAAAGTTTTGTAACCTGTAGCATCACTTTTACATTGTTATTTTATTTGGAAAGATGAAGTATGCCTTTTAGTATCAGAACATTATTTACTATCTAAATAATATTGAATGCACCACTACAAAATTACTAACTACAAACTGAAGATTTTAATTGTGATTTAATACAAATAAAAATATTTTTGATTGAAAATTCAATGAAAAAAAAATGTTTCATACATGAAAATAATAAGAAACAAGCTATTACACTACACAATATTTTTAAAATTAAAGGTACATTATCAAAATTATCAAAGATCTCATTCTATACCAAGAATAGTCCATCCACACAATAGATCAAAGGCAACGAAACACAATTCACCAGACAAACCTAGAAGGATACGTAATAATGACACACAAGTGAGATTTCAGTATGGAGACAATTTGCATGAAAGACAGTGACGAGACTTAGCGTAGGCGACCTGAGACCCAGCACTTACGTGCCTTGCATCAATAACTGGAATATTCCAGATAGTTCTACTCTGCGATTGTCGACTGTTTTACACTATGTATGTGTTATCACGTAGGCCGTGGCGTCGGACATTCAATTTGATTAAAACGTGTTCCAATCGCAATAGCTTAACGTATGCACCACAATGTGTGCGTCCAACTAGTTTTCAGAAAACATGGCTAAATTAATTTGATTACGTACATGTGTTAACTTGACGCAACAAAAAACCTAATTATATTGTATATTTCACTGCCAACTGCCTCAGTGGCGCAAATGTACTACGGTATGATCAAAGCTGTGGTCTCAGGTTCCGGGTCCAGAAAAGTGATATTGAACTTTTTATTCATGATCAGTCTGGAGTCTGAAATTTGTACTCAATATGGCGATAGGGATATATCACTTCGTGGGACAGAAATCAGACTTACCACCAGTAAAATATCAAATCATTTGTCTACTTAACATAATACAATTAAAGTAGCATTCAAAGAATGCCAATTTTATTATCTCTCTCCATACATTAACTGTTTCGTACGCAGCCCCTATGGTACCCATTGAACCGCGAACCACCTCAAAGACCAAACGCCCTAATTGAGTACATTATAATAACATTTTCCAATTCAGCACGATTAAAGGAACGGGCTCTTTGAACCTTGGCCTTTTTCAGTTAATGGAGACGTCAAACGCTAAAATATAATGAATACCGCTGATTAATTAATACACGAAGACTATTGTACAATAGTCGGGCGCTACGTTGAAATGTAAATCGGGCAGAATCCTTTTGTGAAAGATAATGAGAAGACGGATCCGTTTCGAAACTGAACGTAATGCCGCCAGTTTAAGTAGAACCTCATGGCGTCTTGTGTGGTGTAGTTATTCGGTCTTGGCAAGGCATTGTTGTTAGGATGTACCAGACCTAACGTGAGTGGCCAGTTGTAATGATAGGAGCAGACGAAATGTTAGGCCTCCGAGCGATTGTTACCGTTACAATTACGGTAAATGACGCGACAGACGTCTCGAATGTTTTGGAAAATGTGATCTTAAAAGGCGGTATCGAAAAGATTTTTGTGACAGTTCTACCCTTGATGCTATGTTTAAAGTTATAAAATGTAGTAGTAATTAGGTTTGACTGGAGTATAATTTCATTAGTTTGATTCATCTGAAGACTGAAACCAGATATTGCAGGGTCGATCGTCGTACTCAAAGAACAGAAAATATGCCGTACTGCAACAAATGTTCGTGTACCATTTAATATGGTCCTAGACAAAATAACATCAGTTTATGAAGACGATGTATAGAACCTGTATTAATATTCATTTCTCCTCCCTTTTTCCGTACACTTTTTAGAGTGGCGTCTTTTTTAGAAGGAGTTTATCAAGTGATTCAATTGGAGATACCCTTACCTTCAAAGTAAGTTTGATGGTTTCTCGGGTTTATGTTATTGGAACTGGCTAAATGGCGATTTAGGATGCCTTTACAAAAGCCGAACCGTTCACTTCAACCTTACTACTGTACCACTGTCGCGTCGCTTAAAACAGGTCCCTATAAATTCCTAGAAGTAGACCTACGTGGCAATGTGGCAGTGGAATTCCTACGGATAAGACTAATGATGTCAAATAAAATAAAATAAAAAAATCGCTGTCACAAAACTGAAATACACTCGGGCAAAACGTCCCTTTATTTATTTACAAAACCGCTTCGCTCCCTTTATATTAGATACGGTACGTTTCGGGCTCGTGCGGATGTGATGAATATATGATGCAAAATTGTATGGCCGTGGAGAGAGATGTGTTTCACACCGGACAACACATACATGTAAGTAGGTTTACTACGGTACAATTTAGTATTATAAAAATGAAAATAATTTAAGATAAGGCATTTTGTAACTTCAAAATTGTTGTGTTGTTGAGCTAGATTTTCGTTAATGGATTCTTAGTTTTATAAATATTTTTTTCTTTCAAATATATTTTTTTCAGCATGCGCAATCTGCCGAACGCATGGGTAAACTGATAATTTAAAATAAATAATTGGCATCCTTCGAAGACTAAAAGCTCGTTAGTGTCATCAAATTTTTGCGCTCCACTGTGCATAATTATTATATTTTAATTGGCGTTTGCCGTCTTCTGAATTATGAAGAAATGAAATCCCTAGAATTGGAGGCATCAGTTATTCCTGATCTCTCCTTTAGCGCAATAGATACCGGGTAGGTACAAAATATTTGCAACAGAAAATTGTGGACCGTCGCACTGTCAGCAATTTCTGGTGCTGTCTCTATCGTTCCTGCCCAGACACGCTATCTTTCCTCTCACTCTACCGATTAACTATATGTCTGGTACAAACACAAATATTTTGTTGATGATGTCCGTCCAATCCGGGACTACTATTCCTAACTATTTTAAGTATCTACCAATATCTGTATAAAACCAACTAGGTTTACCAGAGTTCTAATTACCAGCTGATATTTTTCCTGGATCAGCTTTTAAATTACCAAAGTCAAGTACCGGCTTGGAATGAGTGTTGAACTAATAAATATTATGACGAGCCTACAAAAACGCCAGTAATAGTCAATTTAAATACGGAATTTAATTAGTTTCCGATCTTTTAACAGTAATGGGGACAGGCCAAAATACTTGAATATTTTCATACCTGGTTTTAATGTTACTGTTGAACATTTAACAGTGTAGGCCTACATTAAGAGCGTATACACCTTGCGCGCAAAGTCAACTATAGGTATTACTTCGTTAATTTCACGCACACATAAGCGACCAAAGCTGTGTGCGTAGAGCTGCCGCGTCGGCTCGCTATACAATCGGCTCAAACAACTTTGATCCGTGCGCTTCAAATATTCAATTGAAATGTAACTGTAATATAATATCATAAAAATATTTTATTTGCATTATAAGTAGACAAATATTACTGTGCAAGCAAAGAATAATACAAAGGACATGGCCAGTTTTTGTATGGCGCTGTGCCTAGTACTTCGAATCTCGTCTACATCAATTAGTTTTGCATTGTTGGGGTAAGGTTTGTTCCAAGATTAAAACAGAAACGTTACAAAGCCTAGGAAGTTGAGGGTTTTTAGATATTTACAAAAACATATCTTATTTTCAGGTTAGGTTTTGAAGGTTAGGTTTTGTAATTTATTGAATCGAATAAAAATACGTTTACAAAAATGCTTTATCATCGAATTTGGAATTTACATTAACTATTATTTTATAATTTACACAAAATATACACCGAGACGTATTTTAATTGTACCACAATGTAAACAATTAACCATTGACGTAAAAGTTTTTAAATCAATGCAATTAACAAAAAAAGATAAATAGACAAAGCATGGTTCCTGTCAAGCAACTGTCAAGTGTCAAGTATTTTACTGCAGCGTTTAGTTGTTGCAATGAAAGTGTGTAAAAATGGGAAGAATATATGTGTAAGCATATACGGCAAACATTGCTTTATATATATTTAGTATTGTTAATTATTATGACTTATTACCTACTTATAGATTATTTTTAGGAATATTTTAGACAAAGTTATTATCTTTTTCCTGCACTTGCTTTACTGCGAACGAAACGTTTATGCGGGGCCAACAATGGCGGAAATGGGTAGGTATCAATGCAAAATCTTATTAAACTTTATTTTACTCCCTAAACTTCTACAGAAATATGACATGTTCTTAAATTAATAGTTGATTTTTTATATTCATTCAATTATTGCCTTGTTTTTGTACATGATAAAAAGTAACTAGGCAGAAACTGTCCAGGTCCTTTAGATACTAATCATATTTTCGTTATTATTACATTGTTAAGTTGCATTCAAATCAGTGTTCAATCAGTAGACACTACGGATGTTTTATTAATCATTTCGTGTTCGAACACATAAATAGTGTTAGGGGCCTTACAACCCCTTACAATTACGAAATATATTTAATTTTATATTACAATACATAACATAATTTAGCCTCGGAATTACATCCCATTATATTACCTGAAACATAATTTATACTCACTACAAAATCATTGTAGGTAATAAAAATAATTAAATATTTTACTACCAAAGTACTAAGATGTGGTAATCGCAGTCCGCGCGTGGCTATTTTTACTACGCACGGCAAAAATTGACTGCAGCTAGGCCGGAGCGACGAGCGATACATCCTCACTCTAGAAGGCCTTGCGGCGGTCTGATTTGAGCCACGTCGGACAGCGTGTTTTATAGTGGTTTTTAAAATATTTGTAGAAAACATGAAAACTAATTTTGTTGAAATATAAAAATGGTAATTTATTGATAAGATGTTCTTCTATTATAATATGCAATTGCTATAAAAAAAATATGTACGATAAGTTGGTGAAAAAAAATATGTTCTTGACGAGAGTTTCTGAATAATTTCGCATTGTTTAAATGTTTATTTTTCAGGAACTAAACACAAAAATATTATTTTTCTCAGCAAAATCCCTCCATAAGGGTCTTATTAGTCTGATAATATTTTTATTTTTATCTTATATTTAGTGGTTTCGGATATCTTAAGCTTCTAAATTGCCATTTAAAGCCTAAATAACGATACTTGTGTTCAGTAATCCTTATAGTACTCACAAATTATCCATCAATCTATAATGTTATCCACCAAAATCCCTAGATGACAACCTTTTCTAAAATTAGTGCTAATTATTTTTCCTTTAAATTGTTTATTGGTGGCTATTAACTCATTTGAAAAGTCCTGTTTTTAAGCCAAAAAGCGCGCAAAGGGTATAAACGCTCTTAAGCTTAAGTTAAAGAAATCTTGTTTCAACCAGCTTAGATTATAATAATAACTAATACATACAAATACCCAACAGTAACATATATAGTTCTGACCCCACATTAAGATTAATTAAATTGTGTCGAAGGTATCAGAAACTACGAGAGACTTGTCGGTCTCACCAATACTCAAACGAGAAAAATATTTGTAGGCCTCACAAACATCGGTGCGGGGATCAAACCCGCGGGCACTCGTTTCACAGTTAGCGTCTAACGAACTGCGCTACAGACCCACAATATTCCTCGTTGTTATGACTGTCATTAGACAATATTGATTTCTTATCACCATCATATGTCAGTTCAGCTGCAACTGATGTTTTTATCCATCATGTCATGCCTGGCTAACAACTGTCAGACTCGACCAAGTGACAGGAGTCACGATCCCCATTGAGGGAACGATTAGAGAGAGATTACTATTATATTAATATATCTCGCCAAAATATAGCACCACTACGGTATTCCGATAAAACGCGACTTAAAGGTTATACATACATATATATACATAATATATATATAATACACATATTACTTAGAAATAATAGTCCGTAATAATTACTATGATACAAAATGAAAACAAATTTATATATATATATATATATATATATAAATTTGTTTTTTGCATTTTCTTTGTAGGTGTTGTACTGTTTGTTAAGTAGGTTTTTTATTTTACTTGTTTCCTTTGTTTTGTTCCTTATTATGACTTGTTTTTTTTATTATTATTATTTTTAAGCTTTAATTATATAACATGTTTTAATTTATGTTAGTATGTTGGCTGGCGTTCGAATGTCACTCAAGGTGACCACTGAAAACCAGCGTTGCGCTGTGGCTCGCGTCGCAGTGCAACAATAAGCTGAGTGGTCACCTACGTGTCACATTTATGTGACGTACAAACCTCCTTTTTTTTTCTTGTTGTATGTTAGATATATTAATTTATGTTAAACGAGTGTGTGCGTCATCTTATTGTGACTAATAAATGAGTTTTCTTTCTTTCTTTCTTTCTTTCTAATTAATAATGATTTTTTTTAAATTAATGAACACATGTTTACTTTAAATTTTACTCTAAACTTTAAAATTGTAAATCCACTTTTGTGTTCTGGATTGAAGAGCATTTTAGCCAGAGTGACTATTGAACATTATATTGAGAATTAACATCTGATGTCTCAGGATGGTGAGCGCAGTCCAATGCCAACCATTGCTTTATAATTCATGGTATTGTTTGGTATTGCTACTCTCTATAGGCGATCGTATTGCTTACTATCAGGCGAATACCGTGCTCCTCTCGCCATTCATTGCTATGAAAATACTTTTGTTATTAGCAATAAATGCATTTAAAGCCACTACTGCCTACGAAAGTATGTGCCATATCCGAGATCACCTTATTTAACTCGGTATCATCGTTAAACCTGCGAAAACTAACCATCTCTTGACAATAATTAGTTTAGCAAGCAACTCAGCATAGTCGGATAGTGAATAAGCGAGTATAAGCAAAAATAATATTAAATAAAAATCCGTTTCTTATATCAAAGCAGCCTATATTAAAGGTATGAGCATCAGTATTATTAGACATCTAAATATATCCCCTAAAGACTTTATGTCAGCGAAATTGCGTCACAAGCTAATGACGGCGACATCCTATTTCATATTTTACCTTGAAGATTACCATCGTGAATACAATTTAAATATTTATCTCTCGTAATATTCAACCGTGATGAGTTTTTTTTAGTTATTATGAAGGAATTTGTAGTGAAATCTGTAACAAAGATTTTTTCTGGAAAAAATATTTTTTATTTCTTATTCAATAGTTTCGACTAGCGAGCAAACACATCAAATACATACATTCATGCTTTTCTCCCAAAAGGGGTAGGCATAGGTGCCTTTAGTACATAACCTACGCACTGAGTAACCAAAACAACAACGTGACATAAAGTAGAATTTAAATTAACAAAGGCAATTTATTTTCACGTTAGGATAAAATAGGCTAAACCAAGGCGCAATATAATCAAATGATTAAACCCCAAAGTAACAAACATTACATGCGACAGAATGACATATTCCATTATTTTTTGCGTGCTCACTTGTAGACCTCGATGGGTATTTAAATTCGCATAATAATGGAAAATATTCTCCGGACACAGTTTCAGTAACATTTTTGATGAATATTCAGAGATTTATGTAATTATTTTCCAGAATGGATATTCCGGGAATGTGGAATTGACTTGAATAATATTTTAATCTATTGTGAAATACCGATAACTGGCACTCGTTAAAGTTGGTAGGAAGTCTCTTTTGTTAATTATTTGTATTTTATATTTATTGGGCAGCATTTTTTGCGAATTGTTACACGTAGATATACGATGCAGAACGTGAGAAAAAGTATGTTACTAACATATTTGAAGTATAACTTTATTTGTATATAAATAAATTGTATGTCTATATGTTATGGGCCAAGTGATTAATTTAGCATTATTCATAATGCCCGGGCAATATGAATAATGCCCAATAAGAGCGGGCAATGTGATTATAATCAATCGATTTATCACATGGCCCGGGCATTATGAATAATGCCAAGTGTCTATTGGGCAGAGTGATGTAAAGCGAATCAAAATGAACCGAAGTGGTAGAATGTAGAATAGGGCAGCACGATGGGGTGGGTTGAGAGGAGTGGAGGTGGAGGGGGAGTATCGCACCTCCCCTGGTACCACTTCCATGAAAAGGTGACGCACCATTTCTGAGAAATATCTATTATAGCAACCTAACCCTTAAAACACTTGTTGTCAATACAAATTAGCTTCTGCATCGTCTCCGGCGCTACGGGAAGTTCAGCCCCTTCGCCCTTGCGTAACAAAAGATAGGCACCCATGCTCACCTTCGCAGCTTCGGCTTGCTGGTCGCCTCCGGCGACCAGCCTCAGCCGCTGCGGCTCGCACGGTTGCCTATCCTTCGTTACAGCGGGCGGGGGCTGCTCTCCCTCCGCGCCTCCGGCTTTTTATATACACTCTAGGGTCGGTAGCCAAAAGACTACGTGAAGTCGGGGTGTTCCGAGTCGGTTTTGGGACACAGTCGACCTAACTGATCCATAAAGTGGGTACACTAATTTTCTTCTGAAGATAATATTTCGGACGTTAAAAAACAACTAAACATAAGCAGATCAATTCAACCTTTCTAATTCATGGGTCCATCGCAGATGCGACAATGCGGCAGCGCACCACGTAAAAAATCACCTATTAATCACACTGCCCGATCATCATGTAGCCATATTCATAATGCCTTGGCAATGTGATAAATAGGTGAGTTTAGATTGTAATTAATCACTTGGCCCGATACGGCTCTGCTATATTCATACTGCCCGGGCATTATGAATACTGCTCGCATTAATCACTTGGCCCATAACATATATAAGCCCATATACATACGTCCCACTGCAGGGCACGAGCCTACTCTACAATCGAGAGTACGATTGAGAGTGGTTAGACCATATAATCCACCACGCTGGCCTAATGCGGGTTGGCGGACTTACATACCATAGAAATTCTTATAAATCGCTATGGTATGCAGTTTTCCTCACGATGTTTTCCTTCACCGTTTTAGTGCGTGGTGATTGACTATCAATACACACATGACTCCGAAAAGTCAGAGGTGTGTCCTGGGATTCGAACCCGTGACCACTGCGTACATGTTGGCAGTCGGTTCTAGTCCGTTTACCAACAGGCCACCACGCACTTCTATAAATAAATTGAGACGACGATTTATTAAAAATATTCAAAGGTAAATTTTGTGTCAGCATTAAGCTAAAGTTGACAATGTTTTATTTGGCAACTTTTTTTTCCTATATACTATTAACATAGTAAGTGTATTGATTTATAAAATTAATCTTTATTCCATGGAACTGTATTTACCACTAACATGAATAAAATTGTATGTTTAATTTGTACGATTTTATTTAAACTACACTATTTTCAGTTGTAACCAGTGCTTAAACATAATACATTTGGTACTGAGTGATTTTCGTGGTATGGACTACATACAAGCTGTTCCAAGAAATTATTTACCAATCTTTTTGTATGTTTATTCACCAATATCGGAAATACTGGTAATTACGAGTACTCAGGCACTTAAACGAAAACCGGTGATTGCATTTGCTGTCATATAGGTCAAGAGTTAAAAAGTACGAATGCATGAAATACTCCAAGCCGATTTCTTTTTTATTGTCCATATATATTTTTAACAGTATCTTTAAATAAGGTCAACATAACAACCAAGCCATCACAAGTGGTTTGATTCGGTAAACAAAAGTTTCAATGAGGCAAACACAATAACATACATCATTGATGGTATTATGGTTAAAATTTGTACAATTAAAGATAATTAGCCATTACAACATCCTTACTGAAAGAAGTAAGTTTGGGAATTATTCAAGTTTATAGGAGAGAAAATATTAGATGAACTTATTTAAGAGACGATATATATCGAACAATTTACATTATGACGCATACAAAGCCTTAATAAGAATTAAATTACAAGTATAAGGGAATAAATACTTATTGGCTAAAAGAATCTTCAAACACCCCTTTAATTTGCAAGCAAGTGGTAACACGTAAACGAAGCACCAACAGTCCGCTGACCTGGAAATCTTAGAACAGTTTCGGCCCAAGATTAATTAGTTGGGCCAAACGTCGCGGCTAATCTCAAAATCTGCGTGCAACCGTCTGAAATAAATAATTATCCCTGACGGAAAATGCAATTTAATTTTAATTCCACTGATGTGTAGTTACATTTCCGACATTAAAGTGTTCGGTCGCTAAAGCATCGCGTATGTTAACGTTGTTCCAAACCGACAATTCGAATATTTGAAAATGGAAGAGCAGAACGGGAATGTCTCTGCCAAAAAGGTTAGTATATTACACCTGGATTTTTAATTAACTAATTGTATTTTTATTACATTTGTAACAATACAGTTCTTTAATAGTTTTATTTTTTTATTATATTTTGAAAAAAAAAATTAAAAAGAAATTAACGATGCATTTATTTACATTGGTATATTTGTACGAAATCAAAAAATATTGTTAGTAATTCTTTAATTCAAATAAGTACAAAAGATAATTAATCACCCCCACAGCCAAGATAACCTGTTTTTAGGAGTTCAGTGACTTTTTCTTAGAAACATAAAACTTATTTTTAAAATCCCCAACACAAAATACCAAGTTATTAAAAAGTAGAAAACTATTTGTTTATTCTTGAAATACTTTTTGATCCTCAAACACCGGGGGACTGCTATAATAAAAAGTAAACTGCTTTCAGAGGATATTGTGAATGTAAGACTTTCAACAGTAAACAAGTTATAAGATTTAGGGATACTAGATCGCCAACTGTTTTAAAAAACTTAATGGTTGTTTTATATTAACACTTTGTTTATTAATAGAAATACTTTTACCAGGTACCTAATAATCTAATGGTATTATATTTTGCCGTGAAACTTGATATCCTGGGTTTGATTACCAATCCAGGAAATTTATTTTGCAAGATTACCTCTTTGAAAAACCGCATGATTTGCCAGCGATTGCATTTATTCGTGCTCATAAGGTCACAAAATATATGTTATATATATCACAACGTAATATGGAAATAAGTTCAGTGAAGTATAAGTGGTACTAATCCTATCCAAGACAAGTCTTGAGCTTCACTTATAAGTATTTGATTCTCACACAAAAACAAATCGCCACTCGTGTTAAAAAAGCAATTATAGCATCCGGAACTCAATTCTTTTCCCACAAGTTTTTATGTTATTCCAACATAATATAAAATATCTTCCAGTACAAATGTATAGAATATGTTACAGGGCAAATCGAAAGGGGAGCGCCGTAGAAGCCGACCCGATGCGGACTCCGCGAAAGATGAAATAAAGAAATTCAAAGAGAACCTTCTGCAATCACTATCCACGGGAGAGTAAGTTGTAAATATATAACCGTAATTTATCCTAATGGGAACGGATTTTACGTCCAACAAATATGTAATTAATTTTTAATATAATATTCCTTCAGGAAAGTTGAGGAATATTGTATTAAAATGTTTAATTTGGACATATTTGGAATCGATGGTCCAATTCATCATTTAACAATAAACAAATACACTTTTCAGTTATTAAAATGTATGAGATATTAACCCGTAATCCTACTAATATTATAAATGCGAAATTTGTGTGTTTGTTACCTCTTTACAATCAAACCACTGGATCAATTTTAATAAAATTTGATATTGAGTGTGCTACACACTGAATTAACACATAGGCTGCTTTTTATACCTACAAAATGTAGTGATCCCGTGGGATGTGCACGGACTTGAAATATATACGATACTCCTTCAAACTCAAAGGAATGGGATGGATTGTTTAAACTACGGCAGTAATGTCTTGTTTAAATATTTATAACAGTTGTTAAGAGAAATAGTTCAGGTATTTCTTAAATGGAATGAATTCAAAAAGTATTGATCAGATCAACGATTTTTCAGTAATTAAAATTTAAAATTTTACTCGTATATATTTCACAATATATTTTTATTTACACACCGGTTTTATCTGTTATTACCTTACCAAAAATAAAAACTTCAAGCTGTTTGGACGGAACTCTTCCATAAATATTAACATACAAGTATACTTGTGCCCCTGGAGACCAACACGGCTCGAAAATGCTTGAACACTGTTAGTTTGTGCTTCAAGTGGTCGTTCGACGAAAGTGAAGTGCTTTTAAAGTAACAGCTGTCTTGTTGACGAATTACCTCAAAATCATTTTGAGAAACTAAATGCGATTATTTTATAAACGAAAACATTATAAAATGTTTCTATTAAAAGGCATATTTAAAGGTCTAAAGGTTAGGTTCTTGATATTTTCAGATGTGTGATGCAGGGGACTACATTAAGTAGGTTGGTGGATTTTGTTAAACAAAAGCCTAATTTCGTGTCGAAATATTCGATTTTGTGTAGTCTTTTTAATACTGTTGTTAAAACTAACAATAAGTTTGAATTACAGTTTAAAGTTCTTCAAAGATTTAGATCAGCTAATAGCGTCGCTCTTATAGGAAAAACCCTAATCACTATCACATTTTATACAACAGAATGCTAACCTTCTTATCAAATATTTCAGCATATACTAACAAGGAATAAAGACTTCATAAACACAGTAATTTATATAAACGTTTTAAGTAAAATATGTAAGGGTTTTACAAAGCCTTTGTTATTGGCAGGAGTCAATACATTTTTAAATAATTTACCAACCTTCGGAAAGACCCTTTTGTCCTCGGCCTAAAGTAATACCCCTTTATTCGTAATCTTTAATTTCCGTTCCGTCAAGGTTATACGAAAGATATTACAACCTTCTAAAATATTTTCATTGAAAGTATTGAAAGGGCATTCACTGCGTGAAAATATTATGAGCGATGAAAATAGATCATTCTTTAAAACTAAAGTTTTACGTTTTTCAAATAATGAACTCCGATTTGTTGGTTTTGATCAGTTTAACAGCGACTCATCGTGATTTTGCTATTAATTTGAAATTGAATTTGAAAAATTACTTTCAAACTTTCAACGAAGTTTTTCTAAAGCAGCCTGTGTTAGTGCCTACTTAGTAACTAGGCATATATATATTTTATTTGAATAATCTAGCAGCTCAGGCGAATGTGATGAAATATTTTGCTTCTTTCATAATAAATATCTAATCCATTACGCAGGTCGTCACCACATATACTAAGGATATGGCTATATAGAATAAGTTTGTATGAGATAGGTGATTTTTTGTGTGTGCGAATGATACATATAATCGTACATAAATAATAATAACATTATTTAAGGCTTTTTCTTCAATTGTCTTAAAAAATACAAGAATTTTACAAAAAAATAACAGTAAGTTAGTAATTTAAATATTTTAAGCCAGGAATTATGGATAAATAATTGCTTTGGTATTGTAATATCCATTCCATCATCCAATCCCAATCCAATAGGCGGGTCGCATGCCCGCATGCATTCTCTTTGTATGTCTCTCTCTTTCTTCTACTGAACGTTATCACGACCGGCCCCAGGCCAGCTTTCTTTCTATTCCATGAAAGAAAATATTTAATTACAGAAAGTAAAAATACCATCAGATTCATTGACCCAAATTAAAAATACGCAAAGTTAAGCAGAACCATACCAGACTATACATATGTATATTGATCCGGGCATTAATCCAAATATAAAAGTACTTACTAGTCAACCAATACAACAAAACATTACTTGCCTTATACGACTGTTTTCCACATCAGCGTCATGAAATTTGAAAGCAAACATCAAGTAATACAGATTATAATATTCATGCCAACAGTATGACACACTGTGCCACAAACACAAGGCTAGGTTTAAAATGCACGAAAAATTCCAAGAAAACCGCATATTCTCTAAAAATGTAAATACTTGATATTCTCGCCAGGAGTACGATAGTTGGTGATAGTGAGATGGAGACAATACCGATGCCTGAGCGGCCGAGATCCCGCTCAGCGTCTAAAGCGAGGGAGGCGCTCTCACTACCCGCCAACGTTTTAGCCGAGCTCGACGAAAATAAGGTGTTCGAGCTAAAAGAGGTATAAAAATTCATTTTACTCGATATTAAATATATAAAGTGAACTTTTATGGATATCTTGGGAAGTGATGCGGATATTTTTACGGCGTACGCTTATTTAGAATGTTTTAAAATTTTATGCAGTTTTTCGATGTTAGTTTGTATTTTTAAAATATGACGCTTTGTATACAAAAAGGACATTAATAAAATGATCCTTGTGAAGATTTAGTAAAAAATTTATCATGACTTAATTATAGTAGTAATTTTGAAACATTATTTTTAATATTGATACGAGGGATTTGGTAAAGTTGCCTCTAGATTTAGCCGCAAAGTACCAAAATTATTTGTAGCTTAGTGATAAGTAGATCTATGAGGCGATTTCGCCTATATATAGAAGAGATTTGGCAAAGGTGCCACTACTCTTAGTCACAAAGCACCTAAATTATTTGTGGCTATCAGTAGGTGAATAATCCGTTTACTGATTTTT
Organism: Hyles euphorbiae; assembly: GCA_023078785.2. NCBI lineage: Eukaryota > Metazoa > Arthropoda > Insecta > Lepidoptera > Sphingidae > Hyles > Hyles euphorbiae. Next base: position 11,194,847 of record CM041034.1, on the reverse strand, counting down.
CATTATAATTTTCGACCTGAACTATTGTCAATATTATATGTATTCAAACAAGATTTTCTTTCAGGCATTTTTACTATTCGACCTGGATGGCGATGGGTGCATAGATTACAATGACTTGTGGGGAACCCTCGTCAGCTTAGGAGGCCATGTGGACGACCAAGCCGTCCGCAATATGCTCGCAGAGGTAAGTCTTGACATATTTAAATCCTTAGCATTAGTACTTAAAATATTAAGAGCAATAACATTATAATTCAGATTTGGCAAAAATGTATTTTGTTATCGCTCTCAATCTCACTTCAGTTACAAATAGGCCATCCCTACGGATCTCCACATTGACTTGTTGGAAGCAGCCTGCATCAATTTTGTTATTTATATGAATAAAATTATATAACTACCTATATTCATAGCTTTTTTACATTTCACAAAGTTACTTTTTTTTTATTGCATCCAATGGTGAGACGAACATGCCGTTCGCCTGATGGTAAGCGATGCGACCGCTCATGAACAGTAGCAAAAACAAACAACACCTAGATTTACAAAGGAAAGCTTGGCATTCCACTGCGCTCGCCATCCTGAGACACAAGATGTTAAGTCTCAATATGTCCATTAGTTACTCTGGCTACAATGTCCTTCAATCCGAAACACAACAGTGCATTTAAACTGCTGTTTGACGGCAGAAATAGACATTGCGGTAGAACCCACCCAGGCAGCCTCTCACATATGAGAGATCTACCACCAGTTAGTTACTGGATGGTTTCAATCACCAATTAGTCATCTAGAGCCGGATACTCATCAGCGAGCCTTAACCGTAACCGTTGCTATCTATGTGACTGGTGGCAAGTCTCTCTTATGTGAGAAGCCGCCTTGTTAGGTACCACCGCAATGTCTATTTGTTCCGCCAAACAGCAGTGTCAATGCACTGAAGGACATTGTAGCCAAAGTAACTACTGGACATATTGACACTTAACATTGTATGTCTCAGATTAGCGAGCGCAGTGGAATGCCAAGCAATGCTTTGTTATGAACGGTGTTATTTAGTTTTCGCAACTGGCCATGAGTAGTCATATCGTTTACTATTAGGCGAATGGCATACTTTCTGTAAAGTAATTATATCAAATATACAATATATAATAATATCATATAAAATAATATAATATCAAATATATAAAAAACAAAAAAACATCGTGATTTCATATCCAAAATAAATTTTATATTAACGCAAGATAACGACATTTTTGTTATAGCTTCGATGTACTATTACTGGGCAAAACTATAAACCAACCAAACCACACCAACAAATTCTACACATCAACTAGTAAAACTAATACGATTACTCAAAAACAGATCAAATTCACCTAAATCCAGAAGTTCACAAGGCAAACAAGAAAACGCTCATGCTTGAATCAACCCGCAGACATTGCAGTAACACAGCTGCAGTATTATGCACAAGTTATACATAAATTCTCAATGCATTGCCAATTAGCCAGCTGGCATCGATGTGTATTGACAATCCTAGCAAGAGTTGGTTTAACTTGCGCCTAGTTCTCATTGTCTTACAAAATACAGGTGCTATTGCATATTGGATTGGGGTTTTAGAGCTACATATTCCTCATTTTATTGGTAATATTTTGTATAATTGTAAGTTGAAATTTGTATTGAAAAATGTTAAAAAAGTTGCTAAATATCATTGAACTGTTTTTTAAATTTTGTAATAAGGAAAAAAAATAAGTTTTGTTAATTGAATATATTCTACCTCCTATATTCATCAGGTATAATGAAGGATTCTAATGGTAAAGAATGTTTCATATCAGTCGTGATTTTAGAGCCCATTAATTTCAAACAGACAATTAAATCTATCCTCTTCATAATATCAGTTTATTCGTAGATAGATTGATATTCATACTTAAAATGACATTCAAGATTAGTCATGTTTCTACCGAGCCGAGCACTCTCAGAAATTATTCGTAATCTTAAAAAAAATATACTCCGATTTCAATATAATAAATAAGCATTCCGCATATGATTATATTAAAAGTTGAGCCCATCCTAGTCTCTTGACTTTGACCGAAAATTATTCACGGAAAGAAATAAAAAAGTATTCAAACTTAGTCAACGAATTAAGGCCAGTCAGACATTCCTTAAAAAATAACTTCAAATAAAAAGTGCTGCCAAAACTTTGTGCGCACGAAAACAATACATTCGCATTAAATAAGAAAGTCTATTTGCCGTCGACAGCCGTTAACATGGATACAAAGTTTTCTTTTCTTTTAATTCCGTCTAAGTAATGTTAAGAAAGTTGGCGGATTCCGTCTTGGTGTGCTCTAATCCCGAGTCAATCTATTGAATGTCGGATCGCGGGGATTGTCTGTAATTCTCGGAACTGATGTAATGGAAATAAATAAACAACATGTTTTTTATGTTTTTTTTAAATAAATTAACAGTCTTATATATATATTAGTTTAAATATAATTTTAGATCTATAGTTTCCTATAGCTATTACATAAAATTAAAAAGTAGCAAGCCAAATCTAATTCGCAATACGGTACGTTTGGGTAAATAAAAAATAAAAATGAATAGAAAGATTAGTTTGTTTATCTTAAGACTGTTCAATTAACTTCAACTTCAGAATTTATTAAAATGATTGGTTTAACTTTCTTAATGTTTTTCAATAAATGTTAAGAGCTGGGTGAGAGCTGGACGATTTTCGACCATTTGGCTAAATGTCTCAGCACTTGGTTCCATAAATAGTTGCGTAAATAATTCCTATCGGGTGACTTATAAAGATGCTTATAAATAATAGTGCACATACTTGGGAAAGCCTTGGTATATTCTATTCATATTAATGACAAAAAGGAACAACCGGAACAATACTGCAAATGAATCCTTAATTTCGTGGGAAGATTTTAACCCCCCGTTATAATTAGCTATTACGCATCAGATAAACGCTCTCAATTTGTTTTTACGAGTATTTCGTGGTAAAGCGAATGGTATTAAGGTTTCCTTATACAGGGTGTCGCATTATTGCGTGTATCTCGAATGGCAGCGGTTTTACGTTCTGTATAGACTAATTAAATACAATTGTTTTTGTATTGCTCCTAATTTAATTGTATTTTGTGAATAAATTATTATAATTGTTTCGTTTAAGAAAAAGGATTGTAGGAGGGTTTTTGCGGTTTAAGCTAAAAAAAATAAAAAAAGGTCTGTATTAGCCAATATACGCCTCACAGGGCTTTCTCTTCAATCGAGAGTACGATTGAGAGTGGTTAAGCAATAAAGTCTACTACGGAGGCTGATTCGTGGACTTACATACCATAGAAATTCTTACAAATCGCTATAGCATGCAGGTTTCCTCACCATGTTCCTTTACTGTTATAGTGCGTGGTGATTGTCAATCAATATGATTACCAGAATAGATAAATCGCCATAACAATTATATTGCAAATTAATTCACAGGCACCCAGCCCTCTCGACTTCGACGGGTTTGTGAACCTCTTGGGCTATAAGACGTTAGAATTGGATTCTGAAGAGACACTGAAAACAGCTTTATCACGCTGGGACAAGGACAACTCTGGACTGATATCAGAAGAAAGGTAACATTAATATTTCATTTATTTATACTCTTTGGGCGATAAAACGAAGATAATAAATGACAAGAATTCTTGCGAAGATTCCTAAGAAAAATAAATCATTTTATGCCTCGTTTGCCACGGATTATTTACATCATAGTGAGAGGCCACGTTTCGGTGCCGTAAGTCATCACTGGTAACACACAGTAGTTAAAGACTTTCTCGTTTTTAGGCACTAAGAAATATTTGACGAGAAAACGTGCTATATTTTTCCGAAAGCTGTCCATCTGAGTTGCATTCTGCGGATGCAGGATACTTTTTTTTTTTCAATTTATTTATCACTTAAAATAAAAATACAAATACACATATTTAAGTATCACAAAAACCATTTACAGGTTTGTCTGGATACTGAGACACTCTTAATCATTAATAATATAAGCCAATTTATACAAACCAATATGATTAAAGACTAACGTTATATAATAGGTATATAGATTTATCTTTAAATTCTATTTATAGATATTTCATTACAAACCTCAGTATTTCACAAGTTTTTATTTCCTACTAGTAGTTTAAAATGGTATTTTAAAAATGAAAACAACATATCGTAAAACAATACAACAAAACCGTTTGAGGGTACGCAAAAATTATTCTGATGCACATACTTAGAAGTAACTCTAATGTTACTTCTAACAGGTTGATCTGGAGATCCTGGGGGGAGGCCTATGTTCAGCATTAGACTTCCTGTGGCTAAAATGATGAAGATAAAAAAATACATCAAAGAGCTACCACATGATATTAGTATTATGTTGCTTCATACTCTTGTGAAAATGTATAAACATTATTTTCTCTCTTAGGAAACTTTGAATCATAGCAACTTATATGTCTCTATAGCTGTTCATAGCAACTTCGTCTAATATGATTTGGTTGGCTGTTAATTTACGACGAGTAAATGTTAAAATGACTAAGGTCGCAGGAAGTCGCTGGATGCAGGCCGCTTCCAACAGGTCATTGTGGAGATCACTGGGGGAGGCCTATGTTTAGCAGTGGACTTCCTGTGGCTGATATGATGATGATGAAATGTTAAAGTTGACATTGCGGCACTTGATAGTACAACCTCTTATCAACTTATGGGATCTAAAGTATAGAATTATTAATGAACGATCATGGCTAAGGAAGTATGAACTAATAGGAGCAACTTTAGAGGCCAACTTATCTAATCTCCGCCGAGTATTGGGAAAGGGGCTGGTTTGCAAACTTTCACTGGAAACTTTTGTGTTCCACCAGTAAATTATTGAGTGGGTGTTTAATAAACTGCCGAAATGCTGCAGATAGCTATGCATACATACATAAACTCTCGCCTTTTATCCCAGAAGGGGTAGGCTGAGGTGCCAGGTTATCCACATTTCGCCTTGTATGTTTCGTCCCACGATATGAGGGAGTGAGACTATAGCCACATCGAGCCCAAATTCCTGCTTCCAGGCTGATACAGAATAGAAAAATCTAATATCATTTCGTCCGACATGGGATTCGAATCTGAGACTACAACTTTGTAACCATGCGTAACACAACTACGCCAACGAGGCAGTAGCTGTGGTATTTATAATATTATGAATTGCTTGTATGCGTTGATTCACAGTTAATTATTTTTATACCTTTATTTGACGCTTACTTGAAGTCTGCGCAATGTGATTCAGAAGGCAATTCTGCTGCCGACATTTTTTATTCGACGTTTTAAGACTGTAATTTATTATTACACCCAAATATTCAAATTATGTTTTGCAAAAAATATATTGCAAAGTGACTACCCAAGACTTTTCGAGATAAATTCGGCATTCGTAAAAATGTAAGCTAATTTTTATATGCCATGTGTAATAATAATAATGAACTGTACCCACATAAGTTTGGGTTAAGGGCACAACAAATTTTACATTAAATTTTATTAAAACCTATATAATGGGTCTGAAAATATATTTACGTTAGAATTTTGCTCGGCAAAATTATTTCACCTTTGAATTCCCTTACTCCGGGGAAACATAAACATTTCTAGATTAAAATTATTACATTTTGTGGCATTTGCCTGACGCATTCGTGAGATCACATATCTAGCATGATTTAAACCCGGCCTTTGGGCGTAGTCCAATGTTTATTTAAGTGGCCATTTAAATTCTTAATAAATTAATTGAATATTCTAATATATCATATTACTCAGCAAAATTATATTTGAACGTTGTTTGTTTAAATAATTTAAGTACTCACCTAGGGTGTTTTATTTAAATACCTAGTCGGTTAAATTGTGCAATTATAATATTATTAATAGATACCTACCGTATATGTTCAAAAAAATATTAAATATTAATATTAATAAAATAAAAAAGTGGATAGAACATTGATGCAAAAGTGCAATAAACAATCAAATTTCCAGCCAAATATATTACGTTATATTTTATAAAAACTGATCCCAAAAGAATTTACTAAGCTATTATTTATTTATGCACTCAAAACAATTATGGGAATAATTCACACAAAAATAATACATCCACAAGTTAATACAACAAATATGTAGGGTTTTATGAAAGTTCCTACTGCAATTTGTACTTTACGAGCTGTCAGAATAGGCTTTCGTAATAATTTGCAGGGAAATCTCGACTATAACACGAAAACAAAAACATTCGGGTCGCACCCTGGCTATAAAATAATACACGTTTGCACACGACTTTTGGCTTGTATAAATTATTTTTGTTGAGTTTATCCTTAATCCTGTTTTAAGGAGAATTCGGTGTTCATATTCATTTTATGATAAATTATAACAATGAGGTAAAATACATTTCATGGTATATGTATTGAAATATAGATATTTTGGTTATTATTAATGTATATAATAAGTATCAGTAATGATTTTTTAAAAGGGATTAAAATATGCGTATCTCGATTTACACATTCAGTTGTGATCAATGTTAAATTAATTGGTAATGTAGGTATGTATATGAAAGTGTTTATGCAAAGCACGTGGAAGTAATATAACAATCAAACGTTATTTTAAAGTCTTCGCGTTCATAAAATATTAATATAAAAACCCATGGATCAGTAAAATCAGATCGGTAATTTTATTACCTGCTAATAAATTTCTTCCACCCTAACTTTATCAGGATACTATCAAATATATTACAACCGTAGAAAAAAGGTAAAAGTTTCGCTTTATTGCCTTTTACCATTGTAATGTGATTTTCATTCAGACTTTATTGAATAGACTGAACTTTAAAGACCTCGAACTTTTCCACTGAGTTGGTATTTAACTATAAGTCGCTTGATCTAACTTTAATTTTAGTTGTGAGATTAAGTGTGCTTCTAGTTTTTCTAATCAACTTGCCAACTTAGTATTCTTTGTCCATCATTCAGAATTATCCAGTGTAAGAAAATTGGTAATAATAGTTTTTCAATCGTTCACCTTTTAATTTATTCTTTCACCTTCTTTTCTTCATACATTTTAAAACCTAACAACGCTTCTCTGACTCACAGATTTAATAAACCTAATGGACTTTGATGACCACCATACAAGGAGTAAAATGCTTGTATACTTATCTGACGCACTCATTGAAAATGTGAGTTTTTGAAGCCACCTGAAAGTCAGTTTACAATATTTGACTTGATAACACTCTCTCAAATTGGAGGAAGTGGAGGAAATCATTCATGAAAACGAACCTGCGCATACAGTTGTTACTAGTGTGTCTAATTTCGAATTCTAATTTTCAAAAACGCTAATCAATTTAACTTCCTTAGCAGCTTAACAACTGCTCCAAACATCAGCATGAAGCATATATCTCCTAGATCCTAGGGTATTTAAAGGTTTTAACTTCTTAATGCACGATTCTAGAAGGTTCGTAAGTCCTAAGGGAATGCATATATCCGGTCTGTTACAAGCAATGACCTACTAAAGGAGACAATGGATATTCACTATTCATGACGTGAAGTTTCAAGAGTAAACCTTCCTATGTCATGTAAATTGCATTCACATGCAAGAATACCATCAGTGTTCCAACTAATTATTGTAATGTAAGTAAACGCGGGGGAGAAAATAATTGTAGTCATAATATTTTTTCTACGCTAAAACTAAAGACTGCGCATCAGATCGCATATCGAAGAGTATCTTCCTATCGATGCTATTGAGTTTCTATAAATTATATTTACTACGGCTACTTTTAGTGAAGAATTTACCCAGTATAAAAATTTGGGCTTCTAAAAAAATCTCCAACTATTATTTCTGCTCAACTCTTACAGAGTTACAAGTAACTTATCTTGAAAGATTGAATTCCATATGACATAAAAAGTTACTTCCTACATTTGAAATACTAATAACATAAAAAAGTAAAGCATAATGTTTTCTCTTGCTCCTCTTTAAGATAATTAGTAATAGCTATAAGTTGACTCGTTTATAAGTCAAGACGATCTGGTGACATTCATATTTCTTCACAAGTGCCCTAATGAACGTCTATCTTACATCATACCATTTCCTTTTGATCATTAATCACAGTGTTCACGCTAATTACTAAATTCTCGTTAAGTCAATCCGAGCGGTTTCATTCATTTCATAATCTCTGCGGTAATTTTCAATTTAGATTTATTTCAACGTGTGATACATGGGCGTCGGTTTGTCTAATTGATTTAAGTGATTGAGGCAAGATGGCTGTCTAATCTCAAAACAAGTTTACGGTTTATGTCCCTTAATGGGTTTTGAGAAAGATATATTTTATTTTAAGAATATCAATATTTAATTGAATAGTATCAAAACCAATTATATAAGTCACTGATTGAATAGTATTTTGATTTTAATGTTATTGAAATCTCAAGAAAATTTGAATTGGAGAGTTTTATTTAGTCTAAGTTACGGGCCTATCATCTATTGCTACTAAAATTATTGGTACTCGATTAAAGATAAATAAAAGTAAACAAACGACCTATATTGTAATGCAATAATGTTACGATTGAGCGACAGAATACGTAGTACCTACAACTGTATGTTAAAAACAAAAGTAAGAGACCATTTTTCGGTCCATTTAAGTCACGACAATAACTAGACTAAGGCGTATATAATTTTAATTATCGTTCCATTTCCCATTCTTAATCTTTTTCATACGATAAACTTACATTGTCATCGTAATATATTTACGTAATACAAATAATATATTGTCTTCCATGAATTCGGATACAAAATGTTTTATAAATATTATAAAACAAAAGACGTGGGGCGATGTAACAATCACATCTTTCAAACTGTTTATGTCATATCTTTTATTTGTAATAATATTTAATTTAAACTTGCATTTACATGTAGGCTAGGACTTAAAACTTAGACTAAACAAAAAAATATATTATTTATTTATATTTCCGTATGCCCCATACCCCTTTCATACATTTTCTCCCAATTTGATGGGTCGGCCACATCTCTGTATATTACACTAATCTAAGAACCGCACATACATGAGCCAAGAGGTGACAGGTGATCTGTTTTCTCGTTTGCCGAACCAGTTCAATAAAAAAAATGAAACTTCTTTCTTCTGCTTGTCCCAAAACTTATTATAACATCTATTATTTCCAGAATCAGACACGACCTTATGACGTGGGGTGATCGCTTCACCGAGAAAGAAGTGGACTACGCTTTAGACGAAGCACCGGTCGTCAACAAAGACGGCAACAATATGATCGACTATGTACGATTCTGCAGCCAACTGTGCGGCCTCAGAAAACCAAACAAACCCAACCAATAAACTTGGTGCCAAATAATGGAGGTCATTCATACTGTATTGAAATGAACTTCATGGAAAATGTTTATTGTTATGCGAATAAACGCGAATGTAACAATACGCTATGTTTTAAATGCTGACAATTTAAATGTGTTTGAAATTAATAAAGCTTTCGTTTGTTTGTGTTTAAATGATTTTAAAGCGGGGATTATTTTACCAGTCGCGTCGATTAACTAGATAGGGGCTTAGTCTTTGAATAATTATCTGTGATTTAGAGATACTGTAGTGAATTTTTACACTCTGTTATCCTAGCATTTTTCACATTGAATCTCTCATTTAAATTTCGGATTTGGATAGGCAGATTAGACATTGTATGTTAGAGAATAACTCGTCTGCAATTATCAATCTTACTTAAGGGGTTATATCCACTTGCGAGCCAGAAAAAACGCGTCTGTTTGTGATTTTTTTCCAAAGACGCATTTTATTTTATACATTAATGGAAAAAATGTACTTAAACAGAATTTAATGTACTTTAACAATTAGTGGTTTATTTAAAGAGATGTTGGATCCCCTAGCTCCTGTAGATGATCTTCGGAGAGACCTCCAAAAAAAGGTGCTTGGCGGTGAGCAAGATATCTCTGGTCCAAATAATCTGAAAATCAAAAACCAAAAATATTTAGATTTTTAATAAATAAATACAGGTAATGATCGAAGGTTTAGTCAAAATTATGATTTTTGACAAAATGGCGGCTGTTCAAAAAAAATAATCAGTTTTTCATGAAAATTTTTCACTTCAAAGTGGCTTAAAAAATCGAAATTATTGTCCAAAACCTTATTCCTTCGATCATTACCTGAAAAATATATCTGAGTAAGTCGTGTGAAAATTTCAAAGCTATCGGTTTAGCGGTTTCGGAGAAATTTTGCTCACCGACTCTGAAAACACGGTTTTGAGATAAACGCGTTTAAAGTTTCGGAAACGATTTACACTAAATTAAAATATATTTTTTTCAACTTACATCGTGTCATCTATTCCAACACCATAAGAGGAACCCTCTGCTTCGTCGTTTGCCTCCAAAATGTTTAATTGTCGTTGTCTACGAGCCATTCTCCCTCTCGCGTGTCGACCCTTGCGCTCTTGCGTCCGAACTTGAGATGCACTCTGCGTCCTCTTTACTCGCGTAGGAATGAGCATTGGGTCCAAATGATAATCCCATAGCACTCATATAATAAAGTTTGACAAAGTCACAAGAGTTTACACTACGAGGACTACATTTATCTCATAAGATAACAATTTTAAAACCAAGTCCACGTTCTGATGCTGTTTCAAATTTTACTGGCTCGCGGCAAGTTTTACACAATACCTATTCACTAATAGCCGTAAACACAGTTATAAAATTTAAAATTCTTTATTCAACTGACGTATCGCGAGTACATATATTTCCTCTTGCGCTTTAATTTTTTTTGCTGAGGCGCTGAAACCGCTCTATTCATATTCCACGGTTTTCGGATTAAAAACGTTCTTCCGTTTATTTCTTCAAGACAACTGTTCTTTGAAAGTTCTACGAGTTTCTCTGCTAATTTTACGAGGCATTTTTTACTTTAATTAATTAAACTTTACACACTGAGATATACACAAACTGAGCACAAACACAACTTGACTACGTGGAAGATCACTTTTAACTCATGAATTCACATATTTTTAACTTAAAATTCCTCAAAATAGGTTTCAGGTATAAGCTAGACCTTTTGTATTATTATTTTAGGGTCCCAAACAGAATATAAGTCGAGAACAAAAGTATAGCGGCTACTAGAAACAGCTGCTACTCCGGCTCGCGCTCCGCCTACTTTCGAACGCTCGGTGACGTCCTTACTAATACGCTCATATCTCCGAAACTAATTGTCGGATCGATTTGAAATTTTCAGAGAATATTCTTGAATATATGTACATTCAAAAAATGCTATAATAAAAGAAACGATTTTTTGAAAATCACAAGTGGATATAACCCCTTAAGCACATTAACGTTTTGTTTTTTAACTCCTGTCTCCTACCGTAGTGAACATAAAATATCACACAAAACAAAAACACGAGACAACAGAACAATATAAATAACGTAAAAACTCACTCAAGATGCTCCTTGTAAATATCGAAGTCAGTGAAGACGATCTCGACAATCTCGTGCGGCGCGGCGACGAAGGTGTAGAGCAGGCAGTCGAGGCGCGGCGGGTAGGCGCGCGGGTAGTCGGGGCTGCTGAACGTGCCGCGATCCTTGCCGTATGTCGACGAGAACCGGATGCACGTGCAACCTGCGAGATAAATTACTTGAGAGATTTATTTTGTTTATTACGTTCTTTATTTGAAAATTGTGAGAGGCTCGTTTGAAAATAGAATTGCTGTTTTATAATAAGGACATCTGCTAGGTTTTGTATTCTTAATTCAAAGTTAACTATTACATTGCAACTTGAAATCAATACCGTTATTTTTATTTTATTAGATGTAAACTGCTGTTAACTTAAGATGGATTAAGTTTATAAAATTGCGATTGGCAGTTATGTTTCAGCAGTGAAATTTTTAAATTTATTTTATCATATTATATCAAAAAAGGGATTACAAAAAGTCTCGAAGATTATGGTGATTGATAGAAACAAATTCACATACACAATAGAATCGGAACATTTTATTTTTATTAATTTTATAAATATTTGTTTGTCGACGCAACAAAGATTTTGTATTCAGATATAAGAACAAGCAAATTGAACAATGTTATTTTCACAATATTAAATCTAATAAACCTAAACCAAACATCTCGGGGAATAATAACACCAGACAGTAACTACGCTGTGGCCGCAAATTGTTCCAAGTAGATTGGGTTAGTAATTCACATAGGTGGGTACTAAATTATTCTCCCACACATCGATTACTCCCACGACCGTAAAGGTAATTATGTAAGGTACAAGTAACTTCACACCGCACATAATTGGGTGGCTCTCGAAAATCTGGCTCACCGAAATTAGTTGTGTACAGACCTTTATTTTTTGCAACTATTTGCTTAGTGCCGTGATCACCGATTGTCGTGACTGCCCTCGTAATTACTCTCATTACTTTTCATTGTCTGTTTTAACTGGGGTATTTTCCTTAGGTTTGTATCTCGTCTAAATAAGCACAAGGTACTTTTCGAGGGGTTTTTAGTCAGTACGATGGCATTAATAAGGCTAGGAGCCCAGCTCAGCCACAACATTCACTTTTTTACCGGGCTGGAAGGCCAGAGACACTGACATACCCTTTTCGGCCTCCCTCGAGCTTGATAGCTGTACCTCTTGAATAGAAATGGCATGGCAATGGATATAATTTTTAATTTTGTCGATGGCATTAACGATAAAATATGCCTTTCGATTCCACGGTATTCATTTCAAACATTAGAATTTATGTCGTATTACCACCAGATAAGTTTGAATATCCTTTGGTAAAAAAATCACTCAATCAATCAAATGATAAAATACACTCACGTAATTGGTCGCGCGGTCTTCATTAAGTCGAGCTTTAGAACCTTATATTCAATAACCTAAGGCATCAGATCTTATCAGAAGCAATTTTCATTAAGGCGGTTAACTCCTGTTAGTAAATTACCAATCCTCAAACTGTTTGAGTCAACTATTCCAATTTAAACTAAATGTTTCTTCCAATGATTAGTGGGCATTTAGAATAGATTATATTGTGACGAGTCGAAGCTCAGCCTGTTATTTATTGGCAATAGCAATTTCTTATCTGAAAGTTTACAAATAGACGAACTTCGGTAGGTGTAGACGTTCGTTGACTTTTCAAATGATGTGTATTAACATTTCAATTTATTAAATTGAATAAGTATTTTATTACTGGAGATTTGTTATATTGGATTGATAAAATCGTTTATAGCTTAAAGAAACAACTAAAAAGCATCATACACCATACATTTACTTAATAATAATAACATTAATATATTATTTGGACGTAGGTATAATATATTATTAGTAGTAAAGTCCAAGAGATAATTGGTTTCAATACCCAGATATAACAAAAAAAATATATGAGTTATAGAAACTGATTCGGTTCACAGCCGGCTTTTTAAGGCTAGCATAGACATGGGAAATATAAATTGCAGTTTATGTCGTGTTCATACCAAATAAGTTTGAATATCCTTCTAGATCTTAAAGATTCTTTATTAACATCTTACTGTTTTCTAGATCTTGTCCTGTACGCACGGGACAACTCAAACATCACTTATATCATGATTTCCTTTGACAACTTTCAAATGACTGTTTAAAGTTTTACTAAAACTTGAGCGGGATTGAGTTCGTTAAAATTTGTTTCCAGTTTTGCCAGCGTGGGTTTCCTTTGCTTCAAACTGCAGATACATTCAACATTCGTAAACATTTTTCGTGAATTCTCCACAATTTATAGCTGTGTTTCAACTTACATTTGAAGGATGACTCGATATTGTACGCATTTATCGAATTTCCTCGCTAGCAACAAACGTGCGCAAATCCATTGCGTATTAGAACTACAAGAATTTAATTTTATTGGTTTTGATACAGTCGCAAACATATAGTGAGAAAACCTGCATACTAAAGCTATTTATAATTATATTATAATCCGCACTAAGCCAGCGTGTGGAGTATATGGCCTAACTCCTCTCAATCGTACTCATGATTGAAGAGGAAACCCGTGCTCAGCAGTAGGACATTTATAAGCTGTTAAAGTGGACACAGGCAGAGGTGGGCGGTTTGGACAATGGGCACAAATGTATGGAACCTGGTCCAATCGGAATGAGTGATACATCGTTAGAAAGGTATTTTAGTGTAGATTAATGATATCCAGGGCGCTTGACCTGATTCGCTGTCCAATCGAAGAAATCTTACTTTATAGTTAAACATTTTTTGTTACATCGTATTATGTACACATACTATTATTGATTTTTTTTTTCAATTTGGCATGGTATTATTATAATCCCAAGACATTCCTGTTTTCTCAAAGCCATGTGTAGAGTGATAGTCAATTACCCTGCACTATAACGGTGATGGAAACATCATGAAAGAAACCTGAATATCATAGAGATATTCTAGAATTTCTGTCTAGTTAAAGTTCGCCAACCCGTCGTCGGTATTTCGATTGCTAAGGCATGCCTTGCAGAGGGACTTTTAATGGGCTGGTATTGTTAGAGTATAATATTACTCTCATATGTCGGTACTGTATACGTGCACGCAAAAGTCACAATTCCGTAGTCAGTTATGTCCTCCACAGCAGCTTCTCAATAAGATTCTCAATGAGATATAAAATGTTATTTAGGTGCTAGTTTTAACTGGTATGTCTCCAATGATACCAATATCACGTCTTGTTCACTTAATCGTGAAAATCGGCCACATCATTGGCTTCCAATCTCTGAAAAGCAGCTCTTCTGTTATTTGGTCTTTTTTCTTTTTCATCTATATCAGCCCATATACGTCCCCCTGCAGGGCACGGGCCTCCTCTATAATAGAGAGTACGATTGAGAGTGGTTAAGCCATATAGTCGACCACGCTGGCCTAGAACGGGGTGGCGGACTATATGGAAACCATAGATTTTGTTATAAATCGCTATGGTATGCAGGTTCCCTCAAGATATTTTCCTTCATCGTTTTAGTGCGTGGTGATTGACTATGTCAATACACACGTGACACCGAAAAGTCAGAGGTGTGCCCTGGGATTGGAAACCGCAACCACCGTGAACATGTTAGCAATCGCGTCTAGTCCGTATACCAACAAGGCACCACGCACATAATTCTTCTACATTTCATATCACTAGATTTCATTACATTTCTTCTACATAATTGTACAATACGTTTGTGATTTACATTTTTTCAGTTATTTTTTGTAGAAAAACTGCGTTTTGGCCATCTGCAATTGAATAGTGGAAGTGATTTATTATTGCTGTTGCAATCGAAAAGTCCGCAAACATATTATGAACTGTATTAATTAGAATATATTAGGCACAGTAGCTTAAAATATCTTTTGATTCTGCCGTTTAACACTTTCACTACCCATTGGCATATTGTAACTAGTCGGGAATTATTTTCATGAAGAGAAAGTTGTGTATGTCCCATGTTTTTTGTTGGAAAAAACGTAGTATTCGTATCCATATTCTTTGATTTTGCCTAAACAGTTTCTTAGCCCACGGTCTAAAATAAATACATCACTGGGATGAAGCAATATGTGCAAGCGGTTTTTTCCATCGTTGCATCCGTCTTCCCTCATTTTCGAATAGTGTTTTAGGAATTCTGAGGTTTCTATCAAGAACATTGTCTTTAGGTACGTGATCGAAACCCCTGTCAGGCATAATGTAGTTAGTTCTAGAACACTCTCGTGCAAGGACCAACTGGCGTTCGACATTTCTTCGTGACGTATTAAACAATATTCCATATCTTTCATTGTATTCTCGAGTAAGTAGCCTTGTCAAAAAATACCCAAAGTGGTTCTGGGATCCGAACTTGCATTTCGTAGCGAAGTTTTATGGTCTTAAATTGCATTAAACTGTTCTGTAGTACATCCAGTCTAAAAATACCAACAATGATGCATATAATGACTGATTCTTCGTTCGTTCAACTTTGCTTCACTCAGCTATATTAAATATAATGTAAACATGCTCGTATTTAAAATGTTATGACATATTATGAATGAACTGTTGTGATTTAAACCAATTGTATAAGAACATCACTGCAGAATTTCTCGCCCGTTCTTCTCTAGTGAAAACTGCTTTTCAAACCAGGTGATAGATATAAAAAATGATTGAATCTAAATTATGTAGACCATCTTAAATGGATTTAATAAATAATTTTCATTTCATTTTATGGAATTTTATTCCTGGTCAGCCTGGAATCAAAACCTGGCAACATGATTGACCTGGTAGCACCCTAGCACAGCATAGTAGCACTACTAGCATCTGCCTACCTCTTATGGAATACGGAGTGAATTTATACGCATCCATACAAAAAAGAAAAAAAAAGTTAAAAAGTTAATTGACAATTAACCTATAATGTAGTATTTCCTCGAATTTATTCAGCTATATCTGGATGTATTCTAAGTTAGTTTTCCAGTTAAATACGCACTTGATATCAGCCTCGGTATAGCCCTCTTCAGCACATTACACAGTTACGGAATTAGTCGGTTATTACATATGTATATCCAATACCTTCCGACGACTATATTTCAAAACGGACAATACATATAGGTTTTTCACCATAATATTATTTTCTTCTCTTGATAAAATCTATCCAACGAGGGTAAATTCATTTTGATTGGACATGGGTACCAAAACGCCCATCATCCTTTACTATGAAAGTGGGTTTTCCTTCTTAAGAATTGATAGAACCAGATCGGAAATATCGTCTGTGTCAATGGTTGAGCACAACCGCAAAAATTCCACAATTCTTACAGAAAACTCCTTTGATATTTTGCATTGTCCACAAGTATTTAATATTTAATTTAAATGCTTAACAAATAAAAAACAAATTACTTTCAATTTGTATTGTCTCAAGTATCTGGTTATCCTCAAATGCCATCAAATTCAAAAACCACGCGTGTATCGCTACCTAAATGATTTTGATACTAAAACTAAGATAGCGCCAGCATTCTCCAACTTTTTTCCGTTCAGCGATTTCTATTGAGCACGATCGAAAAGTTATCTCCGAGTAATTCTTCGACATAACAATTACTCCGTGATTACACTAATTACAAAGTTTCATATTGGATTATGGCGTCGTTAACGTTATTTATTATGATGAACTTTTCTTTTTATCTCATAATGGTGATATTTTTCTAGTAAACTGATGTTTATCTCTTTTATTCACGTTGAATCGTCACTTATTACACTCCATTATATTAATGACATCATTAGTTTTAGAAATAACATAGTATTTAATTTATTTAATATACAAATTCGTTTCATACTAGTCCAATATATACATGTTGATCACACAATTCAATAAAATCACGCGTTCGAATCCCAGGGCACACCTCTGACTTTTCGGAGTCATGTGTGTATTGATCAACTCGCACTTAAGGGGTTATATCCACTTGTGATTTTCAAAAAATCGTTTCTTTTATTATAGCATTTTTTGAATGTACATATATTCAAGAATATTCTCTGAAAATTTCAAATCGATCCGACAATTAGTTTCGGAGATATGAGCGTATTAGTAAGGACGTCACCGAGCGTTCGAAAGTAGGCGGAGCGCGAGCCGGAGTAGCAGCTGTTTCTAGTAGCCGCTATACTTTTGTTCTCGACTTATATTCTGTTTGGGACCCTAAAATAATAATACAAAAGGTCTAGCTTATACCTGAAACCTATTTTGAGGAATTTTAAGTTAAAAATATGTGAATTCATGAGTTAAAAGTGATCTTCCACGTAGTCAAGTTGTGTTTGTGCTCAGTTTGTGTATATCTCAGTGTGTAAAGTTTAATTAATTAAAGTAAAAAATGCCTCGTAAAATTAGCAGAGAAACTCGTAGAACTTTCAAAGAACAGTTGTCTTGAAGAAATAAACGGAAGAACGTTTTTAATCCGAAAACCGTGGAATATGAATAGAGCGGTTTCAGCGCCTCAGCAAAAAAAATTAAAGCGCAAGAGGAAATATATGTACTCGCGATACGTCAGTTGAATAAAGAATTTTAAATTTTATAACTGTGTTTACGGCTATTAGTGAATAGGTATTGTGTAAAACTTGCCGCGAGCCAGTAAAATTTGAAACAGCATCAGAACGTGGACTTGGTTTTAAAATTGTTATCTTATGAGATAAATGTAGTCCTCGTAGTGTAAACTCTTGTGACTTTGTCAAACTTTATTATATGAGTGCTATGGGATTATCATTTGGACCCAATGCTCATTCCTACGCGAGTAAAGAGGACGCAGAGTGCATCTCAAGTTCGGACGCAAGAGCGCAAGGGTCGACACGCGAGAGGGAGAATGGCTCGTAGACAACGACAATTAAACATTTTGGAGGCAAACGACGAAGCAGAGGGTTCCTCTTATGGTGTTGGAATAGATGACACGATGTAAGTTGAAAAAAATATATTTTAATTTAGTGTAAATCGTTTCCGAAACTTTAAACGCGTTTATCTCAAAACCGTGTTTTCAGAGTCGGTGAGCAAAATTTCTCCGAAACCGCTAAACCGATAGCTTTGAAATTTTCACACGACTTACTCAGATATATTTTTCAGGTAATGATCGAAGGAATAAGGTTTTGGACAATAATTTCGATTTTTTAAGCCACTTTGAAGTGAAAAATTTTCATGAAAAACTGATTATTTTTTTTGAACAGCCGCCATTTTGTCAAAAATCATAATTTTGACTAAACCTTCGATCATTACCTGTATTTATTTATTAAAAATCTAAATATTTTTGGTTTTTGATTTTCAGATTATTTGGACCAGAGATATCTTGCTCACCGCCAAGCACCTTTTTTTGGAGGTCTCTCCGAAGATCATCTACAGGAGCTAGGGGATCCAACATCTCTTTAAATAAACCACTAATTGTTAAAGTACATTAAATTCTGTTTAAGTACATTTTTTCCATTAATGTATAAAATAAAATGCGTCTTTGGAAAAAAATCACAAACAGACGCGTTTTTTCTGGCTCGCAAGTGGATATAACCCCTT
The DNA here is from genome assembly GCA_023078785.2 of Hyles euphorbiae. NCBI lineage: Eukaryota > Metazoa > Arthropoda > Insecta > Lepidoptera > Sphingidae > Hyles > Hyles euphorbiae. The sequence continues at coordinate 11,175,878 of CM041034.1, read as the reverse complement.
AAATGGTGAAGGATAACATCGTGAGGAAACTTAGGTGATTTATAAGTATTTTCTATAAATCCCTATGGTATGCAGGTTCGTATGTAAGTCCACCAATATAGAATTATACAAGCAAAGCATAGTACTTCATAAACATAACAATATGTTGAATTGGCGTGTCAAAGCAAAAAACAAATAAATTATCTGATCTAACTTAATAGCTTAATCACATTCCACTTCATCCACACTAAACTGGTACAGGGCGGATCATCGTATCCATCGCGAGACCCTTCCTTGCCGGTTATCACTTCACACCACACCGATCAGTGATACAACTCACCATATATATAAAACACAGGACTTCAAAAAAATACTTAATAGCTTCAATCGATAAGAAGGGAAAGAGTATGCTATGTTAAAAATGTATTATGTAAGTACCTACTGATTTTACAAAAAATATATGAGTTCAAACATTACCCATTACTAAGTAATGTGTCTGAAACCGTAAGTTGAACTTTGTCTAAGAAGACTTAGGATTTAAGTTTGTGTAAGCGTTGGCCATTGTAGTGCAGCAACCACTAACACCAGATTAGCATGTCCGCTAAGATGCTACTGCAAGATGGACATCGCCTTATCTCTAAGTAAAGCAAAACATTTGACTTAGTCTAAGTTTAAGTCAGCGCAGTATACTAACTTAAGCTGTTGCGGATGCAAGGGGTATCAAACTCGGTAAATGTATAAGTCGGTTCTTCATTATAATTTAGTTTTTTTATGATCTTCTCTTATTATAATATTTTTATGGGTATCCGCTTCAATTTCATTTCATCATCATTATCAGCCTTTTGCTCCCCTCTGCTAGATATAGGTCTCCTACAAATTGCGCCATTTCACCTTGTCTTCTGACAAACCTTGTCTTGATCCTTAAATAACAATGCAATGCTTGCCATTCCACGCATTTACACTGCTGTTTTGCAAGAGAAATAGACACTGTGGTGGTACCTACCCAGGCAGCCTCTAACATAGAGACCTACCACCAGTAAAACCAACAATCAAATCACAAATGGGAGTTATACAAAAAAAATATGCCTCCACAATAAATAAAACAAGAGGAAAAAAATAGCTACAATATGCTCGGATGGCAAGTCTTAATTAAACAAGCTAACTAATTGTGTTAATTATGAAACATTCGGATATTTTAATGGATCACACCAGTCGCTGTCTGTCATTGTTATTAGCCGGAGAGCTTTTGCGATGTATATTTTCTTGAGTTTTGTAAACTGGTGTATTTGTTCGTTGGGTGTTATACATTGGCTAAACTGTTTGTAATTCGAACTCCCGAGTTTACTTTGCTCTTTAAATTACTCTCGTAATTTTGGATAAAACAAACATATAAATTATGATAGAGGAAGATACATACAAATACATAATCGTCATTCGGTATCCCTTAAGAGTAGGCGGAGAATAATAGAAATATGCATAGAAAATAATTGTTATTCATTAATTATGGAAATATTTTAACTTAGTTTTAAATAAAATAATGTTATCAATTATTATATTATAAATGCCTTAAGACGGATGCGTGTTTTCAAAATAGGTGCTCAGAGCTATTTAAAAATGTGAAACATCTACTATTTTTTTCTGTATAGATACTTTCTAAAGACAATAAGGCCAAATAAATATTTAATCCTTCATTAACTACAAATAATTCAAAACCGTTTAACAAACATAACCCGATTAACCGGCCTTCGAAACTAAAACGTAGGTATAAATCCAATACTATGTTGGTATACTAATTGAATTATGATAACTGGCTGGTATCTCGGTGGCGAGTGCGTCCGGTGGCGCCGCGGCCATCGATGGCAATTTCCGGAACTAACCCGCCCGGCCACCGCTATCCGCAACCTATCGAATTGTGAAATTAAAATTTGAGATATTTATTGAATTAATTTAATATAAGATTAAATAAGAAATTTATATTTATGTGGGGATAAAAGTATAGCGTGACTGATGATTGCTTATATTAAAACTAATAATATTAAAGCTTGGAAGTCAATAATATTACTGGAAGTAATTTAGAATTTTTTTCATCCCGCATTTATACTGAAAGACTTTATAAACAAGTTTATCTGAAATTGTGAAATAAGTGCCTATACAAACAGCTGCGTTTTAAAGTAATTATATAAGTATTTCATTAATAAATATTGAAAAAAAGATAATTTATTAAACCCATAAAATGTAAGCATCATTTCGATTCATTAGTATTTGATTCTACCACACTTTTCGGAACGCGGTTTTCACTAGAAAAAAACGGATAAGAAACTCTAGTACTGCTCTTTTCAAAAACAGTTTACAATACAGTGATTATTTTCTATAAATGTTTCAAATTGGTTTAAAGAAATTCATTAATAATTGATAATAATGAGCAAAAATGTATTTATTTGTTTATTTAAGACAGAGATACATCAACATACTCGTATTACAAGTGTACAAGCAAACGTTAATATCACAACATCTCGAAGGAACACCCCACAAGATAGACAATCACAATTTAATTAACACTCAATTGAAATGCCTTGAGACGTTCTAAGATTTATTCACATATTCTCTCCATTAGGGTAGAAGGAACAATAACCCCACCCGACCGCTCCGGTCTGACTGCGGTGGCTAAGTGTCAACATTTACTTTACTCAAAGTTGGTCCACGTGAGTTTGTCTAGGTAAATGAAAGTTAGTACGCCTCTGTTCCACATTCACGGAATTTAAACGTCTTCATTTGTTAAACAATTATTTGTGTTTGTTTAATGATGAATGATCAGTTAATGGCAGATATAATTATATTTATTTTTTATTTATTTATACACTTTATTGCTCGCCAAAAACTACAAATAAAAAGAAAATAATATACATAAAAATGAAATTGGCGCTCTTATCGCTCAAAGGCAATGTCTTACAGACAAGCATGAGATGGATTTAAAAAAAAGATTAACAAAGAGCTATTTAAGGAGTATAATATAGAATCTAACATGAAACAGTATATCAAATACAAATATATTGGGACTTGGGAGATTTTGCAAGTAAACTATCTAGGGATTTATGGTGTATCAGCATTATTTATTATTTTTTTCTAAAAAATCACGCATTACCAGCACTTGGCGCTCTAAGAAAAGTCGAAATATATTTCGCCTCATTAATAACACACAGATTAAAAACGATCAAGGAGGACCATAAGAGTCATTAATCTCTCGACTCTCGACTTCGTACGTTACAGTAACTTTTTAATTTATGTGATGTATCTAACAACTAAAGTCTACTTATCTATGTTGTACCTTTCATTTACTATTGGTCGATAAACATAACAACATCATTAGTTAAGATAACATGGAATTTATATTCATACTAAACATTGCAACATCTACTACGAAAGACATTCAGAATAGACTGCAAATAATGTAAGACATTACAACTTGGCATACAAAGATATAGATAAAGCAATTACACACGAAAGCCTCCGTACAAACAAACAGAACAAATCTGATCTCGACCAAATGCGAAGCGTTTTGGTAAGCGTTATCTGGAAAACTTTTCCGATAAATGAATGACGAATAAAGCGAGCAAATGTAGAGAAAATAAGATAAAATATTATTCGTTTTCGGAATTCTTACTCCCCATGGATTCTGTTCCGATAAATTGCCCTATCATATTCGAATTGCGGAATCCTGCCCAGATGACCGTGCAGCGGCCAGCATTCGTAATTCTGAACGTGCATCATTCTAAATCTAATTCTATAGAAGTTTTGATATAACTTAGCTAAAGAAAATTATGAATACCGTATTATTATACTCCACATTTTTTTTAGCATTATGAAGTTCAAAACACAAAAATAACATTATAAATATTTATAATCAAATAGAAGAAAATAGTAAACTATCATCAGAATATATTGAAATAAATAAACAAAAATATTTAACACGACTTGGACGCGGGGTTTTCTTAACATTGCGACTAAATTTAAGCTTTTATTTATCAAGCTGGGTCGCAGAATAAGAAAAAAGATTTACCTGTGTTTTTAAAGACAAACAAATGTTAGAATTTGAAAGTGCAACCAATTTCGATTTTATTAAATGCCAAAACCCGGGCCGACTGTTTTTTTATTCTATATTCAAATGTCTGTCATTTCTTACCAAAGCTAAGTATGACAAAATTAGTTTTTTTCTTCTAAACTAGATCTTCTATCTCCTACACCTTCAAAAATAAAGCCTAGCAGAGCAAAGCTTTGATTTTCCAAAAGCATAGCATGAGTACCAAATATTTAGTACAATACCCATTACATCACACAACATAAAAGCCGAAAACATCAGCTACAATAAACTGCCAACGAACCACCAACGACGTGGTATAAAGGCAAATCACAAATGCCATACTGCAGCGCAATTACAGCAGCATCCTAGAACTTCACATACTGGCAGCCTTCAGAAACAATATTAGCAGTAACTTCAAACAGCGTTCCGTATCCGTAGTGCACAAACCGTGGCTAATTTAAACTATTTGCCGAACATTCCGAAGCTTCCTTTTGATCTTACAGCTGGCTGGTTCAATGGCTTATGAGCCGAACGTAAGTCACGGTCGAAACTTTGGCGCGATATATATCTTGGCTCTCTTTAATCTCGCCCGGCGTTGATGAGGGGTTGAGTGTTGTGACCTTTTTGGGTTTAAGTTATACTCGTTCCGCATTCCCAGAATCGTATTTAGTTTTACTTTTTTATATTAGTGAGATACTCACGAGGTGATTAGATATATTGGCTCCGTATTGATTTCTAGGTAATTAACAATATACTATGATGTATTTAATATAATTGAAAATTACGATAACTTGACCATATAAGATATACAACTAAAAAAGTAAAAATAATTGATACTGAATTTAAGATAAGTAAATGGAGTAAAATACATATATTTTATTGTTACAAAGCGTGGGGTGTTTACCAAAATTACTTATCCTCCTGCACCCCACGCTTTGTAACAATAAAATATATGTATTTTACTCCATTTACTTATCTTAAATTCAGTATCAATTATTTTTACTTTTTTAGTTGTATATCTTATTAAAGCGTGTATTTTAGTTTTTTTTAACTATTATATAATTGTTTTGACTAAAAACATCCATCTACGGCTGTATTTCCAATCAATAACGCCATCTGTTGGTCAGTAGTAACATTTGACACTTGAAGAATACAAGAAGCTTATACCCAAATGGAGATTGCATTCCGTATATAAAAGTGAAGCACAAAATTTTTACCTTGAATGACGTCGCTGATGCCTGCTATCCTTTTCTTTAGCGTAACAATGAATGAACTTCACGTGAACTTCATTCATTGTCACTCTAAAGAAAAGGATAGCAGGCAACAGCGATTGCATTCAAGGTAAAAATTTTGTGCTTCAGTGTTTTATACGGAATGCAATCTCCATTTGGGTATAAGCTTCTTGGAAGAATACAATGTTAACGCCATCTAGCGATGAATGTAGCAATGGTCATCAATTATAAGAATAATTAATCCTGGCGAATCTAATCAGGATAATTATATATTTTAATCGAATTATTGTATTGTCATCGGTCTTTGACAGGTGTGCAAAATTTGAACGAAATCTGGCCGTTTAAAGTGGGTCAAAATCGCGCCCAAAGAAGTCGGTTACAAACAAACATACAAACATACAAGTGAAGCTAATATAAAGCGTGTAAAAATGTAATAAACAATTAATTATTATAGCATATCTGGTCTTATTCCAAGCGGTCTATTTAATTCCTCTCAATTGTTTCGTGATCTAAGTAAAGCTTTGTCGGGAAAATTAAATTCATTCTTTTCGGAATCATGTGTGTTTTGATAGACACTCACCACGCATTAAAACGGTGATGGAAAACATCGTAAGGAAACCTACATACAATAGCGATTTACAAGAATTTCTATGGTATGTAAAGTCCGCTAACTCGTATTAGACCAGCATGGTGGACTGTATGGCCTGACCACTCTCAATCGTACTCTCGATTGTAGAGGGGGCCCGTATCCTGTGGGATGTATATGGGCTGATACACATACAGATTTAATTATATTAAAATGGACCGCTTGGCAAGCATATTTCAAAGCCCTACTCAAGCAAAAACTAAATAGCTAATACACATCTTTGTCACCCAATTAAGCAGTAGAATATTAATGAAAAACAGAAGCTTCCAGCAAAATTGAATCGCTTAGCCGTGAAAAGGCAATTGAGCAAGCCGGCCTAATGAGGGTGACTGACGCCACTCGTTACTTTGATTGAAGCGGTTTGAAGTAGTAAAGCCGCGCTATAGCCAGTTTAGGCTAAAGCATGAATGGTTGGCTCGACCAGGGTAATATCACTCGCAGCGACCAATGTGACGTAACGTTACAGGCATTGTTTTGGATAGATGTATTGGATTAGCGTAACAATTTGGAACAAATTAAATTGTTACAAATGTTAGTTATTGTTATCCTGTGAGGATATGAAAAATAGAGAAAATAGGAACCTACATAATTGAATAAATATTAAATACACCCAATAGTCCATAGTCCTGACCCCACAATAAGATCATTTAAGTCTTGTGTCGTGGGCACCAGAAACTACGAAAGAATTTACGGTCTCACACACACCCCGACCCGAGAGAAATATTTGTGGGCCTTACAAACTAACCAACTGCGCCACGGAGGCTGTCTTCTTCGACATTAGTAATAATGTCGTTGAGAATGCCTCGGTGGCTTAGTTGTACCACGGTATGATTGCAAAGCTGTGGTCACGGGTTCGAATCCGGACAGGGGACTCGGCAAAGTGATATATATTAATTATAACCCTGGAGTCAAAAAATTGTGGCCGTCATAGTGGTAGGCTCGCACCTATCACATCGTGGGAAGGAACACTCAAGGCAAAACGTGGTTGTTCACGAAGCACCTCTACCTACCCCTTCTGGAAAAAATGGGGTGATTTTATGTTTGTATGTTTGTATGTATGTATGTATGTATGTATGAAAGGCAAACGCATGTATCTCATTTCGATGCCATAGCGTGAAATCGGAAACAAAAAGTAAGTCACAAAGTCCGCAGACAAATTTACAGGAACACATCAACGCATATGTCGAATCTGTGATCACTTAGTAGAACCCATATAATGTTGTACAACGGATGCACGTCTATTATTTGTTTCTAAAATTAATTCTAAGCTTAGCAAGTGGCTTCTAGGAAATAAATAGATTTCTAGCTATTGTAATTGTATCGTCCTAGTTAATTAAGAGAGCTATTCAATTATTTCCATTAATGGATACTTGTTTAATGTCATAACGTAACCTTTTAATGATTTTAATTTAAAGACATTGATAGATGAGATATTCATAACGTAGGTAATATATTGCGTATCATGATTATACTATGTAGTTCTTAATACAAATTATTTCTTTGCAATATCCATAGTATGACCATAAAATACGTTTCAACATTTCGAAAATATTTATTTCTTGTGTAAAATTTAATATTTTTACCCAATTTGGTACTCTACTTACCATAATGAATTTCAAATGTTATTCTTAAAACTATATCAACAATCCGTTAACGTCAACATCTTTTATGTGTATTCGGTACTAATTTACATTATCAATACCAAACGTTGACCTCCGCGACCCTCTTTATCTAACGATGTTTACGAAAGGTGAAATGCATTGGACGAGACGAAATTAGCTTCATTCGCCAGTTTCGTTTTGGTGTGACAACATGAAGTACCTTCCTTTAGTGGTTCTGTTCCTTTCGCACACGTGCGAGTGTCGCGTGGCGTCGAGTGAGATAGAAATAGAAGCAGCAGAAAAAAGCGACAATACAAAAACTACTGCTTTGCATATTCCTTGTACATTCAGGTCATTGCAAGGAGACCCGTACCCTTCAGTGATAGTGAGATGGGGTGGATCGCTTCAGAAAATGACTTGGAATTCTAATGGAGATGTTGTTTACGAAAGAAACTATATACATCCTACAGTATCGCATTCTTATCCGTCATCGAGTGGATTATCCGGCGGCGGCAGTAGTGGACATTCGGATCCTTTCAGCGACGCCCCAGTTATTAGTTATAACTATTCCTTCGATGACATTATTACATCGTTCCGGAACAACTGCGTGAAACCTTACTAAGTGTTTGCGTGAATAGACTGTGTTTCTCATAACGTTTATGTAATTATCATTATCAGTGTGACATGTTTTTGTTATTCATATCTTTTGTTATTGTGAATAAACAGATTTATCTCGATGTTTATAATTTATTATCACTTGTTTAATATAAGATTAATAAATATTGTTATTTATACATAGTTGACGTTTACCATTTTTGAAATACTTTTGTTTAATACAGGACATTCTTATGATTTGATAAAATGTAACATTATTTAAGGTTAGTTAACAAAATCATGAAATTTACCAGTCTGTAAAAATCACGATAGAGAATACGTGTTGAGCATATATTTTGCGGAACCCTGTCATACTGAATCTGGGCATAAAATAATATAGAAGAGATTCTATTTGAAATAAAAATTGTTATGTATTTCGAAACGAAGATATCAGATTTGTAATAATTTTAGATTTTGTATAAGAATATAAGACTGTTGGTGAGAATTTCGTATCCGCTCGGATAGAGAAAAGTACACGCCAATGTCCATAAGCCGCTAATAGCAACATACAAATGTCTGTAGGTTTCTAAGATCAAAATGTTTGTAAATCTGATCCACATAAGTAATTCATCTAGACAAGTCCCTATCGTACCTATCGTTGTATAATATATATTGAACCGCATTGCGCTTACCACCAGGTGCAATGACACCGCCAATTTCTTTTTATTAATGTAACTTAAATTAGGCCAGCGTGGTGGGCTATATGGCCTAACCACTCTCAATCGTATTCTCGATCGTAGAGTAGGCCCGTGCCCTGCAGTGGGACGTACATATATGGGCTGATACAGAACTTACATTTATTTTATTTTTTATGTGCAGAATAAAGTTTATATAAATAAATAATATTACTTTGTCCAACCCGGAATCCAAACCTGAGATTTCAGCCTTGCAGTCATACTGTAGTACATCTGCACTATTGAAGTAGTCCACAGAGGTACCAGGTGCATTAGACTCACTTAATCATTCCTTTACAACAAATTCAACCCATTCTAAAGTCTCCACTGCGTCCGGAACGTTCCACAAGTTTCGTTACATCAGCGTCTTCAACTTCCTACTCCCATCAATAGGATTAAAAGGACCTTTCACAATACTGACATAATGCTTAGAACTAAGTTCTTGACTGTAATCGCGAGCGCCACTTTAAGTCAGGCTTACACGCCAAATCGCTGTGTATATTAGTTGGCAAACTCAAATTCACTTCGACTTGGGTCACTATAATAGGCGGTCGTTTAGGATGTCTGTGTGTTTATCGTCTTTGTTACTAATACTTGTGGATAGCACGCAATTGTTTGGTTCTACTACTGTAGATTTATTTGGTTTCGAATTTCGGATACGCTGCAGTGTTCTGCTTACCAGTTATAGTAATAAACTAGTTCTGTGCCAAAATTGATTAAAATGCGTTCAGTGTGTGGTTCAGTGCATAGCTAATAAAAATGATGTAACGGCTGACAGTGCAAATTTACAAGATTTCATTTGATTAGTTGAGTAATTTAGGCTTGAAAGCGCAACAAATAAACATACATTCGCATAAATAGTTAACGTTAACGGATAAATAGTTAACTGCTGAACATCATATTATTGTGAGGTTATAAATATGCTCGATTTCCTTCATTATTAAAAGTAGGATATCATGTAATGTAGATACCCTCATACAAAACGCATAGCTAAGCAAACATCGGCACCAATTGAAACACTTAACTGGCCCCATAGGCACTCTCATTGTGAACGGCTAATGTCCTACTATGCGATCGGGGTCAATGAAAACAATGGGCCTACGTGGTTAAGATTGGTTAAACTAAAATGGGTATTCATATTATGTACTTTTACTCCATTCTGTGAAATGTCTAACTTTGAAACCATTTCTTTCTCATACATCTCATTGCGCATTAACGATAAATTGTAAAATATGAATGGTGATACTGGACCCATATTTCATACTTAAAAAAAAATTACATTCCTCCTAATATAATTTTGACGATCACCAACTCAGTCATTTAGTTTGAATCGTGGTTATTCTTGACAATTTTATTTTAGAAACATTTACATATCGGTTAATCTACTTCGGTGCGAACCGAAAGGTTCACTCATTCGTAATTCTTCCTTATGCCGCACCGTCAAGCTCTGGTATGGTTTGCTGGCGCACATATTCCCTCCTTCCTATAATCCTGCTTCCTTACGCCGTAGCGTGAAGAAACATCTGCTTGATGCCATTTGCTTGCAATCAGGTGCGGTGCAGTCATCATGGCCATTTCCTGATATTACTAGATGAAAATAAAACGCAATATAATTTTTAGCACTTCAGTCACCAGTCGGCATAGTTGTGCCGGCGAATATTTCGCATCAAATAGAATTGACTGTATATTTTTTGACACCAATATTGCATAGTAATTTTTATGACGTTCCAATATTAGTAAAAGGTGAATAAATCATCTACAGTACATTTAACTTACTACCAGAAAAACTATTGAAATTAATCCTATGCTACATAACTTTAAAAAGATAATACCAAGTAAACTATAAGTTTAATATTAATATCCGTACACACGAGGGCCATTAATCACGCGACATTTTCCAGAGAATGCACATGCCAAAATAATTAATGTTTCACTCACAATGACACTATTTGGTTCAATAAAACATTTTGTCCCTCATACGCCATTTGGCGGTTTCGATGCAATTTTTAAGCGTATTTTATGTAGTGTATTTTTTTTATTGCATAGCAAACAGACTAGTGGATTGTATGATGGAAATTGAATATTATCGTTCGCAGATATAGAAAATATCTTTAAAGTGGAAGCATTGTATAGATAATCGCTTGTTCTAATATTTTAACGTTGATTATGATTGTAATGCTATTTCCATTGATTGTGAGCAGAATCTTAGAAGTATGACTACCATAATCTTGTACGAGTATAACTACACAATATTATCGCTACGAGTATTCAAATACTTTAACAGTAAAAAAATTAAGCAACACTTTGAATTAAAAACAATACTTGGTGTTCCACTGCGCTTGTCATACTGAGACATAAGATGTAAAGTCTGATTTTGTTCAGAAGTTACTCTAGGTAAAAAGTCGTTCAAACAGAAATACAACAATACATTTACAATTTTGTTTGATAGGAGAAATAGACATTGTGATGGTACCTACCCAGGTGGACTCTCACATATGATAGACCTACCAGTATTCCTACATTATCATTCACCATTTAAACTAAAATGTGAACTCCCGAAAATGAAAAAACATTATGATTTTTCTGCCGTAACAGTACAAATAATCCATTAGCGATCATAAAGACCGAGCGGCCATCGCCTGACATTTTAACAAGCCGCGTCTCCAATAAATGTCACCAACTTGTAATTTATTCGTCAAACAACTAACGTCTTCAGGTCAGGCACGTAAATAATTACGTTAAGCCACACCCATATTGTTTTAAGGCCGACTTGGGCTTTGTTATTGTTAAATTTGCGACCTTTAGTCCCTTATTGTCTTGTACACACGGGCAAAGTTTGCTCGTAAACGGTGCGCGTGGCTTTGATCGCAGACGTCTGAACAAATTCGTTGAGATAATTTCTATAAGCACTTGAGGTTTGTTGGATAATTACTTTAGGTTATATAAGGTGTAATTTAAAGCAAGGATTTAAAAAAAGTTTTTGCTATAGGAAAATGGACATAAATTGATAATATTATGTACATTATCCTCAATTTCTTATCACTTGATATTTTTAAAACTTAGTATATTAATTATTTCCAAGCCATATTCTAGGCTCTCTTTCTAGGAATTTATCTTCTAATTTTCATCAGACACATTTCATTAGACAAGGCCTCTTCTGACTGTAAAAATTGGTGTCTTATAAGCATAATCATAAACGTTCGATATTACTTTCTTTAAAATATTAATCGTTCATCTTAATTTTACATAAAATGAAGAAAATTATCAAACAAATAATATTAAGCTAAACACGCTTACACGTAAAATTTAATCAGCTCAAATGTCACCACAAAACTTCAAAGTTCGAAATGTCCTCAAACAAACTCATTACTGGAATTTCACATGACTTAAAACGTTTATTTAAATATTTGTCTTATAAATACCCTTTATGAATTAAGTAACTTTAAGAGTATTTCTTTTGGGAGTAGTTTGTCTAGGTTTTATTTAATGATTCGGTTATTCTCGCAGAGAATTACTATATTTATGTATTTGACTCATCAAATGGTAGAGCTTTGAAATTGCATTTGAGCTGAGATGTGACTCTGATTCATAATAAAGTAAGTGTTTATAACTTACTTATAGACGAATTTCAAGAGAGAGTTTTACATGAGAATCGTATATCAATCTCATCTCCTCAATCGTATCACAAGGCAAAACCGCCGTACACTATCGTGTTGTGACAATGTTTTACACTTTTTAATATCTTTACGATAATCAAACATTCGAAGAGAGGAACTTTCCTTTTCGTAAATTAAGCTTTACAGTCAAAAGACAAGCTCTATATTTGGTAGATTCATTTTGTTAGTACCAATAATTGTCATAGGAATTGAAAAATCAAACTTGGAAATTCGAAGTAAATATATATAAAAGTGGCCCAGCCCGTCTCCGCCCTGGTGCAGATTTTCTGGAAATATTTCCTAGTCTATGTTCATTGGGAGTAATGTAGGATTGGTGATGAAAGGTCTAATGGCCTCTTTTTTTTTTTAAATCGGTCCTGTGGTGTCAGTGCCTATCCAATGCAATCAAATCTTTTCTGTTTAATATATATATATATATAGTATAGACAACAGTATAATATTCAGTAACAAAGAATTAAGGAATACAATCAAAATCATAATACACAGACACACTACAACTGTAAAGATAATGAAAATATGAAACTAATATAGAACCTCTCAATGGCTCTAACTTTCCAATAACAAATTAACGTTGTCTCCAACTACGAAACTAGAAGCCAAGGTGTGTGATTTAATATCAGATATTAGCTCAATAACACAGACACCTGCCCACTCCAAACTTTCTACGTCTACTCTCGACTTGACTTTGAAAAGATCTTTTATCTGTTAGTGTATTTTTACGAGTTAATAATCCATATTAAGTGCGATTAATTTTTGATTTCTTTATACCATTTATACAACCTTCGCAGTAGGTTTGAAGACGGCTGTGAAATGAGAGGCTGCAGGATCGATTTCCGTACCGAAACCAATATTTGTGTGAAACACAACTTTACGATTCGAGTCTGGATATTTCTGAGACCCAAATGGTTCTAGTAGTTTTTGATACCCAAGACAAAAAACTCGATCTTAGTTTGAGGTCAGGACTATGCTGCTGTTGAGTATATTTTTGTTTTTTTGCAGAACAGATATTTCAGCACGAGATTCGTTTTTAATCGAGATTTTGATTGAAAAGGCTAAGGCCATAGTCCACGCGGACCTATTGTAAGTTGTAGATTTCACATGGTATAAATGTTGTAGATCTGTTATTGGTTGTGTTTGGAAAATGTAGTTTCCCATTACCACAGTATTTGTGAGCTCAGCGATATAAGCTGTAAGGTATTGAATAAAATGCAGGTCGGACTGTACATATAATATGAGATCCATCCATCCATCCATCAGCCAAAGGAAGTCCACTGCTGAACATAGGCCTCCCCCAATGATTTCCACAGAGACCTGTTGGAGGCAGCCTGTGTCCAGCGACGTCCCGCGACCTTTACCAGGTCGTCGGACCATCTTGTGGGTGGACGTCCTACGCTGCGCTTTCCGCTACGCGGCCTCCATTCGAGCACTTTCCGACCCCATCGGTCATCAGATCTCCGCGCTATGTGCCCTGCCCTTTGCCACTTCAACTTGCTAATCCGGTGGGCTATGTCGGTTACTTTAGTTCTCCTACGGATCTCCTCATTTCTGATTCGATCTCGTAGGGAAACCCCGAGCATAGCCCTCTCCATAGCTCGTTGAGTGACTTTGAGCTTCCTAATAAGGCCCATAGTGAGAGGCCACGTCTCGGTGCCGTAAGTCATCACTGGCAACACACAACTATCGAAGACTTTCGATTTAAGGCACTGAGGTATTTTGGACGAGAAGACGTCGCGTAGTTTCCCGAACGCTGCCCAACCGAGTTGGATTCGACGATTGACCTCTCTCTCGAAGTTGGACCTGCCTAACCGGACCACTTGTCCTAAATAGACATATTCGTCAACAACTTCGAGAGTCGAGCCCCCAACACCGATGGGAGTGGGCACAACATGGACATTCGACATGATCTTCGTTTTGTCCATGTTCATTTTAAGACCCACCTGTTGGGAGACTCGATTGAGGTCTTCGAGCATAGTGCTAAGGTCTTCCAGCGATTCTGCCAAGACTACAATATCGTCGGCAAACCGAAGGTGAGTGATATACTCGCCGTTGATGTTGATGCCGAATCCTTTCCATTGCAAGAGCTTGAAGGCGTTTTCCAGCGCGGCAGTGAACAGTTTCGGAGATATGACATCTCCCTGTCTCACGCCTCTCTGTAGTGGAATAGCCTTCGTACTCTGATCCTGTACTCGGACCGACATGGTGGCGTTGTTGTATATACACTTCAACACTTTGATGTACCGATAGTCGATATGGCACCGCTGGAGAGACTGTAGCACAGCCCAAGTCTCGATCGAATCAAAGGCTTTCTCATAGTCCACAAACGCTAAACAAAGCGGCAAGTTATATTCCTCGGTTTTTTGTATAACTTGCCGAAGCGTATGGATGTGGTCTATGGTACTAAAGCCTTTTCGGAAACCGGCTTGTTCGGGAGGCTGGAAGTCATCAAACCTGCGTTCGAGACGATTTGTGATGACCCTCGAAAACAACTTATAGACATGGCTCAGGAGCGAGATGGGCCTGTAATTCTTCAGCAAAGTGTTATCACCTTTTTTGAAGAACAGTACCACCACGCTCCTGCTCCATGCCTCTGGCGTTGAGCCCTCGAGGAGAACGGAATTGAAGAGCCTCTGAAGGACTTTCAGTATCGGCGTTCCGCCCGCTTTCAGAAGCTCTGAAGTTATTCCGTCCTCGCCCGGCGCCTTGTTGTTTTTAAGTTGCTTCAGGGCCATCTCAATCTCACACAGGCTGATGTCCGGGATATCATCGCTAAAGTGTCGGATCAACTCGGCTCTCGGGTCTTCGGCCGAGCTAACAGCAGGTTTGGCAACCGAGGTGTAAAGCTGTCCGTAGAACCTCTCGATCTCCCTTAATACCTCTGCCCTCGTCGATACTACGCGGCCGTCCTCCGTCTTCAGCCTAGACAACTGGCTTTGCCCAATAGACAAGTCTCTTGCAAACACTTTGGAGCCTCCGTTCCGCTCGATTGTCTCCTTAATGCTCACAGTATTGTGAGCACGGACATCGTGTCGCAAGGACTTCCAGATCTGTCTATTGAGCCGCCGATATGCTTCGGCGTCAACGGAAGACTGCAGCGTCAAAGATCGACGTTCGGCCATGAGGTCAAGAGTGTGGATCGAGAGTTTTTGTGGTCTATCTCTACGGCGAGGTCTAAAATACTTAGATCCCACCGTATGGACAGCTTCTACCAAACCGCTGTTTAGCTCGTCCACTGCAAGGTTTTCTCCTAGACAATCAAAGCGATTTGTCAGCTCGAGTTGAAAGCTCTCGGGGTTTTGGATATGGGCGCGAGTAGGTCGGAGCGTAGATTTCATCAAGCGACGCCTTTTCGATTGGACATTGATATTCAGGGTGCCCCTAACCATTCGGTGATCACTGCCGGTTTTCACCCTGTTGATCACAGAGACATCTCTGAATATCCGTCTATTCGTCGTCAAGATGAAATCTATCTCGTTTCTCGTAGAACCGTCAGGACTCAACCAGGTCCATTTCCTGTGAGGCGGCTTCTGGAAGAAAGAGTTCATCGCAAAGAGTCCCTCTTTTTCCAGAAAGTCGGCCAGCCTCTGACCCCTGGGGTTCCGTTGCCCATGTCCAAATTGCCCCACTTTCAACTCTGCATCGCTTCCCTTGCCCAACTTTGCGTTGAAGTCTCCCATAACAACATTGAAATAGGTTTTGGAAGTATGTATGGCCCGACTTATGTCCTCATACATTTCCTCTACTTCTTCATCTGGGTGTGTCGAGGTCGGCGCGTATACCTGTATGACCTTCAACGAATATCTTTTGGATATTCTGAGTATAAGGTATACTACCCTGCTCGACACACTTTCGATGGATACGATGTTGTTGATGAGAGACTTGTGGACGAGAAATCCGACACCTCCTCGGGACTGTTGGTCGTCCCCCCGGTAGAAGAGCAGGTTACCAGACTTCAGGGTTATCGTATCCTCCCCGATTCTTCGGACTTCCGATAACCCCAGAATGTCCCAGTGTAACCTGCTCAATTCTTCTTCCAGTTCGACAATCTTCTCGTCTGTCCTCAATGTGCGTACGTTGTGTGTTACCAGGGCCAGTCGTCGTCGGGGGGGGGTGGTAGCCGGGGCCAACCCGGGGATTCTTAGCACCCCCTGCCCCACCGTAACCATGACCGCTACCATAGCCAGGAATAGTGGGGCTGCCGGGGACTGGGGGCCTGGTCTCTATTTGTGTCGCCATTGTGGGGGTATTTGCCGTTACTCGCCACGCTTGGCAGGCGGGTTGGCGAGCGCAGTAGGGGAGTGGCGTTAATGACGCTGCTGCCCGCCATTAACCGGGGAAAGGAAATAGGATTTGTGGGTAGAGGATGTTATAGGAAAGGAGAGTATGGCCTGAGGGAGTGGATACTGCAGTCACGGACGGGAAGTTAAGGTGACTGCAGTAGCTCGGGGGCCGAGGTCGCGTACTCGTAGCACCTAGCTATAACTAGGACAGGCCATGACCACTAGATAGGAGCATCCCTGACCAAGAATATGAGATCATTAACTGTAAAAATAATATTTGCTTCAGTTTGAATAATTTCCCGAAGGAGTAGACGTCGAGCAAGCGGCTTATTGTAGAAACATAAGCGTAATTATTCTGCACTGTAAAATCAAGTTGCACAAATACCAGGAAGAAAAAAAACAATATGTAACAATTGAATTATAATATATGTGCAAATATGCGGACACGTTATTTGAATGGGGAAGACTTTTTTAAATCGATAAAAATATATATCTACCTTTTTTTGGTTAAAAACAAGTGCAACAAAAAACCACGTCAACAATATTATTATTTAATGTCATGTGCGATTTGAATTTTCTTTTTTGAAATATTATTTTGTTCATAACAAAGGGATTGCGTGTTCTGCAGTTGACTGCAGTAGGCATTATCAGATAATGTATGTCCTGGACACATGCTGTCATAATTTAGAGAGTAGGCCGCGCGCTAAATATATGGGCGAGTGACAAAACGGAGCAATATTGTATGCACGATTTAATTTATTTATAATGCTAGATTAGAGATTAACGTCACGTCACTATGCGGAAATTATTATTTGAATATAATATTAAAATCTTTTGCACATCCAAGAGCACAGAGCACAATCGCTTCAAAGCCAGCAGTTTCTCATTAATATACAGTCTATTCCCACATCCACTACTGAATTTAACTCGAAGTTCTTCTGTAATCCTATAAAAACAACGGCACTTAATTTCATGCGAACAGGCATTCTAGTTTGTCTATTCAACGGCAATGGATTCCATACAACAGGCCTGTGCTGGTTATGTGACTGCAGCATCTTCATCGGCGCGAGAAACTACGCCTTGTGCTCATCAAACGCTAGTATTGAGATTTAATACGTACTTGAAATTCATAAGAGGAGGACCATGACTAACAATAGACTTTATGTGACTGACGATAAATAGATGACGAGTTTTTTAAACTCTTGATGAAGTTAACAGCTGTAGTTCAATAACACCAACCTATGGGTTGTTAACAATTTTGTTACTAGCATTACACTGACCTGATAAACCTACTCCGTGCGAAATTTTCGAAAACTGCCTTCAATAAAATGGAGAGGACATATTGTAACACATTGTATGCAGCAAATAATATGGAATATTTAGTCATTGTGCAGTAGTTCATAAAATACAGAATGGCAGTTGCATGCTTGTTGAAATGGAATCGCATCTCTGGGGGAGCAATCTCAATTTCGTAATAAAAAGTTATTGCTTTCTACTTCTTTAAATTATTCGCATTCATCATCATCATCATATCAGCCACAGGAAGTCCACTGCTGAACATAGGCCTCCCCCAATGATCTCCACAATGACATTGGTTATTACAAACCTATTTAGACCACGATCATAAGTTATATAGCTTCCTGCACAAAAACTAATGGCCTTTTGTAAAAGGAGCATATTATAGCTATACCAGATAAACTTAATAACAAGAAGTTATCATTTTCTTTAGCTATTGTCTACTTGTAAACAAGGACCTTCTCAAGGATACCAAACATTTATAAATGGAACACATTGACATACACAACCCTTCCACTCCCAGCCTTCAGCGTGGCCTGACCGATGTCTCTTTTTGCCTGTTTTGTGTGGCCAGTCATAAAATATGTACATAATATCGATCCAATAATCTTTACGCCAGCCGCAACGTTGTTGATCGCTGACCGGGTCGCTTGCGATGTTTCGCAGTTTTCACAACCTAAACCCCTGTCATACTGTCGACTGTTCCTGCAGACAGCCGCATTTAATATTCAATTAGGGACCGTTTGGCCATTCATCAGTCTGGACGTCGGTAGGGTTGTAAATTTTCTGGATGAGACTATCAACGTGGTACCGAGCGGATCGGTTTGAATTTAAATCTCTTGGTCTATTGGATATTAGCAATTTGTATTACCAAACAGCAGTTGATTAAGTAGTAAGCTTTAAACGAAGCGATAATTGTTATGTCATAAGGTACATACTGTTAATTGAATATTACTATATTGATTAAAATTTGTTAAGATTTTATTATAAGACGAATATCAGTTGCTGATATTTTTCAGAGATAGAAGCAACTGCAAGTGATGGTGGAATCTAATGAGTAGATAGTTTTAAGAAGACTAAGGTACTCGTAATTAAGACTGATGAGAGACAGGTCGCCACTTACAGGATTTTGTGAGGAAAAGACCTCGGTGAAATGTGGCCATCGAAATGTGAATAATTGTAGTCATTCTGTAGTGCTAGTTAAAAAACAGTGCTAGATCTGTCAATTGTTTTTAAATTGGCTTTACCACTTCCACATCCAGAAAACCCAACGTCGTTGTTCAGTGGTTTTGTCTCTGAGATAAAGTATGTAATGGGAGCCGCTTGCATAATTTATTCTGTTTTATTCTGTGTGAGCTGGGTCACAAAATGTTGCATTCATTTGTTCGATGGGGTGCTGGGTTATGTAGTGCGTAAATTAATAAATTTTGCAGCTTCATTTGCTTGTTGCGTTGTTGTGATTAATATCGGTAATTTGTTTGTTCCAATATGAAGTTTACTGCTTTGTTACTGGATATTATAATTATTTTTTAATATATACAATGACTTTAGCTTTACACGTAGGTTTAAATTGTGGCGTATATGTATTTTGATAGTTAAACTTAGATATAGATAAGGTATGACAATAGACAAGCAGCACACAATAAAAAAAATACTGCGCATTGGTTGAAGAATCGGACCTAAAATTAAATCTTGAGGATTATAAATAACAGACGCTACTACTTTTAGATCTTTTGCGTCCTGTATTAGCAGACCATTTTATGTCCTCTTAATCGTACTTTAGATAGTAGAGAAGACCTGTATCCTAAAGTGGGGCATACAAGAGCTGAAACAGTCTTTATGTTTTATACGTCGATATCAAACCATCGCCTCTTCGGCAAATGCCAATATGACCCTATCGGCCGATGCCAATAATCGAAAAAATTAGATTGAAGTCAATCTGGATTGTTTTCTACTTTTCGATTGGTCTCTTGTCATGTTGCCATAGTTTTTTCACTACTGAGATTGATTACTGGCAATATAGTATCAGAAAAAAGATTGAGCTGTCAATCTAAAACGGCAAATTTTGGATTTGGATTATTTATTGGCAGTGGCTGTATATCGTTGCTCAAACAACTATAATCTTGCAGTTTTCGTACCTCATAACCAAATTACCTAACAAACATCATAAATCAAATATAAATTAGAACAAAAAATAAAAATAAAAACCAAGCAAACCTCGTCAATGTTCATTGGTGTTAAGCACGTAATAATGGCCACTCATTTGCGGCCGCCATTTCGCCCGGCTTGAATAAACTAATGTCTGAGTGACAATTCATGCGCTGTAGCCCCGTAACTAGATTAGATTGTTGTTTTAAGTCGCTGTGCTCACTAATAAGGTCACCGTGGAACTAGGTTAAGTTTTTGTTCTCTTGAGCGATGTTTATTTGACAGCTTTCATGGACAGACAGTGGACAATAATTTATTTTCAACTCCTCCTATGAGTTTAAATTTCTGATTTATTTCGTTGCGGGTTAAAGACAAGTTAGACATTCTTGGAGACTTGCCGTGCTTCAATGCTCGGTGTCATTACATTGCGTGCCACTGTTGATCATAGCTTACAGGAGTTATAGTGCTGGGTGTGAGGGACAGTCTCCTGACAGCTTCCATGGCGATGTTGGTTAGATACTGACAGTGAATCGAGAGGCTGAGGTTCGATCCCCGCACCGAAACACATATTTGAGCGATCCACCAGTTTCAGGTCTGGGTGTTTGTGATAACGAAAGGTCTATCATAGTTCCTGATATCCACGACGCAAGACTTTATATTAATGTGGGATCAGGACTGTGTATGTGAATGTTGAGTGTATTTATTTATTTACTAGGAAATGTGAGCAATAAAGTTTCGAAATAAACCTATTTGTAAATAACATTCATTTGTATACAAGACCAAGCGACAGGGCAGTTAGATGATCGAATTTCAAAACTGAAGGACGCGGGTTCTAATCAAAGTCAGTCACCACATATCTACCATTTGAAGTTACTTATATACTCTGTGTTGATTATGTCGTTTACTTTAATGGCTAGGAGTGAAATTGTAGGGGGTTCATGAATACTGTAAAATTTTCATGATATTTTAAACGTATGAGAAGCCTACCAACCAGACCAGATTTGAAGACTAAAATTCTGTACCCGAATAGACAGAGATGTCAAGGAAGTTTCTGATCTGATCTGGTCATAAAACATGACTAAAAAGAACATCTTAGTTTAAATGTTCTCATCATATATTTCAATTAGATTCAGTTTATTCCCACAAATCAGATAACCCCACTACATAAATTTATAAGAGTAGTGTACATATACCGCATGTGCACGTGACTTTTGTTCTGAAAATTCATTCTGAATCGTGTGCAGTGTGCACCGCGCCTTACTAGAACAATGTTCCACTGAATAAGTTATATTAGCAACACCGCCACGTAATGTACAGTTTATAATGTGTCCGGTTCCTAATCATGGCACGATATGTTGTGCTTGGTTGGGTTAAATATGGAAACAATTCCTTTTAGTATTTTAACTTTACTATAAATATAATTCAATAAATAAATAATTTTCTTTGCTACTATATTATGTTGCATTCATCCACAGCTTAATAAGGAAATTTCTTCTCGACTTTGTCCTTTCAATTGAAGTGCGTGTTAATTAATATGAACTACTATTAATATGAATACGCAACACTTCATAAAGTCAGAAATATATCATGACATTCGAACCTGTGACCTCCATCTCGGTGGTCAATTTAAGGTTCAACCGTTATTTTTGTTCACGGACGGTGCAAGGGTCCAAAAAGAACGTAAAAGTTTACATACAACTATTACAATAATTAATTATTTACGAGAACATAGTATTTTAAATGATTTCATATTGTCACTAAAACGCGGTTGAACTTAGAATAAAAAACAACATGTAGGTATACATAAACTCAAGCCTTATTTCCCTGAAGGGGTAGGCAGAGGTACTAGTAAGAACCAGTGCACCTACATTTCGCCTTAGGTGTTGCGTCCTACAATGTGGTAAGGGGCGAGCCAGTGGCCATATCGAGCACAAATTCCTGAAGGCTCTCTAATAAATTGAAGGAGCTGATAGAAAAAAAATATAATTTAAAAATAATTTCATAAAATCTCAAGATAAATTCATGAAAATTACTCATGTGTACAGATCCTTAGCCGGCAGATGCGGGCGCGTGACTGACCCAAAACTCATCTGCTAACAAATAAACCATGTCCAAAACATATGTGGGACCCGCAATATAAGTTTCGTAGCGCGACCAACGCGTAGTTTCAAAACCAAAACATGGTCTATGTGTGAACATTATACGGTAATTTGGAGTATAAACTTGTTTTATTTCTGTTAAAATACCTTAGTGGTTCATGTGTGGGCTGCGAACTGTGAGATCCTGGGTTTTGTGCCCAGGTTGGGAAATTTACATGCGTATGGGAAAATCCTCTTATTTATCCACCTCATATTTTTATCCGCCATCATTGTAGATCGGCAATTTGCCTACGAATTATAAGATTTTGTATGAGTTAAGTATTATTTAGTGCATGCACTCCTAGATGCAGCTATATCATAAAAATAAATGAACTAATTAATTTGTTTTGCATATTACATTTGGTAAATGCTAAATATTATGTTATGTCTTTAATAGGAAGGATTTAGTGTTAATTTGTAAAAAAAGGTCAATTGTGGAGTGTAACGATACACGTAGAAAATTCGTGTTAGTACGTCATACCACATATTTTTTTCCTCTCTCTATACATCAGAAGCGATATAACTAGCATAATAAGCCATCAAACTTCCATATCACGATCGCCCACACCACTCGTAAAACCTCAATAAAACTTACGTCAAATGAAAAAATAATGGAAGGGATTATACATCAAGTAGAGGTAGGACGTACCGATATTCATATTTAATTTGACAGTACAGAAGCACTTTGGGTTATTACTGTTACTGTCTCGACGTAGGAGGCTTCAGGTTTAATATTTGATATTTTTCCTGGCTGAGATTATGGCATTATGTGGCTATGCGGCCAATTTCATCATAAGGATACAAAGCAGCTTAAATTATTTTCGGAGAAATAAAATCTAATTTTGGTGTATTTAATGTAAGAATATAAATATAGTATTTTAACCTAGTATATTATAAATATAATACCTTTTTAATATATGCTATTAAATTCCGTGTTTCCAATATATTATATTTAATGGAACCGCTATATACACAAATACTGTACTGTACTGTATCGGCCCATATACATCCCACTGCAGAACACGGGCCTTCTCTACAATCGATATGTTTAAAAGTAGTTAGGCTCTATAGGCCACCACGCTGGCCTAGCGCAGATTAGCGGGTTTTTACATAACATAGAAATGTTGTCCTTCATCGTTATAGAGCCTGGTGTTTCACCATCAACACACAAATGACTCCGAAGTCAAAGGATTTGAACCCACGGCCACCGAGGGCATGTTAGCAACCGCGTCTGGGCCGTTTACCAACAGGCTACCATGCACATATAAAATAATATAATTATATGAAATTAACGCGTCTTGGAAAGGGATAATAACAACTTGAAATTGACTTTAATAGCAGGCATAGAATCTGAATCACTCCACAATCTGTTCCGCTATTAAGAATACTTTTATTTATATAGAAATACAAATAAAAAGTTTTTAAACATGCAAAATCAATACCTAATTACGTAAAAATTAAATCAGTAATATTTATTTCATTTTAATCATATCACTGACACCGCGAGTATAATCAACGAATGTAATTAATTTAATGCAAATTGTGAATGGATCCCACCGTAATATACGAAGGACATCGCATTTATTCTTTTCATTAAAAAATATTATACATTGTACTATGAACAATGGAAATCTCTTTTGTAATAATAAACGACTTTTACATAAATCTATGAAACGAGCGTATATTCAACCGAGAAGTCAAAGGTTGAGATTTAATGTAATTTTTTTGTTGAAACAATTGAAAAACGGCACGATGTAGTTTCACGCTTTCGTCAACAAATCATAAATCCATGCAACGTTCTATGTGACATGATAGATCTAACTGAATTCAGTACCTTTCCGGTCATTTTGTGTCATTTAAATTTTAAGCCAACTGAAATGATAATATCGTTCAGGGGATCAATATATTTTGCTAGACTATTCTATCTTGACATGACTATTATCATCTGAAATTATAATCGTTTTGCACTCGTAATGCCAGTGTAGTAATAATGACTTGAGTGAAGTGAGTAAAATACTGAGTTAGGTTCATAGCTGATGTGGATTTTTATGATGAAACTACTGAAAAAACGGAAGGCTTAGAAAAATAAGTGTCATTTTTAAATGCTCTGGTGGTAGGTCTCTCATATGTGAGAAGCTGCCTGTTACCACCGCAATGTCTATTTCTCCCGCCAATCAGCTGTGTAAATGCACTCTTGTGTCTTGGTTTGAAGGACATTGTAGCCAGAGTAACTACTGGATATATTTAGACTTAACATTTTACGTCTCCGTATAGAGAGCGGGGTGGAATGCCAAACATAACTGATCACTGATTGTGATTGAATGTGTTGTTTGGTTTTGCTACTGTTCATGAGCGTCCGTATCGATTACCACCAGGTGAACGGCATGCTAGTCTCGCAATTCATTGCAATGAAACAAATTCTTCATATTTTACCCATTTTTTAATAATTTAACTTTCAAAAACCTTCCAACCCTTCCATTTGTTTTTCGAAATAAAAACCTTTCCAAAAATACAATCATGAATTGGAAAAAATCACTTTGTCAAAGTAATTCATTGACATTTATCTGAAGAGGAACCTCACTCAACTTGGGGCGGGAATTTCACGCGCCACTACACCCTCGGAGGGTTACAGGACGCCCTTAAGTTTCTAATTGGGTTCATTGCCGCTAGACGTCGAGACTTTTAACATCCACTCGAATATTATCAAACTTTTTAAAAATTATTGTATCGTAAAAAATATCTTTTAACTTGTTTAATTTAAATATTGTTACATTTTAACGGGTTTTTTAATTACTTTTTTGTTATTATATAATTATTTTTAAATTGTTTTGTTCTTTTGCTAAACGTTCATTTATTATTTGTTATTCGTTATTCTCTCGCTTTTGACAGGGTCTGCAATGAATATAATTATCGTTTGCGTAACGTACGTGCTGATTTTATATTTCACATCTTTGTTAAGTACGAGTAGATACAAGAGACAATTTGTGTATTTTTAATTTACTGTAAGCATATGGGGTCTAAAAATGATTGAGCTAAAACCAAGCAATTAAGTAAAACGAGTTAGGATTAAAAACTTAAACACAACAAATCAAATAAGAATTTGCTACAATTTTTCCTGCTAAAGTCACATTTACAAAGACAAAAAAAAAAACAATTAGATTCCATCGCGGCAGTTAAAAGCAATACCGATTTAATTTAATTACCGGCATCGGATTATTGTTACTTTTATTGCTTTTTCATTGGCCGTAAAGTGGAAAGCGTCGGCGCTATTCTAAAAAAAAACAACCAACATTATCCAACTCTTCACATTGAAGATATTGTCCGTATTTCCATCTCTAGAGATACGTCGTACTCTTTACATTTATTGTGTAAATATTGTTAGGTATTTAAATCTATAGAAATCTTTATCCTCTATGGGAAAATGAATCAGTCGAGCTATTCACATTAACAATCTATTGTTGCAGAGACTAAGAAATGCATTTTATCTTAGAGAAGATTAAGATTTCGATACCCTAGCGAATAAATTGTGAAGCTTGATTTGAATCGCTCCGGAATTCTGTCACCAGTAAAAAATATAATGTCCGGGACAAAAATAAATAAATATTAAAGCGTCCTTAGCAACAATAACCAACATTCTGGTAGACTAATAAGATTAGATACATACATAAACTCACGCCTTTTTCCTAGAAAGGTGGGCAAAGGTGCTACCAGGACACCCATATTTCACCTTGTATGTTCTGTCCCACGATGTGATAGGCGTGAGCCTATCGTCATATTGGGCACAAATTCCAGACCGGGCTGATAATAAATAGAAAAATCCTTGTCCGATCCGGGATTCAAATCCTAGACCTCAGCTTTGTAACCGTACCATAGTACAACAACGCAACCGCGGTCACTAATAAGATGATACAATTATTACATGAATATGTAAATAATTCCTCTGAGTACAAAAGTATAGAGAAAACGTTTAGGCATATGAAGACGCCTGGAAGATACTTCGGTGAGTGCTCAGAGCGAGGTACGCACACTGATGACCCCCTTTCTGTCAGCCTTTTCTGTATATACAAAGATTGTATTCTCAGCCTTAGGGAGACATCAAGTAAGTCGTGAGTGATATACTTCCTTCGCACAAAGTTAATCTTCATATTGCTTCTAGTATATGTATGTATATTACATTTTGTTAGGGCAAATGGAAGTAATCCTAAGTAATCGGCTAAGAGTCATGTTATATACAGTTACAATTATTAATATTCGATAGTAAAAAGTCAGCAACTTAGGATAGCAACTAATGTACTGATGTTGAAATAATGATCAGACAAAAGATGGGCGTGGCATATCATAGTCGATTAGCGAGAAGTGAAATCATCGCACAAAAGC
Source organism: Hyles euphorbiae (assembly GCA_023078785.2). Taxonomy (NCBI): domain Eukaryota; kingdom Metazoa; phylum Arthropoda; class Insecta; order Lepidoptera; family Sphingidae; genus Hyles; species Hyles euphorbiae. Next base: position 11,149,101 of record CM041034.1, on the reverse strand, counting down.
AATACATCAATAGTTTACTTGCCGTCAAGAAGTGTTATTTAGTCACTAACTTTGTAAAAATTGTTGAAGAATTTCAGTTAATTTGGTCTACTTCAAAACGTTGTTCAATTACGCCAGTTTAATGACATTGTGAATTTTATACCCAATCGTGTCAAAACCACGTGCTGAAGATTATAATAGTCTAAATTGGAGTCACATTAGCCTGAGTAGGAGCAGGCTTTTTAGGTTAATTGTAATCGCGAGGCGCACCGAGCCCGCGTTATTAACAGCGACTGCAGCTAACTTCTACATGTGCCACACTTCAGGCCATGCGTTTAACACTTACTGTTTCTTTGTGGATATCATTGTTTGGGTTTTTTGTTGGGTATTAACAGAAAAGAATTTTAGATTTTATTATATTTTTATTATAAGTGTTCACTGTTGCCCATGAAAAATCATAACGCTTGGATCTTGGATGTATTGCTAGCCTATCAAATTGGGAGGGGAGTGAAAAACTATTGGAATAGAGAAGGAGAAGCAAAGATGTCGCTTGACTTCAATCTCCTGTGAGACAGTGGTACTGGCCGGGAAGAACCTGCCCATTCATACCAAGTCATAATTGACAACAACGTAGCTCTACCGCTTTTTAATCGCTGATTACAAGAGATAAGAACATAAGAGAAGCATCTGTAGTATTAATTAATAATAATGTTAGTAAGTCGGGTTCTTTGCCATTATTACCATTAATTTCAGCGATGTCATGCGCATTGCTGGACATCGACCTCAAGCAAGGATGTCCGCAATGATCTGAACTAACATTACTATATCTACGTAAAATTAGTGATTATATTCGGTACGTCACTGGAAATAAAATAAATATTTTTATTTATTTTCCACCTTTATCTAAATATTTTTTACTTAAATCGCACTTCCATTTGTCAAATACAATGTCTTCCTATCACTTTACAAATCAATTCCAAAGCATCAATTCAGGCCTATTTAAACTCGCTTGTTGAATACAAAATATATGCTAATGAATATCTGGCCGGCCTTCGGTTAATTTCATTCTCAATTAAAATTTTAATGAGATTTCAATTGTGCCACGACGTGAATTGTCGTCTTTGTACAACAATAATTAGCTCTCGCCAAACATTTCAGTGAAAAATGCGCGCTGAAAGAATTAACTCTTTTGTTGTAAATGAAGATAATTAGAATGGAGTAATAAATTGAATGCATTATGCCAATTTGGTCGGTTTTAATTGAAGGCATTGTAGGGAATGTCGAACAGTCTGTGAAATGCATAATGCAAGGACTCAAGGTACGGGATCGGCGTTTATACAGAGCTATGTATATCTTACAGGTGAACATGTGTTCGTACAAGCACCCGTCTGAAGTGTGTCTGAAATACCATTGTGTAGCATTTTGCTGTGTTATTTGGCATTTACGTCTTGCTACATTCGTTGAAGAATAACATAATACACTAAAATTTACCAAAAAATATAATAATTAATAAATACACCCTAATTTTATGCTGAAGTATAATCCCTCTCTTGTATAGGCGACTCTTGGAAATAAAAGTAATAGGCGTTCTCAGATAATTTAATTTTGATTTAATTTGAGGATAAAATTTTCTGACACTCTTTATGCAAATTATTCGTACGGTACGTCGGCACTAATCTTTCTTTAAATATTTATCTACAAAATATCATCAATGAGACTTTTCTTGGATTCAATTAATATAAAAAATGATTCATTATCTTTTAGCTTTCATCACACGCACACTCATATGGGTTAGGTACGACATGACTTTTCAGCCATATTTTGAAATATTACATTTTTAATCAACCTTAACACCCAGAAACAATATAGCCAGTGGAACGTCTCAGAAATTGGCAGTGTATAAGTTTGGCAACACGACTTGGCAAATTGTTGCCAGACGGAGGCGGTGGACAGGCCACGACACCCGGCTGCGAGTTATGGCCCAGGCGGCAGCGCTGAGACCTTCTTGATAATATACATACATATATACCAGATGTCCAAAGTTATTGTAGTCGGATTTTTATGAAGTTGGATAATGAAGTAAGTTTAAGGGTCTTTGGCGAGTTGTGTAACTCATCATGACTGAGCTGAAAGTAATAACCCAAAGAAAAAAAAATGTACAGGGTATGTCAAGACTGCTACCGAAAACCGAGTCTTGTGGTAGTTTTAGTGACTACAAACACAATGCAAATAAACGCGACAAATTTCGATTTGTGATTTTTTTAATATGTTTGGAATATTTATATTTTTTGCTAAAAAACTAATTTAAATACTTGCGTGGTGTCTATAAAAATAAAAGAATGTACACTATTCATCTAGATAAAAAACGAGATATTCACCGCCCAGATATGATCATACGAAAAAAATAAAATTAAAAATGTATTGCTTTGTATCTGAAGTCACTAAAACTGCAATTCGGCTCCGTTTTCGGTAGCAGTCTTGATATACCATGTATATAATTACTAAGTTGTACTGTACTGTTTCGTTAGCAGCTGGTGACTTTCTATCATAAATATTTTTATCTCACTTGTTCTGACTACGTTGTAGTTTACAAAGAACTTAATTCTTATTGAACTAATGCATATTTTGGTTTACATAAACACGTTCTAAGAATGAACATCCTAACAGTTGGAGTATAGAAGGTTCAGATTTGGACGTACAACAAGGATTTGGATGGAATATTCAGTGAAGCATGTATCGTTCCCTGCGATAATAATAGGTATTGTATTTGAGGAGTTACGTTAACATAGGTTTAAACCTATTCTTAGTCTTGAATGCTTCTGTCTCGTGGCCAACAATAAATTTCCTCTCACGTTGTATTTGATGAACTACTGGAGCAGCAGCTAGACATTAGGCTCCCAATGCATAAATAAAGTTAGATTCATTTACTCTTAAAAAAATATACACTGACATCTGTATAATATGTAGACATCTGTATGGGTAGACATGCCACTGATTTTACTCACAACCAAAAAATTCGTCTATTTTTATTTATTTTTATTTCAATGAATCGTGAGTCATGCATGCCATTCGCCTGATGGTAAGCGATACAACTGCTCATGAACAGAAAAATCAAACAACACCTTGGATTTGCGCACGCAGAGTTTCGCAGAGTCAGAGACATAAGATGTTAAGTCTCAATATAGCCAGTAGTTACTCTGGCTACAATATCCTTTAATCCGAAACACAACAGTGCGTAGTGCAGTCTTAAAATATTGGGCGAGCAGATAGACATTCCAGTCAAAGGAAATGCATATAAAATTTTCCAAGTCGTAAAACACTAAATGGATTACCCAATCTGAACCTCATACCCACGACATACTAATTATTCATATCACAAATAAGCTTTTACTAAACCAATCAAACATATAAAACAAATACTGCAGCATGGTTCATTAAACAAATACTATATCAGCCCATAAACGTCCCACTGCAGGGCACAGGCCTTTACAATCGACAGTACGATTGAGTGTTTAGGTCATATTGTCTACCACACTGGCCTAGTGCGGGTTGGCGGACTCTACATACCTTAAAATAAATTACGATTTTCTACGATATGCAGGTTTCTTCACGATTTTTTGCTTCACCGTCATAGTGCATGGTGATTTCGACAAAAAATAATAAAATATCGAGATTTAAAATAATAGAGTGAAGTTCTCAAATACGCTAGCAACAATAACTTCTAAACAGCACCGAGCACATCCATACAAATCTAGGTGAGCCGTCACATCACATAAATGTATATGTTTTGTATGTGTTTATTGTTTAGTACCGTCTCACGTCCGTACAAGGCGTCATGCATTATTCAGCGACGGACACTCATCATGCGTTCGGATCGTTGAGGACTACACAAACGCGTATACGAAGTTTACAATTTGATGAAGCGAGATGTAATTGAGTAAATAAGATGAGATTAGTAATTCTCATTACATATATAAGATTGACGTTTATTCTATAGTATATATTTAGGTTTTTAGGGCCGAATTCATAGAGAGTTTTAAAACTTTACTATAATTAAAAAAGTATAATTATTGAATGTTTTGTCTTCTTCGCTCAAATCTAATTCAAAAGTCGTTCGAAAGATCAATAGCTAAAATAGGTTTAAAATGTGTCTATGAATACGGCCGTTAATGTTTAAAAATTTCTTTCTTAATCTCCATATCATAAACAATCTTGTTGCAAAATTCACTAATTGATTGTGAGTAATCGAAATGTAATACGCACATTCTTGGTAAAATAAACTAAGCTGCATACTCAAGTTAATACTTCTAATATACTCTTAGGATTAACATATAGGAAATAAAAACAGTCAGTAAATTAAATTATGTGTATCCTCTAAGAAATAATTCGAATTTGGAAAATTTTCAAGATAATATGGAATGTCTCAATTTTCAGACCTAATATTATCCCAACTACAAGCTGACAATGATGTCAATTTATTGTTCAGGTACTTCTTGCCAATAGAAAAAATCTATTAATACATATTGGTACTTATTTTAAGTATTAATTAAAATACTTAATGTTTAGCTTTTGCAATTTATATTGTGCGTTTATTTTTCTTTAATTTTCAACATTATTTTTAAGCTATATCGACCCACTTCTCTTTCTGAATTTGTGTTCTGGACTGACTACCAAAATATGATGGCTTCAAAAGAGATTTAGCAAGGAGGGACGGTGTAATATATAAGGGTTGATATATTATTTTGTACCTGTATTGTAATTTCAAACGAGGCATAAATCATGGAAGAAAAATAGCCTGTCATGACGTCTCATGCTTTTACAATAATTTTGTTGCTTTTGTTCGTAACAAAAAGGAGTTAAATTTTCAACGGTATTAATAACAGGCCGGCAGCTTTTTTATGTAACAACATTATATTATTAGGAGTATAATGAAAATGATAGTCGCAATTGTTAAAGAAATTCGCATTAATGAAATATTTTTGTACGTTTTTATCTAGAAGCATTACCGATGAAAAAAAAAAAAATGATATAATTACCAGCCTGCAGCCAGCGTACACTCATTGACATAAATATATGGACAATGCGAAAAGCGCCTAAGATGTTCCGACCGACCGACTAACAGCCGCTTCCAATAAACAATCCCAATCCAAAATTTGCCGTTTTATATTGACAGCTTAATCTTTTTTCTGATAGTATATTGCCAATAATCAATCTCAGTAGTGAAAAAACTATGGCAACATGACAAGAGATCAATCGAAAAGTAGAAAACAATCCAGATTGACTTCAATCAATTTTTTTCGATTGATTATTGACATCAGCCGTAAGTGGTGCGCGCTCCAGTACATCTCTAGTGGAGTGTTACTGAAATTAGTCATCACTCGTATCGATTTTGAAAATGCTTGCTTGTACTATGAGAGAAAGCTTGATAACAATGAATATATTAATTTTTATCAGCGTGTAGACTAAATCGACTAGATTAAGTTAATTGATGTGTATTTTAGCGCGATTTTGACGATCATCTCTTTGCACCTCCAAATGTACTAAAGGCCTGTCCTTATTTTTAAAACAATGGGAACACTGAGAAACGATGATATATGCAATGGCAACCAGTAACAGAGATCAATTTACAATTTCAACAGATTTATATCCGTTCTTAAGGAGACTTACATAATTATTTCAATACGAATTCTACTCGTACATCAACTATTAGGACTACCAGCAATCTCGCTTTGTCATGCTCATATTACGTAATATAGAAAATAATTACATCACATTATTTTTTGTCTCTGAACAGTCAGAAATAATCACACGAAAAACAATTTTGTTTCCACATAATATTAATTGAATTGAAAAGTACTTTAACTACCCATATATTCTTCCAAATATTGGGAATATTTGTGTCAATAAATATCAATTCTTAGCCCCATACCCGACATATTTGGATCCATAGCACTCTGAACTAATACGAATATCGCAACATATGTGTCCTACTTCCAGTAACCCTGATAATTATATCGAAACTATGAAACATAATCCATGAACTGAACTTCTAAGTATTTTAAGTATTTTCCTGATAATTGACATATTAGTACAGTTTCGCAATTCGCATTTTATTATGTTAGGCTATATTATACATCATTAACCCAGATGTTTGCTTATGATGAAAACATTATAATGAACGTTGTGTTTGGTAACTGTCATTTTAGCTTTAAGTATTATTAAGAAACTGTATGAATGTAGACCATTTCGATAAATTTGCAGCAACCATTTTGATAAACGATGATATTATTATCAATATTAGATACTTCCATAATACTGCAGGCGAAAAGTTTATATGAAGAATAATAAATTTCCCACATAATGTAATTATATGGTACGAGTATATAAATATACTAGCGGCCCGGCCTAGCTTCGCCCGGGTGCATATAGATTTCTCTACAATAATATGCACGTATTATACACATAAACCTTCCTCTTGAATCACTCTATCTATTAAAAAAAAACTGCATCAAAATCCGTTGCGTAGTTTTAAAGATTTAAGAATACAAAGGTACTTAGGGACAGAGAAAGTGACTTTGTTTTTTACTATGTAGTGATGGTATATGAATATATGGTATTCATACCATCAAGAATAAACGTCATAGTCTTGTCACAATATTTGATTTTAAATTGATTATAAAAATTCTCATTGATTTACTACATAGTCCAAATTCAACACCAAGAATAGAATTTCACAGCCCGCACACCATGTCATTAACGTAACGCCTTAACAAACAAACATAACAATTTAGAATGCAAATTACTGTAAAGCTGTACCGAACCATAACCTTACCGATGAAATATTTCTCATATCTCGCAGCCGAGTCAGACCCAGCTAACATCCTACCATTGTTTTACAAATGGACGTGAAATAAAACCAACAAAAACTGGAGTTGTAAAAAGTCCGTTTTACATGGCACCGCGTGCCGAATTCATGGGAACAATGCCTTGATTTTGAGTTGGTGTGGATTGACCAACGTTCATGTTTTACATAGACTAAGCTGGGTGATACCCTGTATTATCGATATATTTGGATTCGAAATCTTATAGAGTTTCAACTGTGATAGCTTATAAAACGAGGAGTAACATATACAGGGTATATCAAGACTGCTACCGAAAACGAAGCCGGGTGGTAGTTTAAGCGACTTCAGACACAATGCAATTAAAAATGTTGCAAAAAAACGACGATTTTTTTTTTGTTTTTTTTTTTTCATATTGTCATATTTGGGTTGTAAATACATTTCTTTCCCTATAAATAATAGTGTATAACCTTTTATTTATAAAGACTCTAAGGTATAAAAGAGTTTAAATTATTATTTTAGCAAAACTATGGACTTAACACCCAAAAATAAAGATATTTAAAAAACGTTAAATAAAATTATCGCGTTTCTTTGCGAAATTTTTTAGTTGCATTGTGTTTGTAGTCACTAAAACTACCCCCCGTCTTCAGTAACAGTCTTGATATACCCAGTATTGACATCATGTTGTTTAGAGTTTATTTTTGTAAAAAAATGCCATGTTTTCCTTATAGAGCAATCGTAATTAACATAGAATTGACATCATGATTATTTAGGGATTATTTTTGTAAAAAAAAAGAATGCCTAGGTTTGTCCTTGTATAACTCTTAACAATAAGGTAAGCATGTATCAACAAATTAAGGTATAACAATAATATTTAGGTATACATTATAAATTTTTGCGATTATCAAAATATATTTTTATTTTCACACAATTTCAGACTTAGGTATTTGGTGCTCTGTAGATTAAATCCGACACAAACTGGCTTAGGGAACTAGAGTTAATGACGGAGCTCATTTGAGAAGCTACCTAAAGTGGGAGCAGGCTGATCTTATTAGCTACAGAACTGATAAAAGTTGGCCTAGACGTGTTGTCTATTAAAGATTGCAAATCCACATGTGTAATACTGTTCGTCAAGGACGATGATATGACAAAACAGTAGTTAAATTAATTATTTTACATGTATTCATCGTTACTAGAAAATTCCTATGCTTGGAAATCAAACAAAATAGTTATAAATTTAATTAAAAAAAACTACCGAAATCCAAATAAATATCATTAATCATAAATAATAAAATCATATGTAATATTTTGTAAATAAAGAATAAGTACTGTGTATTGATTTATCATAAAAGCTATTTAATTGCATACGTGACCAATAAACCAATTTACATTACTTTTCATTTAAAAAAGAACCACACTATAACATTACCGTTAGTAAAAATGAAATTCCACCTCAAAATAATTCCAAAAACCGTCATAATTCAACGCAAAACTAACCATTGTAATAGTGGAAAATACCTAGTCAGGTCATAAATTCTGTCACATGTTTAATATAAAATAATTGCAACAAGTTTATTCATTATGTAACCATTAATATACTAAAATGAACTTAACGAAACATAGATTCTTATGACACTAAAGTTTATTCAAAATGACCTCCGTGATTTTGAATACAGGCCTTCAATCTGCGCGGCCAGTTGTCTATCGCAGCACGAACGAGGTCCATGTCAATATCGGCGGCTGCCTTAATCAAGGATGTCTTGAGTGACTCCAAATTGGGATGAGGCTTTGAGCACGCCTTTTCCTCCAAGTTTTGCCATATCTTGTAATCTAACGGATTCAAATCTGGACTGGAGGAGGGCCAGTCTTCGTGCCGGATGAAGTCGATTTCACGCGCCGCCAGACAGTCTTGTGTGCTCTTCGCTCTATGAGCTGGCGCCGAATCTTGTTGGAATACCCAGTGCCTGTTATTGAACATGGTATGAGAAACAGGTTCCACAAGGTTCGTCAGGACTGTATTTTGATACACAACTGCATTCGTTTTTACACCTTTCTCACAAAAATGTACCTCTGTTAAGCCCCAATAAGAAACTCCCAACCATACCATGAGCGAGGATGGAAAATGAAATCGTTGGACACGCGGAATACGGTTGCTCGCTTTTTCACTACTGTGTGCGTACACCTTATAATTTTGTTTGTTGTAGCTCTCTTCTACGGTAAAAATGTTTTCATCTGAAAAAAGAATTTCCTGAATTTTTTTTCCCGCGTACCGCTTCAACAAAGCGCGGCATCACTTCAGTCTCAGGTCCATTAGACGAGCATTCAAACGATGTCCTGTTTTTCTTCGATATGCTCGAAGCCCTAAGTCTTCATTTAACACCCTTTTCACCGTGGTTCTGCTTAACCCCATCTGAAGGGCCAACAGTTTCTGCTTACGTTTGGGATTTCTTTGAATTCGCGCCTTCACAGCTTTTATCACTGCTGGAGTCCTAACAGACCGAGGGCGACCACTTCTTGACCTGTCATCTACACTAGAGTCTTCATTATATCGTTTGATGGTACGATAAACGAATCTTTTGGTTATATTCAAATTTTTCAGTATGTCAAAAATTTGAATTGGCGCGTAACCGCAACGATGCAACGCAATAACTGCAACATGGTCTTCTTTAAGCGTCCACTCCATATTTAAAAATGAGTAAAATTCTAAAAAGTATACATTTTTATTTTCATGAACAATTCAAAATTCGAATTCAATAAACTTTTTTGTGGCCAGCATTCTAATAGAAAAGTTTTTACTGTGTGACAATACTTATGACCTGACTGTGTATATCACTTAGTGAAACCCAGTAAAGCCCGCTGTAAGCCGACGAGAGATCGCAACGGAAATGTGTGAATAGAGCTTAAACCTTGCCTGGTATATTTACAAAGAGCTCTCGTACATTTTTTTACCACACTCCGCTTGTTTCGTGTGATGAACATTAACCAGTTCAAAAGCTAAAACGGCGCGGGCGAACACACTCGTATAAAACTTTTGTATTTTGGCACTGAAATGTACGCCACTCAATTCGACGCTTTCGAGGGCCGCACTTCGCTTTACATTAGTACCATTTAATGGGCAAATTGAATGACAGAAATGACTAGTGTGCTTGGAACATGCCTTTCAAAAAACCTGGTTGTAAAAATATTGTTGATGATCGTTGCTAGTTTCTATTGAGGAACTGTTAAGGAAACGATGCCTGTGATATTGTTGATGTACAATTATATAACTTTATGGCTATGATATGAATATAAATTCAGCGTTATCGAAGAGCATGAACAAGGAAAATAAAAATAGTTGAAAAGTTCGTACGGATTATGCTTATCGTTGGCAACATTGAATACTTAGCCTTCAATATTGCTAGTGCACTAGATACCATAATTAATTAGATGTCACCAACAAAGATGAACAGAAATATTTTTATGACTATCGATACGATTAAAGATTAATAAAATACTGCGTTTTTTTGCTGCAGTTTTTTTAAAATAATACACCCATCTGCCAATATTAAAAAACACAGTATTTTATAAACCTCATATTTTTTATAATCTATTTTTCAAATAGTCTCTTTAGCCCGTTAAAAAGAATGTATAGAGAGCAGAGAATATTTTAATATTTAATTGAAGCAAATCGTTTAATATTTAAAATAATACATGATTTATTTTACGGCCATGTTGAAGTACTGAAAATATATGTTCTTTTATGCTTTATTTAAATATTCGACACCAAAAATTAGTATTAAAACTCTCTTTAAATAAGGCCGTTAATGTTTACTAATTGTAACGCAGTACCCCTTAATTCTACAATTCCGCAACAATGACAGAACCAACATATAACAAACACAGCGAAGTCCCATTCCTTCAATCCGACAACACATGAAGTCAACAAGATTATCTTTTACTCAGCATACCCTAAACTGGGCGTTAGTTTCGTATCCCTTTAGTTTTAAAGGCCCTCATAATTTATATAGTGGGCATTAAGGCCATAAAAGCCGTGCGTATGGCCGATTTCCCGACTATAATCCACACGTACAGGCCAACACTATAAACAAACCCCTAACATACCACGCACAAATGTTACGCGGAAAAGGGTTTCTTTACTCTGTACGTGGCCTCGTAATCACCATTCGAGTTTCAATTGTGACTCAATTGTGCGCGATAATCCACCTTAAGTTAATTCATACAAGATTGAAGTTTATTTGGCGATGCTAGAAGAGAGTATCGTACTAACAAGAACCGATCGTCAAATGTTTACGCGCCCAACGCAGCCGTCGAGTGGGCAAACACAGAGCTGTGCCGTTTGTCGATATAGGCTTATCGATATCGATGATCATTTGCGTGTAAAGACAAATATGGGAAGTGTTAATATTAATTTGCTTGGGGACAAAGTTTATTGAAGGGTTAAGCTTTGTTAACGTATTAAGGATGTTTAGTACATCGTATATGCTTTAATTTGTCTCCAACAATTTGCACAACAATTGCTTTTACGTAGACTTAAATAGTTTCTTTGTTACTCTATAGCGTGTGGTATAATCATTTTTATCTATTCTGTTTTCATGCTAAGAAATTATTTGGTCGAAATTATGGGACGTTTACATTAATTATCTGTTACCCATTGATTCCCTATCTGAGCGTCACTGCAGCTACTTTCAGGTGCAGTCCAATTTCGAACCAAGATAAAGAAAATATCCAGAAAATTCCAGAAACTTCACTAATCTCTCGTACAAACATATTTGCAATAGAAACACTAACACAAACCGAGCCGCCCTTCTCTGATATTTACCCTTACAATAAAAATACAAAGTTTGGCAGAAACCGAATAGGGGTCGAACATAATAATATTTATTCATGTGTTACAGTCGACATAAAAATCCACTTATTCCCCATCGAAAGGGCTTATTTCGCTATCTTTATTTAAGAGCTAATTAGTCGAATAACTTACGGTGATTAGACATTTTCTATGTATATATTGCACCGCGTGGGACGTAATTAAGGTCGCAAGTGTGGAGAATGTCTTACAGTTTCGTTCTAATATGGGAATACCTGATAGGGCCCGTAGGAATTGGGACAAGACGCGGTGCAGTGACGGTTACATAGCCGGTAGTGAGGCGTGTGCAAAGGTTTTTTTTAAACATTTTTCAGGTCTGTTAACTCAAATTTTGTAGATGACAGAATATTCTACAAATTATTTGTCTCCAGAATTTATTAAAACTAGTGCTTTAACCTTATCAGTCAAACAATATTTTCACTAGAAAGGAAACATACATTTTTTAAACTGCTTTATACCATTCATACAGATAATTAGTAAATATTAATCTAAATAAATACCTGAATAATATAATGAAACATAATATGCCGGAAGAAGGAACGCTAATAATATATCCCACAAAACATATTTCGTAGTCAGAACACATCCATCTATTCCATTTATTATCATTAATCTTTCATTACTCAATGTTCATTCTATTTGTCTCTTCTGACCCTAATATCGTGATTATATATATTTTCATTAAAATTACGAGCCAGCAAACGTTTGAGAACTGTGATGTAAGCTTAAAATGACAATATTTTTTATGTTTCGTTTTCATGTTGAAGGCAAATATTCCTCATAATATTAATAATGCAACGCCTTCATAAAATGTTTACCTCGTTTAGTAATTGTTCACTCAGCTTCGTTCAAACTTCTTGATAAATCATGGGTTTACGTGAAATTCAAATTAAAATTATCATACGTATGGTTTCAATCTATTAATCAGTATTTTTTAAGCAGCTATGGCGGTTTGTCGATGTAATGTGTACTCAGTGTGAGCTTAAATAGTATATATGTATATATAAGGTATATGTAAAAAAAACGTATGCGGCCTTAATATTTTCAAAGCTTACTGTTAGAATCAATCCGCTTCCTGTAAGTTACATAATTTATTATTATTTTTGTTTAGACATTCAACGGCTACTTAGTTTGCAAGTAAATTATTTTATATGATATTACCTCGTTGAGTTAAAATTAAATGGGTGTGTAATATTACTTACTGGGGTTTACAGCGTGCCCCTCATCAACGACATGCATCGATAGATGGAGGAGCACCAGCAACGAAGCTGACAACTGAAACAAATAAAAATACGTTAGTGTTATTCATTAATTGCATATCAATGACAGGTAGGTAAAGTTTTGAGGTATTAAATTGATGAACAAATCCTTGAAATTTTGTTCCAAAATACTAAAAAAATCTGTTCAAAATTCATGCACTTAACATCACAGCTAAAACATTTATGCATCACATAATTGAAGACATTAAACACCACAAACCCAGAAACAAAATACTCCAAGTAGTAAATCCCGTTCATAATGTTCCAGGCGCTGAAACATTATTTAATCTTCAAAGGCCTTACGCCAGAAAAATGTTAGCCAGAAAATCCGCAGCCCAGAATATCACTTACACGGGTAAGTAATTATTTTTTTAGGTTCATTCAGCAGGTGTCACCTTCCGTAAGCCACGTACTGGCTGCGCTAAAATGGGAACACTAAAATTGCATTAAAATTCCGCTTTGTCCGCGGCAATGAAAAATTATGTTATGTCTGCTGAGATTTATCTTGCGTTTTTGTTCCCCAGCGACTTACATGCGAGTAACAAGCATTAAATCAACGTCATTCAGAGTTTCCAACTTTGTTCAAGTGCCACTCTAAAAAGAAAGGTACTTAAGTTGAATAGGTTATGTAACTCCCGACACCGGCTTATAGATCTTGTAGGATTGCATAAATCATGAATATCAGAATAATGAATTCGGAAATCCGGCTTAGAGAAGTGATTTGTGGAATAATAATGTGTCCAAAGCCAGACATAATTGAAATCAATTTTATTACTATTTCCTTCATTATACCATTATTATTATTTGGGGTGGTTTCAGTAATTTTTAGTTCTTACAAATTAGTGTTCAGATGATGTATAATGTATTTATCTCCACATATATGGATGTGTGATCTATTTATTTTGTTTCTACATGTTTCGATTATTTATATTTAAATCGTAATGTTGTTTTTAATTTAATGAATGCCATAATAAGATATTATTGTAAAATTTTATAATAAGATATTCTATTTAATTCTGTTACTGATTCATAACATATGATTTTCGAATTGGTAAAGATATTGTAGAAAAATAAAACAAAAAATTATTCGAGACATAAAATTACATTCAGCTCAGTAATATTGGATGGGTGATGCCAGAGGCCAGAAGTACTGGATATCTAGTAAGTATTAGAAGTAGATTGTAGTTAATGTGGTCAATTTCCGGCAGCACCCCTCGAAGGAACTTAACTTAACCGACATTCAATATTTTCTACAAATATTTTTTTCGTATCATTGGGTACTTGGGTGGTAAATACATCGCTGTATTGTTAAACAGGTAATGGTACGCCAAGTGTTTAAATAATTATTCTAGCAAAAACTATAGATTTACCATCCAAAGACATTGATGTTTTAACATCATAAAAAAACGCGTTTATTTGTGAATTTTAACCTGCATTGTGTATGCAGTCATTTAAACTAAAATCCTTCGTTTTCAGTACAGTTTGGACCTATACTCTGTATGTATCATTCAAAAGCTTGTTAAATAAATGAAAATAATAATAATAACATTCGTGTTAATGAGTAATATAATATTAAACACATGAGTTCAACACCGGCTGACATAATACCCACGTACTTACATTAAAGCTGCGATTTTCAGAACATATTTCATTTTTATAATTAGTACGCGTCACGACAACGTAATTTTAATATTATCACTTATCAGTTGCGTGAGCGTTGGAAAGTATTAATTTAACATTTAAAGTATGAAAATATATGGTTGATAAAATTTGTAATCTGTAAATAAGATTGTAGTTTATAATAAAGTCTTTTCGGGCTTTTGGCAGAGTATTGACAATTGTCTTAAATTTTCAGGTCGCATATCTATTTAAGTTCATATAAAATACATGATTTTTCCTAGACGTTTTTTAAACCTAATTAGTACCTTATACAGGGTATATCAAGACTGCTACCGAAAACAAAGCCGAGTGGTAGTTTAAGTGACTTCAGACACAATGCAAAACAAAAAGTTGCAAAAAAAGCGACAATTTTTTTTTGTTATTTTTTTCCTTTGACCATATTTGGGTGGTAAATACATTTTTTCCTAAAATAATAGTGTATACCCTTTTATTTATAAATAATCTAAGGTATAAAAGTGTTTAAATTATTATTTTAGCAAAAACTATGGATTTACCACCCAAAAATGACGATATTTAAAAAATCATAAAAAATAATTGGCGCATTTCTTTTCGAAATTTTTGGTTGCATTGTGTTTGTAGTCACTAAAACTACCACCCGGCTTCGTTTTTGGTAGCAGTCTTGAGATACCCGGTATATTAATAAAACAATTTTAACGGATTTTATCGGGAATTTTCAGTTTGTAGCCAGAGTAACCACTTATGGACATATTAAGACTTAATACCGCTTCCCATCAGGAGAACGACATGCTTGTGTCGCCATTCATTACAATGAAAAAAATAGTGTTAAAAGTAATTAACAAATGCGAGTAATAGGCGTGAAAGCGACTTCGCCATTAACAAACATGCACCATCAATAAACCCTGAAAAGTTCAAATAACAACCGAGTACAATATTGCCATCGTTTATCTACTAACAACAACTTTCAAACAAGCATTAATTGCTTTAATTGGATCATTGTGACCTCTGCTGTAATGGTGAAATTATTCGTCTGCGAGCAATTCTCGCAAATTAATGAATTTTGTGCAAATTATGTTTACTCACACGCCGCTTGTTTCTTGGTATACGTTCTTGTATAATTATACTAGGTCAAACAGTTAAATACTGGTGCTGTAATGTGAAATAGATTAGGACTAGGTGAATTTACCATGTAATCTTGACTCTTGTATACATGTGATTGGAGAGTTTATACGGCGACCTACGATCAATACGAAAATCAATATCAAAATGTGTCATAATCTCATTTTATCGCCACTTATTAAACTCTCATCATCATCATCATCATCATCAGCCCATTCACCTCCACAGCTGGACAGAGGCCTCCCCTATGACACGCAACTGGGCTTGATCTTCAGCCCATCGTCTCCAACCGCTACCAGCCATGTTTCGAATATCGTCACTCCACCTCGTTGGAGGGCGTCCTACACTACGCTTGCCGTGGCGTAATCTCCACTCGAGAACACGTCTACCCCAACGGTTATCGGTTCTCCAATAAATGTGATCAGCCCACTGCAAGTTCAACTATTGTTCGTTGGGCTATATCGATGTATATAGCTCTAATACCCATCTTCATTTATTCTATTCTCGCATTATTTTACAAACAATCCACGTTTGGACCGTGTTGTATAGAAATGAAACCCACAAACTCGCTAAAACTAAAGTTTTGACAACTTTGCCGAAAAGGGTCTATGTATATAATCGTGTAACATATAGACATTTTATTTTGAAAACAGCGATATATTTAATGTCTACAACAGTAACAAAAATCATGTCATCGAGATCTGAACTAATCTGAGGATTTTGTCGCGCCGGTGATGAGTCCATAAAAAATATAATAGCTAAAATAAAAAAAATAGATGATACCTAGTCATGTAAGGTAAAGATATCACATATAAAAGTGAAGACGTTACCGGGCACACATAACACGAATAAGCTCTCACAATTTCTTATCTTCAAACGGTTGAGCATATTATTTTTTAAATCTTCTTCCAACTTGCTCTGAGGTGAAATTCTTTTGCTCTTTCTAATTTCGTCCGAGGATTTTGAAGGAATTTTATGCACGCCTTTAAAATTTCTGTGTCCATTAAATTTTTAAGCTTCTTTTTATGCTACGAGTGGGATTGTGTATTGAGATAAACCTTTTTAAAATGTGCATTAAATACATGTCTCTTACATTATATTATACAGCTTTTGTTATCGAATAGCTCCTTTCATAAACGAATAAGATGACTGATGTAGAATAGAACATAAATGTTTTAGAATTTAGAGTTTACTACCAAACAGAAATTGAAACCAAAGCATAAGGTTACATATTGAAATGATTTTACCGCGAATTCTGTCTAATTTTCACATTTTTGAAACCAAAATGAAAAAAAAATCACGATAAAATCCTTAAAAAAGTATATTTTAATGGAACATTTGCGTAAAACTAAGAAACCTTAAGATTACATTTAGTGCCAGAAACTGTCTAACATAATATAGGTTTTTAGCTTACCTATACAATATCTCTAATAATATTACAGTATTATAAGGTTTATAATCATATACCTTCAGTTACGACGGTATAGGAATGAAAAAGTTTAGGATTTAGATAATTAAGCTATAATATCATTAGGATAATAAACTAGCGGTCCGTCCCATGTCCTCCCGGGTGCAGATACACTTTGTTGAAAATATTCTATAGCTTATGATCATTAGGGACAATGTCGAATTCTAATGGTGAACGAATATTCGGTAGAGTAATTTCAGAGCCTAATATTTTCTCTTTATTATATTAGTATAAACCATATAGGCTATTTTACCTAATCCGAAAGCCTTCAAGACTGTTATTCACTATTTACAAGACTCACACACCATACAAATAACAGCACCCTGTAGGAGAAGTGACTATACCTAACTAGCGGCCCGGCCCAGCTTCGCCCGGGTACAAATAGATTTCTGTACAATAATATGTACGTATTATATTAGGTGTACAAATAAGTTTTGAGGGTTTACTAAAGATGGCGTAATTAATACTATATCGCATCGGACTATCTTGAGACTTGCGTATTCATGTTAAAACGTAACCAGTTTCCTATCATAGTACGTTTTATTTCGTTGAAGTGTAAACGACACGCATTTTTGTGGCTCGAACTATGTCAACTATTATGCCAACTAAACAACATTTGCGGTAAGCTCTGCTTTTTTGCTTCAACTTGAAGAAAACTGCAGCTGAAGAGCATCAACTGCTATGTGAAGCGTATGGAGAGCATGCTCCATCAATAAAAACATGCGAGTATTGACTCCGGCGTTTTAAAAGTGGTGATGTTGTAAAGTTCCAAGACGCTGAGTTAGAAGCATTACTGGATCAAGATTCATGCCAAATTCAAGAGAAACTGGCTGAAAGCTTGGGAGTAACTCAACAAACAATTGCTATTGATGCAATTGAGTCGAACATTAAAGCTTAAACGCCCCCAATATGCCAAAAGACATGACAATGTGATCTTCCAGCACGACAACGCTCGGCCACATGTTGCTAAAGTTGTCAAGGAAACTTTGGAGGCGCTGAACTGGGATGTCCTACCTCCCCCGCTGTATTCACCAGACATTGCTTCTTCGGACTACCACTTGTTTCGGTCAATTGTTCATTTGCTGTCTGAGCAGCACTTCACTTCTTACGAAGATCTGAAAAATTGGCTAGATTTTTGGATCGCCTCAAAAGATGAGGAATTTTTGAAGTGAAAACTTCTTTAGCGGCGTTGAGCACTTTTCTGTAATGGGTATAAAATCTTAAACTCGCGTCAGGACACGTGACCTGATCGAAAAAGCGTAGGACGGCAATGACGTTTGCTTTATAAACATCTTAGTAGGACGGATGGAGAGTAGACAGCTATCCCCTCTCTACAGCGCGGCGAAAATGTATGCCTGGGCCTACTGTTTCGTTTTTTTTTCAGTTTCAACCACTTTTTCCAAAATTGGCCCATAGCCCCCCCCCCCCCCCCCTGCCTTCCCCCACCCTTATTCCGAAATAGTGCCTATTAGCCTCCCCACGAAACCTACCCCCCCCCCCCCCCCCCTCCCCTACCCCCACCCCGAAAATTTACCTCACCCCCCCCAATCCTATCTCGGCCAACATAGGTCGTAGACCCACCGAGTTTGGTATCCTCGGAACCGTCTTGGTGAGGGCTACAAATGACCCCGCCAGAAATCCCAAATACGCAAAAAATTACCCCCCCAAAAAAAATATTTTACCTCCAAAAAATTAATTTAAGTTAGCCTCCCCACGAAACCTTCCTTCCCCCCTCCCCCCTCCCTTACCCCCACCCCGAAAATTTACCTCACCCACCCCAATCCTATCTCGGCCAATATAGATCGTAGACCCACCGAGTTTGATATCCTCGGAACCGTCTTGGTGAGGGCTACAAATTGACCCCGCCAGAAATCCCAAATTACGCAAAAAATTACCCCCCCAAAAAAAAAAATTTACCTCCAAAAAAATAATTTAAGTTAGCCTCCCCACGAAACCTTCCTCCCCCCCCCTCCCTTACCCCCCACCCCGAAAATTTACCTCACCCCCCCAATCCTATCTCGGCCAATATAGATCGTAGACCCACCGAGTTTGGTATCGTTGGAACCGGCTCGGTGAGCTCTACAGATTGGCCCCAACCAAATCCCCAAATTCCTCCCTCTCTCCCCTAAAATATTTGTCCAGGCATAACTCCGTCATTTCTTAAAGTAAACCCCCCGTGTTTGGAGTCAGAGGAATCGTCTTGACGAGCTCGACAATCGAGAGCAGGCAAAATACGATTTTTCTTATTTTTACTATGGGATCAGGCTGGGGCAGCAGTCTAAAATTATATGTATTTGCAATCTGTACCCACGGTCTTCCCCCGGTATTTTTGAAGTGAAAACTTCTTTAGCGGCGTTGAGCACTTTTTCTGTAATGGGTATAAAATCTTAAACTCGCTTCAGGACACGTGACCTGATCGAAAAAGCGTAAAGACGGATGGAGAGTAGACAGCTGTCAGTTAGCTGTCAGTTTATAAAGCTTTGATGAATTGCCAATGATTTTGAGTGGAGATTTCAACATAAACTTCGCAGACGATAAAATCAACTATTAATTGAATTTTTAAATAATGAATTTGGTTTAACTATGTCGAATGATCGCAATCTTAGCACAACGAAATACAAAACTACTATTGATGCGGTCTTTATTAGACATTTAAATAGGTTCGAATCAAAACTGTTCGTTTCTTACTTCAGCTACCATAAACCTATCGTATCAGTTTTAGAGATTGGCGATGATAGTTCTGGTAATGATGATGGTGAAAAAGTCGTTGAAATTATGGATGAAAGTTGATTTTTCGGAGAGATAAACTTTTTAATGTAAAATAATTGTAATAGTTTTAAAGTGTTAAATTTTTAATGTAATATAAATTGTCATGTTTGTGTACGATAGGCGCAATAAATGAATATTTGTATTCTACCACATAAATGATAGTACTTTTATACTGATAAAGCAATTGGTGCAAAATCCCTAACCATTCCAAAATATCAAACATGCTCAACGTTAATAATCAAGTTTTCACTTCTGCCGGCACTCCCGGAGTGCAACCCGTCTTTTTTTTAAATGCGGTATCCGTATGCTGCTTGAAATATGGGCAAAGGTATAGAAAGCGACGACCAATATTTTGAATGATATACATTGTACCAGTGTTTCTCAATAAAAAATCAAAATTTAAAAAAAATCCCTTAAAACTTATTTGTAGACCTAATACATATAAACCTTCCTCTTGAATCATTCTATCTATTAAAAAAACCGCATCAAAATCCGTTGCGTAGTTTTAAAGATTTAAGCATACAAAGGGACATAGGGACAGAAAAAGCGACTTTGTTTTATACTATGTAGTGATGAGTTTTTATGAGGCTGGATAAAAAACGATATGACGACTTATCAACAGTTCACATTAATCTTCCCTCGGTTATTTGCACCAGGTGCTGGGAGTTATTGATGGATTCTTTGAAGAGTTTCGCGCCTAATCTCATTGATTCAAACAGACCGAATTTTGAAAAAAAAACATTCCCTGAAAATAAGGGCTCTGTTTTAATTAACTCTTGATTTAACCACCGTTGAGTTTTTGCTTGACCTTTGATATTATATTATTTCACATCTTTTTTTTCTTTGATATCATAACATCGTTCATGCGTTAAAAGTTAAAATAATATATAACATTAAACAAATATATTTGAAAGCATTGACATTTTCCTTTGACAAATATTTTATTCGACTCACACAAAATATGTAAAATACACATCAAATAATCTATAAATTTTTCATGACACTGAAAATAGCAATCTCAGCACCAATATGGACTAATAACATGCATCATTCATTTTATTGGGTTTTATTCATGGAAAATTTATGGAACGGAGCGCTAAGAAGCATCTAAATGTCTTAATGCAAACGACTGAGTATAGTATATTGAATGGTTCGTGAATTTTCAATGGGACATTTAAAAATAACGGACGTAGCGGAAAGCGCAGCGTGGGACGTCCACCCACAAGGTGGTCAGACGACCTGGTAAAGGTCCAACAGGTCTCTGTGGAAATCATTGGGAGAGGCCTATATTCAGCAGTGACTTCCTTTGGCTGATGGATGGGTAGATGGATTTAAAAATTATCCACGGGCTAAAAAATATTAGAAAAATAGTTCTTATTAAATTAGTAATGCAATTTAATTTTATTCCTCACTTTTTACTGTCCACAAATAGCTGATAGATAGAATTATTTATTTCAGTATTTTTTCGATTTTTATAATTTACAGTTTTGTCAATGTGCTAAGAAGTAAGAAGATATAAATAATTAAAGTAGTCACTATATGGACGGCAGGTGAATTCGGTGGTAGAAAATTATCAGTTCAAAAAATTATCTCACTTTATATAAACTTCACATAATAACTGTGTCAGCCCATAAACGTCGCACGTTACGGGCACGGGCCTTCTCTACAATCGAGAGTATTAGTAAAAGGCATTAGGTCACACAGTCCACCACATTGGCAGAGTGCGGGTTGGTGACTTTATATATCATAGAAGTTCTTGCAAATCACTACGGTATATAGGTTTCCTCATGATGTTTTCCTTTGCCGTTATAGTGCGTGGTGATCTAATATCAATAGACACATGACTCCGAAAAGTCAGAGGTTTGCCCTGGGATTGTAACTCGTCACCATCGTGAATATGTTGGTGGCCACGTCTAGTCTGTTATTAACGGACTATTGCATTGCGCACTTTGTATAATATAGCATAATATTATTATAAAGCACACAAACATATTGATAAATGAAAAACTCGCATCATAATAGTTTAAATCATTGATCACAATGCATAGTTTATTCCAATATTCCATTAATAAACCAATTCCATTTACAACCAAAAAAAATCACATACAAAATCCACAACAGACCTAAGCAAGTTGTGAAA
This sequence comes from Hyles euphorbiae, assembly GCA_023078785.2. Lineage (NCBI taxonomy): Eukaryota > Metazoa > Arthropoda > Insecta > Lepidoptera > Sphingidae > Hyles > Hyles euphorbiae. The sequence continues at coordinate 11,127,026 of CM041034.1, read as the reverse complement.
AAAAATTTATAAACTTCCACGGGTTTAGTTGAAAATAAAATAAAACTAAAATTTTAGACGGCAGCTGCGCAGAATTTCGAACACATTCGGAAAGTTTGTTTAGAAATAAGCGTGTAGTAAAAACGTGCTGAGTAAAATATTTCCGGTTTCCGAATGTTTCGAGCGATACGGACTGTGTTTGTATCTTTTTTATATTTTATATCGTTCTTGCCTCGGTCTGCGTCGGTCGACTGCCTCGGTGGCGTAGTTGTACTAGGGTATGATTGCAAAGCTAAGGTCTCGAGTGCGAATCATGGGTTGGGCAAAGTGATATTTTTCTATTAATTATCAGCGCAGAGTCAGGAATTTGTGCCTAATATGGCGATAGACTCACTGCTTATCAGGTCGTTGGACGGATCATACAGGGTGAAATGTGGGTGTCCTGGCACCTCCGCCTACCCCTTCTGGGAAAAAGGCGTGAGTTTATGTATGTATCGTTCTTCGCGGGTTGCTTAATTTTTCATACTCAAACGTGTAGTCTTATGCATTATTCGGCTCCAAATTGGTCGTATATCAATTTTATGTGGCAATTTTTTTCGCTGTCATAGTGAAATCAAATGAGATTTGAAGTAATTTAGCACAGATTTTTTTCATTCTTATACCTAGTTGAGATTTACGTAGAAGGGCAGTAGTCTAGTTGGGAGCGGAAATGACTTGCAGAAGTCTCGGGTCTAATTCCATTAAAGTTCGCAAGTTCTGTGCATACGCAAAACTATAAATACATATTATATACAGCTCCACTTAAATTGTGGTTTCCTTGCAAAAGGTTGCCATGGTGATAAGTCATGAACTGCTTGTGGCTCAGACATAATGATGGCATCTCCAATTAAAAGCGGCTGGATCAATAGAAAATAATAAGAAGTTTAGGTAAAAAATGAGTTTCCATTACCACTTTGAGCAAAGATAATATTTAGTCTACCATATTGGAATACGGTATAACTTAAAATCCTGTTACAACTAAAATGATGTGTATGAGACGCAAAGATGATTAATTTGGTAGCAGAAATTAATCTAGGTATAAAATTATATTATTTATTTAAACTTTAAATAATACCATTAATTGTACAGGTGAGCTTAATTCCATCGAAATTTTATATCAGTCAACCTTTAGAACATGCACCGATGAGATCTAAATGATGTTTTTAGGACACGAAAATGGTTGAGTAAATATATTACATACTATGTATGTACATAAACTATATGTAAATGCAAAAATAGAATATATACTAATAAATGAACCTCCTCCACAATGGAGGGTACAATTGAGAGTGGTTAGACCATTTAGTCCACCACAATAGCCTAGTGCGGGTTGGCGGAATTTACATACCATAGAAATTCATACAAATCGATATGGTATGCAGGTTACCTCACACTGTTTTCCTTCGCCGTTGTAGTGCATGGTGATTGACTATGGAAACATTGATGACTCCGAAAATTCAGAGAAAAATACCAAATCAAAACACTAAAATCTCAGCTACAAAATGTGATTTTCACAGCTCCAATTACGATTACACCTAACTCTTCTCTAATTATCTCACAGAAATATTTCGCAACTAAGCTAAGAAACCACAAGCAATTTATTGTATTAAAGTAATTATCTAAAAGCCTGGCTTACGCTTATAGAAAATAAGAACAGAAGTTACATAAAAACAAAACGACATTAATGCCTGCAATGTACTTTTCTGACGCTAGGCGCTTTTAACATAATTAATTTATAGTGATTATTATTATACCTTAGCTAGAAACATTTTTATTAAACTTGTTTGTAAAATATAATATGGCCAAGTTAAAGGGACTGTTACTAACCAAATCGATTTAAGGAATACACGAAATATAAATAAACATTAAATTTATAGTCCTGAAATACATTATTATACAGGGTCGGAAACGAAGTCAGGTGGTAGTTTCAGTGACTTCAGTGAATAAAGAGACTACTTTTTGTTTTTTTTTTTCCTATCGTCTTTTTTGGGTTATGGTGGGTAAATACATTTTGATTTCTATAATAATACATGCGTAATATAGCATCTTCAAAAATTACACCCTGTTATTTTTAAAGAAGTGCGTGGTGGCCTGTTGGTAAACGGACTAGACGCGACTGCCAACATGTTCACGGTGGTCGCGGGTTCGAATCCAAGGGCACACCTCTTAATTTTTTCTGAGTCATGTGGGTATTGATAGTCAATCAGCACGCACTAAAACGGTGAAGGAAAACATCGTGAGGAAACCTACATACCATAGCGATTTATAAAAAAATCTATGATATGTAAGTCCGCCAACCCGCAGTAGGCCAGCGTGGTGTACTATATGATCTAACCACTCTCAATCGTACTGTCGATTGTAGAGTAGGCCCGTGCCCTGCAGTGGGATGTATATGGGCTGATACTGATACCGATTTTTAAAAACGCTATAGTAGCAGCCTAAAAAAATGTTGCGTTTATTTGCGAATTTTCAGTTGCATTGTATCCGTAGTCACTACAAACTATTGTATTTGTATAAGATATAGATTTTTGACCGATATACTTTTAATAAGGTTGTCTATACTATATGAAACATATCCGGCAGTTCCGGTTAGTGTACTAAAAGATTATCACGAGAAAGCGTTAACAAATTTAATCCCACTAAACCGCCATAGCCCGGATTATACATAATTTATTAATTCATCACCATAAATAACAAAGATAAAAACTAAACAGCCTCAAACTCCTTTCAAATTGCCCTCAAACTTTGTATACAAATTCCCCTAGACACTCGGGTAATGGCTATCATAATTTAGCAACATAATCATCATTTCTGCAGGAACATTTCTCAAGCAACACTCCGAGTAACAGCGGAGTGCGGCATCGCTATTATGCTATTAAATTAAACAGCCCTATAATACAGAGCAGTAATGGCAATTATTGCGATTTCAAATTAACATCACAACCTTGTTATTTTTGAAGCCTTAGCATGCTCTATATTTCTGCTATTACTAATCACTAGCCAAAGAATTCGTAAACAAAAAATATCAGAACATATTAAATTAAAAATATTTTTCACATCTAAAAAAATGCACACACAAAATTCCCTGTTCAGATTGTTATTTAAATGTGTTCGTAAGAAGAAACTCACTCCTTCATAGATTACACGAGACAGTATAAAAATATTATCCGATCGGCATAATTTAGCTAGTTTATATGAGTTTTGAAATGTTATTATCGATTTCACTTGCTATTTGTGATTACTATTGCCATATATTTCAACACTAATACAGAGTAATACTATAATTGAAGCTACATTGGGGTTAATCAGTAAGTGCAATGTACGCTGGTCGCATATATTTGGTGACATATGGCAGTACAGTACAACCTTGGTGCCGCGCTTGAAATGCTCGGAATTTATATACTGTGAAATCTAAGGCGGTCATTGACTAATTGGAATAGTTCATAATCTATTTATACCATAAATAAACCAAATATGCAAATAAAACGATCAGCCCAGATAGATGATCAATATACACATTGGCGGATAACCCTAAAGATGACAGATCGAAGTGTGATACTTAGTAATAACTATGTATTTAATGATAAATATATTTCTTCCAACAGTCGTATTTGGATGACGAAATACGACTGTTGGAAAAAAAATCCTCGCTTTCTGATGCAAAAGTTAATGTAATATACCCCGTATTAATACCTAATAGTAATTATATAATAACATAATAATATCATTATTTCTAGCTGGAGGGTACTTTATTGGTAATTAACTACACTTTGTATCAAGCGTGGCCACTTTTTCATGCCATTCCATGCCATTAAAACCATGCTTCTCTTGCAAAAAATGAATATCACACTTGCAACCAGCCTATTCTCAAAATATTTAAGCCTGTTAGTGTTTCTGACGCGGATTAACGACTGTTGCCTTTGCCAGATGGCAACAACTGGGATCGATGGCTTAACGTGACCTGAGAGTTACCGAACTGCTCCAGTTTTTACCAATCAATTTTGATCGTACAGCATTGGTCACCCATAATGCTGTGGAGAAATACGGTTGCGAGAAAGTATTCTACTAAGGTTTAAATACTACGAAAACAATCGTCTAACAATTACGCATACCCATTTTTAAATACATAGGTAAGGACACTCAAATTTTTCCCAGAAGATGTATGCAGAGGTGCCAAACCATCTTTGGAACAGGGCTGAGACTATCACTATATCGGGTACGAATTCCTGACTCGAGGCTGATAATGAATAGAAAAGTCCAATATAAATTTTACTGGGATTCAAGAGCCCGACACCTCAGCGTTGTAATCGAACTATCTCAATCGTATTTTCAATTATAGAAGAGCCGGTGCCCTACAGTGGGATGTATATGGGCTGATACAGCTACAGATATGAAAGAAAGAAAACACATTTAATTGCCACACAATACAACGCACACACTCGCATAACTTAATGAACATACAAAAAATAAGAAACATAAAAACAAACAAAGGAGTGTGCGCCGCATAATTATATTATAATATGTCAGCGACCTCAACAAGCTTCTCGGGAAATTAAATAAAAAAACATAGCTCGGACCGAATCCGGCGCCCCTCGTTTCTATGCCGGCTTCTCAATAACTATGCTATGACAGCTACAATAACAAATAACACTATTTCCATCTAAGTGTGTTTTTATACCTAAAATTGGATCCAACGTCCATCCTATATATTTCTTCGGGACTAATTCAGCTCCTCGAATATTTATATCATATAAATCCGGCTAAAAGACATATACGCGATAAATTTTCCGCCGGAGGTACTTACTCATGTGTTATCATCATTTGTCGTTTTACCACGAAAACCATATTGGGCCTCATTTATTGGCTAACTTTGCGCCATCATTGGCGATATGATTTGTGAGTTTCCGATGGATAGTTGGTTATTGCTTGCGATATTTAGTACAAAGCATGGTTTATAGGGTAATTAATTATATTGCTAAATTATTTGAAGTGCGTGGTGGCCTGTTAATAAACGGACAGTTAATAAACGTCGCAGGTTCAAATCCCAAGACTCAATTTTTAACTTTTTGGTGTCATATGTGTATTGATAGTCAATCACCATACACAATAAAGGTGCAGGTAATAGCAAAACATAGAGTACATTAATAAACTATATTTGTGTAGGATTGGGATATGATTAAAGAACAGTAGATTGAACTAATATAAAAATGACTGATATTGAACATGTGGTGTGAAAGAGATGACCAATGAAAGTACTAAAGATAGAAGGAGTTATATAATAAATTATTAAGATGTTGAAATTTCAAAGAATGGAATAAAAGAGAACTGCATAGAAGATGGAAGAAGACATGAACGACGCAGGATAAAAGACATAAATTAACAAAAATTAAAATTACGCTAGAGATTATGTGTCCACTCTTTGTTTTATTTGTCCCGAAACAGAACTATTCCCTCATATATATAGTTTAACAAATAAATGATTCGGGTCCGGATTATGAAATATTTTCAATAGTTCACTAAACAATATTTTTTTTATAATTCAACAAACTTATTTTATTGGAAATAGAGTGCAACAATAATTACAACAGGATCTAAATTGAAAATTATGATAAAGAAACAAATAGTAATTTTACTATTGAGGATGCCAAAAACTGAGTGAAATAGAGGAGAATCAGCCGGAATAAGGACGTAGAAGAAGAAGAAGTAAAGAGTTTTATTTATTGATTTACCTGTATTCACTTTATATTACAATCAACGGTAAAGAAACCCCGCTGCGCCTTAATTCAATTTTTAACAAAACATAAAAAATACTTTTACATTATTTTTAAAATTGAGGAAAAGCTACTAGAATATTCATAGCAGTTACGTTCAAAGAGAGTTAACGGATAAACTTGGACGCACTCACGACCTCATGTTGAGAGGAGGTTTTCGTTTACTCGTGTCTGTATTAAGCACTTGAAATGTCTGCGTGGAAAGTCCTCGGGAGTTATGTGAGAGAGAGATAATTTAGCGAATAAATTCTATGAGTTCAGTGCAAAAGGTTAATTATTTAGGTTTGTTTTTTAGTTTTTTTTTTGCCAAAGTTACAAAGCCAATTATAACCTGAATGCATCCCAACACAACAAGAGTTTAGTGAGAGAGAAAAATAAGTATACTTAATTTCAATCATGTTTTGGGCCAGGATCCCAACGCTGCTCCAATGCACTAAGAAGGATCACTGTAGGGATTTTGGTTGGTATGCCGGTGCAGGAATGTGTTAGGCATTAGACTGAACGGTCACCCGGATATTAACATCTTTCCCGGGTGGCTCAACGTTGAGTGGTATGACTGATGAAACCAACTTCACCACTCCACGACCAGATAAAGGAAGCGATAAACCGTTTTCGTCGCGAAAACAAATAAATATCTACATATTATGTATATATTAAGACTTGAACCCAATATAGTGGTCTCTTGTCTGAATACAATTGTAAAACAATATGCTTTAAGTCCTATCTTAAGGCGTTAGGCCACCCTAGAGGCTGAAAAAAATAGGCTTTTTGGGGATTTTTTTTCAGAAAAACTACAAAATAAATCAAAGTAACAGAAACGTGATTTTATTATCTATATCAGTGACTGCTTATAATATTTTTTTTGAAGTGATTCATTACAAAATGGCGGCTGTGCAGCGTTTTTACGACGACGTCTTTTTTTTTTCGGGGTCCACGGCCGGACTAACAGCTCCTGTAATTTTTAAAATAATAATGTGCAAATGAATTTACTCGATTATATATAGTATTTGCTATAGAAGTACGTAGGATTTTTGCGATATATAGATTTTTGGCCAAATGGCGCCCTTCTAAAGTGAAAAGTGACAAACTTGCCTGAAAAATTGTCAGATAATTGTTAATAACAAATGAAATACCCAATATTAAAAAAAAATCCTACGTACTTCCATAGACAATGTATATTTCAAGATATTTTCAAAATTTCAAGTTAATCGGTTGAAAATTGCTTGAGTTACGAGTCCGGCCAACTTGAAAAATACAGTATTGAGATAAACGCGTTTAAAGTTTTGAGTAGTAGAAAATCATGAATAATTTCACAATACCTTTAATCTGCGATGCCTGCACCATACAATTGGGTTTCCAGATTATCTTCCTGCTCTTGCATTTCCTTTCTGCTTGATCTTGAAGGGATTCTTGCCTCTTTTACCCGGTCGGACAGCGATCTTTCTGCAAGTTTTATGCGCTGTTTGTCTATCTCCAGGCACATTTCGTAGCTGTTCGGGCCGATTTCCAAGTTCATTGCTTCCGTTTTTATTCCTTTCTTCGCCCTTTACACTACTTTATCACTTATTGTAAAAACTCAATAATTATACATGAAAAAACAATGGAAGTTCACAGAAATATCTAGGAAAACAAGTGTTCGTCGACTAGCGTCCTTCTCAAATGCTTGGCTGTGCCCAGCTAACTAATAGAAAGTTCGACAAGGATAAACTCGTCTAGACTAGTCAGGAAATAAATATTTTCAATAACATATACCTGCTCTAGTCCCCTAACGTACTTTCCCCCTAGCGCTCACAAAAGGAGCTCGCTGCGGACCAGATGCCCTTGTACTAAAATTTGAAAACCGAGTACTTAAAGGTTTTTCCCGGCCATAATCTTTAGGGACATCATTTTTGAGGTCCTGAGGGACCATTTGGAATTTAAAAAAAAATATTAATTTTTCGAAAATTCTAGGGTGGCCTAAGGCCTTAACGCAAACATCTGAATTCTGAACTCAATGATTCTGTAGGATTAGTTTCTCTTGGTTTTTGATAGCCTTGAAACAATACACTGTCGACCAGTGTATATCAGTTTTGTGTGAATTGGAAGATAGATGGAAATTGGGTTAGCATATAGTTTGTTCATTCATTCATCCATAAACTCGCGCCATTTTATCAGAAAGCGTAGGCAGAGGACACCCACGTTTCGCTATGTATGTTCCGTCCCACATCCCCTATAACATATAGGGGTGAGCCTATCCCCATATCGGGCACAAATTACAGACTCCAAGTTGATAATGAATAGAAAAATTAAATAACATTTTACATAGCTACTAAGTCAAATGTTCTGTAGGATTCGTTTGTGTACTACAAAATTGCAATTGTAAATGACCACATCGTTTCTGATATACTTGCATGAAAATTGTGTCTTGCTAAAGATATGATGCAAACTTATTGTGTGCATTGAGAGATGGAATATTATTTAGCATACAAATAATATATTTTAAGCCAGATCCATTAATAGAATGATTATTATTATTTTATGCTTTACTATTATGGAAGATAATATACTTAAATGGAACAGTAGCAACTCCAAATTTTTAAACCCGTATTGATTTAACCACAGCCTGGCCTTTAAAAACACTTCACAAAGGTTCTATATGTAACCATCACTTATTTCAAGTACTATTACATTTGTATTCATAAAGGAATTTGCAAAGCAACTCGTAGAAAACAAGAGGCGTACTTTAGGCTGATTCAGACCGATTGCCAATTTCCATATCTAGGCAGATACATGCCCCATCCCCGCGTCCGTCTCAGGCTCGAGTTTAACAAATAGCGGCCATATCGCATGCATTCAACCAATTTCATTTCGAATCCAATGGATCAGGACGAGTCTAGTGTGAGAATTTTAAAATTTTACATGACACGTACAGTCGCATTCAGAGACTTTTAATTGTCAATTAAATTGTACCTTAGTAAATTTTCTCTTCATAAAATCTGTAGTAAGCAATAATTTCGTTGACATTATATGTCTTTTAGGACGGAAAAATATCTTGCAAAAAAATTCACTGCCTAATTCGTAAAGAAATGTTAGAAACTATTTCAGCTATCGAACATTTTGTCCCTTGCGTACGACTTTTCAACCCAGTTTGAAAAGAAAACAAAACATTTGATAACTTAGGTATTAAATATGTCTATGAATAAGGCTGTCAATGTCCATTTTTAAAAGTGTTGACAAATTTTATATAAAACCAAACACTAGACAGATTCAGACAGATTGCCCATTTCCATATAATGGCAGATACATACCGCATCCTGGCGTCCGTTTCAGGCTCTAGTTTAACAAATAGCAACCATATCTCGCACATTCAACCAATTTACTTAGATACGTGCCCTTAAGGTTTTAGATAAACAAGCCCTTCGACTGATGGGCCATCGTTTGTACACTGAAGTTACACGGTCTAACTGGTTGGCTCGGATTGCTTGTTTTATTTTTGTAGGAGGAATTAACGTAATGTACGTAGTATGTTTAAAATGTTACAAAAACAGATTTTTATCTGTAATAATGTCAATTTTCTAAAATTATAATGGCCAATTAATAGTCATAAAAACATGAAATAATTGCTTGGTAAATTATACCTTGGAAAACTCGCTCAAATCGAGTTTTTAATTTCGACTATAATAACGAGATAGCCATCTCTCTGATTGATCAAACAGCATTTAACGTCAAATTCTTCATAATAACATAATTCCAGCCCAATATAATCTCCCTAAACAAATCTAAACAAGGCTATTTATCAAAGATTTTCTCAAGCTTGTCAAGTTTGATAAAATCGCTCCCCAGGCTGACATAGATCAGTGACAACCTCTGCACTGTCCTTCACAGTCCCCCGAGACGAACTCATGGCAAACGCTGAAACGTTGAAAAAGCCTTATCTATACCGGGTATATAGGCCACATTGCCGCAACATCTTAACGCATAAAATAAAACAAATTTGACGAATACTGTGTGATTTTTTGTGTAAATTTCCGATTGAAATAAAACTTATTTACGGATTTTACCGCGGGTTTGGTTTATTTTAACATTTAAAAAATGTTGTAATTTTAAACAGTTCTAAACCCAAATTCAAAAAGTTTAATTAAATCCAAATGTGTAACATTCGCGTAAATCTAAGAAACAATTATAATTCCCGATGTTTTTTCAATTTTTTTAAACCATAAACAAATGTACATACATCTGTCCCCTGGTCTGTACACAATTCACGAATGGAAATTCACACAAAAGGTAATATAAAAGTAAATCAAGCTAACTCACCAGAGTTGATTTCGAAGTTGGATGGTTGGCGTCCACAACTTTCATGACTATATCCACCAAACACCACTTTGCACCAGATAGTCCACGATACACAAATTAATTAGGCGAATATCAAACTCGGCAGCGGACCACACATACGTTGCGAAGAGCGCACGAAACTCGATGCAAAATGACGTAAGGAAATAGACAACTACCCTCCACTGGATTATATTTACGAGAAAATTAAATGAGTACTAAAATTTCGAAAGGTATTTATTGTGAAACTGTAGCTGTACCAATAGATTATTAATATGACTTAAAACTAAAATTTGGATGTAATAATATCGTCGACAGTGTGGATGACTGACAACTCAGTCAGCCCCGGAATAATGAAGATTGCAAAGTAAATACTAAGAAGTTAAAATGAACAAAAACCGCGACAAAATTCGCAAATGATTAATTTTGTATAATATTCGTGGAAACTAAAGTAACTATAAATAATTGCGTTTCGATCACACAACTACTTGAAAATGAAATGTCAACAAGTTGTAATGGTGAACCACAATAATTAAATTTGCGGATAAAGTGACAGCCCTATTATGTTGGCCGGGTGCACAATGACTATATAGTTGGCTAATCGCGTTTAACCGCCGCGCCGCGCCGCCGCAATCGTACTGTTTTATAATTTTGTTTCGTATTATATTCGCGTAACAATAATCAAAAAACTATTACTGACCGCGTTTTGATGACCATACCATCTATTTGGTCAGATGAAATGTCAACAAGTAATAAGGACGAACCAGAATAATTAAATTTGTGGATAAAGTGACAGCCCTATTAAGTTGGTCGGGCTCGTTGGCTAATCGTGTTTCACCCCCGCAATCGTACTGTTTTATAATTTTCAACTAATAGTTCAGAACATTAGCTGCAATTGTGTTCAGTTGGAAATGATTACGAGACACTTATACTAAAATGTTGTATTTTGTGTGCGATATTTATAGTGTTTGTAAAATAATTAGCAATCTATTTGTATGATGGTATAACTAACACACGAAATGGAGCCCAACAAACATACAGAACGTCAGATAGAATTATTTCATAGGGGTATGAGACATTATGATCCTGAAATTGACTTTAGTTTTATCCATGTAAATAATCGAATAAAAATAAAAAGTATCGCCTAAGAAAATACTGAATTTGATATATTAGATAGAGGTTAAAAGAAGATTTAAAATAATAAAATAAAGATCAAAGAGACTACAAATAAGTCGAAAAAATCATTAAAATATTAAATTTAAAAATACTCGAACAAAATCCAATTGCCAACACAAAATCTGAGGAAGTTACTCTAAACAACAAACTGACTCCAACCACGTTATATTCTTAAAACAAAACAAAATATATGTTCCAAGAAGCACGTTCCTATTTCGTTGTATCCAAGTCGTTTATCACCCAATATCAAAACTTTCCTAACAATATGTGATCGCGACAAAGACAATTTCGTCAAAGAAAAAACTACGAAAAACACTCAGGCGAATCGCATTACAAAGTTTCGTGGCGCAAAGCCGGGTGAATATAAACATGCTAGGGAAATTATTTATACATAGCGTGTACATAATGGTACTATTTAACAAGATTCATTAAGATCAAAATCGGTTTTATGCAAATAAGTTTCAAAAACGCGGTGTGCACTCTAACTAAGCGGCGCGATAGTGGTTAGTAATGTAAGTACGTGTTCCATTATTTTAGATTTGAATGCAATTTCTGGCTTTTGTATTTAAATGTACGAATCGATGAACGAATCAGAATGAAGCAAATGTTAGGTTTGTTTTAGATCGTTTAGAACTGGTTGGTTTTAACTCTATTTTTATGTTTAGGTAGACACATTTTGTGTTCATTTTATGGCCTATGTGCTTGTCGGTCCAGTTGACTTCTTGTGGCTGATAAGAGAGCGAAACAATTTTGACCAGATTAGTCGCTTAAAAATCTCAGAATTGAAACTAATTGCTTTGTATTTAAATGAAGTATATTTATATATTCGCATTAAGTTTCTCAGCTGTACTGTGTATGTTTCTTTACTACCTGCGACATTTTACTTTTTATTAATCTATAAAATTAAAGAGATTACTCTGTATCAGCCCTTATATGTCCCACTGCAGGGCACGGGCCTCCTCTACAATCGAAAGTATGAATGAGAGTGGTTAGTGCGTGGTGGCCTGTTAGCAAACGAACTAGACGCGGCTGAACACACAGAACATACTGAACAATAAAACATATGAGCAAGATACATTTTGTAGTAAATGATCCAGTGAAGTTTCCACAATTAATATGGTATGTAAATGTCAGCGAATCCGCACTAGGCCAGCGTGGTGAACTATATGGTAACCACTCTCAGAGATTACCAAAGTAAAAATATATGTAAATGTATTACAACCTAAATGTCACTAATCCTACAAATTATCAACTGTCATTTAAATGGATCATTAAATCCTGACACGTCCGTCCCAATCGGCAAAAGATTGACGTGTTTGTCCCGGGGGATTCGGTTATTCATCACCCAGATATGTTTATCCCGGGAAGACCGATGTAATTAATTAATCTAGCTGTTGCCGCGGCGCTGCTCCCCTGGGCATGATATTGGCACTGTAGCTTGACGTGGGTATATTTTGATAATTGTCAGTTACTTGCACGGGAACGGGAAGAACGGATTACTGCAGTATGTGTTTGATTATATATCCAAGCATATAATATATCCAAGCTTGTTGGCAAGGTGGTAGATTTTACATCCCTTCGAAAATGTTTCGAAAAACTCTCAATAACATAGGGTTTAACTGGACGTTTCTCTATCACATTAAGATCGACCTAGTTAAAAATTTCACACCATCTACTACAAAGTATACATTGCAACAATATCCCAGTATCCCCGGGATATTGTTTTTAAAGTGATGTATCAGCTAATAGAACACTTCAAAACTCAAAGTCAAATATCAATCCGAAAAATAGTAACGCCCAAGACCATTCAGAAATATCAGTAAGTTATTAACCATCTCAGTTTCGAAACTAAAATAAAGCTCGTCGTATTTAAATCCCCCATTTAACTTTGTCCCGGCATAAGTCCACAGATTAATGGCAAGATACAGCTAGTAGTAATGTTGCCATTTTTAATCGGGATTAGTTTTGCACTGGGTTTTAATTAAGACTATTTATTATTTTTATAACTATCTCAAAATATGGATTAAAATATATACTAAACTCAGGCCTTTTTTTCAGAAGAGGTACACCCTCATTTCGCTCTTTATTCCCGTCACATGATGTGATAGGGAGCGAGCCTATCATCATATCGGGTTCAAATTCCTAACTTCAGGCTGATAATGAATAGAAAAATGCAATATCACATCGTGGATCCGTACCTCAACTTTGTAATCGTTCCTTAGACCAACTACGCCCCTGAGTCAGTTATGTATAGAAAATATCCAATGGATTTACAAATTCATAGCATTTCTTAAAGTCTGAAAAAACGATTTTAGTTTCTTTCGTATCCGTACTATAAGTTACCTTAAATGAAACTCGTTTAATATGCTAATGATTCGAGGAAGCCCCGTTCTTACAGGATATCTTCTGTTCACATTTGCATCGTACATCTTTTTGCTGCAGTTTCTTACTTACATAGTTCAGGTCATATATTTGAATGTATCGCATATTTGTTTAACATTCGACATTTTTTTGTGGTTGGTACACCGTATTTATCCTATACTTAACATGGACTTCTGTATCAAGAAAGAAACAACATTTTATATTATAGTTTATTCCTGCTGATTTTTCTCTTTAACTAAAGGATTTTTCAGTGTGATGATGTCAAGAGTATTAAAAAAAGTATATTTAAAATAACAACTATCCATTAAAATCTCACAAAAAAACAATTTTTTTAATCCTTTTGTTCTCAAGAATTAGAAAAAAAAAATTATGTAGACCAACAATTTTTGTTAACTAAAATTGCTTATATTATAAAACCATTATAATACTACTAATGCTTCTAAGACTAAATCTGATATATTACTAAATATCCCATATTTCGAGACGATAAAACCCTTGCTAGACATCCGAGAGATAAACAACCGTTCTATACTCAAGATTATTGATGTTCTACAGCAAAACTAAAAACGTTGCGAACATATTTCATCCCCGGTTCGCGATGTATCTAAGCTATAATTTTCTGTGCATCCATGTATAGCGGAATGTCACTATTCCGTAATATATAGCGAGGACGTGATCTTAAACCCCAGTATTGGTACGTACATCAAAGTGCTAAAACAAAATGTATCATTCCAAATATTTTTTTTAATTTCTGGCACGGCATAAAGACAGCACTGCGCCTGATGGTAAGTGCAAATGTCGCCAAGACAGAATACCCTGTCTTGTTCAATGCCATTGGACGGTGGTCCCATGCAATACAATGATGCCAGTCTACTAAGATGCTTCTTCACATTACGACGACAGGAACCTAGGATTGTAAGAAGTAAGGAATGAGTGTGACGGCAAAGAATTCCAAAGTTTGAAAGATATTCCACTGCAGAGCTCAAGACCCCGCTAAAATTGAGAGGATAAGCCTTTATTTAGGCTTGATGATATCGAAAACGAGGACCTTAGAGCACTTTACAAGAATTTCTGTGGTATGTTAAGTTCGGCAACTGCGAATCTTAATCTTCCAAACCAGCATGTAGAACAATAGTCTCAGCCCTCTCGATTGTAAACAAGGCCTGGGGGGTTACTCTATAAAAACGATACGAACTTCGAATGTTTGGATGTTCGACGTCTAGAGTAAGATATAAGATTCCCACTTCTAAAAATCAATACTATCCTCTGTTATAATATACTATCATTTTCTCCGAACTTAGTCTATGGTTGCGACGTACGATAGAGGAATCCAACGTTTTATGAATTATCTAGACAAATATTAGTGAAGTTTAACGTATTGCGTCCGAATATTCGAAGTTAGTATTGTTTTCATAGAGTAACCTCTCTGTGCCATGCAGTGGGTCATATGGATGGATTGATTATTAATATTATACAGGGTGACAAAGAACTCTGTCCGATCAGGTGTGATCAGGCATCATTAATATTTTCCATTTAATACATCCGTTTCACACAATATGATAAAACATATCCTTGATAAAATAAACTAATCAAATAGGGAAACTCTGATTACATTGCTAAAAACCGCGTTCGTAACAAGTAGCGTGCGGCGCAACGTTTCCGAATTATCAGAATGTGTAATGTTTTCAGGACTTACAATAAAACAGTTCACATTAAATATCAATACTAAAATATGAACTGTATGTGTTATATCTTACGATAATGATGTTATCCTGCATTTTTATTTTCTCGTATTCCTATAATACTATTATTGTGATCACCAAAAGCGCATCTTGGCCCGAACAGGCCTTTTTGTTATATTGTATAGCCTCCCACAAAAATATCGTATGAGATATGACTCCCGCATGTCTACCGCATAATTTTAAAGCGATTGACTAACGCCCAAATACTGGAACGCAACTTAAATATAAATGGCGCTTAACTACGTTAATCCCGATTAAATGTACTGGCTAAGTGGGCCGTGCGCTGTTAATAGCAACTTACTATTTGAATGGCGTTCCAGTATTCGGGCGTAAGGCCTACGCAATTTTCCGAAAGGATTAACGTCACTCAATCCAACGTCACCTATTTTGACGTGAAACCATTTGGAAATTTTCCAATCTCGATCAACAAATATTTTTCTGCACAACACAGTTAATATTCCGTTAATATGACGTGGGATTCAAAAATAAAATCCCTCAGTCGATAAATGCGAATAGTATTTATTTGTTTAATACAAACTTATATACTTACTTCTATTATACTTATACTTACTAACAAAATATCTTTTGCATTGTTAGTGGTATTTATTTCCACATTCTAATACCATGACCAAACAAAACCAGTTTGTGTTAAGGACCATGTACCACAGTGATGTACTGTATCAGCCAAGATACGCCTCACTATAGGGCACAGGCCTCTACTACAATCGAGAGTACGATTGAGAGTGGTTAGACCATAAAGGCCACCACCCTGGTCTGCTTTAACGGACTAAATGTGCCTCAGCAATTAATATCGAATACAAACTGACTTCGGACTTTTAGAATAGCAAAATCCATTATTATTAATTAACAGCGCCGGATCTAGGTTTTTTTCGAGGCGGGGCAAAAACTGAAAAATGCCGCCCCCCCCCTTACCTATATTTTTATCTTAATCATCATCATCATTTTTAGCAACCAGACGCCCACTCAACACAGGACATCGGGAAAGAACGTCATTTTACCACCATGTTAAGCATTTTTACACGCTTTATATTAGCGTCACTTTTGAGGGTTAACGTCACACACGTCTGTAAGCTTTGACTCTAGTTTTCCTACACGTAACCCCTGGGTAGTGCCAAATGAGTGACACAGTTCTTAGTGGTAGGACTTAAGTGTCCGTCTGGGTAGCGATCACCGTCCACGGGGCGTAAAGACTGTAATAGTGATCTGATAGTGATTTTGTACGTATTTTTGATCGCTCTCAAAGGGAGGAGTGTTGACCCGCCGGCCAAAGAGACAGTACAGTACAAGAGCCCAATCGTAGCTAACCACCACGAGGGGCTGCATCACCATGTTGCACATAATCTTGGGCGGTACGTCGTGCCAGTAGGTGACCGGATGTGGCCGACATTTAGCGACATGCCGACCCTTTCATGCCGGTGCCCATTCGGCCTACTTAATGCCCGGACTTTGGCTTCTCGATGCCTCTTTATCAAACCTATCCTTTCAACTTCATGACAGCGCAATTCAACAAAGCAGGTCATTCAGCGGTGCATAACCCCACCATCGCGTTCACTATGGAGTTCACCAACATCCGCGAACTCCAAACGACCTTAATGCCGTCCACCACCATTTCGAGACGGCCTAGTCTGCTTTGCTCTTCTTGATGGAGACGCGGATTCGTTGCCCGGCCGAATATTCCTACCTGCTGTACCCCGGTTATTCGCTTGAAGAAAGCTTCAAGCCTAAAGTCGGGGTATGCTTGTATGTATATTCGGTTGGACATCTACTGTCACCGTTTAAGCTGCATGGAGGGTCCTTCTCCACTTTGTGTTTGCACGTGAATCTTGGTTGCCTGAGCCGCATCGACGTGTGCCTTTGCAGGTCTCACAACGGGGAAGATGAGACGACGCGGCTGTTTAGGTATCTCAGCCATGTGGCTGATGACGGGCGGACGCAGTTCTCGTCGGCTGAAATGGTCTTGGAGGATTTCAATACACATCACAAACTGTCACTGGGCTCCTCCAAGACTGGTTCAGTTGTACATTTATCCTGGGCTGTTTAAAAATAACAATCGTGGTTGTATCATTGAGATAAAACGATGTATGGCGATGGCTAGAGGGGCAATGGAGAAACTCAGGAAAATATGGAGGAATCGTACTACTACAAAAGCTACTAAAGATCAGGCTTGTCCGAGCACTTTCTCGTATTTCTGTATGCCGCTGAAACATGGACGTTACGGGAGAAGAAAAATGTAGATTCCCTAGAGATGAGATGTTGGAATGCTTGGAATATCAGGTCCGAATTCCACACAAACGTTTCAAGAACTCGGCATCAAGTAGCGTCTTTCCGAGATAGTACGGCCCCATATACTTCGAATATTCGGTAATTTCTCACGACGAATTAACGACTCCATAGAACGTCTTATGGTTAATAGGGCAGAGTAGACTGAAATAGACCTCGTGGTAGGACACCATACACATACATTTATATACATTATACATACGTACAGCGGCACAGATATTATGACGGATATTATAAGGATAGCCTTGTCAGGCCTCAAAACTTCCAGGTCTGATTCAAACTCAATTTCCTAAAAACGGAGTGAATACAATACCGTTTTTTTTAAATCGATATCTACGGGGAGATCATAAGGTGCATGTCGAGGTCTCCAGCCTTCCAATCTGACGCACGGGGACAATTATTCAGGGACCGAAACCCATTCGACATAACGGTACCGGTATCGACGAATTTCGGTTACCTTTAAGATTTCGGTAACCGCTATGACGCAATATAAAGGTTACCCTTATAAACGGGAACCGTTTTAATACCGGTAACCTAAAAATACCTTGTATGCAAAAGAAAATGCGTTGTTGTTACATAACAAATAAAAATCATACTCGTCGTGTTGTTTACACAATATCGCTGGATACGGTTCATTTCATTTTTTGTGGGTAATTCTGTTGAAAAAATCATGAAATGAGTAAAGATAATTGTGTGGTATAGTGCCATAATGTTTAGTAAAGACAAATGGCGGTATAACCACACACAGGCACTGCCCCCGCTTTGAATTATAAGGAACTTCACATGAAACATAAAGGTAACCGTTATTTCGGTTACCGGTATGATACCGGTTAAATTCTAGGAATCCAATAAAATTGGCGGATACCGGTTACCATTAAAAATACCGGTATTATTTTTTTCAGTTGATACCAAAAAATACCGGTATTTTCGATACTGGTTTCGGTCCCTGCAATTATTGTTCGTACCGCATAGATTTTGCAGCCAGGTTGGATGTATTACGGACAAAAGGCGATGCGGATGAGCGAGTAACACCTAGTTGACTCGCCGTGCCACCCGACGCACTTCCTAATATGGCTGCTCACAACTTAGGTAGGCGTAGATTTTCTCTGCAACGGACGTCCTAACCGTGGGCGTCCGCTATGAAGCCACGAGTTCTGCCGCACATCTTAGAGTGTGCCAGTGACCCCAATGACCCCTATTAATCGCCTCTTACGCCAGACAAAGGAAACCGTGAAGGAATTTTGCCACCCCTTGACCACGGGGTGCGTGTAAACAATAAATAACCAATTTGAAAAAAAAACTATGTTTTTAGCAAGGAAGTCTAAAGACTATAATCAATGTTAATAGGTGTTTTTTCACATTTAAGCAAGTTTTTTTTATAAAGTATCACTATTGGAATATTTTATAATATCCCAGTATAGATATTTACTTGGGAGTGTCCTACCCCGAATTGCCCCCGAAACAAGGTCTTGTTGCACCTGTTGCACCTGAAGAAGTTCTCTATAGTCTTCGTCGCATGAAGAACCGGAAAGCGGTAGGGCCTGACTATATTCCGATAGAGGCGTGGAAGTCGTTGGGGCTTCACGGTGTGGAGCTTCTGGCTGCGTTATTTAACAGCATCCTAAATACCAAAAACATGCCTGACTCATGGCGGTTGAGTGTGATAACTCCCGTGTACAAGGGTAAAAGCTGTGTTCAGGAATCCGGTAATTATCGTGGCATTAAGGTCATGAGTCATACCATGAAGCTTTTCGAACGCGTCATCGAGTCCAGGCTCCGCCAAGAGTGTACTATCTCTGAGTGTCAATACGGCTTCCGTCCTGGCAGTGATATTACCGACCCGATATTTGCACTCAGGATGCTTGGCGAGGCATACAGAGCGAAGAAGACGCCACTGCACATGGCTTTCTTGGACCTGCTGAAGGCCTTCAACTGTGTGCCGCGACAGGCAATCTGGTGGGCGATGAGGGTGAACGAAAGGGATACCGGAAGCCTATGTGGACATTATCAGAGACATGTACCTCCGATCCGAGTCCTTCGTTCGGACCGCCGTTGGCAATACGAATCCTTTCCCGATTGATGTTGGTGTGCACCAAGGCTCGGCGCTGAGTCCATTCCTCTTCAGTGTTGTGCTCGATGCCATTACGTCTCCCATCCAGGACCCTGCGCCCTGGTTGTTGGATGTATGCCGATGACATTGCACTGGTGGAGGAGGACCGACGACTTTTGGAGCGCAAGGTCAACCGGTGGAAGGAACGCTTGAGAGCGGTGGTCTGAAGTTAAATGTGGCGAAGACCGAGTACATGGCTTGCGGGAGTACGGACTCCCAAAGCATCGCGATGGAGAACGAACTGGCCGTGAAGACGGACAAGTTCAAGTACCTTGGGTCCGTACTGCATGAGTCCGGTGACATCGCCCTTGACGTCAAAGCCCGTATAAGCGCTTCTTGGGCTAAGTGGAGGGAGATCTCGGGCATACTCTGCGACCGCAGGATGCCGATGAGGCTCAAGGGTCTCACCTATAAAAGCATCGTGCGGCCGGTGCTCCTGTATGGGTCTGAGACGTGGCCTACCCTCAAGCGGCACGTCCAGGAGGTCCACGTCGCGGAGATGAAGATGCTGCGGTGGATGTGCAACGTTACGCTTTTGGACAAAATCCGTAACGAGCACATCCGTGGCAGTCTTGGTGTCCGCGATGTGGCTGATAAACTCCAGGAATCCCGCTTGAGATGGTATGGTCACGTCCTAAGGAAACCGCAGGAGTGCGTCGGTAATGTGTGCCTGAGCCTCAATTCCCGGACCTCAACCGCGGGGTAGACCAAAGAAGCGCTGGCTCGATGTCATCAAGGAAGATATGAGGGTCAATGGCCTTACTATTGAGGATGCCGAAGATCGGGCGAAATGGATGAGAATTTGCCGGAAGGCGGACCCTGGCACCGGCCGGGATAACGTCAGGTAGAAGAAGAAGAAGAAGATCCAAGTATAGATATTTAATAAAGTGTTTATTATTAAATTGTCAACGTGGAAACATGGGAACATATTACTGAAATATTTTAACTATTCTTAATTTTCAAACCCCATTTTTTCAGTGTGTAAAATATTGCCTTTTATTATTTCAGTAAATCAAAACAAAAAAAAATGGCCCAGATTTGCCGCCCCTTTAAATTTGCCGCCGTAGGCTCCAGCCTACTCAGCTTACTAGTAAATTCGCCACTGCCTGTACCACATAAAAGACGTTCGATGGTTAATCAACTAAAACTAACTACTAAACACAAATTGGATATTAGAAACTAAACGTAATTGTTGAGATGGATAAATTATTATACATTCCAAGTATTAAGTTTTCATCTCTTTTTCACGCGCCTCTATCGCATAATCACTAATTCGCGCACGGCGAAAAAAAAAGTGTTATTGATGAGTTTTGTAGTTGTCTCCGAAGATTCAATATGCCGCCCCCTGATCGTGCCGCCCGGGGCACGCACCCCGACTTGCCCCCCCCTAGATCCGGGCCTGTTAATTAATATTCTAAAACAAATAGAAAGGTAATTAAACCCCAAAAAGTAATGTTAGTTCTACTCACGCCTATCAGTTGCACATAAAGTACGGGTCGGCGGCGGCAGTAAATTTTCGTTGCTCACCGCGACTTGCCGCCTTTACAGTAGAGATGTCGACGGTCATTGTAATGTAAAACGAACTAGTTTCAGATAGCAGGTTTGGAATATTCTATAATGCGTGATAAACTTGAAAATATTTTTAAAATAATATTAAAGATACAAGTATGAAATGGCAACGTTATAGTTTGTTGGAAGATTTGATGTAAAAATGATCGTAAATACTGTCTTCCTCTTTTTTCAAAATACTCGCACATCATATGTGTAGTATGTATTGCTAAAATATTTATTTCATTTTTTATCATTATAAAGAAATAAGTACGCGCATAAATCACATAGTCGCGATCCTATAAAAACCGTATAGTTACTATCTATCTAATTATAAAAGTTCCATTTGACATATCTCAAAATTGTGAAATAGGGATGATGTCAAATAAATCGGTTAGTACAATATCCGATTATTAACGAGATATCGATACTATTTGTTTGTATTTCTTAATCGATTACAGTTTATATTTTTAGTTTACATTATTTCGTTTTTTTTTATGTACATCTTTATCCTAATGAGACATCCACAATTGCATAAGTCACTTTAGTATTAAGGAACAAAAGCAATGATTTATTTATTACTAGCGATCAATCGAGGATACGATTGAGAGTGGTTAGGCCATATAGTCCACCACGCTGGCCTAGTGCGGGTTGGCGGACTTACATACCATAGAAATTCTTATAAATCGCTATGGTATGCAGGTTTCCTCACGATGTTTTCCTTCACCGTTTTAGTGCGTGGTGACTGATTATCAATACACACATGACTTCGAAAAGTCAGAGGTCTGCCCTGAGATTCGAACCCGCGACCACCGTGAACATGTGGGCAGCCGCGTCTCAGCAGTCCGTTTACCAACAGGCCAAAATACACATAATTATTATATAATTATATACACAAAATTATTGTTAAATTATTAAATTGTTAAATTATTGCCTTTTATTAAAATTATTTTTACATTATTTACTGATGGTTGTTCGGTGATAGTATGCTTATTAGCTGATAATTCAGTACTTTTTAAAATTAGAAAACAACTGGATTAAAATTGCTTGATTATTTCTATATTTTTACCGATTATGCGTATACAAATCCGTTTGCATAGTCTCAACTCTACACATGGAAGACCTAACGACGTGACTTTGTAATGACGTCTAGTAAAAAAGTATGTTGTTTCAAATGGTTGTTTTGCTTTATTTAAAGGATTTATATTTAAATTTAGTTATTATGGATTGTAAATCCTGTAATAAAATAAGAATAGCTTCATAATTCTATGGTTTTACGGAAAGTTTTATTGAAATTGTGTGAGTTACGTCTTCACAAAGTTATTTATGATAAAAGTGTGAAATGTCAAATGAGATTTCTTGAATTAGAAATACAATAGTGTTAAATATTATGAAAGATTTTTCAGTCTCACATCAACCAGGCCCGAAAGATTTATTTGTAGAGATGACTATCTCTAGAAGGATCCTTATTTCAAACTCTCTTTTTTTAAGTTACAACATCAATAATTACAACGTCAATAATACTAATTTATTTAGTATTCATTGTCAGCCTGGAGTCAGAAATGTGTGCCCAATATGGCGATAGGCTCGCCACTTATCACATCGTGGGTCGGAACATAGAAGGTGAAATGTGGGTGTCCTGGTACCCCTGCCTACTCTTCTGAGAAAAAGGCGTGAGTTTATGTATGTATTATGTAATCACTTAATAATCATATATATTCATCATAATCATAATCACCTTCGATCGATTGTCACAACTATTTCGTCACGCTCCTATAAACAAAAGTGATAATGATGTGTTAACAAGACCGTATCACAATATTTATGTAACTAAGCGTACAAATGGCTAATATCAGCACCTCATTAATTAACTACCTCTAATATCATCTTGTTATTTGGCAAAACAGATCACGCGTCGCGATCATTTCACCAATACGCACATGATATTATATGTATGCTAGGGTTGCACGTATAGAAATTAAGTAAATAGTTTTAATTGATAATCAACTTAATATGAATGAGGCTTACGTTCAGCTGTGGATGAGAAGAGGGAGAGAGATTATTACGCAAAAACAGAGCTTGAAATTTTAACTTTATTTTTTTTAAGTCGTTGCTCGCTTTAATGGTGAAAGCAAATATGTGCAATCTGAAAAACCCTTCATACATTAAAAAATGGGCATGTTAATATACCTTGACAAAACCCTACTCAATCTTCGAGACGGTCTGGAGATGGCAGTAATATGCATGCCAAATTTTATGATTTCCAAATAATTTATTACAAAGTTAAACAGTTGCTTCTAATGATTACCTTATCTCTATAATAGAAGAGCTTCCTACTTTACCCTAGTAACATCTACCATCTTCATAAATAAGAAATAGCCAGAGACGTGCCAACCAACCCTGCTACATACGCAATGCAGACACGACGTATAACACTAATATTAAATCCAGGAACCTAGAATAATACCCGTCAACATGTTCCGGCCGGCCTAATGGTGATTAAATATAGGCCCAATCCTCGGCGCACCGAATGAGATCATTTATTAGTAGATAAAAGAGGTTTCACACCGGCACGTGATATCGTGTTGTGTTGTAATGTAGATGTACATTGCGCTGATCGTGAGTTATGGGTTTAATTTGTATGGTATTAAAGTGACAGTGGGTAGCGTTGAGCCGTCTGTTCCCGCTGTTGTGGAAATTGGAGCTCTGGTCTGTGTGGGTTTTATTGGTCGCTTGAAAATTTTGATACTACATTGGCTATAGGATGCATATGGATACAAGATTAATTTTGCGATTATTAACTTGGGTATTCATGCAAAAAAACCTATCATCTAAATTTTTATTTAAGACTGGAAAAGATAAAAATCATCAAAAATCTCAGCAGCACTAATTTAAGACGCGGGATGTAAAAGAATCTATTTGATGAAGACATCCAGATTATTGATACCAACACTTACTATGAGTATTAAGACCGGGTGTTGTGAGGCCAAAGACTCTCGTTTAGTTTTTTATCTCAAAAATTCAAAACACATATCAAATAATTAGCGCGGTCTGGCAGCACTTTGTAATTATCCTATAATTTTAGTAATATTATAAAAGCGAAAGTTTGTGTGTTTGTGACCTCGTCACACTCAAACCGCTGGACTAATTTTGATGAAATTTGGTATGAAAGTAGCTGGCCCCCCGGATTAACACATAGGTTACTTTTTATCCTGGCAAAATATAGTGTTCCCATTGGATGTGCACGGAATTGATAGTTATACAAACTCACAAAATTTAGACGGGAATTTAAGAACACGGTAGCAACGTTGAGGATATTATTAGTTTATTATTAGTATTTTTAAACATTTATCGGAATCGTTGATGTTTCTAAAACGGACTTGACCCGAAAAATATCTGCATCCCAGCGAAGCCGGGTCAGACAACTACTACATTCATAAATGCAGGAACTCATGAATAGCAGCCTTATCGTTTAAACTTTTACTATGCCTTAAACTCTGACAATCGCGATCCTAGCTGCGTCGGAATGTCAGTTATTTCTACGAAAAGTATGTGGTGACGTAAACTCGCGTAGAGATATGTTTTTAAAAAAAGCATAAAAACATTTTACTTCGTGGTTAAAATGCACTGTGTGAAATAGGAACTGGCAGGGTTGATGACTGTACCGATATAAAAAATATGGGATCCACAAGTATGTAAGCCGAGTTGAGACTTTGTTGACAATTTAACATTTGTTTTTGTTGAAAATTTGTGACTTTATTGGCGGCGACACAACAAGTCTCTCGTTTGATATCCGTAACATAAGTCATATATCTACTCTATTAACAGTAATTCCCTTACTATTAAGTGCTTCTTTTATTTAAAACAAATTATCCATTTTCCAAACGTAAGTTGATAGGTGGAATATTTGTTTATTTTGCAAAATAATTCAGCTTATGATTTTGAGGCTTGTCTAACATCAATCTTTTCTATCGCTACCAAGAGTACTAAAATTACTTTAGCTAGTAAAAAATATGCCTATGTATATCCTACGCCATCTAACTTAAAGTTAAATCAATACATATCGACACTTTCTAGCAA
Organism: Hyles euphorbiae; assembly: GCA_023078785.2. NCBI lineage: Eukaryota > Metazoa > Arthropoda > Insecta > Lepidoptera > Sphingidae > Hyles > Hyles euphorbiae. Next base: position 11,101,590 of record CM041034.1, on the reverse strand, counting down.
ACGGGTGCTATAAAAGAAGTGAAGGTAATAGTTTCTGGCGCGACATACTACGGGATTTATGAATACCGTAAAGAACTTAAGCCGTAACATTTTTTACATAAGTCAACCTTTTTAGCCCGAGTGTTCTCATATTTTTACGCCATTTATGATGTTAGTTTTTCGGTGAACTGTTTTTTACTGAAAGACATTTTCAAGGGTATTTTTTCTTAGCCATTTATAATGGTCTTTAATAAATTCACAGTAATTTAAATTGTCATTTCAGTTCCAATAAGTTATATATAAAAGTGCGTGGTGGCCTGTTGGTAAACGGACTAGACGCGACTGCCAACATGTTCACGGGGGTTGCGGGTTCGAATCCCAGGGCACACCTCTGACTTTTCGGAGTCATGTGTGTATTGATAGTCAATCACCACGCACTAAAACGGTGTAGGAAAATATCGTGAGGAAACCTGCATACCATAGCGATTTATAAAAAAATCTATGGTATGTAAGTCCGCCAACCCGCACTAGGCCAGCGTGGTGGACTATATGGCCTAACCGCTCTCAATCGTACTGTCGATTGTACAGGAGGCCCGTGCCCTGCAGTGGGACGTATATGGGCTGATACAGACAGATACAGAAGTTATATACTGGACATAGGACTGCTTCATATTCACACTATAGCAACAAAATACAGATAAGGTTAACCATCACAATTGCAAACCTAAGTATATTAGTAAAAAAACAAAAGAAAAAGAAAGAAAAAAGAAGACAGTTCGTGTTGCTGAGGGAGTTTCTTGCGCCGCTTCTTCTTCACAGCTACAACACGTTCCGAAGCGGTGGTAGCAGAAAAGGACGATTCAAAAGATCTTGTGAAAGACTATTTGAATAAAGAATATTTTGATTTGATTTGATTTGATTAGTGAACAAAAATAGAAACCACGTGAAATTGAAAATATTATACTAATAACCTCGAATTTTAAATCATACATAAAATCAAATTTAAGCCATCCATAAGTTTTCTGAAGAGGCTTAACGACTGCTACCTTTGCAAAATGCACGAAACAACGAGTGCCACCAATGAATTCTATAATGTGATACCGAGTTTCGTGAATGCCTGAATTAATCAGCTACCAAACTTAGTCAGCTTTTCATCCCATAGGATGATTTTAAAGATACCGAAAGATGACATATCATCTGAGTAGATCCGCTAATTCAAAAAATAAAATAAAAATCTCTTCAATTCATGTGAAGCTTTTCAGTGTCTCACAAGCAAAGCCACGGATTTTACATTTTGATTTTAATTTGTATATTCTACTATTATTTTATGGTAACTCTATAATACTCTAAAATCTTAAGCTTATTCTTAATTAATAAAAAATGTCATCTCATTTCACTTCATATGAAGCTTTTCTGTGTCTCACAACCAAAGCCGCGGATTTTATATTTTTATTATGATTTAAATATTCAACAACCAAAATATATTCTAGTACAACATTTAACATGCATCAGCATTCTACAAAGAATTGAAAAACTTCCTTCTTTATATCTAGTGGATGGGCGGACAGGCCGCCCGCCGGTGGTCCACTAAATCTTCGTTAAGCGACGGACGACACATGGCGAGCCGTGTACCAACTAGGAATGCGATACTGTGGACCGAATGCCTGCAAAATAATCTAGCTAATTTGCCGCTTTGCATCGCATTGGACTAAATAGGCCGGCACTGAGTAATCCTTGATTGGGTGAGGTTATGTCACGATTTTCGATTTAAGGTAATGAAGTAAATGCGATTACTCGGAAGAGGACACATAGTCCTACACCCGTGTAAAAAGTAGGTTTAAAAAAGCCCCGCTATAGTCAGCCATGACTCAGCATAAATGGGTAGGCTCGTCCGAGGTGGTGCCACTGTCTCATAGGAAATCGACGTGAAGCGACAGGTGACTTGTTTGCTGGTTTGCTGGTCGTATACAATAAAAAAATCTAAGATATGCGCGAATCAATCCCAAGGCCTCTGGTTCCACAGCCAATGAATAAGTTCAGATCTGATATCGACTATCTACTATCCGCAAATCAATATACCGGGTATATCAAGACTGCTACCAAAAACGAAGCCGGGTGGTAGTTTTAGCGACTATAAAAACAATGTTAAAAAAAATCGCAAAGACACGCGACATTTTTTTTATTATTTTTTAAATATTGTCGAGTTTGGGTGGTAAATGCATAGTTTTTGCTAAAATAATAATTTAAAGCCTTGCGTTACATAGCGTGTTTAAAAATAAAAGGGTGTACACTATTATTTAAGAAAAAAACTATGAATTTACCACCCTAATACGAGGATAGAAAAAAAAATTACAAAAAAATCGTTGCAATTTTTTGCACAAAATTTAGTTGCATTGTGTTTGCAGTCACTAAAACTACCACCCAGCTTCGTTTTGGGTAGCAGTCTTAATATACCCTGTATATAATATTTCATCCATATGAAAAAAATATTGCTTTTAATTTAAAAAAATACCTGTATAAGCGATACCTGTCTTTTCGTTGAACGAAACATGAAAGAGAACACGGATTGGTTTCATCTGTGATGACGTCACACGACTGCAAATATGCATGTCATTGATTGCCGTACCTTTGACTGTTGCCTTTTTGTACTGACATGTGACGTTCACTTTGCAGCAGGAAACCATACTCACAATATATTTGGGTTAAATAAATACATTTAAAAATGAAACATAAGCACGCATTGATTGATTATATATGAGTTATACAAAAACATTATAATTATAAAAATATTTATGTAGCAGCTTGTGGAATCGTAATATAATATTCCAAATGACGACACTTATAAGGCAAATATATGTACATTTCTTACAATGATGGCCATTTAAGAGGCCATAATTCTCCAAAACTTAAGAATATTAATAACATCATTTTTTTGTCTTTATTACACTTACAATTACGTTGTAATGCCCGGCTTAACATCTTCAAAAACTTTAAATGGAATTTTTCAACTTAAAGAAAAATGAATCAGTAAAAGGACCTTAAAAATTATAACGATTGTTAGCCTGTGTCGCCAACTTTGGCCAGATTAATTGCCGTATTTTATTACGGGCCAGTACCTCGTTTAAGGGCCACTGTTTTCGTTTATCTTCAAATAAAAGGCTTAAAAAGTTTTTGTTTAAAAATCCAAAGGATTGTTTTCAGGAAATTTGCAATTCAGAAATGTATTCCGTTGGTGTAATAGCGAGTTTGCGTTGAGGTAATTGACTACAAACTATTTTAACTTGAACAATTTGTAAACTTATAGCGCGCTTAATTAGTGCTGTGAATTTAGTAAGTAGAGTAAAGAATAATGTATTTATTTCCTTCGGCTTTTTCTTTGCTTGAGTTGTTGCCACATGAATTTTATCCATGCGATTCGGTTTCTACGTATTATGTTACTACCGCCTAAAAACATTAACTGCTACAATTGTATTGAAGACGACAGGTCAGCATGGCAGTTTTCTAGTGATGTAGTGTATATCGAGAGATATATTGTTTCATCATCATCATCATCATATCAGCCACAGGAAGTCCACTGCTGAACATAGGCCTCCCCCAAGGATCTCGTTTGTTGATTTTGTCGATCAATATTGTTTGCTACGCAATGAAATATGAGTAAAAATCATAAACTAATGATATTACATTATAAATATATTTTTCTGTTCAAAAATTTCTACCACTTTTCTCGCTTTTTCTCTTGTTTGAAAATGAATTATTTATTTTCTTTTTCTAACATTAGACGAATAAGCTTCTGAGATCATTTCAATACACAACTATATAATACACAAAGAATGAACTATGTTTTGATAAAAATAATATAAAGTGTTACAAAAAATCAATGTTCAAAATCGATAAACGGAGTCGATGCGGACTCGTTCAGCACTAGAACTAGGCGCGCGGGCGATGTGCGGGTGTGCGGGGCGGCCTCTCCCCTACATCTCACGTCATACCCCGATTGCCATGCAAACTTGTCGCCTACAGTAGTGTATGATTAATTTGGTGTAAAAACTGAGAGTAATGAAACATCGCGTCAGCGGACAATGTATTTTCATTTATACATTACAAAAAAAAAACAATTAAGGTGATAATTTTTGAAAGACCCTTTATCAAAGTTGGATACGACAAGCCGAAACGACTGGTGGAAATGGATCACATTAAAGAAATCCAATATCCAATGGCCAACGATAGGGTACAATAGATCACAAAACATCAATATTTATAATCTTATTGCTTTAAGTAAAGCTTGCCTTTTCTGCGCATCTTGATAAAGAGCACAAAGATGCCTTTTAAAAGTTTTCTATAGAAGATAACTTTTAATTTTTGTTTAACGCGGACCACTAGTTAAAGAAAGATTGTATTTCGTGTTTAGAAAGTTAACCGTCACAGAAGGTTTAACGAGCGAACTTGGCGTATAATTCACTGCGAACCTGTGTGAAGGTTCGTAACTCCAATAACTATACTGACACTTACCCATTGGATGTCGCGTTCGGTTCCCACATCCATCATAGCAAGACTGGACTGTTTATTAGTTATGTTTCGATGCACTGCCTTTGAGAGATCGGCAGCTTGGTTTTCGGTAATAACTTCTTATTGAAATAAAACTATTATTTACGGATTTTATCGCGGATTTGGTTTAATTTTTACATTTTTTGAATTCCCGACGTTTCGATTACTTTACAGCTTTCGTGGTCACGGGGCGGATTTCTTATTGCTTAGACATACGGCTAATGCTTGATGTTGATCAGAAAAAAAAACATATAATTTTTTGTATATAAAGATCAACGTGCATTTTTAAACCGTAAAAATGACTTTGTGTATAGTTGCTTCATCTGCTAGCATATAAATTATCAGAAACAATAACCGGATTTTTTTTTCATCATCACATTAGGCACATGAAGCCCGTTGCAAACATTGATGTGTGGATGTTATAAACTTATTAATCAATAATCGAATTTCACAATACACCAAACCCACGCGAATGATCAACAAAATCTCGTCTATATCGCACCAAAACACAACAACAAATGTCACAAAAACGTTGTTTTCATTAAAAAAATAAACTCAGCCCGCGCCAAAGTTCCTAAAAAGCAATTATGAAAACAAAAGAAACGTCATCCAACTATAAAACACTGTATTTTGAGCGACAAGAACTTTTGACACAGAAGCCCAAACTGGGTGAGGTAGCTGGGCGGAGTATCACTATATCTATATCTTTTTATACTTTATATTGTGTGTATATATATATATATGTTATCGTCCATCTCCCTGATAATGGTAAACAAAAAGCACTCGGCGACTTTCATTTTATTTTTCGTCGGCATGATTTATTCAATTAAAGTGGCCGCTCTGGGGGACGTGACAGACAAGTTTTTGCCTTGTACTTTAGTTGGACGAGGTTTGTTCCAGTGCCCAGACGCTGTGATTGAATTTATTACTATCCAGACTTTCTTGAAAATATATATATATTTTTATATTTGAAGGCTTTTTAACAAGCTTACAGATAAAGGTCTGGGTTAATTAAATTTAATAAGATACATTTTTGTTGCTTGGGGATCCTAAAGGGAATGATAAAAATAAAGTAATCAAAATATCTCTTACCTTCCAGTTTGAGAGGCTTTTGGGTAATATTAGGTCACGCTGATAATTTAAATCCACAAAAGCGGCATGATTAGAACCATCGCATCTTTCATATGTTTGTCGATCTCCTATTCCACAAGAAATTATACGTCATGGAGAAATGTATCCATATTATAGGAGGCAAATGAGCATACGGTCCTCCTGATTGTAACTGATCACCGCCGCCCATGAATGTTTGCAACAGCACAGGGCATGAAATTGCGTTACCGGCCTTTAAAGTGGGAATACACAAACTTTCGTTTTTAATAAAATGTTCAGCTAGGACACATTATTAAGCATTAATTCGGATACACAAGACCTAAGAACGTTGTTAAAGATTTTTACTACTTCTTGCAACTGCAAGAAGTAATGCCCAGCGGGGCATTTCAAAATCGCTGGTGGATAATGGTGATGATTTGTTTTTGTAAACAAACGCCATTTTTATAATAACAAAACAACATTAATTTCCTTGAGCGACGTTGGTTCAGTTACAGAACTTCTCTCATTGATATCCGACTTGGTTTTACAAGTACGAAAGCAACGTAGATCGACGGCTTATTGTGCATTCCAGACAGGGCGACGTTCGAAATTAAAGTCAGATTACGTGATTGGCTGGAATTCTTGACGCTCGGTTCGAAGATACCTTGACACTTGACCTGGTTTTACTGTATCGACGTTTTGTTAGAAAAATGTAATAACAATCAAATCCATAGGTTTATATTAGCACAAAAAAATTACTGCGATGGTAAGCGGTGCAATTCTGAAAATTCACTGACGAAATATTCGCCGGTCGATATAATTGTGCCAACTTACTAGTAACTGGTGGTAGATCTTTTAAATATGCGATGCCGCCTGGGTAGGTACCACCGCAATGTCTTATTTCTCCCGAAAACAGCAGTGTATTTTCTTAGAGTCAGAGATCCGTATATTTAATGAGCTGTATGAATTTCTTTCTTATGTCGCAGGACACATGCCCTTACAGTTATTACACGAGACGTATGTCTTAGTCCAGGATCAGGTATGCATTAATATTTTTTTATTTATTAATTTATAATAATTCTGTATCAACCCATATACGTCCCACTGCAGGGCACGGGCCTCCTCTACAATCGGCAGTACGATTGAGAGCGGTTAGGCCATATAGTCCACCACGCTGGCCTAGTGCGGGTTGGGTTGGAATTTATAATAATTGGTAGTTGGTTAAACGCCACCTGTGAAACGAGAGGCTGTGGGTTCGATCCCCACATCGAGAGAAAGATTTGTGCAACTTAAAATTTCTTTTGGGCCTGGGTGTTTATGATCCCGAAAAGTATCTTGTAGTTTCAAACACCATCTTAATGTGGGGTCAGGACTATGCATATGCCTGTTGGGTATATTTATTTATTTATTATTTACATAGTTGCGTACGAAACGTCAAACATCAAAATTCAATGTAACCACTCCTAGTAAAACAATAAAATACACCGCAATAAATCGCAAGGTCCCGGTTTTCCGTAGGCAGTAACAATACACCATAGTTCCCCATACAATAACTTACCAAAAGATTTTCCGCCGAAATTCGCGACTTAAAAGCTTTTATACGCTGGATAAAAGTCTTTCTGACCACTTACTTTCTTCTGGAATGTTATCGCAACATTAAAAAACCGTGTCAAGCAGTAAGTGCCGCTCTTTGTTTGTATCCATTGAGATTAGAATAATTTTACATGAATTGTCGCCTTCAGAATGTCAGCTGCTATGCGGTGCGCGAAATATGTCGGTCATTTTTTACGCTTGAATAAATTTTAATTTTTGTTCATTGTTTGCTTATTAAAATGTGATGTTTGTTTAGTAGCTTATGACGGGTTGTGAACCGTGAGGTACACGGTTTTTGGGTATTAATATTTGCTTTGCTAGATGCTTTTAGTATTAAAAATATGACCACGCGAGCAAAAGCTATTAACTAGATTGAGATAATCTTAAAAGGTTATATATTTAATATGCAGGAGTATTCAAATCATAAATTGCATAAAGTCAAAAATATTGCCATAAAATAAAAATAAAGACCATACATTTATCATAAACATTGCCAAGAACAAGCTTTATTGACTAAAGACAGCAAAACAACACAACCCGTTCACGAAATATTACAAAGAAAAAATTCCAAGCGAACTTCAAGTGTCAGAACAAGTCAAAGGTAAGGAAACATCCGCGCAACAGCGCAATAAAATTCCCGAACAAACGAACATTAACCTTCGCATTTTTACGACGTCACAAAAATGGAGACGAAAAGAGGCGAATGCATTTACATCATTGAAGGTAAAAATATTTTTCCTTGCTAGAAATAACGAGGCAATGCATTAAGTCGTTAAGCTTGTTGAATGCTGGCTCCGGTGCGCTCCGCCTCGAAGACATAACAACAAGCGGCAGTGCCATTGTCGCCACCCGGGAAGGCACTTTGTCATACCACCCTTTGTTACAGAACTAATGCTTCTTAATGCCGGTGTACCTAAGACTGCGGAAATGGGCGCCGGTGATTCCGACTGTCTTTCGAGTAAAGTGACCAGTTGGATTACAAGGACGTGATCTAGATAAAATACGGAGTTAGTTGTTTAATGTTCCCTGGTTGAGCTTTCGTTCGAGATAAATTGTAGTGCGAACGTGTACTGGAAGACATTACTGTGTTGCAGTTTGATACTGTAATTTTAATATACGACTTTCGAAAATTGAGAATTGTGTTTATCTTCATTTAATGTGTAGCGTAGAGGCATTAGTTGTTCTATGATGCAAATCTCTTACATGATTGAGATTTTCAATTCACTTATAGGTAATATTTTATAGGACAGACAAACAGACAGAAGATTTAATTTAAATTAATAATGACCAAAATATGATAAAGACTGTGAGATTCACTCATTGCAATTTTCACAAACCGGCCAACGAGCCACGTGTTTACAGAGCAATACCACAGCTTAGTTGTTACAAACAACGATTAAAACCTCTGAACTGTGTTCCTCTGGTATAATTACGGTTAGTTTTATTACCTGTCATAAACAAGGTTTATTAAAGAGCTTTAAATTTTACACGATGCTTACTAACTATTCAGAGATACATAAGCCATCTGAGATTTACGCCACTATATATATCTTTAACTCTACCTCTGTATACTCTAGCTTAAATATTATCTTCGTGTTGCTGAGGGAGTTTCTTGCGCCGCTTCTTCTTCACAACTACAACACGTTCCGAAGCGGTGGTAGCAGAAAAGGACGATTCAAAGATCTTGTGAAAGACTATTTGAATAAAGAATATTTAGATTTTGATTTTCTTCCTCATCGTCATCTGCTGAATAATTTATATTTTCAAACACAAGGATGAACGTCAAAAATCCGTGACACCAATTGTATGCAGGTCCCGTTTAAAATCATACACCTACCTCCATTTTATCACCTGATTGTTTAATATTCAAACTCAAGTTGATTCGTGGTTTCACTATCGCATCATCGACTGCGCCTTCAGATAATCAAGTATAATTTAAGTATCAAAATATACTACTTTGCATTCTCAAATGAATGGTATACTTTCCTTTCTCAATTTGATGTTAAAGCGAAAAGAATGCAAAACATCTCCATTCAGCCAACAAGCAATCCAAAATAAGGAAGAGAACAAACGAACCTATATAATGGCAATTATCGTTTTAAACAACAAAAGCAATTTGTTGTTGGCGTGAAGTTAATTGTTTCCTTGGTAAGTAAATCCGTGTTAATGAGACACTTGCAAGCAATAGGAGCCGAATAGTTTGGCCGTATTATGTCGCTGCACTGTCCCTAACTGTGACGATTTGTGGCCAGTGTTTTACTTTGCGATTAAAACTCATTAGTACATTGTTTGTACCAAATAATCGTGTGAATTTATAATTAAATTTACATTTAGTTGCGCAATTAAATATGTTAAGTATTTTCAAATAATCAAATATTGATAGGATGATATTTGAACTATCAAAACAGTACGTAAATAGCTCAAATAACGTATGTAACGTCACAACTCAAAATTTTATAAAGTTTGCTCTATTTTGGCCACTAACGCCCTTTTTTCTCTGATCGTTTACCGTACCAAGTTTTGTAATGACCTCCATCTCGTTCCATATCATGATATTTTGATTATTAAGCTGTGTTACAATTTGTTGATCTTCATGTTCGCTGATTACTTTAATCGTATACCCCATTGTAGTAACATGAAGACGCAACTGAACTAGCAACGCATATATTGCGTAGTAGAAGATAATTGTCAAATATCAATTAATATCTTCTCCAGGTAGTTTTATACGAACAAATAACTATAGTACTCACTGTCCAGCTAGAACCAGAAAGCAGTTTACAGAATTTGTGTTGATTACTTGGTGAAATGATATTTCTTACATCTTGTCAATGAGTGTACTGTGTAGTAGGTACTGTCTTTTTCTGAGAAATCGTATAAAGAGCTAAGGTCTTCTTTCTATACAGGGTTAATCAAGACTGCTGCCGAAAGCAAAGCCGAATGGAAGTATTACTGACTACAAACAAAATGCCGCTAAAAATTTCGCAAAGATAAGCGACATTTTTTGGAATTTTTAAATTTCATCCTTTTACGTACTCTAGAGTCTTTAAAAATAAAAGGGTGTACACAATTACTTTAGAAAAACTATGTATTTACCACCTCAATGCTACCACAGGAAAAAGGAACAAAAACATCGTCTCTTTTATTTTGCAAAATGTTTAGTTGCATTGTATCTGAATTCCCAAAAACTACCACCTGGCTTCGTTTTCGGTAGCAGTCTTGACACGCCCTGTATAAGTAAAGTATTGTCATGCTAAAGGGTAAACAGCGCTTTTCCAGGAAATATTAATGTAGGAAAATTAGCTAACTAAGAGCCCAGACATATCTGTTTGTGAATGGCGTACGTTTCTCGCGAAACTTCCACTGACGGGTATCACGTCTCAAAAGTTGGAACGCTGCAGTCAATTTCACTAAACATAGGTACGTTAATAAAATACGTTTTCCAGGAAGCTCGGGCAACTAATAGATAATTTAATTACATAGTTATATAAAATTTAGAATTTGCATTGATATTATTATATTTCCAGGCATCATCATAATATACGCGAATAATTAAATTTATTAATGAAATTTATTACAGAGTAGACATATTCTCAGGCACTTTGAGTGGAATTACGAAGGTTCTATTATGTTTAATTAACTACAATTAGTGTTAAATTAGTACTTGTAAAATATTTTCAGCTTATTTTATTTTTAATTTTCTAATCTAATGTTTATGTTGATACGTAGTATTAAATAATTAATTAAGTTAAAGCATCAGTATTGCATTAGATTTTACCTGTAAGATATGGTACATTAAAGAACAAATTTAAATACTTTTAATTCATAATGCGTTTGAACTGTTTATTATTCTCCTAATTTGCCTAGAAATTCTACTGGTACGAGAAAGTAATTTTCTCAAGTTCTAATTGCACCAAACTGATTCAAATTCAACTGACGTTCTCAAAAATGGGCTGAAGTTAAACGCTCACCTCTCAGCCTATTTCATCTGCAGGAATATGGATCATCAATACACGTGTCAAAGATAAAATAAATTGAACAAATTTAATATCGCTCAGGCGCGGGGGCCTTTGAAGCGTAAAGTTGGTGTGAAGGTTTATTTTCAAATTATGATCTGTGAACTGTGAATAAGAACAAGGCTGGAAGGGCGTAGCACCGCGTTTAATTCAACTCACACTTGGATAATCACAATGATAAGTAAAGCCTTATTTTACGTACAGACAGTAGATATAAAACCATATAAAACCCAGCGAAATGCGCGTTACATTCGCTGAGCATTAGTTGTAATTCAAATGCAAAAGAGAATTACTCATTATTTTCCTAATGCTCACCAGTGCATGTACTTTAATAATAGTGACTTTTGGATTTACAAATTTTAACATATCCATGTTTTTACGTTAGTATAATATATTTTAGAATAGATTTGTTCATGATGTTTATATTTTCGATGGCTGGCACATGCGTCATACTCGTGAACGGGTGCTGCTTGCGTAGACTGGTCTATCCGATTTGCTTACATTGTAATGGATTGATTGATGGATTACATAAGGCTTTCGCAATTATTCACTGCTTTGGCGAAAAAGAGTATATGATTCTTCGTTCTGGGCGACTTCACTTCACTCAGCCATAGTAATTATAATATAATAATATTCATATCAATAATATTTATTGTAAATTTACAAAATATTATTATTAAACTGCTATGATAACCAACTCGTAAATTTTGTAATAATTCACTACATTGTAAACTGGTTTTGAAAAGAGCAACACCAGAGTTTCTTGCCTGTTCTTCTCTATTGAAAACAGCTTTCCGAACCGGGTGGTAGATAAAAAAATGACTGAATGTAAATGATATTGAACATTTTAATGGATTCAATAAATTATTTTCATTTCATTTTCATTTCATTTCTTTTTCTGTCACCCTCCGTAGCGCAGTTGTGAAATGTGAGGTCGCGGGTGTTGATCCCGGGGCGGTTCGCGGACGTAAATCGGGGCGCCCTTCGCCCTGGGATGTCCGGTGCTGCCCACAATGCGTGTGAGAGTTATCAAGAGGTTTTTAGTCAGTATGCTGGCGTAGGTATTGCTAGGGACCCAGTTCGGACACAATATCCGCGTGTGTACCGGGCTGGAAGGCCAGAGACACAGCCATACCCCTTTCGGCCTCCCCCGGGGGTACCGAAAGGGCAGCTTAATAGCTGTTCATCTTGAAACAAAAAAAAAAAAAAAAGGGTGTTGATCCCCGCACCAAAGCAAGTGTTTGTGTGCTGCACAGGCTTTTGTATCGGAGCTGGGTGTTTATAAGACCAAAAAATCTCTCGTAGTTTCTGATACCCACAATGCAAGACTTGTTGATCTTAGTGTGGGATCAGAAGCTATGGACATAACTATCGGATGTATTCTTTTATTATCATATATGACTTTGATTTTTTTTAACTACGTTGGTTAAATAAATCAAAACTTAACAAATTACGACATTGGTTTTCAGAAAGCAAATCATCACATGCCAATCTTATACCAGTGTAATGAAACTTAAATATTACATAATATATCGTAATATCAATGAACTAGCATAATGAAACCTAAATAGTACATCGTAACGTCATATTTAAGTACCCATAACTATAATCCTATAATAACAAAGATGTATACAAACTTTGGGTAGCTCACTATAAAGGAAGGGGTGTGACTCGTAACAGTTGAATGACTAAAGCCATTAGCAAACCAAACACGGAGAAATTTACCCGTCGGACGCGTCTCAAACCTAGCTCATGATTTCGACAAACACGATATTCCTTAGTTTATTATACTCGTATAATAATCTGCATTTTACCTGTCAGACATATCTGTGGGATTTTGTGCGTGTATGAATTGACCAGTGAGAGATCACATTTCAATGTCTTGGTTTAAAAGAGTTATTTAGCATGCATTAACAAAGACTTTTATTTTTTTATTGAGATGTTTCGCGATACAGGATACTAGCATACGACCGCTCATGGACAGCAACAATACCAAACAACACCATGAATCACAAAGTAATGCTTGGCATCCCACTGCGCTCGTCTTCCTGATACATAACACGTAAGTCTCAGTAGTTACTTATGCATACAATTTACTTCAAGTCGGAACACAACAATGTATTTACACCATTGGTCGGGAGAAATAGGCATTGCGGTAAGTTATTACCGCCTCTCTGCGGCCTTTCAGATATGAGAGACCTACCTACCACCAGTAAATTTACCTTGTTAAAATTTTTCACAGTACCCACATTATTCCACTATAGAATACACTTCATTCAACGCGGAGCCAATTTAGTAGCGCACGAGGTCTTCAACCCGCTTCAACTAAGTCTGACGTTAATTCGGCGTGCCTGTGGTTTCCTTAAAACGTGATATTCCTTGAATTTATTTGTCACGTCGCAATCTCTGAGGCTATGAACCTGGCCCGAATAACGTGAACGTGTAGAACATTGCGGAGTCACCGCGACATATTTTTCACTCCGGTGTCATTCCATTCAAATTCTTGGCTTTAATATTAAAGCGAAGCATTATGATTAAATTAAATTAAAATTAAATATTTTATATTTTTAAAATTGTTAGATACTCATAGATCTGTAAGTTTAATATAACGGATTTGCTGAAAGCAACAACATCAAATACCTACAATTCCTTTTTTCCAAAATTTAGATTTTAAACTGTTACAAGTCGTACTTTCGATTGTAGAGAAGGACCTGCACTGGGACATATTATATCATGGACTGATACAGATATTAGTCGAAACAAATGTTTGCTCTTCTAAAAATAGCAAAAACTGGGGACTGCCGGCCGATGCCAATGGATACTCTGCCTGGGCGGCATTAACGCTCACCATCAGGTGCAATGCCGCCACTATGCTGGGCCATTATAAAAAAAAAAACTATTCTTAAAATGACACCTACATCTTATAATCAACAAGAAAATTTGATACTCATATGGTATTCAAGATGGTGTTAAAGATGGTATCAAAGGAGTAAAGACATCAGAAGTACAACAACATACACATATATCCAGGTAGGCTAAGATTGTACCAAAAGCTATTCACAAAAAAAAGAATAACGACACCATATCCATTATATCTCACACTGAATGGGACAATGAATTAGTAACATCCAACAGTCCTGGCGATGTCATTTCCATACATTGAGATAAGGCGGTTAATGGTAGTAATAAATGGATCATTCTAGAGAACTGCTCGCGGTCATAAAGCTTGATCCAGGGACATTATCTGGACCCGCTAATGTTAACTTTGTAAGGATATTTTATTATCATATTGTCAGTATCGACACTTTTTTATCAGATATTTTTACACTGTATTTTGTATTGAGTAAATTAAATTAGTAGTTGAGAAGATGCGTACATTAAGTAGGATAGGAACGTCGTTTTATATTTAGGCTCTTGGAAATATGCAGCTTTTTTACATTATGGATAGTAAGTAGGCAAAATGCACGTAACGTTAAGAGCATTGGTGTAGAGGACCTTACTTTAATATTTTTATCGTTGAGGGGATAAATTCTGTAGTTATTTATTATTCTGGCACTTTAATCAATCCTCTCAGAATGGCACTTTTCTATCTTGTAGAGTTTCACCTCACTCAAGGCTCACCATTTTATTTCAAGTATATTATCATCGAAATTGAATGTTATTAATTTTAAGTAAATATTCATTATTATTAGCCCTATAAAAAATACATACACAACGACCGTTGTTCCCCCTCTAGTTTGTTTATTTCAATGGATCTAATTCCCTTGACAAAACACGTGCTCTCAGAAATGTGAAAAATAAAGTACGTTTTTCATAAATACATTATAAGCAGGGGGATGTGTACGTTTGTGCTGTCGGGTTTAATGTTGGCGCCAAGTTTTAATCAAATATAACGTACGTACGAGTTATACAAAGTATTCTTTTGTTACAAATATTTGCTTTACGTTTATATATACGTATAAATATGTACTTGACACGCTTTCGCCGCAACAACATCCGTACAGCTATGTTGTGATAAACGTAATGTTTAATAAAAAGGCTACGAATATTTGATATTTGGATTTTATGAACATCGTTGTGTTGTAGTCAACTAATCTGTATCTGTATCAGCCCATATACGTCCCACTACAGGGCACGGGTCTCCTCTATAATCGAAAGTACGCTTGAGAGTGGTTATATAGGCCATATAGTCCACCAGGCTAGCCTAGTGCGGGTTGGTGGAATTTACATACCATAGAATTTCCAACAAAACGCTATGGTATGCAGGTTTTCTTGCTTTGTTTTCCTTCACCGTAGTCAACTAGGATTTACGTATACACTCAAAATTTAAAACATGAATATCTGTGAAAATTGAAGATGTTTGCCCAACAGTGGACTATAATAATCCTTGTGGTAACCTTGCAATATGGACCATGATTAAGGACAGAGATTCTGACAGATTTCTATTTATTCTATTTATAACAAATATAATTAATACTAACCAGGATAGAAGAGAAGAAGAGAAAGAAAAAGAGTATAATTATCGGAGACTACGATTAAAATTATCTCTATAACGTGAAAACGAATAAAAAGCACAATACAACCGCGTCGCTATAAAATAAAATAAAACGTGGAGAACAAATTTAATTGTAAAAATAATTCACCCACTTGTGTTTCTAAAGAACCATTTGTTCGCATACCGAACAAAAAGTGGAAACTCTGTGGAATTCATATAGTACAATTCAATACAATTTCTAAAGGTGTGGTACTATGACACATCATTAGGCACGACTTAATGAGACCGTCATAACTACAAAGGTAGTGTGAATGTGTACCAACCAGTATGTTAACCCCCTTACGTTGACAATCTATGTGTTTATTGTTAAAAGGGACAGTACCAAACATCAACCATAGGTAATTACTCAGAAATTCTCTAGACAATATGCCACATTTGAAGTTTCCTGACGATGTTTTCTTTCAATGTTAAATTGGTGATTGATCAATACATAGCTGAGTGCTAACTCCCATATTAATTAAATTACTCCTGGCCTAAATTATGAGTAAAAATATAATGCAATACTTTAAGCTTGTTAGAAGTTTCTATGTACGAATGGAATAGTAGTTGCAAGCGAATACATGGTAAACGTCATATTATCGCAAAGTTTAATTTATTTTGTGCAGTATAGTGCAAGCGAATGAACGAAATCAGGATCTAAATTAATCAACCCAATTTTGGAATACATAATTTGTAAAGCGACGCACTTATTCACGTTACAACTCCTTGTTTTTCATCATAAGGTAACTCACATATTACATTTCAATTATCAAACATAAAATTTTATTGATTTCATAATTCGATTATTTTTAATAGTCGTAGAGCCGCACTGAAGTCATAACTCAGCATAAATGGTAAGGCTCGTCCGGGGTGGTATGACTGTCTTACAGGAAACCGAAGTAAAGCGACAGCTTTCCTTGCGTTTCGTTCGGTGAGTGAGATAACCGGATACCCATTCCTTCTTCCCATACTTTTTCTTTCTCACTCCCCTTCCGATTGAGGGCTGGACAACTCATAGATGTGATTCAAGCGCGATGGATGTTCATGGGCAGCAGTGATCGCTTACAATCAGGTGACCTGTTTGCTCGTATGGGGAAATGTGCAATAAAAAAATACTACGCCCACGAACTACATATATTAGGCTAAGCTTAATAATATAACTTACAATTTTTAAAATAAACACTAGCAAAGGAATCATTTTTCAATTCCAAATAATTTAGATCCTTATTTTTCTCCTAGTCCTAATAGCTTAAACTGTAAACGAAAACATGGCAACATTGTATTTAAACATAAACAAAAGCGAATCGATGCAGTAACGAATCTGCAGCTAGCTTCATTACCCTCTTTGTTTTATGCAGATAGCCTAAGTCTTCGCCCCATTGTTCAGTACAATGTAAGTGTTTCACTCATTGTACAAACTAAGTTTCCATTGTTGAATGTTTTACATCAGTACGAAAATTGTTCTTGGAAGTGGAATTAACCAATAAAACTTGAGTGTCGGTGTTCAGTTGAACATCTCCAGATCTGGCACAATGTTGATTTCAGTAGCTTTATAACTGGAAGGAAATACAAAATAAGCATCGATATCTATAAAAATGTGTAGGAAAATATATTACGGATTTTTGTGGTGATATTGACGGACTGCCTCGGTGGTGTTGTTGTACTACGGTACAGTTACAAAGCTGAAGTTTCGGGTTGAAATCCCAGGTTGGGCAAAGTGATATTGGATTTTTCTATTCATTATCAGCCCAAAGTCAGGAATTTGTGCACGATATGGCGATACTCTCGCCGCCTATCACATCGTGGGACGGAACATACATGGCGAAAAGTGGGTGTCCTGGCACCTATCCCTTTCTGCCTATCCCTTCAGGGAAAAAAGCGTGAGTTTATGTATGGAAAATTTTAGACAGAAGGTGGAGTTAAAGCGTATGAATTTGGTAATACTATACGAATTTGAAAATAATCATTATTTTAGATTTACATTGATTCTGCTAGCGTTGAGTTCGGATTTATGAGACTGAGCTTAAATATCAAAGCGATTTGTACTCTATTTTTTCTCGTCATCTTAATATTTTGTTATATTTTCTGCTGCACTAATGAAGCATAGTAAATCCGCATAGTATTACTTACTAAAATAACAGAAAGCCAAATTATTAAATAATATGACGAGCTGAATATTCTTGTTTAAAATAATTCTGTTTAGTATATGCACGACATGAATAATTAAACCCGAACTTTATCACATCATGAAAACATATTCGAACATACCACTGAAAACGGATCTAGATAAATATTCGCCAAAATTTAATTTTGAAACTCGATTTCACGTATCTCGTTTAGAATCGAAATAGATTTACTTTTCGAACACATTGTTGAGCGAACACGTGGAGTATACAAAACTAATTTAACAGGACACAGAACAATTACCCCGTCCAGTTTAGAGTTCATTGAACCGTGAAAATAATCCTTGAAAACGGAATATTCGTGTCACAATCTTTTTATGAATACTTTATTTCACACCCGCCGGTTCATCAAATGTACGGTTCACAATAAATTATTTAAAGGGTCTCTCGGGTCAAAACTTCGTAGAATTTTCATATTTAATTTTGTTTCGTAATTAAATACTTATTTCGTTAATTCGTGAAGCAAGCTATATTATAATCGTATATAAGTTAATGGTGAGTGCGTTATGGCCGGTTGGTAAGCGGACTAGACGCAACCAACATATTTTCGGTGGCCATGGATTCAATACCCAGGAGACACTTCTGATTTTTCGGAGCCATAATATTGTATGCGTTGATAGTCTATCACCATTCACTATAACAGTGAACAAAAACATTGTGAAGAAATAGGCACACCATAGCGATTTGCAAGAGTTTTTTGGTATGTAAAGTCCGCCAACCCGCACTAAGTCAAACAATAATTACTAATTACATAGGGATGATTAGTTTAAATAAGGTTTCCATATAATGTTCAGAATTTGGTTCTGCCCCCATAAACATTAATATCGCTTGTTCAAAGGTAGGCATATTAGACTTGGCGAGTCCATTAGCAACTCATATTAATATTGTCTTGTCTTCATTATTGATGGCACTTAACAAGCCATCGGAGGTACCGTTTTCGACATTTTAGCTACATAGTCTATATTTCAATATGTTTTAATTGAACTTTCTGTACTTATTCCCGTAAAAATGATATAATAAGAACTAATCCATTTTTCAATATATTTTAATTGAACTTTAGATATATTTCCGTAGAAATTATAAATACGTATTGATAATTCATACATTTGGAACATTATTTCCATACACACAAATGATTCAAAGTAAACGGGATAATTTTTTATTTTTTATTTAATGTTTTATTATAATATTTTAATTATATTATATTATAATATTTTTTTTATTATTATGGTTAACAATGTATTAAATGAGAGTAATAAAAAATGACACAACATAGTTGTTAGCAAAAATTACCTCATATGTATAAATTGGGTGGAGTATTCAAAGTGTATCTTGTTAAGACTGGTTACTAAAACGTGTAAACGAAACAATTAATGTTGAATACAGTTTTATTTTTTCTATCCGCGCTTTCCATATTATATTCGAAGTCTAATGCATGTGCATTCTTTATGTATTAAATCCTTTATTGTTATATCAATCCTGCTTTTACTCTGCCTATAACCCCGTATATCTATATAGTATACACTAACCCAGTTAGCCCAGTGAAACAGAACACGGAAATCATAAAACAGGTCGCTAATCTTCCCAGCCATGTAATTAAATTCTCATACACAGCTTAATTTAATAACTTAAGTTTGGCGTCGTTTTGTTAATTAGGGGACTGCGTGCTTCGACCCTTCGTTGTGGGAAAAACCGCTTGCACACCACAATATTTTGCGCATATTTTATCGTGACTTATTCAGACTCCTGAAATGCCAATACATTTTTTTATGAATTGTCAGAAAACCAAATGCCTGAAACAATAAAAAGTTGACAACTAAAAGTCGCATGAAATCAATAATTACTCCAAACAATAAATAATCAAATTCTCATCTCGCTGCTGAAACACCTGGCTTGTCCGAATGGCGTAGTTCAATCGACAGTTTATTCCACATATCCATATCCCAAATAAGCCATATAACTGAGTTATCAATGCAATTAATGCATATAGAGAATAAAACAAATGCCAATCCAAAACAAAATTAAATTCAAATGGACTAATATTTTTTCAAGAGAAAACACTTCCAAAAATTCTGCAAACATATTATTAGACATGAGCAGTGATATAATTTCGAGTGCCGGTACCTGCGGCACGTCGTTAAATCTCAGGTTTACAGCGCGATAATGTTTCCGCGCGGTAATGTCTCCTATCACGCGGGGTTTTATGTAAACACACGGCAGAGTAATGAGTCGAGCTAAATTTTGAAACGCGGCTTGCGAGTTTCAAGATGTCGGCGATGCAAGTTACTGAAACACGTGTCTGCCGCGGGTCGTATGTCTTTAAGCTTTCAGGTGTTAGATTAGTTGTGCTTAAGTTTACATTGTTTTGGAAGAAATTGTTTACATTAAGCATGAAAATAATGTTGAATGTTTTTTTTATTTCACAGCTTCAAGTATTTTATTATTTATAATAAAAATAATAATAAAAACGTTTATTAAGTTCCTTCCTTAACCTTAATTGACTTAATCATATGTACTTAGACTAGGTAACAAGCGTAATGAGATACTGCTGATGCTTAAATTAGGATAGCACTGTTCTATAAGCACAAATTATATTATATGTGTATTTACTGCACAAAGACCGCAGATCTTTGCACAAGGGCCGTGACTGTAACCTACTTAAAAAATCACGTATTTTACTATAAGTGCCAATAATAAATTCGTTGATTTAGGATTATAAAAGTTATTCAATTTGCAATAGTGATGGAACTAATTTCTATGTGCGATATTTCAATATTATCTAAGCAACAAGATCATTCCCATATTTTATAAATGGTCTAGTAAAGTGTAATAAAATAACGTATCAGCCAGCAAAATAAAACATCCTTCAAAAATGGAATATTAACTGTAAATGTTCAGATCGACACAATTATCTCACGTATCCTCCCATCGAAACATATCCGGATTTATCGTCGTGTGTTCTCACGTTGTTTATTTATTTATTTAACACTTTATTGTACACCATATACATAAAAATTACAAAACAACATGAAAAAAAAAATGCACAAGTGGCGGTCTTATTGCTTGAAGCAATCTCTGCCAGACAACCATGGGATGGATAAACGAAAAGAACATAACGTTGGGGCTTCAGGTGTACGAATAATTCAATTGATATAGTAATATTACTAATATTTACTACTATCGTTACTACTACTAATGTTTACTACTATCGAGTCTCTTATTAATGCCGCCACTACACTATAAAGGTGAGATGTGTTGAAGCCTTAAATTGCGCGGCTTGAAATATGAACTGGTTAACAAGCCTCTTAAACAAGACTTTATCTTGACTTGACTTTGACTGGCACTACATAATCTATGCTGGCGTAGTTTGTACAAGTTCTAGATTTGTGACGTATTTTTGGCTGGGTGTGAAATATTAAATATATGTTAGGTGATGGTTTAATCGTGACGCAGGGAGTTTGCTGTGTCTTCAACGATTTGTTTCCTAGGCAATTTGGTAATAATTCAATACGGAATTTATTTTTTCGTCTGTTCTTGAACATAACTTTGTGCGTCTTCTATTCGTGTTGTAAAAACATCATTTTGATTCTATATTGACCACTACGAAATTTGCAAAACGCCACATTATTTGGATTATTTTGGCACTACCACAATATAAGATGAAAATATATTTTTTATGAGTAACCAAAAAACTTACGATTTTTTCAATTTTAAACCTTTATTCTACCACAGTGGTTCTTAACCTTGTAGTCACAATGGACCATTTGACGAAATTTCAATACAGCCCTTAACCACTAATTGAATGACTGGTTTGGTTGTATGTAATAACAGCAACGAAATAAATATGGGGTCTTTCTATCTTTCTATAAATAAAATATACAAATGTTTTTTAAGGATTTCTTTACGGATCATTTGGTATGCTTCCAGGGCTCAACCAGTGGTTCGCGGACCACCGGTTCTACCAGCAATATTAATTACAACAATCCCCATTCAATTGACCACTTAAAAATAAATGAGTTAAATGGAACAGATCGAAAGAGCCGATGTCCAACTGCACATTAAACGAAAGAGAAAATGTAAATGAAATCTAAATAGCCTACAGTTATTCGATAGCATTCAGCGAATTAATTGCCGTTGGGACTATAAGCGAACCATTCTCCGCTTGGAGTTCGGAAGAACGGGGGTTACAAAATCTACGTCTAATATTGTTAATTTGTATTTCACATTAATAAGACATATTATTGATTACGTAGTTACACTATTTTGGTGGGTATGGTTCTTCAATACAATTGACTAAAGCATTAAAGCGTTAATTAAGCACTAGGGTTCTACGATGAATAATTTTAGATATCCTAATTAAAATGAATGGAATAGAAATTATGTCATTAATATTGTTTTTCTATTTAATTTTTTATCCAAAAATAATACATTATGGCCTCTTGAATATCAAATATTATGAACGACTCGTGTCTCGTGTCTATAAGCCCGAATTTTTTGAAATCTCTCAAAATACATGATGCATTAGACAACAACACCAGCTCCTAGCCTATTAAGCCGGTTCCGCTCAAACTTGTTGGGTACGAGAATAAGTAGTTTCTGAATTAGCGCTAGACCGGGAATCAACTAAACAACCCATAGATTTTATTCCTCATTTAACTTTGCCGGGTCTCTCCGATAGCGCGGATAAGTATGTCCCGGACTGAAATACGGACTTTAAGGAAGCTTTTAATAACGACCCGGCTGAAATCGGGAAATACTTTTTGGATGAGTTTGTCAAATATTTCTTTAGTATTTTTACAGCAAGGCATTATCGACCGTGAAGTAAGCAGAAAATTAATGAAAGGTGATATGCAGAAGATTAGTTGGAATTTTAATATAACTGGAAATAACGATAAATCGAAAGACGAAGATATATTACTACGATTCCCAAAAATGGGAAAAATCTGGGTACTGGCGGCTAATGAGAAACACCGTAAAATCTTATAAATGATACCGTATCGCTGAAGTAGGGTCTGTGTAAATCCAGGATGGCAAGGCATTAATTGATGGTAAAGAGCTTGTTTGGCTTAGTTGTCTGTGAGCTGTTAGCCATGAATTAACAATTTCCATGATCTTTGTATTTTGAACATAATTTAAAGCCAAATGAACTTAACCAAACAATGAAACATTATTTTCACAATCACTAACACTATCATAATGCCTTCCTGACACTATAAATTCTTACTTCGTTCTAAATTCCCTAAATTGACTAATAAAATTTTATATATGGAATTCAATAGAATAGACGATTAAATTAACCAATATCAACACAAAAGCGTCGGTACTTCCACAATGATTGTCAATTTCGGACCTTCTAATAATATTTGCATTATAATTCAGTCACTAACAAAGACGGAGGTGGACCCGGCTTCATCCATTCAAGGACACTATTCCCTTTAGTGTGAATTTAGGGATAATAAGAGGCATTTTAGTTTATTTTATCTTCGAATAATCGTTCAATCGATCTTAATGTTGAAATCGATTGTTTTATCTATTAATTATAAAATCCTTATACCAAATGGATTTTGGCTTTACAGTAGATTACTGGAATATTATTCAATCTTATGTCTATATAATATTCTTAAGAATGAAGTATTTACATAAGATTTTCACTTCAATGGGTTAGTCGATTTGTAGCATCAATAAACGATTATTATCTTCGATCAAATATACACTAGATACAACATGAGCGCTTAGAAAATGGCACCAAAAAAGAGTGCTTTAAGCACTCTTTTGCCTTCAGTCACGCACCGACCGTTGCTTCTAAAACGTCGCAGAACTTTAGACAATATTATGTGAAAAGCTACTTTAAGCTCCAGGAATAAGGTGGAATTTGTGTTAATATATTTGGAATATGTGATCTTTTTGTTTACTTTTTTCATGTCATGCATCGGTGCCACTTTTTAACAGAACTTTTACAGGGAACTGTGTATCTAGTGTAAATTTGATCGAAGATTATTATCGATACTATCGATCCTACAATCGATTATATCAGCCATATTTGACAACTCTATCGCATTCAAGGTCGTCGAACATGGATGCTATAGAATCGGTTGTGCGTACGTAAGTGTTGATTAGATCTGATTGGGGCTTTTGCTGTTAGTTCAGTAAATATAATTGGCAATGTTGGATTGTAGTTTTATATTTTTTATAGATAATTGGTATATTCTACGATACGTTGTTAACTATACTATTATATAATATGGATTGTTACACAAGTATCACAAAACTGTCAATTTCCTTCCCCCCAATGCAAGGATTGGTTAATATTAAGTACCCTTATAACATGTTGATGTTAAATGTTAGGACTGTATGACCTAACCACTCTCAATCTTGCTCTCGATTGTGGAGGAGGAGCGTGCCTTGTAGATTCTTATGATTGGCTTTAATTATATTTCTATTGATGTCTGAAGCTCTTGAAGACCTTGAAGCTGGAGTAAAAATCAATGGTACCATCATTAACAACTTGCGTTACGCAGACGATACTGTTCTCGTTGCTTCCCCAGAAAGCGATTTGCAAGCCATTGTAAATAAAGTCAACGAGAGCAGCCAAAAAGCCGGTCTGTCGATGAACATCAGCAAGACAAAACTGATGGTAGTCTCCAGAAATCCAGGAATAAATCCTAACATATCGATAGGTGGAAAACAACTAGAGCGAGTACGACAATACAAGTATCTCGGTGCTTGGGTAAATGAAGCATGGGATTCCAACCAGGAAATTAAGACCCGTATAGAACTTGCCCGAGCCTCTTTTAACAAAATGAGAAAAGTGCTGTGTTGTCGTCAATTGAACATAAAGCTCAGAGTAAGGATACTTCTCTGCTACATCTGGCCTGTCGTCATGTATGGCTGCGAAGCATGGACCTTGAAAGACGATACTACAAGGCGCCTAGAGGCATTCGAAATGTGGTGTTACCGTCGCATGTTGCGCATCAGTTGGATGCAGAAAGTAAAGAACGATACCGTGCTCCAGCGTGTCAGTATGCCCCGGAAAATGATGCTAACCATCAAAAAACGCAAGACAGAATATCTCGGCCACGTGCTTAGGCACGATAGATATAAGCTACTCCAATTAATTATTATGGGCAAGGTGGAAGGCAAGAGACGCGCTGGACGAAGGAAAAAATCGTGGCTTCGAAACATCCGGGAATGGACCGGTATCAGCACCGTTGAACAACTATTCCACCTGGCTAAGGACAGGGAAAAATACAAGAAGCTGACGGCCAACCTTCAGCACTGAAGAGGCACTCGAAGAAGAAGATATTTCTATTAAAATATTTCAAATATGTTAAATATAAAAAATAATAGTTCGGCAGTTTACAAAAACTAGCCAAATCTATACCGGGTATCTCAAGACTGCTACCGAAAACGAAGCCGGGTGGTAGTTTTAGTGGCTACTAATACAATGCAATTAAAAATTTCGCGTAGAAACGCGACAATTGTTTTTTATGATTTTTTAAATATCGCCATTTTTGGGTGGTAAATCTATAGTTTTTGCTAAAATAATAATTTAAACTCTTTTATACCTTAGAGTATTTATAAATAAAAGGGTATACACTATTATTTTAGGAAAAAGTGTATTTACCACCAAAATATGGCCATAGGAAAAAAATAACAAAAAAAAAATTGTCGCTTTTTTTTGCAACTTTTTCTGTTGCATTGTGTCTGAAGTCGGTTAAACTACCACCCGGCTTCATTTTCGGTAGCAGTCTTGATATACCCTGTATATAAAAAAAATTAAGATAAACCTGGCTGTCTTAAAAAATAGACACAATGAACAATAAGAGCACCGCAATTTACTTACTAAGAAAAACACGAAATTAAAGGCTCCGAATTAATTTGATTGGAATGTGGACACACGGACCCAACTCAAAAACAATAAGTAACAAAAACAAATCTACTTCCGAAGTAAAAAGAACTAGAACCTAATTTATCTACCATTATTTAATTTCTAGTTCACTTCTTAAGTTTTAATTAATTACAATACAATTTATACTATGTTTTTAGTAAAAATACAAAAACCAGCAACTTACATAATAATAAATAATCACTACGTATGCCCATCCATAATGCAAGAGCGACATAGATGCATTTTCGACCTTTGAAAACAAGTCACGGAATGGTAGGTATAAGTATGAAGATAAATTAGAGTTAATGGACATATTCCATACTGACACGAAAAAATGACTGCAATGATAACGATTAATAAATAAAATCACCCAACAGTCACATACTTAGTCCTGACCTCACACTAAGATCGAGTCTTTTGTCTTGGGTATCGAGAACTACAAAAGACTTTTCGGATTCACAAGCACCAGTAGCCAGTAGTAGTTTTGTTTAGCAATTTGAGAGTACGAGGCAATGAAAATGTATTCTAGCTTTGGACCTTCCATGTCAATCTCCATAACACAGAATATAATTCCAAACATAATTTCGGCCGAGGAATGAACACAGAAATGCCTTTAATATTATCTTTGACTCCATTAACCCAGATAGTTTTTATGACGCGCATTATAATAAGCAAAACGTGTACATTAAATCCAACTTACCTCCATACAAGTGAAGTTCGGTACAGGCCGTATAATCCCGGCTCTCCCGTCGGCTTCATGGGAGGTTCGTAATAAAGTGTAAGTGTCGTCATTCCAGTTATGAATTGGGATGAATTTTCTCGAATGACAATTTCCGAGTCCGAGTAACTTTTTACAGAGTTTCGGTACATCTGCCGTTGAAGTTATGATTAGGGCCGCGCTTATTTTTACGACCCGTGTTTAAATTGATAGCAATGGTGTCGAAGTTCGGCGCGTTAATTTGAAATATTTTTAACACTCAGAATTGGTGGTAATGGGTGAATACATAAAAAAGTTATGTATCGCGTCGTTATTGCAATGATGTATGGGATAGGAAGTTTCAGATCCTGGGTTCAATGATTACAAAACAAGTAACGCGATTACCAAATCAAAAAGTTCCTATGTATGATATAATGCTCCAATATTTTCTTTATTGGGTAGTTTTTGCTCTTATACCGGGAAATAATGTTTATAACCTCATGGATTTGTCAATTATATGAACTTAAAAAGACAAGTTTACTCTGCGCATTTGGCTGTTCAAAAAATAATTGAAACACAACACTACGTGGGCTATAATCTCGAAAAAATGCGTTTGAGGCATTATTTTTGAAATCAGCCCTACCCTATAGCAAACAAGAATCACCAAGTAATCCAAAGTACCAAGTAAAGTAGATACTTCGTAATCCAAAACACTTGAACAATATGTAAGCAGGCGATTAATATTCTTCACCGCTCGCCACCAACGACTTTTGAAAACCAATCCCAAACTATTTAAAGTTTCGATCAATCCCATTTTATTCAGTGAACTGCTAAAGCCGCTTAATTGAATAAACATAGGTGAAAAGAAATACTAATTCTGAACATATTTATTTCGAAATGAACGTCGGACACACGGGAATCAATTAAAATCGACGCGGATTTCACTTTGATCACTCGTTAAAGTTAACAAAGGGGTAACGTGAGCCGAAAATAAAAACTATTCGGAACACTGAACATTTATATTCACTCCCGTTTGATCGGATACTGCACTTCCTAAATATCTCTGTTTAATCCTATATACTGTGAGGTATGCGTCCGAATACAATGGCGTAAAGCACAATTGTATATGAGTAAAAAACACTCTCTCTCCCTCTCTCTTTAGACACAGGAAATCTACTGTTGATCATATGAAATGAAATGAAATGAAAATGAAAATAATTTATTGAATCCATTAAAATGTTCAATATCATTTAGATTCAGTCATTTTTTTATCTACCACCCGGTTCGGAAAGCGGTTTTCACTAGAGAAAAACGGGCAAGAAACTCTAGTGTTGCTCTTTTCAAAACCAGTTTACAATGTAGTGAATTATTACAAATAAACATAGGCCTTTTATTACACTATATGATATTATTAAAATAGCATAGCATCTCGTTTAAATGTATGTTTAAATTCTATTGAAAACTATTTTTATTTATATAACTTACGGCCTTATTCATAAACAGTTTTAAAACCTATTTTAGTTAGCAAATGTTTTGTCTTCTTTGCTCAAACTGAATTCAAAAGTCGTAAGAAAGGGAAAAAATATTCGGTCACTACAATAAGCTTTAAATGTATGTGAATAATCCTGCCCCTTTATATAAAATAAATAAATTGAGTGATACTAACACCTGCGGTACTAATGTATACACGTACATACGTTAATATCTTCAAAAATCCAAAATTAAAAACGTAGATGATTTATTAAAGTTACTTTTTTCTGTAGTCAAATATTCAACAAAACGCTACGTAGTTGAAAATTACAGCCATTTTAATACATTTTGAGAGCGTAATCCGCATAACGTTGAAACAAAAAGCAACATTAAAAAGAACTAAAACGCGATTAGTATTTCAAAGTACATATTACTGGGGCAATACCCTACAACCAGACGGTTTGTACCGTCAGCATCACAAATACGACACACATAAAAGTGTTCGTAATGGGCCCATTAAATGCATAATACCCGGTCCAGTATATAATTTTTATAGATACGACAATTCGGCCTTTGTGAAAAATAAAATCCTCGAACAAAGAGAGTGCATTTGAAGTACTGTTGGATTTATTTTGGTGCTTTTCTCCCGTTGCCTCACGGATTTAAAACGCGCCCGCTGTGGCTTTGCACTATGCAATATTATATATCTGATTTATGAGCAAATGTACACTTGATTTTAATACTTTAAACATTGTAAATTAATTATAAAATGAGTATTTCAGCTGCGGTTTGCGCATTTTACTGTCTGTTGTTAGGAATAGTAAAATCTAACTATATTATTTTTTCTAGCCATGATCTGATTCTAGTAATAATTTTGAATAATTTGAACATGATATTATGATTCTTACACCCTCATTGGCGGCTGTGATTGAATATGGTAGGACACAGCTACCGTTCAGTATCACTTTATTCCATCTTCCATATTGTTTTGTAACCACCACCATTTCTTATATTCGTTAAAAATACAAATATATTCATAACACATTTGTATTTTTAACGATTATAATATGGTATTTTTTATAAATATCGCAACATGCAGACAAAATTACGGTTCTGATTTCAACAGACTATGTACTAAACACATAATATTATGTACTAAAAACAGTTCAAGGTTTAAACTATGAATGATGCACGCGTGAAGCTAATAATCCCCTACTCCCGATTCATTAGTTATCCCGTAGCGTGTGCTGATGACGTATCAACTCTCTAATTGGAATATGTTGGTGTATGAAAATGAGATTTTAAATTAATATATTGAAATATTTCTGCATACCAATTTCTTTTTGTCTGGTGACCTATATTTCTTTAAAAATATCATTTAGAACTGTTAATTTTATAGCAAAATGGTATGTAACTACTTATGAAGAAACCTTAATATTACTATTACGAAATAATCAATAAATCTTAATAAATTATCAACAATAATATACTTTAAAAACTGAGATAAATAATTATATTATTTCACTCCAATGACATCTGTGACATCGGACAGTAAATTATAATAATCTTCTAAACATAAACTCTCGTCCCTAAATATCTCAAACGCAATCATGCATATAAGAATTTCAATGAACTGAGAATAAATAAATAAAAATGGGAAAGAACTTTCTCGACTAAAATTACCCTCGAAAACTTTCAAGTGGACCGAACTTTTTTAATATGAATTCTAATGATCAGAAAATTTAGCAGATATGATTCTTGATATTAATCATCTTGTTGTATTTTGTCCGTGTTAATCAATTGTTTATTTTCCTAGCACGGTCGTCTGGAAGAGACCGCTCTTAGCAATAAGACCGCCAATTGTTAACATTTTAAGTTTTAGTTAATAAATAATCTCTTTTAGGTTGTTATTAGGTGTTACAAATTAAGAGTATAATTATTTAAGTTTGCGTATGATTAAAAATCACAAATTTTTCGATCTAGAATTTGCTATGTACTTTTAAAATATTTCTTGTTAATTTCTTGCGTTTAACTCTTGTGTCGCCATTTAGGGGGTATTTGCGTTCGGAAAACGCGACGTCTTCTCGTCGAAAATACCCCAGTGCCTTAAATCGAAAGTCTTCGATAGTTGTGTGTTGCCAGTGATGACTTACGGCACCGAGACGTGGCCTCTCACTATGGGCCTTATTAGGAAGCTCAAAGTCACTCAACGAGCTATGGAGAGGGCTATGCTCGGGGTTTCCCTACGAGATCGAATCAGAAATGAGGAGATCCGTAGGAGAACTAAAATAACCGACATAGCCCACCGGATTAGCAAGTTGAAGTGGCAATGGGCAGGGCACATAGCGCGGAGATCTGATGACCGATGGGGTCGGAAAGTGCTCGAATGGAGGCCGCGTATCGGAAAGCGTAGCGTAGGACGTCCACCCACAAGATGGTCCGACGACCTGGTAAAGGTCGCGGGACGTCGCTGGATGCAGGCTGCCTCCAACAGGTCTCTGTGGAAATCATTGGGGGAGGCCTATATTCAGCAGTGGACTTCCTTTGGCTGATGGATGGATGGATGGTTTAACTCTTACATGATAAAAAAATGCCGTTCAATTTTACCAATACCAATTTTTCCCACATTTTATGACCTGAAAACTAAATCTAGGTTCCCATGCCACCATCCACATACTTAACTGGATTTCAAATACCTGAACAAACGTATTTGAATTTTAAAGATGCCAGAAAATTTCGTAGCACTAGCAACCCTACTATTTCCATACAAAAGGAACCCCACCATCGCACGAAAATAAACATCGTGAAGCAAAGACGAACACCTAAAGGAACTCAAACTGAGTGAGCCAGTATCACAGTATAATGAGCGTCACAAACGCTAAATTGAACGGCAGAGACCCGCCAAAACAAAAGACAGGCGTAATAAGCACAGCACTCGAGTGTTCGAAAGTTGGATGAAAAAATAAGATAAAATAAAAACCGTGGAGCGGTACTTGTCAGTGCAACATCCTCGGGCTTTAGTTATGAAACTGCACTGAGACAAGAACACAGATGTTACGTAGTTTTGACGCTGTGGGGCAAAATATGGACGGTTAGCGAGAAATGGAATTGAGCGATTCTCGTATTAAGTATAATTAATTTGTGAACTGACTACATAGTTATCGATGGATTTTCAATGGATAGGCGAGAAAAATGCGCAGTTTTGGTCTAGTTAATAAAACCAACTCAATGTACCTCTTAGTGTTATAAGGTCTTATAACTGAAAGGTAGTGCGTGGTGGCCTGTTGGTAAACGGACTAGACGCGACTGTCAACATTGCATACCATAGCGATTCAAAAGAATTTCTATGGTATGTAAGTCCGCCAACCCGCACAAGGCTAGCGTGGTGGACTATATGGCCTAACCACTCTCAATCGTATCCTCGATTGTAGAGTAGGCCCGTGCCCTGCAGTGGGATGTATATGGGCTGATACAGATACAGAGAGAACTGAAAAAGGTCAACTTTAATGCAGTGATTTCCGTTTAAATTTGTATGATATTCAAATACAAGTTCTGTATGGTGAACAAAGAAAAGATAATAGCATTGTATATATTAAAATAAACAATTGCCCATCCCAAGTTTGTAAGCTTAATACTCAATTTTCCACTTAACTTTGCAACAAAATTCATGCAAATCATACAATAATATGGCTATAAATATACAGATACCATGTTATCATATGATCTTGAAACTACGCATAGATAACAATACAATTGAAATATATTTTGGAAACCTCTGCGCGTATTCAAAATGAAAATATATATTTTTAATTATGCTATGTCTGTAGAACATAAACTGACATTCAGATTTCACGATAATTTAATGCCACCATAGGTAAGCTTAATTACGATATAATCGACAGCCTCCGTGGCGCAGTTGGTTAAGCGCCGCCTGTAAAACGAGAGGCCGCAGGTTTGATCCCCGCACCGAGAGAAATGTTTATGCGTCCCACAAATATTTCTTCCGGGTCTGGGTGTTTGTGAGACCGAAAAGTCTCTCGTAGTTCCTGATACCCACAACACAAGACTCGATCTTAGTGTGGGGTCAGGACTATGTATGTGACTGTTGGGTGTTATTTATTTATTTATTTGATTCATAAGGATCACGTATCCTATCACCGGGCGATAAAACACAGTAGGCATTTTAGGAATTCAAGAAAACTATCGTATTTGCCCAAATCTTGAACTTACTTCCAACGACAAGATAGACTCGTCTCACATCTCATCTTGAGATGGAAATATGTTGTGTTATATGTGTGGAACCAGTGACACTTCTGCCTTCCCTTCAAAGGTACAAGTACTAGCTGACATATATAGATTGTCCACGATCTTTTGGCGTTCGAATTTATTGTCATTTTTGTTTTTAATATGAAAACATATACCAAATAATGTGTTAAGTAGTTTTTTTATTTTTTTATTCATATTTTAGTTCCTAATTTCGCCACACCCCAATAGATTTATATGAATTATACCTATATATTATACCACGACTCACTATAAAAATAATAACATCAAAGGCACAAAATACATATACCCCGTGGACACGTTGACGTGGTCGAGTTTTGAGAACACGAAAATAACTTGGTGCTATTTTAGGCGTGAAGCATTGTCGTATTAGCCTACTTTCACTGCATCTCGGCCTGCCATGATATACAGAGCTCAACAATACTGAGGTTAGAATTTAAAAATGATTTGTTTAAACATAAAGTGAAATCCATTTTTGGATATTTTTCAAATTTATATTATGTTGTTCAATCATTTCTTTTGGTAGAATTTCAAGTAGATATAAGAGAACTTTGAAGAAAACATGAAAACATATTATCAGTATTCGTATCACTCAAAATTGTGTCATTTAAATGTTTATTAAGGATACAACATTCAATATGAAACTAAAATTTAGGTATTTTATTCTTCTTTTACGCTTTCTTAAACCTTTTATTCTTGATTTATAATTTTAAGTGCTTTAAACAAGCACGCTATCGCCCATAACTCGATGCGACCGCGAGAATGCGGTTCAACGTTCGACAAACGATACTCCAAGTTCCAAACTCTGCTCTGTTCTGTTTGTCGTTAAAAAATACAGCACCGAATGAAACTCCCGGAACGCTTTGAAGTTGCAACTTGCATTTCCTCAGTTAATTATCTTTATATTTATACGTGTGAAATGGAATTATACTGCTTGTTTTTTGGTAGTATTTCTTGTTATGTTATTTGTGTCCAGTACGAATTTCTACTAAAACATGAAATCCTCCGGAGTAGACATTTGAAATGAAGAAAAACGCAATCGTTTTTAAGTTAGGTCAGATGTTTATAAAAATATAATTCTTAATCCTTAATGTAAGAAATTAATTACAAAGAAAGCCGAAATTTGTTTACACTGTGACCTAAGAAACTTAAGGCTTAGGCTTTAGATCCATCCTAATAATACAAAATTGGTTCCAGTTGTAACAAAAATACAGTTTAATCAGAGAGGTCAATCTGAAATGGTATTTCATCGAGGTCAACAATACAATAAATTATGAAAAAAATAAACTAACCTCCATTGCACTCCCACTACGTGCCATGTTGACACGTCATCGCATAATCAAACACCTGAAAACAAAAAAAAACTAAAGTTATATTTCAATTGTTCATTTTAACAGACTTTTATATATTATATTTACCTAAAAACATAATAAATTATATAACCTAACCTGCCTTAATAATGACGCTTTCTATTTTTGAAAACCGTATAAAAATCCGTTTGGTAATTTTCGAGTTTATCACGTTCGGACAGATAGGAGAACAGAAATAGCCAGCCGGAGGACTTCTATTCATAATATGGAAGGATGCATTTAAAATCAATGGTGATTCAAAAAATAATAGAATACATGACAATCTGACAAACCAAATAGGCTTATACTAAATTATTATTACTTTTTATATACTAAAAAGTCCTCATTCGTTGTCAATGTAATCAGAATAGCTTACTGGTGCTTAATGGCAACAACGATCAATTGACACAACGTTAAGTAGTTGCCAGAAGACCACAATAAAAATCCTCGGAAATGGCCTGTATTACGCAATAGACTTCCAACGGCTAACTGTCATTATGTCTTTATCATACGTAATTCAAGATGGATTGATAGTTAATTTTTTTGTATAGTTTATATACCTAAACCATACAAAAAATGGATTGCCTGAATTACACGTGAGATTCGTACAACTCCCAATATCCTCATTTATTACACTCATGATCAGACATCATTAAATATCATTAAACAAGGCAAACAGTACAGGGCCGGCGCGATGTTCCCGATCACAAATATCCATCGTTTGTCATTTTT
Organism: Hyles euphorbiae; assembly: GCA_023078785.2. NCBI lineage: Eukaryota > Metazoa > Arthropoda > Insecta > Lepidoptera > Sphingidae > Hyles > Hyles euphorbiae. The sequence continues at coordinate 11,067,234 of CM041034.1, read as the reverse complement.
CCATTAAAATAAGCGGCGGGGCAATAAACTGAGAACATTTATTACATGTTATTTACGAGCATTTTATGGTATTGATAAATCTACTACCTGGTTAGAATGATAATTTTTATGACGTCGTTTGATCTGGAAAATTGGATTAGTGTAAGCGTATTATTAAGGTTGGCAGGTGAGTTGAAATTTAGTTGTGGTTTGAAGTTTTTTTTTTTGCAAATAATAAAAAAAAAAATAAAACCGACTTCAAAACAAAAAAACCACAAAAAACTAAAAAATAATAAAAAAATAAGTACCACTGCAAACCAAAAAAATATATTTATTTCATTGTACTTGTTGATTAATTGCCTTAATGACTTGAATAGCCAACAAATCAAAATATATGCGTAACATATTGAAGGCGGGTCGCCCAGTACCAAACATATAGATATTTAAATTAATTTATGGCATAGGTCCTACATGTATGGTACTTGGCGGCCCGCCTTCAATATGTTACGCATATATTTTGATTTGTTGGCTATTCAAGTCATTAAGGCAATTAATCAACAAGTACAATGAAATAAATATATTTTTTTGGTTTGCAGTGGTACTTATTTTTTTATTATTTTTTAGTTTTTTGTGGTTTTTTTGTTTTGAAGTCGGTTTTATTTTTTTTATTAAAAATTTTAGTTATTTTTATCTTTTTAGTGTTGATAGGAATTTAAATGAAGAAGATTTGGTCCCCACAAGGAATATGTTCTTTCCGATGATAATGAAATCGCTAAAATCGGCTAAAAGCTGCCGAAAATATTGGAGGAGTATTCACATGTTTATTATTTTTTCTCTCCCCCCCTCCCTTTGCCTCTACCTCCTTTTCTCTCCACCACTGTAGCTTAGCTTTTATACTGAACCCAATGCAAAAAGAACCATTGGAATCCTATTAAATTTTGAAGAGTTCTACACTCCAGGTCCGAACATGATCATCAGATCTTCATGTTGTGTTCCTGGGATCAACCTGTCAATATGTTCTTCCCAATGAAAAAGAAATCACGAAAATCGGTTAAAAGTTAAGCGAAGATATTAGAATTTACGTGTATTTTAATTTTATCACCCACCCCCCCTCACCCCCACCCCTTTTTCCCTCTCTCACTGTAACTTAACTTTTATAATGGACCTAATACAAAATAACCCATTGGAATCCTATTTAATTTTAAAGAGTTCCCCTCTCCAGGTCCGAAGATACTTATCAGATCTTCATGTTGTATTCCTGGGATCGATCTGTCAATACGTTTTTTCCAATGAAAAAGAAATCACTAAAATCGGTTAAAAGCTGCCGAAGTTATTAGAATTTACGTGTATTTTAATTTTATCACCCCCCTCTCTCACCCCCACCCCTTTTACCCTCTCTCACTGAAACTTAACTTTTATAATGAACGCAATGCAAAAAGAACTACTTGAATCCTACTTAATTTTAAGGAGTTATCCTCTCCAGGTCCGAAGATATTCATCAGATCTTCACCATATTTTTATGGGACCAAATGACAAGCACCAGCTTTCAATTAAAGAAAGAATGGTCGAAATCGGTTCACACAGTACAGAGAAACGAGGTAACAAACATAAAAAAAAAAAAAAAAAAAAAAAAAAGCAACATACAGTCGAATTGAGAACCTCCTCCTTTTTTTGAAGTCGGTTAAAAAAAACGAGCAAACAGGTTACCGGATGGAAAATGATCACTGCTGTCCATGAATATACATAGCGCTTGGGTCGTGGATGTGTCGTATGCCCGTCAAATCGGGAGGGAAACGGGAGGGATAAAGTCACACATAAAGTCACGTCACATCTCGATTCTGGTCTAAGCTGTTACGGAATTTTCCTCGACCTTGCCAAAGCCTTCGACACTGTATCAGTTCCTATCCTGTTACGGAAGCTAGAAAGATTCGGTATTCGAGGCACCGCATTAAGCTGGTTCCGCAGCTATCTTTCTGACAGAACCCAACTCGTGAAAGTTAATTCTCTAAAAAGTACTACTCTCCCTATTAATTACGGTGTGCCACAGGGCAGCATTTTGGGCCCATTACTATTTATCATGTATATGAATGATATCCACGATCTAGGTGTAGAATCAGCAGAAATTGTGTGTTATGCAGATGACACTGCTATTGTATTCTATGGACAAAACTGGGAAAATGCTCGTAGAGCCGCCGAGAGCGGAATGTGGTTAGTAAGCAAATGGTTACAGAATAATTTATTAACTCTTAACACCGATAAAACTAAATTTCTGTGCTTTCATAAAACCTCGCGTAGCAAACCTCCAGAAGCAGTCGATATCAAAATCCACTCTTGCGATTCCGCATATAATACAAACTGCAGTTGCAATTTGATTCATCGAATCAATCATATAAAATACCTTGGCCTAATTCTGGATGACCGGTTGAGTTTTGAGCCTCATATTACTAAATTGACAAGTAGAATCCGCAAAGTGATTGGAATGATGAAGATTGTACGCAACTCTGCCAATTTAAATACGCGTAGACTAATTTATTTTGCAATCTGTCAATCTCTGCTCAATTATTGTATTTCAATATGGGGTGGTGCTTGCAAATCCTACATGCTACCCCTTGAAAGGGCGCAACGAGCGGTCTTTAAGGTAATGTTGCAGAAGCCCTTTAGATTTCCCACAGATACTCTGTATAAGGAAGCAAATGTCCTTAGAGTCCGCCATCTATTTATACTCAAAACTTGCATCCAAACACATAAAACAACAATAAATTCCGATAATTATGATACATTATTAAGTAAAAGGATTTTTAAATTAGATCAACCTACAGTTAACTCCACTTTTGCCAAAAGATTTCCATTCTATTTACATTCAGTCCTTTATAATAAAGTAACTAAGCTGTGTGACATAAAAAGAGCTACAATCAATGAAGCCAAAAAGAAAATCACAAGTTGGTTAAGTAGTCTTGACTATGATACAACAGAGACTCTTTTCACTTCATATTCATAGTTTGCCTTATTTAAATATGTACATATATTTTTTCTTGTATATATTATGTATTTTCCTTTTTTCTATAATTATCATAGTTTTCTTTCGGTGCAAAGTAATGTGAATTTTATAACTTTAATTATTATTTTTTTATAATAAAACTAAGTGTTCATGTATCCAATTAGGAACTATATTGCAATTACTGTTTCGCCATTATAAAATATAACTAGGTTATTACAATTACTCCATGGCATCCCAAGAAGACAGGCTAGGCCTAGTTTGGGAGCCCCTGGCAATGTTATTAGTTTAGAAATTATACATGTTTTAATTAGTTTTTAAGAAATTATAACGCAATTTGGATAATGAATATATGTTTTATTATTATTATTTATTATTAAAGGATGGGAAGAGATAAGAGATTTTGGGCACCTCACTCTCCAAATTTGCCGTCGGCAAAGCTGTTGCTTCACGAAGATCTCCTGTGAGATAATAGAGATAGATGATTCCCATAGTGCATACAGGCATAACTTTAATTACGTATATACTGAACACAGCTTACAAGTTAGAAAAAAAGCGCATAAGAAACTATTAATGTATACGATATAGTGACAACCTCCGTGGCGCAGTTCGCGGGACGTGAAACCAGAGGCCGCGGGTTCGACCCTCGCATCGAGAAAAAAGCGAATATTTGTGCAGCCCCCAGATCTTTTTTTGGTGTCTGTTTGTGAAATCGAAAAGTCTCTCGTAGATTCCAGTATCCGATACAAAAGACTTAATTAAATTTTATGGTGGGTTCAGGATTATATATATGGGTGTATTTATTTATTTATTAATACAGGCAAGGGATTATCTATGTGTACACTATATAATTCCACAAACAAAACCCACAACTATGCGAAACAAAATCTGGAGCCAAAAAAAATCCATACGAGTTAGACGTAAATATTAATTCGGGTCAAATTTTGGGCAACAGCAATACAAAAACAAATTAATGATGATTCAGTTGCGCGAGTCGGCCGAATCGAGGTTACACAAACATAAATCACAAACAATAAGTTGGATTAGTAACTTTCCGCGTTTCGATTTTTTCGCGTTTTTTATGCCTTTGGGTATTTATTAACTCTAAAGCTAAGATGAATAACGGAATCTGATACTTTTTTAATTCTTTTCTTTGCTTTATGACAATCTTACTAATATAAATGCGAAAGTTTGTCTGTTTGTTACTTCTTCACGCTCAAACCGCTGGATCAATTTAAATAAAATTTGGTATGGAACTAGCTGACATTTTGGATTGACACACAGGCTATAAGGCATACTTTATTAATAATGAAAACATTACTTTATTAAAAGTTTGTAATGATAATAAATGCCTTTATAAAATTAATTAAATGAGCAAGTGATATTTTTGTCATCTGTTTTATAACTCACACCATATGTCTATGATACTCAGATTGAAGCGTTTTTTGGACTTCATTCGTATTAAAAATATCCAATTAAATATTATTATTTTTCTACTAAGCCCTACAGAATCATCCAATAACATCATTTTTCAAATATTTTTGAGCCATTTGCAATATCATATAGGTCATTAATCATCAATTTTAACACATTAACAGTAAAACTATAAACAGTACACGATATGGGATATAAAGAAAAGTATTCAACACAAAAACTTATTTAGTGGATTTTATTAACTTTACCCGTCACTTTGCCTTTTACAGTCTCAACCGTCCGAACTAAGGGCTGGTCGGAATAAAAAGAAAATGCCAGACAAAAAGCACCTCTAAGAACAACGGATATTGGTTTTATCCGTTAGAGTGAGACGGCTGTTGCTAATCAAAAACTCAACTAAAGACAAGTTATTGGATTTGACCGGTCAAAGGTTGGCTTCTGCATTATTAGATATAGTTTATATTCCTTGCTTCTATTTTCTTACTGTCGGAGGATCGTTTCAATATAATTTAAATATAATTTCAGTATATATTTGTCTAATGAATTTAAAATTACATTTGTGCTTGCATTTCAAGCAATAAGTTATAATAATTTACAAATTACGACCCCCTGCTTTTTCTTTATTATTTTCTATAGTTGGTACATGTAGGCAGTGATTTTCATTACCCACTCAGGTGAAGCATTTAGTCGTTTATACTTATTAAAACAAAAAACGATCAATACGAATATTAAAATGTGGGAACGTAATATGTTCTTCTGAAAAATATAATCCAAATTAAGTATATAACACTAATTTCATAGTCAACTCAAAAATGCTTGATGGTCTATTGGTAAAAGACTAGACGCTGCTGCCAACATCTACACAATGACATTAAATAATAATTTCTATGGTATGTAGAGCCACCAACCCGCATTAGACTAGCGTGGTGGTTGTGGATGATTTTAGAAAAAGAGCGCGCCCTGCGATTGTATCTAGGCTGACATAAATACAGATACAAACTCTTGAATAAAGGCCTGGTCAAAACTAGATATAAGCAGGCCAGATATAAATAAAATTGAAGTGTCTAATTGTTAAGTGAAAATAAAAAAATGTCCAACTACATATCATTATATACACGATAATTATAATATAACGAAAATGACATTAGATTTTTTTTGTCTGTCTGTTTGTTCTGGCTAATCTCTGAAATGGCTGGACCGATTTTGACAGGGCTTTTATTGTCAGGTAGCTGATATAATAAGTAACTTAGGCTACATTTATTTTAGAATAATAATGTTTTTGTTAAATTCCACAGGGACGAAGTCACGGACACAGCCAGTACCCAATTATAATAAAGATATACATACCCGTGACACTTGTGTAAGTAAGACAGGTTTTCTTTCATCAAGGATCGTATACATAACGACTACATAACTCATTATTACCCATATATAAATATACATATAAGCCGTAACGGAAAATCGCTTTGATCGGAATCGGTATCTTTCATTGTACTGCGTTGACAATCGACTATATTCAACATGAAAGGTATAATCATTGAGGAAATACGGTGAATTACTCAGCGGTCGAACAATACACCATTTTGCGATATAATTTCATGTGGGGACAGCGTCTTTTATTCCTTCCCTCTAATGATTCGTGAGACATCATTTTCAGCGCTTCAGGTGATGTATTTTTACCACAGGTCACCATAGAAATGTTGCCTACACTTTTTTACACGAAGATTCTGTCAAAACTATAAAAGACTAGTGTAAAAATATAAAAAGCGGTTTATTGCAGTAGATAATTTCTTATAGATAACCATGATTTTTTTTTAATAATGGATGGAGAAAGCGTAGTCCAAAGTGCGTACTTTTGTGGTAACCCAGGTTTGATCTTTACGAGGGATTTCTAATGGGTGTTCTAAAGCGATTAACAGCCGCTGCCAATTAACAATCCCAATCTAAAATTTACCGTTTAATATTGACAGCTCAATCTTTTTTCTGATACTATATTGCCAATAATCAATCTCAGTAGTTAAAAATCTATGGCAATATGGTAAAAGTTTTCTACTTTTCGAAAACAATCCAGTTTGACTTCAATCTAATTTTTTCGATTGATTATTGGTATCGGCCGTAAGACAAGCACACATTAGTAAACAAAACACAAGCTCACATTAGTAAACAAAATATGCGCCGTAATTATAAGAATATTTAAAAACAAGTGCCTGATTAGACTATATTATACTATAAAAGTCCACCACTCAACACTGGATTCAGGATTGGTGTTGGTTAATATATTACAAAAGAGTAAAACATAAATTCTACTTATATTACTTAAAGAACGAAGTATTAAATTCAGATACAAAGCTACACATAGAATTTTCAATGGGGCTTAACGTCTGGTGACATTAAAATTTGGCAGCATTCGAAACGATACTTCGCCATGCTTTACTTTGCTGTTCATGGTCTGCTAAGTTAACATTTTTTCAACTTTTATCTACTATATAGGTATATCTATTTTGAAATTGGATATTTATTTCAACACGAATTTCGTTTATTCTAAATTACCTTATATTTTAAATAAAAACCTGTCCAATGCATTTAAAATTGTATATATTGTAATGTACAGACAGCAACATAAGTCGCTACACACTTCACATTTTTTATAACCCTTTTATGAATTAACATTTCTAATTACTAGTCTGTTGTCAGCAAATATACAATATTGGAAATATTTATTATTTTGAAATATAAGACCATTCGAAATCTCGTAAATGTATAGCGACTTATGTTGCTGACTGTACAAACAAATACATAATTATCTCAGCATTACTTAATTTATTCTGAGTATTACTCAGTTTACAGATTACATAAGTCTTTTATTGTAAACGAAACCAAACGTAAATTAAATAAGAGGAATAAATATTGTTATTGATAAATCACCTCGTTTGACCCGAGTATAATTATTCCGTCTTGCTACAAATAACTCAGAATACAAATATTAATACCCAAAGGACAAAATAATTTACCTTTATATTTCAATAAACAAACGTTCATTCTCAAATATTAAATTAAGTCTCTTTAATCATTTGTGTATACAAATTGCGGCACAATCGTTTTCGTTCAGAACCTCTCTCAAAACAATTTCCTCCATGTTTTTTGTTTACATTAATTAAGGACTAAGGTCGGTAAAAATTTATTTCCATCAAAAAACCGATCACCGAATATGGAAATGTGACATCGAAAAATAATTGGCAATTCTATTTAATATTTACAACATTTGCAAACAGAACACGTAGCTTAATAAGTTAGCTTCGGCTAGTGTTATTGTTTTCTGTAATTTTCAAAATATTTCCTCGTACAAATAATTATAAAACTGTTTCTAAAATGAACAAAATTAGATATGATGCTACAAGTACCTCTACGCTGTTAAGAGCGATAGTGCTACGCCGTAGCTTCTTGTCTACGGCATGAATGGATCTACTTTGACGTAGGTACGATTGTAGTTTATTGTGAGTAGATCTAAGCCAGACCTTGACTATTATAAGAGACACTATACAATACACATAATATCTCGGACTGACAAGTATAGTCCTGTCCTACGCAGTGTCTTTATAATATTAATTTGTACTTAGTTGTTTTGCTCGTCCCTTTATTCTGGCTACCAATGAAATACATTGTTTATATTTTTTTATTGCCGACATATAAACACCTTTAAAAATACGTTTACCGTCAATAAACCTAGTATTTGATAATTATGGGAAATTAAACAATTAACTTAATTTGGAGCCACAAATATAAAGAGACATCAAAACACAATAAAATTAAAATACAATTCCAAATAAGCGGCATCTTAATGGATCATCGGAAAAGTAATAAACGCGAGCGGGTAATCGTGGTAAAACGTTTTGTGTGTAAATGGAAATCAATTCGCGTCACTGCCGAAAAACAACACAACCAGCGGTGTCATTATAGAACACTTTATGTGCCACATTATAGCTTACAAGGCTATATATTACTGCTTCAGAGAAAGCGAATACTTGTATATTAAATACTGGTATTACCCGCACTAGGCCAGCGTGGTAGACTATATGGCCTAACCACTCTCAATCGTACTCTCGTTTGTAGACGAGGCCCCTGCCCTGCAGTGGGACGTATATGGGCTGATACAGATACTGGTACTGGTGGTAGGTCTCTCATATGTGAGAGGTCACCTGGGTAGGTACCACTGCAATGTCTATTTCTCACGCCAAATAGCAGTATAAAGGCACTGTTGTGTTTCGGATTGAAGAACATTGTACCCAGATTAACTACTGGACATATTGAGACTTTACATCTTATGTCTCAGGATGGCAAGCACAGTGGCTTACTAAGTAATGCTTTGTTATTTAAGGTATTGTTTGGGTTTGCTTCTTATGAGCAGCCGTATCGCTTACCGTATAAATTTAACCGAATATAAGGCGCAAGTCTACAGATCCAAAGAGGGATAATAAACATATTTCGTTACATCCAAGAGCAATTATCATTATTGACTTCTCAGCCGCCACGCCAAGCCATTATTCCAAGGAAATTAATAAGAAAGCTTCTAATAATTCAGTTTAGCAGTGCGCGTTCTTAATTGACGTAATTGAAAAGTTAAAACCTCACGTTTCGCGCGCACCTTTTTAAATATTTACTTTAGCACCAATTAGTGTGTCGCTCGGAGATTTTCCTTTGAAATTAGGGCTGTTGCATACTGTTGCTTGGGGTTTTCTTTAACTTACGAGACTTACTTGCCTCCTGACTTACTTGGGGTTTAAAATATAAATGTTAAATATATATGTACTGCCGAAAAATATTTTCAGTAGTTACTAAAATATATCTATGTAGTGCCATATTTAAACATATTGATATTGAATTGAGAAACATGAATATAAAAATAATTTGAAATTATTTTCATTGCTCACGAATATTTCATTAAATTTTTGCACTAATTGACAACATTTTAAGATCCAATAATCTAATTAATTGCTTGTAATAGATTGCAAGTTTTAAAAATAAACCAACCATGCCATTCTAAAAAAAAATTTTATATTCGTTCCATTCAATGAAGATATATTTCTAATAGCGTTCAATATCGTTCCATGTAGAGCGTGCAAACTAGGGCCATTATCCATATAGGAAAACAATTGACATAAAGAACTATATGTTATTCTCTTGAAACGGTAAGGCGTAAAATTGGTATGCAAATAGCGGAACGGTGCTAGTAATGCGAAACGAGAATATTTGCCGTGACAGAGGCCACGTGACTTGCGAACCCTTAGCTATTCAGGTACATGTGGTATTTTGCACCTTTTAAAATTACTTCGAAGGTATCGTATCTATATTATATTTATTTATACAGGGGATATCAAGACTGCTACCAAAAACGAATCCGGGTGGTAGTTAAAGCGACATTAGACACAATACAAGAGAAAAAGTTACAAAAAAAGCGCCAATTTTTGTTATATATTTTTTTTCCTGTGACCATATTTGGGTAGTAAATACATTTTTTTCTAAAATAACAGTGTATATAAATAATGTGTTTATAAATAATCTAAGATATAAAAGTGTTTAAGTTTTTAGCAAAAACTATGGATTTACCACCCAAAAATGACGATATTTAAAAAATCGTAAAAAATCATTGTCGCGTTTCATTGCGAAATTTTTAAATGCATTGTGTTTGTAGTCACTAAAACTACCACCCGGCTTCTTTATACCCGGTATATTATGAAAGTATATTTACTAAAAGATATGTTTATATGTCTATTATCATATTACACTTTTCGTACAGCTCATGGTACCCCGAAACTGTCGTTCCCTCTTATCCATCCCATGGCTGGACGTCTATAAGAGAACCGAGGAGTGATAACCTTTTGTAAGTATTTTTTTCTTCTCTTTATACTTTATTGTAAGTCACAGGTGTACAATAAAGTTTTATATAAATGAATAAATAATATTGAGACTTTTGCTAGTCAGAACTGCCAGCACACAAAGAATTGACCCTAAATAAAAGAAAATTGCTAATTAGAAGAGTATCTCTAATTAGCGATATGGCAGTAGCCATATCACTTAAACACATAACAGAATTATAATATATATTGAAAAGGAAAATATATATAGGAATTTTCAGAGACTGTTTACTGTCTCGTAACTACATCTTTTATAAACTATGTTCACCAAAATACCAAGAACTGACTCCAAGCAGTAAAGCTCTGATATACATAATCAAAATGAAATTTGAACTTAGTAATAAATCATAGTCAACAACGTCACACCATAACCGCGCCTTGCCAATTATATACAGGTATATACGATTATATACAGTACACAGTCCCCTCATATACAAGTCCCTCTTTACATCCACTGCTTTTAGCCAACTCCGCGCTTAACAGTAAAGCTAATTTCGTTTATTTTTACCTGCAAATTAAGGTTTAAATATTCTAATTTATCGTGCTAGACGCCACTCGGCCCACCTAAACATCCGAGACCTTTGGAAACGCTACAAAATAAAATTTAATTCATTTATAAATTCAAGGCTTTGGAAAGGTTGCGAGATAAAAGCAGTGAGACTTAGCCGACTTTGTGTTCTAAAATTATAAGACATCAAAGACAAGAGAAAGACGATATTTTTTCTGCCTGCGTTGAAGTTGAGTGAGTCTATTTACTGAAGAGGAGGACTGCAAAAACTATAGCTGAAATGTCAAGCTCACAAAGCACACCTCTGTCTTTTTGAAGTTCTATGTGTATTCGAAATCCAACGATAGCTGACTCTAACTATAAAAGAAAAATATCGTGAGTAAACTTGCATATCCGAGATTTAAGTATCTACAATTTCTTTAAAGTTGTATAATATCTACTTATCTGCGATAGACCAATTTGCCGGGCTGTGGGCTAATTCCTCCCAATTTTCTTCTTTTATTCTCTATTTGGCCTATAGGCCGTATACATTCGTATTCGAAAATAATGTATGAGATTTTTGTCAAAAACTAAATCAGCCAGGAATTAACCTGAACCACTAAATCAATACTACGTCCCTAATTACAACTCTACAACATAATTACAGAAGCAATTAGAAAAATTACAGCAATCATAAAATTACGTACAAAGCCTATTCACATGAAAAGCAACAATTTATGTAGCTTAATGAACGTAGATATATGGCGATAGGCGAGCCCCTTATAACATCATGGGCCGGAACATACAAGGCGAAAACGTGGGTGTTTTTTTTTTCATCTCTGTTGCCAGGAAAAAATCGTTCTATGTGATATGGCCACCCATTGTGCTTCTTTAAATTTATTTGTAAAAAATCACTATGTAAACCTTGGACCAATTCGTTTGTTTTACTACTAAAGGTAGTAATTCCATATCCTTTACATTTTTCTCATGCTCTCAATAATAATAACATAATTCATAAGGTTCTCAATAATAATAACATATAAAACCAACTTCTCATACCACTCAAAAGAGACCGACCGGCGTGCAATGAACTCAGATGACATTTAAAAACAGAATGTAGTATAGCAAAATAAACAAGGTATATCAAGACTGCCACCGAAAACGGAGCCGAGTGGCAGTTTTAGTGAGTGCAGACACAATTGCATTAAAAATTTTGCAATAAATATTTTTTTTGTTACTTTATTTCCACCTTCTCTTCACATAAGAGTGGTAAATTCAGAGTAAAAAAAAAAGTGTACACCCTTTTTTTAAGACGCTGTGTTACGCAAGGATTGAATATTTTTTTTTTTTTTTGTCAATATTTTTAAGGGACTTTTATACTTATAGAAAATACATGACAGTCCCATCGTACCTTATAAATAAATATCTACACAACAAAGCAAGAGAATTAAAAAAAATAGCATAACACAAATCTAACATTCCTCAACAACCAATAATTAAATTAAAACAAACTAAATACTACATAAAACAAAAAGGTACTATCATAAAAAAATCAGAATCGTGACATTATATACTTAACATAACTAACACACTCACAGTGTGACTTGCGACAAAAATTTCAACAAGAATTGCAGAAAAATCGTAATTTTTCTGACCTCTATCCATTATACAAACAAGCAAAAAGATTATTAATATCACCCTCTTTAAAATATGTTACAACAAACCGCATACATTCTTCAAATACAAAACTGCATATTAACTTAATCTTAACATCCAACTCGGAATTCGATGTACAAATTTCCTTAAATCTATCCATAATGATTTTCAAACGACTTAATTTATTCCTCTTTCCAGTTTCCTCCGTATTCCTTCTTGCGTCTTCAGACTTATAAGCAATTGACTCCTGCTTGTCTATGTAAACTGACTTTTTTTAGGATTTCTATTTTCCGCGCGTGTCAATGAATTTTCACCTAAAATTGGGGAATTCCTCCCACATCGTTCCTTCACATAATCTTTGTTTTTGTATTTACTGCAAGATATCATATTATTACTGTCACGACTACCTCCCTCCAACACATTCCTATATGATGTTTTCTCATTATCCTGAGGTTTATTAGTAAACTGCGCGCTTTGACTTCTCAAATTGTCGTGTCTCTCACATACAGCTTTTTTATTCATAAGCATCGACAAAGCTTTTCTATAAGTACAGTTTTCTACACACATAATCTTTCTTATAGCCTTTTCTTTTAAAAACATAGGACACGACTTATTCAGGGCCATGTGCGCACCTTTACAATTTAAACATTTAAAGTTGGTAGTTTCACAGTTTCTATGACTCTCACCACATTTTGGGCACAAAATCTTTTTTGTTGGACATAATTTCAATACATGGCCATACCTCCAACATCCAGAACATTGGGTAACAGGAAAGGTGTATGGTTCAACTTTTATTCTACAGCCATATATATAAACAAACGGAGGTAAGGTCTGACTTTTAAAACAAAGCCGTACACTCTCACTGTTTACCCATTCTCCCTTATAAGACAAACGTTTCAATCTCCTTACTGAAACCACCTCTTTTTCACACTCCAAACTGCTTAAAATTTCTTCATCATTCGTCTCCAAATCAATTTGTTTTATTACTCCATATGATAAATTTACTTCATTCGCGTACTGACATCTATAGCCCATGGTTTTAAATATGCTTAACTTAATGAGTTTCTCTGCATTTATTTTGTCTTCAAAGTACACAAGAACTCTGTAAGGAGTTTTATAATAAATCTTTAATATTTTGTTAACATCCTCCTTTTTCAACAACTTTGCCAAACCAAATTGTTTCTATAAAACCTCCTTTGCCGTAATGCTTACTATTATTTGATCATCATATTGTAGTATTGACGAGCTATGATTGACATTTGACAAATCCTTTTCTGAATTATGATTTTTCTTGGACAAAATTCTTGCAAATCGTTTATTTTTTCTACTGACCGTTGTGAAACCATCATCATCACCTACTGTGTCCTCACTGTCCTCCCGGACTCTTTTCTCCTGCGTCCTCTGAATCTCCATAGCATCACTATTATTGTCACCATCTCTCTCTACTCCACCTCCGTATTCATAGTAAATTTGTTGCTCGCAATCCATTAATCTCTCTTCCTCCATAATATCACTTCCACTGGAGTCATCAAAGAGAACATTATTATCGATTTCACTCATTAAAATACAATTTAAGAAATTAAATACTATTATTTATAATATGACACATGCGCTCGTGACAGCGACTCACGCGAGAATGAAATTATTATTGAAACAAAAAATATAGATTTAACACCAAAATACGATGATATTTACAAAAAATCACAAAATAATGTTGCGTTTCTATGCGAATATTTTAGTTGCATTGTTTTTGTAGTCCCTAAAACTACTACCCGGCTTCGTTTTCAGTAGCAGTCTATAAATATCCTGTATACCAAAATGCCATCACGAAGTTCCGCTGAAACCTTTTAATCGGAACAAATAAGTTTCATATAATAGTAAGAAGCACAATGAAGCATCGCGTGCCTCGGCCGACAAACCTGTTAATGTATGAATCGTTGCGTGAGGGTTTTCATTAAACGGAACTAGTATTCGAGAGTTCACTCTTCCCGCAACCATTACCGTGTTCTAATCACGCACTTCACACAATGCTGTCGATACCCTGCCAATGTCACTACTATAGAATTTTTTTATTAGTAGAAAAAGCTATTAAGTCCCTCTTTCGGTAGGTACCCCGTAGGAGGCAAAAAGTGGTATATCAGTGTCACTGGCCTATCAGTCCGGCACCTTTTAGCGTGTTTTTTTTGTAAGAATGCCTGGTGGTCATGCTCTTGTCAAAATATTAGGAACAGTTTTATCTCTTCATATTTTATTAAACTAGACATGTTCATATTGTTAGATTACGAGTATAAATGCTTGTTTTTTTATTGCAATGAATGGCGCGACTAGCATGCCGTTTACCGGATGGTAAGCGATGCGACCACTCATGAACAGTAGCAAAACCATAACGCCTTGAATTACAAAGCAATGCTTGGATTCCACTGTGCTCGCTATCCTAAGACATAAGATGTAAAGTCTCAATATGTCCAGTAGTTATTTTGGCTACAATATTTTTCTATCGGAAACATAACAGTGTATTATTGTTGTTATTAATATAAGAGCATATTTCAAATAATGCGCTAAGAAAACTGTTCCTAATATTTTGACAACAGGATGACAACCACGCATTCGCACGCCAAAGACAGTAGACGATCTATTGTTTGTGATTAGTTCTGTGTTTTTGTTTGTGACTGCTGATTGTGTTTAATTCAGATTTGTGGATATGCGTGGTATGATGTGCATATGAGAGCTGATATTCTATTTACAATACTCCCTAATGTATGTATGAACGGGGGATTAAGATTTCTATGCACGTTATAAAAATGTATTTTTAACAAAAATATTCGGAATTATTAACACTCATGAAAGAGCTTTGAAATAAATTGATTTAATAAAACATCGTGCTTGACAGTTTGACTTGTAATAAATGAGAACCCAAGAGAAAAACAGACCAAGGCTTTACTTTTCCCAAGTCTAATACAATTCACACTAGTTAGCGTCAGTTGGATATCACTACATAGTATAAAACAAAGTCGCTTTCTCTGTCCCTATGTCCCTATGTCCCTTTGTATGCTTAAATCTTTCAAAGTACCCAACGGATTTTGATGCGGTTTTTTTAATAGATAGAGTGATTCAAGAGGAATGTTTATATGTATAATATGTACATATTATTGTACAGAAATCTATTTGCACCCGGGCGAAGCTAGGCCGGGCCGCTAGTAGTTAATAAGTTATATAAATTAACAGATTTTATAAGCATATTGTATGAGACCTTTCATCACAAATTGTAATTTTTGCCTGTACCAATAAACCTCATACTACCTATACGTGGAAAACAATTTGTGTTTTAAGTACCTACATACAGAAAGACAATAACGTGACAACACACATTAATTCCCGTTAAAAAATTAACTCAATTTTCCACATTTATGTTTATCGCGCATGACATATCAAAGGCTCACCCATGCCACATAATAAAGTTTAAAAGCAAAAAGCGAACCGCATTCAATATTAAACGATTTTATAGACAATCTTTCGTGTCTATGTACTGTAAGTTGTACATGTTGTAATTTGTATTGATAACTAGCTTTTTCGATAACGGTTTTTATTTTCGGGAAAAATATGCTCTGTCTTTCTATGTAGTTCTAAAATAATGAGTGCGATTTCATGACAATCGGGTTGGTACTAAAACTGAGGACACCTACCATACAAACACATATTCACACCGCAATATCAATCAGGGCGATTACTCTATACTTCGACACGAATTTCAAATCTTCGAACGATGAACATCAACGTATAAGATAAAAAAAACACTTTTAAAAATCAATACTATTCTCTTTATAACTTATCATTCACTTCAAACTTAGTCTAAGATTACTACGTACGATACGGAGTTCGAATATTTTGTAATGTATTTAAACATATTTGTACAGCTTTACATGGGATATTCGAACATTCGTCATCATATTGGAGTACAGAGTAACCCCCAAGATAGAAAAGTCAATTCGAATATCGTATGTGAGGCCGAGGGTTGGATCCCCTACCGAGACAAATGTGTGAACGAATCGAATCAGAGTGTTTGTGGCTCTCAAAAGTCTATCTTAGTTCCTGATATCCACGACACGACTCGATCTTAAAGTGGAGTCAAGGTGATATGTATGTGACTTATTACTTTACAAACTATGTTTATATGCCCATGCAGATTTTTTTGGTTATATAAGCGGGGCTAAACGTAGGGTATTCGTTTAGGAATATAAAATTTTGTAATACAATGTATTTCATAAGTGCATTGCAGTCTAGAGGGAACATAAAGCGGTGGGGGATAGTTATCTCTCTATCTAGATCCCTAGTAGTGACAATACGGGCGATTACAGAAGTTGTATAGTTAGACAATAAAATAGCAATCTTGTATGAGTTACACAATCATTGTACAACACATGCATCGTTTTCCTATGAAAATATAGTTTTAATACCTATATTTATACATATTTGTCCTCATAAAGTAACAACTAAAATGGAATGCTTATTTATTATTATTTTATGGAACACATACGTATATTTATAGACTATTTAAGGCTTTCACAATTACTCACTGCATTGGTGAAACAGAGTATAAGTACAGATTTTTGTTCTGAGCGATTTCTCAGCCGTGTTAAATGTAACGTAAAACATTCGTTTCAAGAGTTTTAATTATTACTTATAAATAATAAATTATTAATGAACTGCTTTGATATAAACGAACTTGTAACTTTTGTAATAATGACTACGGAGCTTGCAAAAGCATGGGGTCCAATACTACATTTAATTAAATCGGAACCCAAAAGACCAACTGCCAGACCTCAAGACACTGTGAGCTCCTTCTGCGTAGATCAGATCGCAAATATAGACTAATTATTTAAATTAACTTTATGAAATTTAATAATTGTAAAATAAGGGTAGTTGAATTGTAACAGTCACAGAGCGGACGTCTAATACCTCAGTCCGCCCCGTGACCATGAAAGCTGTAAAGTAATCGAAACGTCGAGATGTCAAAAATGTAAAAATAAAACCAAATCCGCGATAAAATCCGTAAATAATAGTTTTATTTCAATAACTACATTGTAAACTGATTTTGAAAAGAGCAACACTAGAGTTTCGTGTCAATTATTCTCTAGTGAAAACTGCTTTCCAAACCTAATAGAAGACTAAACAATACTGAATCTAAATGGTATTGAACATTTATCATCATCATCATCATCTCAGCCACAGGAAGTCCACTGCTGAACATAGGCCTCCCGTAAGAATCTACACATTGACCTGTTGGAAGCGGCCTGCATCCAGCGACTTTCTGCAACCTTAGCCATGTCGTCCATCTACCATGTGTTACATGATAGATTCAAGAAATTATTACAAATTTTCATTTTCATATACGCCAAAGCTGTTTAAAATTAAAATAGGTCACAAAGAACAAGGTTTTCCGAACGACCGTGCATGCTTTGGAGACTTGATATATATAAATGGATGTACAAACTATTTTTCAACACCGCTATATCTGTCTACAGGAGGGTGCGAAAGTTCGTTCGGGCATAACAATACCCCTACTAGAAGTTCCATTTAAAGTTTCCAATCGAAATTCACGTGAAAAGAATCTGTACAATGTTGTACAGACTATACGGTACAGGAGAACGCATTGTTTGGACTATTTTGTTTTTAAAACAAAAATAAAAGTACTACTTTTATTTTGTAACTAGTTCACCTAGTTTCACCCTGGTACAATTACTGTGCTCCTGTTCTTACTTAATATCTAATCAAATCTGAAACACATTTGGACATTGTAGCCACTGGACTGTACTTGTAACTACTGACTTGTAACTACTGGACATTATGTCATGTCTCAAGATGGCAAGCGCAGTAGAATTCCAAGCATTGCATTGTAATTCGTATTTTTCAGTGTAGCTACTGAGTAAAATAAATATTTCCAATATTACCATTGTTTTTTTTTGCTAGCCTTCTTAATGTTGTAGCGTGGTGATAAATTACATACATATTATACCTTACATAGAAAATGGGCTAACAAACAAAAAAAAATATTTGAAATCTGGTTTTCAGTGTCAAGTACAAGCGCGTTCAAATAAATTAAAAAAAGATTATTTATTGGTATAAATAAAACGTCAAATATTCATACACAGGCTACTAAGTAAATTGTAAACATTTTCTTACTACAAAACATAATGCTTAAAGTATGTAAAATTCTTATCTTTGCCGAGCAGTTTTCCAGTTCCTTTCTTTTGTCTTTTTGTTATTTATTATTCCTTGCTTTGTAGTTAAATCTTCTTTTTAATGCACAACTATGCTAGTTTATGTTTTTATAGATGTGAAAAGTATTAAATAAAACATAAAAGAAAAAGAGATTTCATTTTGAACTAAAGTATTTGCTTTAAGCTTGTCTCAATTGTGTCCATCAGTTAACCTTTTACATTTCATAATATTTTAAAATAAAATATTCTGACTTAAGCTAACTATTTGAATGAGTCTTTAACTTTGAACTTAAATTTATATAATTACTAGCGGTCCGCCCTGGCTTTGCCCGGGAGCAGATACTTTTTGAGTCCAGTCCATATCAGACATATTGTTTTGCGTACATTTGAACTAAACGGGATTGCGGCCTATTATACAGTTTTTCTCCGTTCCATGCCCTATGTTCTATACCATTAAATCCTTTCAAATTTTCCGGAATAAAATAGAATGGAATTAAAGAAGAACAGAATATAATAAAAGTAGCTGAAGTAATAGTACTATTATATACAAATAATACAATAGTATGTATATTATATACATATAATGTTGTATTATATATTCTTTTCTTTAAATTCACCTGACGCGACATAAGGCTATTTTAATAACAAAAATACATAAGTATTCATATTGAATTTAAACCACCACAATATACCCCGACATAAACTCAAGAACAAGTCTACCTAATGAAACACTTAGTACGGCGCGAGGGTGTTATAATCGTCGAGTGTATATAATTGCGACCTTCCGATTGCGGCGAGCGCTTAGCCATTTCGCAGTTCACAGAAATGGACGTGGCAGTATATTTATAGCGTTCTGGTACGGCGCAGGTGCCTGTTACCCACTGCTGGGCTATTTATAACGCTGTTGTCTGCGATTCTGGATCTAATACCGTCATACGATATATGATTGGAATATGTTTGAGATGGTTTTTATGCCCGCTCAATGCCCGGGTCAATGCGGGTAGTACTGCTAAATAGTTCGCAGTTTGCATTGAAATAGCAAATGCGATTTCCACGTGGATAAATAAATTAGTAATAGGAAAATAGTAAATATGTTAGTATTGAGCAAAGTGTTTGTCTATTGTCTCTGCCTACCCCTATGGGATACGTGCGTGACAATTATGTACAGTCAGCAACATAAGTCGCTGAACACTTAATAATAAAGGATTAAAATTTGTACGTACTACTCTGTAGTCGTAAAATATAACAAAGTAAAGTCATCTATGCCGAGAAATGCCATACAATATTGAAAATAATTATTATTTTGGATGATAAGACAATTCCAAATCTCGTGAAAGCATAGCGACTTATGTTGCTGACTGTACAAATGTACCTATATTTAAATTTCTCAAAAAGCTTAATGTAGGTATTAACTTGCTCACATTTTCTCTTCCTTACATTTCAATTTAAATCCCGTGGATTTCAATTCATTAATTTATTTATTCCTCACTCATCACTAAGAATAAGCGATTCTGGATTCCTTTGCGTACAATGTCTTAAAGGAGATCTTACTAGTCTCACTGGCAACAGGTTTAAAAATAGCAATTCGTTTATTCCTTAATCTCTTTGCCACATCACGAAGGACAAACAATTTAGAATCCCTTTTCTTACAACGTCTTTAAGAAGGTCTTACTAGACTCACTGGCTATAGGTTTAAAAATAGTTAAAAACAAGTTGTCCCACTGCTTGGTATCGGTTAATTAGTTCCTTGGTACGTGAGCGAAATGTCTAGCAAGCGGTACATGGATGAACGCCGCGTATCACAGTATCACAAGTGCTCTTGATATTGTTTCTAATACTTGTGTAATTTTCACTACAAGTGCCTGTTGGTGGGGCCATTTGGTGGCAATGTTCACTTTATTTTCACTTTAAACAACTTCAAAGATATGAAACGTCAACGCTTAGAGTTTTCTGTAGGGTGTAAGATTGTATCTATACTGGCGATCAATAGACATGAGCAATATATTATTATGTATCAAGTTTCATTTAAGAATGACTGGTCTAACTAGTTGTCTAGATATCGTTAAAATTAATTAAATTTATATAAGTTTTTTATTTACAAAATTATGTAGTGTAACAACATATTTTAATGACCAATTGTTTGTTGGTAGCATCCCTACACAGATATACGTTCTTAATTATTATAATAATTAAACATAACTATTTTATTTACCGCCAACCCGCACTAGGCCAGCGTGGTGGACAATATGGCCTAACCACTCTCAATCGTACTTACGATTGTAGAGTAGGCCCCTGCCCTGCAGTGGGATGTATATGGGCTGATACAGATACAGATTTGATTTACATATAGTGTAACAACATATGTACTATAAATCAGCTATATTATTTTCATGGTTGCGTGTATATGGCTTCAATGTTATTACAGACCTACTTGTAAGACTCATGTATCATAATCATTTTCTACTGGAATCTATTAACGATTCTAGTCATAAACTATTCGTCATGTATTATATCGGCAAATATTACACTGAAATACTTGACACTTCACAATTATACAGACTATTATTTTCTTCTAGTAAAATCCCTCAGAAGAACTGCATGTACCGGGTGTCTCACGGCTATGCCACATGAAAGTATCTTAAATATATAAATGATCAATCATGAAATAATATCATTAACACGTTTTTATTAGCTTCACCTGTATGTTTGTTTGTATGTATGTAACCAACTCTTTTGAGCTCGATTTTTCCCTAGGTAGAACGATCAGATTTAATTCAAACTTTGCATATTTAACCAGAACCGATGATTATTTGAAAAAAAAAATGGTAATTTGCGGCTGTCTTTCTTTGATAAGACAGCCGTAAATAATGTTTTTAGTGCAAGCAATAATAATAGTAATAATAAACTCTTTATTATAACACCATATACAAAAGATAAACAAAAGACAAAAACAAAAAGAAAAAAGAAGAAAACAATAGTTATAGAAACATAACGTTGGTGATATAACTGGCGGTCTTATCGCTTTAAGCGATCTCTTCCAGACAACCGGTTGGTAAAGGAAAAATCCAATGGTTATGGACGGTGCTTATTATTAACAATAAACTTACATACAATATAAATATATAAATACCGATATAAACAAATAAATGCAAGATATGATACACTTAAATACAATATAATACATAAACATACATATATACATAACAATAATAGTGAATGATGATAAATCTATTGCGAAAGGTAGAAAGCTTTCACCCTTGATTTAAATATTTCCAGCGAGGACGATCGCTTAATTGTAAGAGGCAAAGCGTTCCACAGCCGCACTGCCTCAACAGTAAAGGAACGGTCATAAAATGACGTCCTATGTGCTGGAAACTGCAACATCAGATTCTCTGATGACCTAAGACAATGTGAATTAGCAGTATGTAGGAAGTTAAAACGTTCCTGAAGGTAGCGCGGAGAAGAGGGATTAAACAGAACACTGTAGAGAAGAGACAGGATATGAGCATTTCGGCGACGACGTATAGGGAGCCACTTGAGCCTGTTACGATATTCAGAAACATGGTCATATTTGCGCAAACCAAATATAAACCTGATACAAAAATTTTGAAGGCGCTCAAGCTTATTTAGCTGGGCCTCAGTAAGATCGAGATAGCTGGTATCGGCATAGTCGAGAATAGGGAGCAAGAGAGCTTGTGCAAGCGCAATCTTAGTGGTAGTCGGAAGAAAATTACGCAATCTACGCAACGAACCAGCAGAGGCAAACAATTTACGACTAACTGCCACTATTTGAGGGCCCCAAGTTAAACTGCGATCGAAAATAACACCAAGATTTTTCACAGTGTCGCTAAACGGGACCACAACCCCTTCTAGCAGCACGTGAGGCAAAAGAGACCAGTCGATCTTGCAGATAGTTCTTGGGCTTCCTATAATAATAGCTTGTGTTTTTGTTGGGTTCAATTTAAGGCCATATGCTTTACTCCACTCGGATATTGCATGAAGGTCGCTATTCATCAGACGAATAGAGTCATTCAGCTGGTCGAGCGGAGATTGACGATAAAGTTGAAGGTCGTCTGCATAAAGGTGGTAGGAGGAAGAAAGATTACAAGAAATTGAATTAATAAACACTGAGAAAAGAAGGGGAGATAGGACGCCACCCTGAGGAACACCGGCAGATGTGTTGCACCACGAGGAAACCGAATCCCCTAGGCGAACACACTGACGGCGACCAAACAGGTAACTATGAAACCATTCAATCACACTTGGAGATATGTTGAAGGAGCGAAGTATAGCTATGAGAATGTCAAAATCAACCGTGTTAAATGCATTGCTAAAGTCTAGGAGTGTCAGCACAGTTAACTGACTGTTTTCCATCCCCAGACGAATGTCGTCGGTGATTTTGACAAGTGCAGTAACTGTGCTGTGCCCAGGACGAAAGCCGGATTGAAGGGGATTGAGGAGATCATGTTTGGCGAGGAATGAGCTTAACTGGTTATAGACCAGACGCTCGAGGACTTTAGAAAGAAAAGGAAGAATGGATATTGGACAATATTCCGAAAAAGATTTAGGGTTAGGTTTTTTTGGTAAAGGAATAATCTGTGCTTCCTTCCAGGAGCAAGGAAACACAGCACTGGAGATGGAATAATTTAGTATATGACAAAGGACAGGAAGAACGGAATCTAGGATGGGAAGAAGCATATTGCGGCTGATGCTATCCATCCCAACTGCATTAGAAGCTATTGAGACGATACTCCTCCGAACATCACAAGTAGTAAATTGACGAAACACAAATGTAGAAAGGCCAGGAGCAGAACTTTGTGAAAGGTAATTAATAGTGGATGCTTTAACTGCATCATCAATATGTGAAGTACAGGAAAAGTGCTGGTTTAACAAATTAATGTCCAAATTGTTTGGAATAGTCTCTTTACGAGGTTTACCAACTCCTATTGACCTCAGGAACTTCCAGACTTTAGCCGAGTCCTCGACTTGAACAGAATTATGAATATGGCGTCGTTGAGCGTCCCTACACACCATATTGCAGCGATTTCTAATTTTAGCGTAACGTGCCTTGTTTGCCTCTGTTGGATGCAACTTATATCTGCTTTTGGCTGCAGACTTCTTACACTGGAGGTCTTTGATGTCTTTTGTGATCCAGGGAGCAGGTAAGTGTTTTATTTTAATAGCTCTTAAAGGAGCATGAACATTGTACAATTGAATAATTGTCGAGTTAAAAATTTCAACTTGCTCATTGATTGAGTTAGCCGTTATCACAGGTGCCCAATCAATAGCTTTCGCATCCTTTAAGAAATTTTCTTCGTTCATACCACCAAAATTGCGTTGCAGAATAACTGTAGGTTTTGATTTAGGAGGCCGAAGTTTATATGACAGAAATATTAAGCAATTAAATATATAGTTTAAAAAAACTAAAAAAAACACTCTTGCATAATAGATCCAACTAAAAGCTAAAAAATAAATGATAATGAGTTTAAAATTCGAAAGAAAATGGAGTAAAATATTATGAAATCATGCTTGTTATATTTTTACCACGTCATGGTAGGATCGAATCCCACTTCAGATTATTAAAAAATCTTTGAATGCAGTTCGAATTGTTTTGATTTGATTTGTTTATTACTTTTTTATGCTGTAATTCGTACAATATGAAAACACTTCTACAAATAAAAACAGATTTTATCTACTCAAACCCATCACATAAACTAAGAGAAATTGATCGATGCGTAACACGAGCACAATGGAGTGCACTCATTCTATTTACCACACGATAAAAGTGCAATAAACTGTAGTGCAAAAGTTATTGTTAAAAATTGCTTGAAACCGCTTAAAATTGTTAGCTCAACGTGGCACAGCAAACAAAATGAAAACTAACATGATAAAAGGCTTGGTTCCGGTCAAATACACTGGCCCAATATTTTTAACCGACTGAACACGAATCACTAAAACTTCTATTGTAGTTTTTTACATTTTTCTTTCAGTCCATTATTTGGTAAGGATTTAGAGTGCGGTACAACAAGTATTTCTGGTTTTCCGTGTTTCAGTTCGATAAATTAATTAATATGCTGAGTGTAAAGTTGAGCTAAGGTTTAAGAAATGTGTAAGTAATGTGAAAATTGGTAAATTAGTATAATTTTAAAATGAAACTATTATTTACGGATTTAATCGCGGATTTGGTTTAATATTTACATTTTTAACTTACAGACGTTTCGATAACTTTACAGCTTTCGTGGTCATAGAGCAGATTAATCACGAAGGCGGTAAAGTAATTGACGTAAATAACAGTTAAATTTCAATGTGTAACATTCGCGTAAATCTAGAATAGCATTATGGTATTACTTTCTTTGATATCTATATTACGACGATACTAGTATATCAGAGGTTCTGTTTAAGCATCTGTATATAAATTTTTTAAATAAAATTATTTTATTTTTGCTTACTTATTTATTGATTTTAGAAACACCGTTAAAACTTGACGTAGCGGGGCTTTAGTAATATTTAGCATCTAGTAGAATCTAACCTATTGTATATGTTTACACGTTATAATTTTCGTACTCTTTTATAATTATCCATCAAACACACAATAATTTTATTTTCCACCCTGAGACTAAATTTACAAAGTTATATTATTAAGCCACTTAAGACTTGTTTCATACTATAAAGCCCAATATGAATACAACTTCCTTAAGAATTCTTGGAACTACGACATACATCGTGAGTATAAAGAAATGTTTGAACCTAAATATTAATTTTGATATGTACGAAAGCTTTAAATACTGCCGTATATATTAAAGGGTATTATTGCTTTATGTTATTATTAAGAATTAAATAACCTAGTCGCTCGCCTACCCACTAACTAAATTGACACCTGATCTTATTGATTTTTAATCACTACACGCAAAGCACTACGCTCGTTACTCCAAGACGACACCAAGAACATATACTGTATCAATCTATGTATATACATATCCACGTCCCACTATAATTGCGAGTACGATTGAGAGTGGTTAGGCTATATACTGCACCACGCTGGCCTAGGGCGGGTTGCCGGATTTTACATACTATAGACACTATTCCAAAATCTTTATAGCTACCAGGTTTCCTCATGATGTGTTATTTCACCGTCACATTGCCTGGTGATTGACTATCACTACACAAAATACAATATGCATACATAACATAATATATTATATATTCCAAAAATGATCAAATCGGAAATAACCTTTTTTAAGTTATTATCACTTTTGAAACATTTATGCTGAAATTATCAAAATACATTGCATGAATACGCACGTAATATACGAAATTAATGTAACAAATATGGGAAATTAAGTTATCTGATTATAGAGCAAACGGTATGACAGTGTAATTTCGATGTATAATACGATTAGGTTTTCCCTACGGAAAGCACGCACCGACATGTTTATTGCAAATATCTGTCGAAACGGGAGATAAAAGAACAGATCTCTTTATGTTTCTATTATATCTGGGTTTGTGATATGACTAGCTGTTACGGTTTTATTTGATCATAATATAAATATATTACTTCTCATAACATGCGGAGGCGTACAAAAATTTTGATAAAATACTGAGGCATCTAAAATTGTACTTTTGATTATTTAATTTATTTTCATAGAAAGTTACTTGGTATAGTATTTTTCTTGCGGCTGGCTTTTTAATTTATATTCTATATTTTTAAAATAGACGGGCAATTAATTAACATACCAACAATAGTTATTTCACTAAAATGTCGTCGGCAGCCGTAAACGTCTCTGAAATAAAAAGCGGGTTCGATAAAATGTTTGTGAAATCTACAGGTATTTGTCTGACTGAAAAAATCTCTCGTAGTTCCTGATACGATACAAGACTCAATTTTAGTATGGGGTTAGGACTATGTATATGTTGGGTGTATTTATTTATTTAGAATAATGTAAAAGCGAGCAAGTTGATAAAGTAGGTAAAACAAATAAAAAAATGAAATAAACATACAGCTATGCATTCTACCGCCAAAATTGCAAGTTGTAACAGTTATACCCTTTAACAGATATGGCCTTCGCAATATCCAGCGGAAATCCAATTCCGGGAACGTAAATCAGATGAACTGTTTGTCCATTTATTGAGCTTAGGGCATTAAAGTATAACTGATATTTCCTGGAAAAGTCTCGAAATTGGGAAAGAATTAAATTTAAATAATTTTAGTTTTTAGTCTATTTGTATTGTGAATTTTTCCGCTAGATTTGTCTAGTCCCGCTTTAAGTCAAATGAGCCACCTTTTGTTTGACATCTTTAGTATAAAAATAATATTAATATGACCTGAATACTTTCCTCTGCAAGATACGGGCCATTTCTACAATTATGAGAGATATGGTTTCAATAAAGCTCTGGGTACAACCGAATACCCAGCCCAGTACTGGATGGCCTATGAAAAAAATACAAAAAATATTGTTTGATTAAAACCCAACAGTTTCACCCGCGCAGATAACGCTAATAGACAGAAAAAACATTTAAAAAATCCCCAATCCATTCGGAAAAGCAAACAAACCACAAACACGTACGACAAATAAAAATCACAAACAAAAATGAGTTTCCTCTCGTTACGAACCGCAATTTTACACGCAATGTTGTAAATTGGGAACAATAGTGTAACACCGGGTGGACAGGGATGAATGTCAATATATCATACATGTGACATTTCACTTAGTTAGCATTTTCATTACTCAACGCGCGGATGGCCTCACTGCGTCTGACACATACTTTCGCTCAAATGACAAATTCGCGTTGTTTGGATTGGATTTTGGTATTTGGAAAATGTTATTTATTGTTTTCGGTTGTTCTTTTAAAGGGAATAATTTGAGTCTATTGGGCTGTGTTATACTGTTTTGTTAATTAATTGTGGTAGCTTATAGCTATATAATAGAAATATTTTTGATGAAAGTGCAACCATTGAATATCGTAGGTAATGAAGATGAAATTCGTCGGAGATGACATTAAGGCTCTCAATCCTGCAATTGTGCACTACATCGAATTCTAACGCCATTTGTCTAATAAAATCCATCAGCCATATCACATAATATGCCAATAAAATACCAAATATTACTGACGAAAAAGTCTCCGATCACATCCGATAATTTCGTCCACAATCTCCAAACAAAAGCCACGCTCCAATGACGTGTGCTCGTAATATTCACAATGAAATAACGTTTCTTATCTCAAACCGCTATAATGACGTCTCTTTGTTAGTTCTATTTCTCTGGACCACGTATTATTTACCGCATATATTCGTGCAATGCTAAAGCGGTCAATTTGCAAAGCACAATTCCATTGGTTTCGCAACAATACGGCTCTGTTTCGTTATCTATGCATACAACACTTGTCTGTCTATGCAGTGATGAGTTCTTTATGTGATTGGAAAAAATCAATAAAGCTTTTGTGTTTTTATCTGTATGGAAGTATGAACATTGTACATCTGCCGTTCATTTGCGTTGTATTGGATTTTTAATCGATTATTAGATTAAATTTTAGTCATATTTTTTTATAACTTATTGTTCAATGAAAATGCAGGCAGAAAAAAAATTGGTCGATTCGATCACAGTATCAAGATTAAAGTTGATTTTGTGAGGTCCCCAAAAATCTATTTCGACTGTGGTGTGACTAATAAGGTCTCAAAGTCTCTCCAAGTTCCCAATACCTACGACGTAATACAATATGTTGTTTATCGTATTTAGAGTGAAATTGGTTTTTTATAGTAATGAACGGAGAGACAAGCGTCAATCAATCAATTACAATGTAATGTTTGGCATTCCACTGCGCTCGCCACCTATGAAAGTTAGTCTAAGCGTTAATATGTCCAGTAGTTACAACCGGAACACAACAGTGCGTGTATACTGTTGTGTAGCGTGAGAAAGAGACGTTGCGGTGGTACCTACTTAGGTCGTCTCTTACATATGAAAGACCTACCACCAGTGACATTTGATTGTATATGATTTTTGGTTGATCAATTTCGACATAAAACAATTAACGATCAACAAACAAGCAATATATAAACTATCAATAGTAAATCAAAAATAATGAAAACTCACAAGATAACTCAAGTTTAAAATGAACCAAAAGAACTCACAGAAAGCAGAATAAAAATATAAATTTTCAATAAACGAATGAATGAAAAATATTCATCTATCATATTTAAAGAAGTAAATCTGATTGTAAAACGAACGGTGTAAGTCGGCGAGAATGTATGAAGTGATTGATGAGACGCTCCAAGCCAAACGTGTGTAAGAATGGAGATTACGTTATCGATACGAGCCTTCATGAAAGGGAAATGTATGCGGCGGCTGCCGTTTTCTATCATTTTTAGCTTCCCGTTGAAAGTTTGCTTTATATTTGTGTATTAAATATTGTTCTTTCTGCCTACACACTGTAGACTTGTAATAACTTGGAACACACGCTCTCGTTAGAATGATTACAGCTGGTAAGTATCACAGTTTTTAATGCCCTGCGATCAAAAACTATTCTTCCTAACTAAACAATTCTTTTTAGAATAGCTACATACATACATAAACTTGCCTTCCTTCATTGGAGATACTTTGAGGAGGCCTATGTTCAGCTGTGGACTTCCTGTATCTGAAGAGACAAACAAACAGAGAGAGAAAAACCTTTCAAGATAACTCTGAAAATGTAAAAAACTTACAGTATAAACTAACAGTAGCATTAATCTTAAAAAGAGATCTGCAGCGAAGTAAAACATATTTAATTTAATTGTATGTTTATGGAATGTGTTACATTTATTTATTACACAACTTTTGAATAGTCTTTCGTCGTATGCTTTTGCTGCACACTGAATAATCTACATATAACTCCTGTCCATCCAAAGGTTGCCTGGAAGAAATCGCTACTAGTGATAAGGCCGCCCATTGTACATAACCGTTATAGTGTGTGATCTTAAAACTGTATGTTGTCATTGTGTACAATAAAGCATATTATTATTATTATTAATTTAAAACATATTTTACAAATGCTATTAAACTTTCACATCGTAGTTGTAACAAGCATTAGTTAAAAGACGAAGGAGGAGAACTTGTGAGGCAAGACGCTTCTACCATTCGAAATATTTTAATATTTTATTTTTAAAAGTATAATATTTATAAACGATCGTGCTTTTAACAGCAGGAAATGAATGTTCCTTTGTTTAATGGAGTCGCGATGATTCTTGTAAATATAAAAGCTTGATCTGTACTGCATTCGTTTTAGTTTAAATTTAAGATATATTTGTAGGGAAGGACATCTACAAAGGTTACAAGGATACTAAAGATGTAAGATATATATGTAATTTTATATTCCTTATCAAGGCATTAGACTCTATTACACTGATTCAGGAGATAATAAATATTACGCTTAGTGGCAAAAATCTCAAAGCTGGTGACACTAGAGTGACACGTTAGTTAAACAGCATACTACTTATCATAAGATATTTTTAATATAATATGGCGTCCTAAAGTATGTTAGGTAACATACAATTTTTTAACAATCAACATCGCTATTATCCATAACACAATTATAGAAATATTAGCCTTTGTCGTCATTTGAACGTAGACAAATTACACACATTCTGAACTCGAACCAAAAATAGTAAACATTTTATTTTTTCTGCATCATATACGACAAAACGTTCTAAAACGAGCAATTCTAAAATATATGATTTAAAAAAGCAAATAAAATCGAATTGACATGCAAATGACCGGGAGCGGTGCCCAAATTTTTTGAAAGCATTTCAATTTACAAATATTTTTCACTCCCACTAATCTCAATTGATTATTCAACTCGCTTAGCAAAATAACAGATTCTATTATATAGTTTGAATATTTTACAGCCAACTCGTTCCTAGTGCAATAATGCATTTAGCATTTTATCTGTTACATAGTAAGAAACCTCTCCTAATTTTCTTACAGAGGCATGTTGGAAGCGGGCTGTATTCAGGCATTTATTTAATTGACATATACATACAGAGCCGTGGGTCAGTGTTTTGTGAATGTCTCTCACTCTTCAGCTACATAAAGTCGGCATCTGATCATAGACCTCCCCCATGGATAGATCTTTTTAATGCAAGGAGTGGCGAGACAAGCATGCCCTTCGCCAGATGGTAAACGATACAACCTTTCATGTACAGTAGCAAATCAAAACAACACCTTGAATTACAAAGCAGCTTTGCATTTACTGCGCTTTTCACCCTGAGAAAAACCTGTTGGAAACGGCCTGCATTCAGCAACTTCCCGCGACCTTAACTAGGTCGTCCGTCCTTTCTTTGATTAGTAATCCACAATTCAAACGATGATAGATAGTGGAATGGTTCTGTATCAGCCCATATATGTCCCACTATAGGGAGAGTGGTTAGGCCATCTAGTCCACCACGCTGGCCTAGCACGTGTTGGCAGACTTACATACCATATAATTTTTTATAAATCGCTATGGTATGCAGGTTTTCTCACGATGTTTTCCTCCACCGTTTTAGTGCGTGATGATTGACTATCAATACACACATGACTCCAAAAAGTCAGAGGTGTACCCTAGGATTTGAACCCGCGACCACCGCGAACATGTTGGCAGTCGCATCTAGTTCGTTTACCAACAGGCCACCACGCAGTCCAATTGGTTGGCACGGAAAGTTTGGCAAGGTTATATTTCTTATTATTAACCAAACTCATCAACATTTCACTCCCCGGCCATCATACCTAACACCTCAAGTTGTGTGTACAGAACAGCAGCATTTATCTCTAAGTTGTCTTGTTTTTATTCCCGCCAATTCCGGGCAGGTGTTTTATCATTGCGCCGGTTTTTATTGTCAGCGTTCTTACCCAGATATTTCTGTAAGATTTCATATAACATTTCTCAGTAAGTAATGTCTTTAAGAGATTGCAGACGCAAAAAGCATTGAAGATTTTATGATTTCTTTTATATGTATTTAATGGACTTGGAGGATTGAACTTTGTCTGCACTAAGTCATACCCCCTAAGCTCTATTTTAGTGAACTAGTCGTAATTTTAATCTGAACGAAATGGCTTTTAGCAATTTTACTGAGTATTTCTCATGAGTATTATCACAAGTTACTTTAACTAGGGACTTCACACTTTGATAAATTGTTTGTTGTTTTAAGTTGGCACATAACCATATCTAATTACATAATAAACCCATATTGTAAAAATAACATATAATTTATACCTCTCACAAAACCATAAGGTTAAATTCGTATCAATGAAGATTCACAGACTACAAAATGGTAAAGCTTTTCAAGAACGCAAGTGTGATGGGATGGAGGTTTTAATACAGGTGGTCATGCCTGAACCAAGTCAAATAAAAATGAGAAAAAGGGCATACGGGGTACATCCTATGATACGATTAGTCTGTATCAACTCATATACATCCCACTGCAGGGCACAGGCCTCGTCTGCAATCGAGGGTGAAAGTAGAATATTTATTATAATATTTCGTAAATTCAAGAGAGTAGTTAGGATCATAAGGCATTTACAGTATTAATCTACCGTTTGTAAACTTTACTAAAACACATAAAATACTCCTACATTCAAATCATAACAATAATACTTTCACTTCTCTCATCACATTTTACCTAACACTTAAAATAAACATCAAAATTTCAGTCTCATTAAACGTGAAATTTACTTCATCTCATTATAAATGAAAAATAATTTGGAACAAGAAATACCTAATGAACATTTATTAACACAATGCTCATAATTCTCGGCACAATATAATACTTATATTTCTCTGTGAATCCATTTGCGGCGGATTTCCTCAGTAAGGGAGAAACGTTTATTGCTGAGTACAAGTTACAAACTTTGGCTGATTGCTTCAAAACTAATTAAGAGTGGTTGGTAGGTTAATTGATATATTTTATTTGTTAAATTGTAGTTTGTTTGATCAATTTTTTTCGTAGCCTATACTGTTTCACTGCAGAGCAAATGCCTCCACCCGTCATTATCCAGGTGTTCGTTATCAAAATGATCCAATTCATCTCTCCACTATCTGCGCAGCCTACCTTGTGGTCTTTTCATATTGCTTGTTCGATAATTATTGTATTGAATTTTGAGAAGTTGTCAATTTACATAAAGCATCAGTTACATTTGGGGCTTCATAAAACTATGGAATACTTAATGTTATGTTTTATTGGGATTTCAATATTAACGAAATGCCGCTGTTATTAAACTTGTAAAAATACTTTCTAGAATGTTCGGCTCGCAAACTTACCAAACTGTTAAACAAAGAATGAAAGTGGAGTTAAAGAATCCTAATATAATTATTAATTATCATCTAAATCACCTTACACATGCGTGGGTTTAACTGATCCTGAAATATATAATATACCGCAACAAATCCAATCAACTCAGACTTAACGTGATAAATAAGGCAGCTAGACCTAAACAACAATGAGAAATTAGGTCACCCGCTTAATGCTATCGATTGTCCCATCCTTCTCCGAGGGACGCCATCAAGTGCTAAGTTCGCGTGAGCTAAACTTTCGCTGCGACTCCTTTTAACACTTCTGTGGCTATTTACATTTTATTACTCCATCCCCGTTAGCTTACCAGAGTTGCCGAACCACTTTATTTGTTTTGTTTATTTATTTTGTGTCGTTTGTTCTGAGTAAACAAGTTAGATATTCTTTTATACGAGTTAAAAGACATTTTCAACTCCGGTTTTTGATATTAATAACGACCCGGTTCACAATAGGTTTGGATTTGTTCAAGCGACGATAATTTATTCGGGCCGAAAGGTTACGTTTAGAAATTGGTGGACGTTTTCTAGTCCTATGAATTTCGGATTTCTTGTTTTGTAAAACGTTACTTGTATTATTATTTCGGGTTAGGATTAACTTCTTAAAAGATTTGATAATGGGTCGAAGTATAAAGGAATGTCGATAAAATGAGAGAATAAACGATGGATTTAATGATTATGGTACAAAATATTTAAATCTTTTTTTTTTCAAACCATTTACAAGGCTAATTCACGACACTGGCAAACCAGGAGTAGGAACCATAAGATTAGTGAAAACAAATCATACAAGAATATCCACGCACAAGCTATATTACCAAAAACAACGTGAAATAACACTTAACGCTGTCTTAAAAAGGTTTAAAATTCTTCGCCTATTTTTCCACATTTAATACTCCACTCAATGTTTTTACTGAGGATGTTCATGTCACTGAGTAAGTTGTTCCTGCTTTGGTTGGTTATACAAAGTTCAAAGAATTTAGCAGCAACAAAAAATTAGTTGAGCTTGGATAATATTTATTTAACTTTATATACAAACACATGAACATAGGCGTCCTTAATGCCAGCGGCATTCTCTTCCAGTCTAAATTAAGATGGTCTTGAGATATCAGAAGTAGGGGTATCTGTGCTTATTAGATTTGATAATATTGTTTAAAATAACTAACAACAAAAACTTTTTGTATCTTCAAGGATTTCTGTTCCTACTCTAAAGCAAATGTAATATTATTTCATGCCTATAAATAATAATGACGAATGCGAAGGAAAAAGCTTACGAGAAACTAAGCAGACATCGCGACCCAGTTCTGTTGATATGATATTTGAACAATGGTGACAAAATCGTTACTGATATTTTAAACCTGGCTTCTTTGTTTCTTACGTCGTCAGTCCTTGGCTACTTAACCCATCAACATGAAATATCCTTAGAGGTGCTTAAAGTGACATATATTACCTGTAATTCAGAAAAAAAGTAATCTTCTGATATAGCAAAAAAATAAATTTCATTTTTGGGGCAGACAATGCTTTCTATGTCGACGTGTTCCGTTAATTGAATTCAATAAAACCTACAATAAAGCGAGCGAAGACGTGGGCAAAAGCTATCATACATACATACTAAATTAAATCTCAAAATATGAACACCAATATGAATTGAAGGACTGACTAACTAAAGTGGAAAGGCAAAAAAAAAGTATTTAGAATGAAGATGGATGGCCATTCTTGATATAGGAAATTACAGTAATGACTACATTTAAACCACACATTAAACCAAAATATGAATACAGATATAGCAGGTGAAAAAAAGCATTGCTTTGTAATTCAAGGTGTTGTTTGATGTAGCTTCTGTTCATGAGCAGTCGTAACATACCATCAGGTGAACGGCACTTTAATCTCGCCAATCAATTAAATAAAAAAAGAGGATTCAAATATTTTGCCCCTTTAAAAAAAACCTTTTGCAAATGTTATTTAATTAATGAGTAATAATATCAAGCCTCAATTTTACATTGTTGCCAGGAAGCAAAATATATTAATAATTCATGGGGCGCAACAGTGCATTATTGGTAGTTGGAAAATTCCAAACACTCGCATAATGTGATAGAAGATTTTGTCCAGCAATTGTACGTTCAATATAGAAGCAACTCTTCTGCATGATAGAACATTTAAAAGCCAGCAATTTAAACGTACTAACATAAATGAACAAGGCCGCCTATTGTAGCCATGCCTTTAGTTTTTAAGTGCTTTGTATGTATGTCTATCTTTCATTTTGGCGTACAAATAAACATTGATCCAATAAATAATTGCACGGGCAATAATTCCGACTTCATCGATTTCAGCAATGCACCGATACTTCAACGTCGAAAAACATTATTACCACATGTGTAAACGATTTCGCGCATGACTTGGTTATGTCTACAATAAAATGTTTTCACATTCGGTTCCGCTTTGACTTGGCAGCTCTCGTTGGAAATCTGCCCCTTACCTATCTATGTGACGTGACGAAACTCCCAAAGAGCCCGGAATGAACCGATGTTTTTAACACGTTTTCGCGAAGTTGGCACTTGGGTGACACAGTCTAAATGTCAGATATGTAAATTGTCGTGTAACACAAGCCGAGTGTAATGTTTGTAATGTTAGAGATGTAACGTTCAGATTGTGAAATCAGTTAGTTGAACATTTAGAACAAACTATGGAAATCAAATGGTACATACTGGAATAGAATATTCATTCATGAATTAATTATTTATTTGGTAGTTGATTGCAATGTAATGGGGTAATTTTCAAGTCATGCAATTACTTAATTTTAAGCAATCGTTTATCTTAATTAGATTCATCCATATTAATACAAAATATTTGCTTAGTAGATATTAAGTCAGAAAAATCACTGCAACTTTTCCATCACAACCTATTTCTACGAAAATTTAATCAAGATTACAATAAAATACACATATAATTGCACTATAAAAATCTAACACAAATTAAACTAGATTTGCATAAACCACATTACGATACAGACACTTCCTAAATCCTATCAGTGCCTTCCTACAGATTTGTTATTGGAATGTAGCACTAAAATATTCCCTGAAATACAAATCCCACCTTTGCTGATCCTTCGTAATCGCGTCAAAAAAGCGTATCCCCAAAAATATTCTCAATAATATTTACAAACACTCAGACGGTTTTAGTACCCTTCATAGACGTATTAGAGTCATCGGCGAAGGTGCCGAAATGCTTATCTGGGATTAAGTGCCTGACAGGCGCACATATCTAACAGTCCTAAGTGTTACATTCGACCGTCCATTCGTCCATTCCACATTGACTCCAGCAAACATCTAAAAAGGGTATTGGTAAGTGCTCTTCAAAGATTTATGCGATTAATGAGCTCTGTTGCTGAGTGTGTTTTTATAAATCAGAACCGATAGAGACTCAATGTTTTGATAAAAATATTGATATAAAATTAAATTTGTGTGATATAACTTAGACTTTTAATAGAAGTAGAAAAAGGAATGTCTGTCTGATACATTGATTTATTTAAAATTCCTGCAGTCATATACGGCAGAACATTTCATTATATTCAGCCGACGGCATTAAGTCCGTCTATCAAGTTGTATTGTTATATTTTAAATAAATAAATTAGATGTTTTTTTCTAGTCTTACAAATAACAAATAAATAAATTAAAGCTGATGGTCTTTTGAAACCGAATCATCTTTGTCTCGTCATCAACATCTTGGTATTTTAGAAAAGGCGTGTATATCAATAATTTATTTTTTACTATCGATCAAAATAAAATTAAGAAATACTCGTATAAGGAGCTAGAAACAAGTACAACGACAAAATATTGAGTAAAGTCTAAAGAGGGATTACCCTTCAATTTAAAGACAAACAACTGACGAAGCCAGATAAACCGCCTCAAATAAATAAAAATAAAATTGCTTTATATTACTTATATTCAGTAATAAACTTTTTGTGAGGAAACTTAAAACTGTTTTCCTGGTTTCCTTTCCAGATATAAACCAACTGTTTAAACTCTCTCTTATAACAAATTAAAACTTATTCCGAATAGCAAACCAAGTAATAACCGCGTAGCTATTTCAGATAAAAAAAAATCCTGCGTTAATAACTTCGAGTATCAATTTGCTAAAAATATTAGATTTTCTGTTGAAACTGGAGACTAATTAGGGTAATGTGATTGAATTAATGCTGGCGGAAAATAAATCGATATTTCTATGAATCTCTTGAGTGATACTGCAATTATGTATCAATAGTGTCATAATATTAATGAAGAAAAAATATAAGACGGCCTAACCCCTCACAATCGTAATCTCGATTGTAGAGGAGACCGTGCTCTGCAGTGGGACGTACATAGGCTGATACAAATACAGAAACACACTTTCGCCTTGTGTGTTCCGTCCTACGACATGATAAGGGGCGAGCCTATCGCCATATCGGGACACAAAGTCCTGACTCCAGGCTGATAATTAATAAAAAATCAAATATCACTTTGCCCTACCCGGGATTCGAACCCAAGATCAATTGTAATCTTGCGTGCGTTGTAATCTTACTGTAGTAAAATTACACCATCGCTCACAGCCATTAATAATAAAACATGGTAATAATATTTTTACAGGTTAAATAAAGAGCACGATTACCTTTATTCTAGGAAAACAGAAATACAAGAATAATTCGCGTAAATAAAAAATATAATTTCTTATTTGCGCCGACATCCATAAAGCTACACCTGTCAAGTAACCCCAAATAACTCTTTATACAAAAAATCTTGTTAAGAAAATAGGGCGGGATCAACATGGAAAACAAAGTAACACTATAGAACAATATGAATCGTGTGGGTAGTGTTTTGTAACGTTCACTGTGGACGTGTCCTTTCCATTGTCATCATACGCCTGTGACCCAGAAACAATCTAGGCTTTACACTAATGCACATTTGAGAATACGGCTCCTTTCTCATTTTTCACACACGGACACAGATCACTTCCAATAGATACCGCATTACGATAGTTTTGTTTTGAACCGAAAACGCCAACGAAGGGAACTGCGCGGGGGGTGGGCGGATTGCAGCGCGGTCACGTGGAGAGATGAGGCACGAGTCGATAAATAAAAAAATGTATCGATAGTTCGATTTGCCAGTAAGTTCATGTGTTATGATCGCTTCTATAACTTGATTACCAACTTGTTAAATGTTGATATTATTTTTTCACCGGCCTGATCTGATAAATTATACCAACCGGCAACAGCTAACTACGAATAAAATAGGATTAAGATTTATACTTTAGTATGTAACGGTTTTATTTCTATTATTCACCGTGTATTTTTGTATACCATAATGGCGAAATACCCAAATTAAGTGTTAATATAAAAGATCAGATCAAAATATGAAATAGTAAATAACTAAACCTCATACCCTAAAGGGCTACAATAACTTATTCCGTTTCTTGAATTCTGACGGCGGCTGTATTTTTTTTTTTTTTTTTTTTTTTTTTTTTTTTTTTTTTATACTGGCCTGGCATTGTGGCGGCATTGCACCTGATGGAAAGTGTCAATGCCGCCCAGGCAGAGTATCCATTGGCATTGGACGGCAGTCCCATGCCAATGGAGACAATTATGCCGGCCTGCTAAGGTGCCTCTTCACACCGCGGCGGAAGGACCCAGGATTGTAGGAAGGAGGGAACACGTACGCCGGCAAACAATTCCACAGCTTGACGGTGCGGCACAAAAACGAATTTGAGAACCGTTTGGTTCGCGCCGGGATGGTGTGGACCGTCAAGCTATGGCTTCGCAAGCCAGCACGCGTGGTTCTGGTTAGGAATGGAGAGGAGGGGAGCAAGTTGAACAATTCTTCAGAGCACTCACCGAGATACAGGCGGTAGAACACGCTTAGAGAGGCGACATCTCTCCGGAGTTGTAGCGACTCCAAGTTGCTCGTAACGTCTGCATCATTCACAATGCGGATGGCCCGCCGCTGCAATCCATCCAAGGCATCGAGCAGGTATTGGGCGGATCCATCCCAGAGGTGCGAGCAGTACTCCATACCCGGCCGGACCTGCGCTTTATATAAGCGACAAAGCTGACCGGGCGTGAAAAACCGACGCACCCTGTTCAGGACTCCAACCCTGCGTGATGTGGCAGATATTACGCCCTCGATGTGATTCCTTGGATTGAGATCACAGCGGATATCCACACCAAGGATACTCAGGTCATTCCGCACTGAGAGGGGAGTACCCTGAAGAATGGGGAGGGGAGAGAACGGGGATTTTTTGCACGTGAACGCACACACCTGGGTTTTCTTGGCATTGAACTCAACCATATTCCTGGAACCCCATGTAGAAATGAGATCCAAGGTCCGGTTGAGCTCAATGACAAGATCTTCGCGTCCCATCACAGATTCGACACGGCAACCTGGAGGCCCGCAGTGGTATCGCCCATGAACCGTGCTGTCATCTGCATAGCAATGAATGTTGCCAAGCGACAACATGTCATTGATATGCAGAATAAACAAGGTGGGCGACAGCACCGAGCCCTGAGGAACTCCGGCATTTACCGACATGAGCGCCGAAGCGTGTCCGTCAACGACTACACGTATTCTACGCCCATGCAGAAAGCCGGAAATCCACGAACACAGGTTGCCGGGCAGACCGTATGCCGGAAGCTTGGACAGAAGACCACGGTGCCAGACCCTATCAAACGCCTTGGCAATGTCGAGGCTCACAGCAAGAGCCTCGCCACGCCGGTCAATTGCCTCACCCCAGCGATGCACGACAAACGCTAGAAGATCACCCGTAGATCGATTATGACGGAAACCGTATTGTCGGTCACTGATCAACGAGTGATCCTCCAGGTAGCGGATCAATTGAGCGTTTATGATCCGCTCCATGACCTTACACATCACTGAGGTGATAGCGATAGGGCGGTAATTGGTAGGGTCCGATCGATCACCCTTTTTGGGGATCGGTTGCACATTGGCCTCCCTCCAAGATTCCGGCACAACACCTGTGCGGTAGGACGCTCGGTAGAGGCGAGTCAGTGCTGGAGACAACTCGGCTGCACAAGCCCTCAAAACCACCGCCGGTATTCCATCCGGACCACTGGCTTTCCGCACATCGAGAGACCGTAACTCACGCCGCACATCACACTGCCTGATGCG
This sequence comes from Hyles euphorbiae, assembly GCA_023078785.2. Lineage (NCBI taxonomy): Eukaryota > Metazoa > Arthropoda > Insecta > Lepidoptera > Sphingidae > Hyles > Hyles euphorbiae. The sequence goes on along the minus strand of CM041034.1, from coordinate 11,027,110 downwards.
AATATCTGCCATTGAGAAACCGCAATCAGGCAGTGTAGGCAGCGACTGGGAACCACGGTCTTCGAGGCGGGAATTAGCCGCGAAGAGATTTGCCAGCAAGGCAGCCTTCTCTTGCGGCTTGTAGGCCAGCGACCCTTCTGGGTACCTCAGCGGCGGCAACGCTGGACGGCAGAAGTTAGATTGAACGGCCCTGGCCAACCTCCAATAAGCACGACTGCTAGTTGGGTGATCGGCCAACGCACGCCCAATCCTGCTAACGCGCTGGGCATCCGCCCTAACGTAGGCCTTCTTGCAGGCCTTGGAGGCACGGTTATAGGCTTCTTTGAGGGAACTGATATTCGGATCCTTCATGGCGCGACCCCTGATCCAAGCGCGATACGCCGCCTGTTTGTCACCGACAGCATCGGCGCATGCACGATTGAACCAGGAGCGTCCACGGCCCTTACTGGCGATCTCAGAGGAAGGAATGTAATATTCCATTCCAAGTCTGATCTCGTCAGCAATAGCGTTGGCACTCGCTGAGGGATCTTTACCCTCAAAGCAGCGCTGCCTCCAAGAGATGGACGCGAAATATTCCCGCATACCATCCCAATCAGCTGACGAGTAATGCCAGACTCTTCTTAGTATTAAATGTAATATCGACAAGTGACGATGAAACTCACCTGACGAACTATGAATGTTTTTGAGACGATATATACAACGTATGTTAAAATTAGTGCAATAGCTTGTGCTACTAATTTTCAATAAACTTAGTATACTAAAACTTATGATAAATACCCTCCCATTATATTTGAAAACGTATACAACTAGAGGAAAAAAAAGGAAATTTAATTACGCCAAAGATAAAAATAAATAAAAAAATATTGTAAAATTACCTAGTTAACAAATTTAACTATTTCAAATTACATAAAATAACGTAATTATGGTAAATTGCGTTTATTTAAATCAATATATATATTGTGACATTGTCATTTAATAAAATTAATTTACATTATTGTTTTACAATATCGATATTTCTGGGAATTATATTATAAACATGCGTCAAACACTAGAAGAACGCGTGATTTCGCCAAAAAAAAATGGCTTATTACGGTTATTGCTATGCGAAAAAGAGACGGCTGATTCTCCATCCGAACTCGATTGTTTGACATTGATACTTTAGCCAGTATAAATTGAGCTCGCTCGGGACCAAATTAATTTAAAGAATATTAGTTATCGATGAAAACTTATTGCGTTTTTTTAGATACTTAATTTTTTTGAGGTTTTGCACACCATTTTATTGAACAAATCATTTTTAACTGTAATATTATGTTCCCAAAATGTAATTTTCGCCAACCTGCGACGACATGTGCGGGTCCACTACTTGGACGACACTGATGACGCGACATTTGGCATCGGTTTATATATTTCTGATACCTTATATGTGTGGCGCGCAACCGCTGCCTTGCATTAGGTATCTATTGGGAGTGATCTGTGCACACGGACTATCTTCCATGCATAATCTAAAGGAGTGCATGGGTCTCTGCTTGATGGTTGCGTTAAAAGGAAACACGCTGTATAGAACATCTTCCAATTTTTAGTGGGGGTATATATTACGATGTAACAGAATGTATTTGGGTAACGTAAGCGCATTAGAAAATATTATATCGTTAACGTATATTATGATTAAAAATTATTAATGGACATTATGGAAAACAATTATTAATAGTAAAATATTTTTAAACTAATATAGCTATTAATTTCAAACGATTACAATTTACCATATAATTAGCAGTAGTACAATTTAATACTTGAAATTCTTAAAAAGTAGAGATATTGGCCTAATAATACCACACGACATAATTATTATTGTAATTTAAGAATAGACCTTAAATTAAAAGCAGTAAAGAACGAAATAGAATTAGCTCCAGATGAAACAAATACGAAGCCAGACGTCAAAAGAACACTACACGTCATGAAACACCTAGCAACTGAAGTAAAAGTGACGCTATTAAAAATTCTGGGACTTGAGAAGTTGCTAATAACGCGAAATGAAAGGTCCAACAAAGCAACAAAAGGGAAGTTTGAAGATGTACTTAACATGCCAATGATGTGAGACAGCGAATCCTTTAAGCAACATTTAGTTTTCACACCAAAGCCAGATACAGTGTAATTAAAATATACCGTGTTGCTTATTAGAAATTGCTATTAACATGTATGGTTTTTTATACTCGTAGCATAAAAATTGTGTCTCCTCTACTGTTGGTAAGTATCCAAAGTTACCACCAGGAAGGTACCACCGTAGTGTATATTTCTCCCGCCAAATAGCAACGTAAAGTTACAGTTGTGTTTCGGTTTGAAGGATATTGTGACCAGAGTAACTACTAGACATATTGAGACACAATATCTTATGTCTCAGGATGGCGAGCGCAGTGAAATACCAAGCATTGGTTTATAATTCAAGGTGCCGTTAGGTTATGCCATTCATTGAAACAAAACAAAAACAATACAGGAGCTACAGGAATTGAAACATTTTCGTACATCGTGATAAGTGAAAAGCACCGAACTCCATGGAGAAATAGATGCAAGAGATTTCAGAGTACAAAGCGTGCTACCGAACACTCAACACCAATATTTATGATATATGGAATGCTGCAATGCCGAGAGCTGAATGCAAATTTTTTGCATTTATTAAAACAATTTTACTAAAAAATCTTTGAAAATTTTCAGTACAAAAGCATTTTTATCAATGCCGATTGACATTTTAAATATCTTTAATATAGGTGATGTCGAATATTTATGATCTTTTACAGAAAGTGGGCAAGGTTATGAAAAGGATTTATTAATTGGTCTACAACTGTTTCAAGTTAACTTCAATTAATAGTTGTAATTTAGAAAAAGGTAATAATTTTAATATAACAATTTGAAACACACTACATTTATTAGAATGGAATTTAAAATCAATTTTACTTTATAACTAACCAAGACTTAAAACTAATTGTTAATTAAATTGAAAACGGTAATTAATAAAATCAATCTAACTTTATAGCTAATCAAGTTTTGCTAAAACATTTTACTACTAATCTAAGTAACAGCAAAATCAGCTGAAATATACGTTGTAATTTCAACGTTGAACTACATGCGAAAAATATGTATACTCCACCATGTTGTTTGTGGCTAACTAGAATCTGATTGTCCCATTTCTGTGGAATTTGGATCAGTATACAAACTCTTTGTTTACTCAAAAATGTTCTGGATAAACAAGCGGACAAATATACAGACGACTAATAATGTCCCTATAAGTTTTTCTGCAGCAAACCACTTCTTGTCACCATTGTACCACTTAAATAAGTTCATAATAAAATTGGTCATTTTTAGATTTCAATCAGTTTCGCATTAGTATCACTTTCAACTGATTTTACCGCTTTCGTAAAGAAAAAAACATTTCTTCTTTATTTTCTCACTGTATACGTTTTTTGGAGTATCTTATATTCCCCCACTTCACACAATATTTTGAGGCCCTATTTGAGCATCCATTGACCCTTGTATATTGACATCACAGGACCTTTGATGCCAAATTACGGAATTCATTGACCCTCGTTTTATTTAATGACATCAATTCACTACTACTCTGCAAACCCAATTATAAATCTCGATACTGTCAAAAAACATTCATAAGATAAATTTAATATCAATAAGCCTGAATGAATAGTGGATTTCAATAAATCATTATCATTTGAAACAATAGAACTCCGAAGCAACAATTTGACAAATAGGCAACTGGTATTTACGTGAAAGATTTATACGAAGAACTTACTAATTAGGCAGCGAAACATTCACAAAAAAAGATAAAACCATTTGGCAAAGAGAGGCGGGCGGGGATTGAACCGGCTAAAACATTAAAACAATAGACTCCGGCTAATTACAGAGAATGTTATGGACTAGAATACTTATAATTAAGATAGTGGCGGTGCTCGTGTTTCAAGATTTGTTCAAGAGGAAATTACTTAGAGGAATAGTTTTCTTTTATTCTGAATACAAAAAGACACTGCCAGCTTGTATTTTCTTGGCTCGGATATAAATGGTTGAATATTGAAGGCAGCATTTAGCAATATCATTAATGTTTGTCTTTTTGACGTAAGAAATAGTTATGTGTTTATAGGTAACTATTTATTATTCTGAAATATTTCTGTTTTGATTTAACATATCATAATACATAATAGACTTTAGACATTATATGTCTTTTTTTCCACCACCAACTGATATATGCAAATTACACGAAAATAAATTCTAGATTGATTTAAAGAACAAATAATTTACCAAATATAATTCCCCACATCGATATAGCATCATCAAGCCCAACACTACAATTTCACGCCTAAGAACGTTGCGGTTTTCAATTCTAAATTCGGTGTACATCTGAGATAAGTTTGTTCTCAAACACGGCGGCTCGCGGTACACACTCGGTTTCTATTACAGTCAACACAATTTGTTACGCGATGCTCAATGTGAGATTTTCTACGAATGATCACTTGTGTGTATAAGTACTAGTGGGATGCTCGCGTGTGGGATTCAGTGGTGAATACTGTATGTGGGATAAGTCTTAATTTGTATTACTGCCTCAAAAGTTACGTAGGTTGCTACAAGGTGATTGAACGACAAAGTTTAATTCCCGATAGTTAATGCTATATGCCTCTAATTGTTTTCATAATCAGACAAACGGACTTTCACAGATAATATTGAAAGGTTTTTGTATGTACTAAAAACATAATTTGTCAAACTCAACTTAGGGGACAAATAAATTTTATGAAACTAGTAGCTTAACTTAAATTAGTCTTTCAACTCAGTAATTGAGTTATAAAAACCACTAATTGCTCCAAAACCTGCAGCTATTACACTTACATGGAATTGCAAAAACAGCGCTAGCCCCTGGGATGAAAAACCGTAGCTCGTGATTTTATAATCAAAAATTACTTTCCCTGAAAAGCATAACATCTCCATTTGTACGATTTATTTAACGAAAATGAGACAACATTGATTAAATTTTATATGGTTTTTGTAATAGCTTTGTTCGACATTGTATTAAAATTATTAACGTGTTTTTAATTTGATCAGATTAACAAACCCACTTAAATGAACCGAACTAATAATACTTGCAAAAAATGGTACTGACTGCAAATTTTATCAACGCCTTTTCAGTAGCGGCCTGTTTTAAAAGACTTCATATTATAATATTTACCAGCTTAGGTGTCCAATTGTTTAAAACTTGCATGTATGTTTCATACAAACGCAATATTTTCGGCCCCATTAGCCATCAAATCTGCTCTTAGAAGTTAATAATCCGCTAATAATCTTTAAGTAACTTTAATTCTAAGAATCTTATCATTTCTCTTTAGATATAGTAGCAAGAAATGCAAGTAGACCCCTCAGAAACTCCATAAGTGATCTTGAGACAACTTATGAGGTAATAAGAAAATAAAATTACGTACATACCGGGTATATGAAGACTGCTACCGAAGACGAAGCCGAGTTGTAATCTTAGTGAGTTAGTTAGTGGAAAATTAATACAAATTTTTTAGTTATATAGTATTTTGTCTGAGGTCACTAACGCCCAAACACTGGAACGCAACTTAAATATAAATGGCGCTAACTACGTTAATCCCGATTAAATGTACTAACTAAGTGGGCCGTGCGCTGTTAAAAGCAACTTATTATTTGAATGGTGTTCCAGTATTCGGGCGTAAAACTACCACCCGGCTTCGTTCTGTAGCAGTTTTGAGACATCCTATATATGTTAAATTGACTATTAGAGCAAGAGCTTTACATCCTCCACTGACGCCTAAGTAAACAGAGAATTTACCTTCCTTATACAAAGTTGAATGGCAAATAACGATTCATTTTAACTCGGAGCAAACGCAAACTTGTAACCAAATTCGTAAACATTCGCATCGGAGACTATTACCGGAGGAAAGGGATAGTGGTACGAAACGTTTTAAGGTAAATCGGTTCTTCGTAAAGGATTCCGTGTACGAAAATCGTATTACGAATTTAATCGATTTATTTTTAATATAAAATTGAAAATTATCGAAAAAATTTAAGCAACCTCCGTGGCACAGTTGGTTAGGCGCAACCTGTGAAACGAGAAGCCGCGGGTTCGATCCCCGCACTGAGAGAAATGTTTGTGCGGCCCACTAATATTTATTTCGGATCTGGGTGTTTGTGAGATCGAAAAGTCTCTCATAGTTCCTGATACCCACGACACAAGACTCGATCTTCATGTGGGTTCTATGACTGTTGGGTAGTGATATGGGGTATGAGACTGTTGGGTATTATTAACTTTTTTTTAGCACATCAAAGTACGTCTGTGGTCATACTAGCAATTAGAATTAACTGACTATGACTATTATACTATTCTATTCCGGAGCTGTTTTGTATTCCAGTTTCATTTTGAAAAATCGACAAAACCACACATAAGTGGTAAAATTGAGAGCTCCAATCAACAAGCATATGCAGGAAGAATATTTTCATCAATACAACCCGTGGAACTTCACACAATATATTTCAACTTTTGTGCTGTGCTCTGTACAAAAATCAATTCACTGCAAGCATTTTTGTATAAATCCATGCCTTTTTTGGTTTCTTTTTTATGTTGAAACTGATCTGGTGAAATACCTAAAGCCATTTTGATAACCATTCTTTGTGCAAAGTAATTTTAGGTGTGTTATTTTTGTCCTTTTGGTATGATGTCTTTTCAAATTACCTTTTTGATTTACATATATACATACATAAACTCGCTCCTATATTCCAGAAGGGGTACAAAACCTATTGAGATGGTTTTGGTGTATGAGCACGCGTCAATCGAAATAAACTCCGAGAGACGAATGGATTGTTCGAAGCGGTATCTATGAAAATTCATTACGAAGATTAACAACTGCGCTAACAGGCGAGAAAATCGAGCCTCTGACACGTATTTGATAATAAAATACACCGACTGAATGTATTAGATCGTTATTTGTCGCTCAGAGTTGGATGTTTGCTTCAATCATGTTACGTGTTGGTGACGCGAGGCAGATTAAATTGCTATGTATGTACTAGTTCTAGTTATTTCGTGTTTTTAGTTATATTCTGTTTTTTATTTTAGAATTTTTCGATTTCTGCTGCCGGGTGTTATCGCACTGATGACATTTTTTCCGTAGAAAAAAAACAAACCTATACTTATATTGTGAAAAGCAAAGTTGTGTATACGCAGCTTGAGTCTTGGCTTATAGAAAAATAAATAAAAGAAAGTGCGCCTACAGTAACAAAAAACTTAAAAGATAATTTCACAATTATAAATACAAAAGCAAACAGTCTACTTTATGATTAATCAAATATTTAGACATGTTTCACAAAAAAAACCATCCTTTACTACCAACAAAATTATAATTTTAATTCCACTAATCCTTCAAAAATACAATGAGGATGGCCGCGATAAAAATGCCTTTTGTTGCTTTATTGTTCGACGAATAAAAATTAACCCTCATGTGAAAAACTCAACCGAGCGAAGATTCAACCGATTGGAAGCCGTAAAAATAATCTTCATCGACCTTGTTTCGTTCCACTTGTTACATATTATACATTTTAAAAATATATTTATTTTTAGAATATTGCGTTTTTTGCAAATAGACTTTAAAATCGTTTGAGCTCATATATTGAATATTTTGTCGTCCTCGCCCAAACTTAATTCTGAATTTTAGTGATGGCGGGTCTCTTATACATGAAAAGCAGCCTAGGTAAGTACGCAATGTTTATTTCTCCTGTCAAACAGTGGTGTAAATATACTATTATGTTTCAGTTTGGAGGATATTGTAACTAGAGTAGCTACTGGACATATTGAGAATTAACATCATAAGTGACTTAACATCTTATCTCACCAAGCATTGTAATTCAAGATGCTGTTTGGTTTTGCTACTTTTCACGAGCAATCATATCGCTTACCATCAGTTGAATATCATGCCCGTTTAGCCAATAAAAGCAATAAAATACAAATGTTGAGCGAAAAAAAAAATACGATTACTAAAATTGGATGAAAATCAATTTATGAGTAAGAACGTATACGTAAATAAAAGAATTTCAACGCAGCCTAAATTAATTAGACACATATTTACAGATGCTCAGCTAATAAACAAAGTTACCTGCAAACATTTGGAAAAGCGTGGCTCGAAATGCCTTCATCAGTCTGGAGAAATCTATATGTCATACAAAAGGCGACACGAGTGTTTGTTTAGGACAGTTGCCTTGTTTATCCACGGCCAACAAAGGGATGCTTAAGCGCCGAGGGTCAGGCAAAGTATGAAAATCTTAACAATCCGACTTTTGCTCTTTTGAAGCGAAGAATTTTGCAAGACTTGGATTAAATTCGAGTTTATTTATTAAATATCTTTCTGTTTATCTTTGTGTATATTTTTTAAGTACCATTGTTCTTGTTTAAGCTTCAATTAAATTTTAAATCTACGGGATTGGCATTACAGAAATATAAATGTACATATATCCTTAGTCTATACCTCTAGCTATATATACAATATCTCGTACCATATGTTTGTCGGGCATAATCAGGCTCTCTCCAGTACATATATAAGATCCCGGAATTCTTATCAAACCCACTGCAAGTAACAAGATTATGAAACATTGAAATAAAACTATTATTAACGGATTTTATCGCGGATTTGGTTTAATTTAATATTTAAATCCGTAAATAATAGTTTTATTTCAACGTGTAACATTCGCGTAAATCTAAGAAACCATTAAACATTATGAAACGTTTACTTAGAAATAAAAAGAAAAAAAAACAAATGCACGAACACTATAACCACGAAATGCTAACTATAATAATATTACATGGCATTCAGACGCGAATCTTATATAGCGAGTGAAATGAGAGCGAGATTACGCCCGCCCTCATTCTCCCTAAAAGCATTACTTTGTTTATGGACGATTCAACACGTATTTTGTTTATAAAAACGAAAAATCACTGGCTCACTAGAGACCCGTTGATTTTGAAAGTATGTACTAGAAGTTTATAATTTCGTTTCCATTTTGTATTGGTGTTAAATTATAGCACTCTTGGGATAGAAATCTAGGTCAAACTTTCAGGTTTTGCACAAGATGAACTTGTCAAAAGTTGCAAACTTTGGTGTTTATTTGTAAGTGCTGATGATGAAATAAATAGTAATCTGAAAACTGTATCGACAAATTGTTCAGAAACAAATAATATAATTGCACATGTAAATAGGTAATTAAAATTATTACCGATTACGTCGCGTACCCGCACATTACCTTAAAATACATAACAGCTGAATGTATGAATGTGTGTTATTTAAAAATTCCCGACATTCGTGCAAGCATATTCGTATCACAAAATTCTCGCAATTTAAAATTCCCGATCTAGAAATAGAAACCAGTACCTCACAGCTCAAAACCTACTTAGTATTATTAGCCATCTCAAAAAAATAAATGAATAAACGAAAGTCACGTTTCTGTTGTACTATTTTCTTCAAGCACTTATAAATACATGTGTTCCATTCAAAGCCAAAACTCATATCTGCAAAGACAGTAAAAACGCGAAGTATACTCGTATGATTCCACATGAATTCATTGAGTATAGATCGACGCCGGGCCGCCGCCGGCACGAGTCACAATTAGATTTGCCGACGGCCTAAGGCACGTACTTGCGCCTAATCCTGTTTGCCTGACTCTCACAACAATATTACATATCAATTCCTCGGAAAATGCCTCTCAATACGAAACGGTGTGGGTTGGACGATTATTTTCAAGTGTTTCGAATAAAGGTTTGTTGGAACTGTCTGTTATTTGTATGTTGTTTTTTTTTATTGCAGTGAATGGCGAGACGAGCATGCCGTTCGCTTGATGGTAAGCGATGCGACCGCTCATGAACAGTAGCAAAACCAAACAACACCTCGATTACAAAGCAATGCTTGGCATTCCACTGCGCTCGCCATCCTCAGACATAAGATGTTAAGTCTCAGTATGTCCAGTAGTTACTCTGGCTACAATGTCCTTCAATCCGAAACACAACAGTGCATTTAAAGTGCTGTTTGACGGTAGAAATAGACATTGCGGTGGCACCCACCCAGGCAGCCTCTCACATATGAAAGACCTACCACCAGTAGTTTATTTAATGCTTATAAGATATTTTATGTATTTTACCGTGTATATGTAACCGTGTGCCAAATGGGAAACGAGGGGCCACGGGTTCGATCCTCGGACCGAGAATTTTTTTGTGAGGACCACAAGCATTTGTCTCGGGTCTGGGTGTTTGTAAGACCGGAAAGTCTCTCGTAGAAGTAAGTTAAGTGTAGTTAAGTGCCATGTCGCGGGTATCAGAAATACCCGCGACATGGCACTTAATTGATTTTAATATGAAGACAGGGCTCCGCATTTGACTATTAGACGTATTTATTTATTTATATATCCTATTAATAAACTCGGTATTGACAGAGAATTATAGAAATGCCGGGAACAGTCCAATAAAGGCATTATAAATGGATGTGATTATAGCCGCATTCAGAGACGTTCAATGTTTTTTCATTACAATGAATGGCGAGACAAGAATGCCGTTCACCTGATAGTAAGCGATACGACCGCTCATGATCAGTAGCATAGCCATACAACACCTTGAATTACAGAACAATGCTTGACATTCCACTGCGCTCGCCAATCGCCATTCTCCTGAGAAATAAGATGTTAAGTCTTAATATGTCTAGTAGTTACTCTGATTACAATATATTTTAAACCGAATTATATCAGTGCAGTTACATTGCTGTTTAGCGGGAGGAATAAACAGTACGTTGGTAGGCAATGTAGGTAACATAATTTTAATGCCATGACCTACAACAACCAGTGTCAATTAGTTTTTTCCTTAGTACAGATTCTCTTTGCAAATCTACACCTAGTAATGATTTAATTGGCATTTAATATCTCTTAGTATGTCAGTTAGTTAGTAGAATAACCCACTTAAAGAAATATTTCTAAAGCTTTAATATTACATAAAATATTAAAAAAAAAATGCGATTTCTGCAACAAATAATGTATCTGTAAAATTTCGCTTACTGGAATAACATGAAATAAAAATGAACACCGAAAATATGCCACAAAACGCACACCTCAAAAGATTATTACATTTAGATAATATTTGCGGAGTTGCGATGCTCAGAGCTCTTCAACAAGGGTCGGACGTTACTGAATAATAAAAACCTAAAGTTACCCTACTCAGAACAAAACGCTGACGAAACTCAAATACCACTGCTTGACTGGTTCAAGCACCTTTATAACTTCATAAAGTAACCTTACGGTTTCAACACAAAACAGCAATTAAAATATGAATTGCTTTTGAATAATAAAAAGGTGAATTTGTGTAAGTAAAGTTTCTCTTTAACGGACCAATCAAGGTTCGGTATTACAAGGCTTCTGTTATATCGATTTGTACAAGTTTTTATTTAGTTTAGAAAAGTAATTAGGAATGTCTCTGTGGTGCAGTCGGTTGGACGCCGGCTATAAAACGTGAAGCTGCGGGCTCAATATTTGCGTATTCCACAAGCCGGGTCTGGGTGTTTGTAAGACTAAAAAGTCTCTCATAAATTCTGATACCCACGATACAAAACTAAAACTTAGGGTGGGGTCAGAACTCTGTATGTGATCCTTAAAAACTTAAATACCGAATTTATGCGAGCAAGGAGTATGCAAATAATAAAGTGCCAAAAAATATTTTATATTTAAAAACCGCATGTGATTTTTACTACACAGTAAAAATTCTTGGCCGCTTGCTACACGCGACGATCTCAAAGTTGTCTTTATTTGCTCTCTATATGCAAAACGTTAAGGCGTAGAAGTGTTCAGTCTTCGAATAAGTATCAAAGTGGAAAACGTTCATCGCATTTGGCAGAAGTTTCGACTATTTTAAACTATTATGAAGATATTCCCGTACTTGTATTAGGATGAAAAGCAAGTATCCAACACTACTGAAATAAAGGAGTAGTTTGATAACGCAAGTGTGAATACGGCAATGGTAATTTTAAATGAATAGGTGAATAGTTGAAATTATTTCATGTTTTTGGAGCTACTTCTGCTATAGTCCGATTTGTTAATATCAATTTATGATAACTGCGAACCAAAAGTCCTTTAACGCCAATTCCAATTTCATAAAATCGGTTATGGATTTTCGGTTTCAAGCCGTGACTTGGCGGAATCAAAACTGTCCAGTGCCTGCTCACTGCCTAACAAAAATACATTTTAGTTTAAGCCAGTTACACGTAACGTGATAGTGTCGAACGTAAATTTGAAACAGCTCACCAATACAGTAGGATTATGCTATGATGTTAATAATGTGTAAAGTATTAAAACTTAGTAACATAAAACTACTTGAAACCTTGATTGGTTAATGTAACAAAACGGCTAAACCACATAAAGCAGAGCTGAGAACAAACAGTGCATTGTCAAGAAAAGAAAAAAAAACAGAGCTGCATCGCAACGCCACAGTCGACGACGCAATGTAAAAAGGGAATTATCACGTACAACACGCATGATCAATGGTATCCTCACTCTGCGGTAACATGTTTTTTATACTATCACGACAATGGACAGCAATATTCGTGATGGTTAGAGTAGTGTACTCCAAATAGTGTAAACATTAAATCTAAGGCTGCGCCAAAGATGTCCGCGGCACACAGGAGAGCCGGACTACAGCGACAACACGGGTCAGGGCGCGAAGTCCTCAGGCCTCAACCACGCTGTCCGCTACCATCGCGGGCACAGCCTTAAAGTGCATGCCAGTCATCTAAATGATGCTTTCCAACGAGCCGCTAAAACATAAAATCCATTGTTTAATTGCGTTCTAGTACAGCACCACACCGAACCGCAACGTGTCGGTTTTAAAGGTGGAAGCGCGATTCCTTCAAACTTCAACGAGTTCTTGCGTTTGTGGTTGAGCGATTATTCCGATCGGAGTTCCGTCTTAGTCGCTTTGATCGGAGATGCATTTGGTAATGTATCACTCTCAAGATGTTTCTTGAAGTGTACTGCGGAACTATATTGATTGCAATTTAGTTGGTGTTTATAATATTCGGTCACTGATTTTTTTAAACTATTATCACAGGCTATCACTATTATTATAAGTGATTGAATATTTTGTAAAATGAAAAAAAGCTTAAAGATAATTAATTTAAATTTGTAAAACGTTAAAAGTTTTGTATTGTTATAAAATATGGCTAAAAATACAGCACATAGGAGAATATTACTTCAACAAACTTTAGTTACATGTAAATTTGAAATTCAAAATAATTAAAATATTATTTTCCCTTTAAGTTACAAAAGCAGCGATAGATTTTTGAAATTATCCCCGCTTCCAAGCGAAGTTTGTGTAAACATAACTCCGTTCGCCTAAACTTTGTTTATTCCCTATCATTGCGCATATTGTCTCGCCCTCGATATTGCTTTGTATATTTTTTCTTTTCATTCCAATACGCGAGGTCCTATATTCATTTGCTTTGTGGGTTCTGCCACTGAATTCGCACCAATGGCAAACAAAAAATAGGATTCCAATTGAACCCAAAGATTAAAAGGAATATTATTCCTTTTTCATATTCCACGTATGGATGCCAATCGCTTTGTGAATATAATAAAAGCATAGTAATGGCCCATCCATATATTAAATATCTGACCACTTTCATTTACATACATATGAATATCATATAAGAAAAGCCAAATCTCTAGCCACATTTAAAAAGCAGCTTAGATCACGTTACTTATCACCATGATTAAAAAAACTCCTATATTAATATTTTATGTATCATATTTATTATAGTTTATGTAGTATATTATTATATTGATATTATAAGTAGCTTATTTATGTCTATTAAAAAAGTTTTTTTTTTTCACCATTAAATTCTGTTTTGTTTCTTTGTACTCTTTTTCCCTATACCGTGACCACCCATTTCTTCCGTGCTTCCGTTCATTCCAGTCCATCTTAAGGTTGTCTGGAAGAAATCGCTGATAGCGATAAGACCGCCGCTTGTTACACATATATTAGCGGTTTGTTTTAAAATGTTTTTTAAGTTGTGTGGTGTACAATAAAGTATTAATAAACAAAATAATAAATAAATATGATATTGACACAGAAATTCCTGGAATAAACAGGACCGCTAAGTAAAGTGATTGTATCCACAAATAGATGGATTGTTTGACTAATCGGCTAAATTCATATTAATCATGATTAAGCGAAGTCTCATGCTGTTAATCTTTATTTCAAAAACAGATTATATAATGTTCAAATTCAAAATTAAATAAATGATTAAACCAGATGATTTTGGAAAAAAAATTACCATTACTCGTATTTTGATAAATTATGATGTGGATTATGTGTCAGTAAAGATACAAATAACAAAATATTTTTTGAACATTTTCTTCAAACACATACTGATCAAGTTTGTTAAATTGACGCTAGCAAATACAAAATATTTTTTTGGCTGAATTACTTTGATGTCGATTGCTATTCTGCCTGCACATTTTAATCCAACCACCTCTTTAACTGCTAATAAACAACAAAATTGAAAACAGTAAAACTAAAATTGAATAGCGCGCTACAATAACCAGAGTTCAATTCTATCATTTATATTTCAAACTAAACATCTTATAAAGCGCACGCAAAAATATCAACATTGTTATCGCCCGATTTTCCACTTCGATGGAATAATTACGCATTGGACCAAAATCGAACAATACAATAAAAGATAAACATTTAGAACAAACAGGCTCAATCCCGACGAATTTTCTTTGATTAATGAAACCCGAGAATGAGGCTTTGGAACTCTGAAAGGTGGCTTCGAAATAAACCGTAATTTGAAATATAAAATAGAAGTAAAGGATTATGCTTCGATAACTTAGAATAGTGTCGAAAATGTGAAAAAAAGACAGTTTAAAGGCACTATTTGCGTATGTCCCTGGAATTGTGGTACGACTTTTTCTCGAGACGTAAAAGAGGGATCTGGACTCAAACGTGGACCGTCAACACAATACTTTTTATTTTCTAAACTATATGATATAGCAACAGAACCGACGGTGTACTGTTTAAAGCAGAAAAGTAGTGGAGATTGGATACACTAAATATATAAATATTTGTTACGGGTCGGGGTTTTGTGAGGCCGAATAACCTCTTCTAGTTTCTGATTGCTATTACAAGAGATTCGTATTTTGTTGTAGTGTCAGAGCTGTATAGGGTAATATTAATATATAGTATTTCATTTAACTCCCGTGTTTCTCATTAAGTAAGGTGAGATTATTAAAAGTTGAAAAAAATACGAGATCATTTTTGTCAACAATCGTCATTTTAGTTTTCATGGTTTTTGGCCACTCCAGATACGCGTAGATACGACTATTTTTACCGCTTAACTACTACCTAAGTGGTAAAAAGAATCTATATGGGTTGATCAAAAGCCTTGAAAACTAAAAATGCGATATTTGACTAAATTACTAGTTAGTTTTTTTTTAATTTACACTTTTACCTAGTGTGGTCAGGGATATGTCATTATAAATAAGTACCAGTCACTCTGCAAAATAATCTGGTGTATTTAGCTACTTTATTAACTAAAACCAAACACGACTTAGCCAAAAACATTAAAATAGCCAAAATCCAAAATTTAATTCAAAAAGTAGGTTATATTTCATACATAATACTGACCGCAGAGACCTTCTTCACGCAGTTGAGTAGAACATTAATTTCGGACAGAATAGGAGCGAGTCGTGCACGTTAGTACATTTGGCAGTCTGCCTGGATGTCGTCGGGGTGTAAGGTTACATGTTTAATTTAAGACAATCCGTGTTTTCCACAAGAGGTTTTGTATTTGAGAAAAATCAGAAATTCAAATATTTACAGTGAATAGTAAATAATAGAAGAGATAGCATAGTATGAATTCGATAAATATTAATACGAAAATATTCCAAAGACTAGACTTTGAAATACAATATATGAAATATGTGTGTTAATTAATGCAGCATTCCACGCTCAAATAGTCTTAAAACATTTCATGACACAATCGTATACTTATAATTCATGTTCCTTATTTCTATAGGGGCATGAAAAAATAATTACAGCAATGCAGCACAAGCTATAAAGAATTACAAACGATAATGATACAATAGAATGAATAAACCACATCGGTGGTTTACTGTGACAGATATTGTTAATGCGATGAATGGCGAGATGAACATGTCATTTGCCTGATAGAAACTGACACAACCACTCATGGACAGTATCAAAACTAAACAACACCATCAATTCTAAAGCATGCTTGGCTTTCCACTGCGCTCGCCACCCTGAGACATAAGATAATAGGTTTCAATATCTCCATTAGTTAATCTGGGTACAATGTCCTTTAAACCGGAACACATCAGTGCATTTACATCGTTATTTGATGAGAGAAATAGTAATTGCAGTGGAATCTAACCATGCGGGCTTTCACATATGAGATATCTACTTACTACCAGTAGAAGATTCTCATCTCACTATTGTATGTAATGGTCGCTTTCTGTGTGTACATACATATTTTACCCTAAGTTAATAATTTGATAGGATTCATTTCAATATTTTAAGTATGTTTCTAGTAGTCGTAACAGTGTAATTGCACTATTATAAAAATTCGTTTTCTTTCTTGAATAACGTCGCCAATTTTCACAAAACTTCATGAATGTATTAAAAGGTACCTTAAAGGCGTTGAATTTTCATTGTTGTGGTTTCAGCGAAAACTAATTAAAACATGTTTGAATTTTTTATAATGTAAAATTAATTCATGAAAGTTTTATAAAATAGGTTGTTTTTTTTAATTTTGTCTTTGTTTTCAGTAGATACGTTAATTTTTAATTCTTTCACTTCATAAAAAAATAACTAAGGAATACTCACACAGTGGAACGTAAAAATCTATCCCAGAAGTTGGAACACGACGGGGTAAAGCGGGAAGTCACTGGATGAAGGACAATTTCAATAGACCACCGTACAAATCTTAGGAAAATACCTATGTTCAAATGTGTTTAGAAGAGCATTATATGTGCTTTACAATAATGTCGATCTAGAATAACGATATAACTGTCTCGAAAGCAAAACGACTTTCCAACCAACAATCTTTATAGTTGACCTATTTCATCCCAATGCTGGGCAAAGATCCTCTATCTCTCCACAATTCGTTTTCTAAAGACCATATGGGCTCCAGCATACAAAATGTAAACAAAACCACGGTATAAAACTTAAAGATTTCCTACTTAAACTACGGTATCCCACTGCATTTGGCAGAAAATAAATTAGTGTTGAAGATAGTGCACTCAATATTGTGTTTAGGAAATGTTGGACACCTTCCCGACAGCTAGACCGAGTGGCCCTGGTGGAAAAACAACGTGTTGCAGCCATCGATCACACTTAGAGACACCTAATGGGACGTTTACGCTTGGCTTTAAGTTGGTTCGTATTTTAAATAAATATTGGAGTAATGCTTCGCGCTACTTGCTTTAAAGAATTATATAAAATCCACTATTATTTGGGATAATTTTATTTACCTGTATACTTATTGTAACTAATAAAATGTTGTATGATTTTTTCTATAGTGATACGAAAAAGTATAGTTATATCCATAAATATATGTTATTGCATTTTTTTTTTCATTTATTTAACATGCTTAAGGATTCAAAATATATTTTGTTGTTAGTAGATAACATCTGGAAACCGCTAAAGTTTGTATTTTTATATTTATATCAATAGCAGTATAATAAATAAAATATTGTTAATAGTTTGTATGTATTTAAATATGATGTATTTCCCTATCTTAGAAACTCCCATTTTGTTTCATTTCTGCATCACCCAAAGGTTGACTGGTAAAAAATGCCGACAGCATTAAGTCCAACTGCTAAATTTTATTGTATAAAGTAAATACAAAATAAATAAAAAAGTGATTACATTGCAATTTGCACCTCATGGTAGTGCGTGCAATTCAACCCATACAAAATTGACAATTATACGCTTTCTCGAAATCGGACGTACACATGATTCTGAAATACGATACATTGTGTGTGAACCACTACGAGTTTTCGGAAACAAAGAATATGCTACTACCAGCTAAATTCACACACAGCTATATTTCCGTGCAATTATTTTCTGGAAATGTCCGTAATATGAAGATAAAATAACACGAATAACAATTAATTAATTTAACACCAGCGCTCCTCGGAATCCCAATTACTCAAATTGTGAACTCTAATTGCGAACAACAGATAATACGGAATTTAACAAGATTTGTTTATAAACAAAATCAAAATTAGTTGTGAAGTTTGACAAATTCGATTCCAACAATCGAGTTTCAGATGAAGTAATTAATTATTATTATTTTTTTTATTGCTGTGAATGGCGAGACGAGCATGCCGTTCGCCTGATGGTAAGCGATACGACCGCTCATGAACAGTAGTACAACCAAACAACACCTTGAGTTACAAAGCAATGCTTGGCATTCCACTGCGCTCGCCATCCTGAGACATAAGATGTTAAGTCTCAATATGTCCAGTAGTTACTCTGGCTACAATGTCCTTCAATCCGAAACACAACAGTGCATTTAAACTGCTGTTTGACGGGAGAAATAGACATTGCGGTGATACCCACCCAGGCAGCCTTTCACATATGAGAGACCTACCACCAGTAGTTTGCAGATGTTTTAGTTGTTTAAAAATATAATATGCCTAGCGACCCAGTCCGGCTTCGCGCGGGGGCAGACAATTCTTTAGTCCAGTCCGCATCAAACATATATTATTTCAAGTCTTAGAAATACCCGGTGGTCGCGGGTTCGAATCCCAAGGCACACCTCTGACTTCTCGGAGTCATGTGTGTATTGATAGTCAATCACCACGCACTAAAACGGTGAAGGAAAACATCGTGAGGAATCCTGCATACCATAGCGATTTATAAAATTTCTATGGTATGTAAGTCCGCCAACCCGCACTAGGCCAGCGTGGTGGACTATATGGCCTAACCACTCTCAATCGTACTCTCGATTGTAGAGGAGGCCCGTGCCCTGCAGTGGGACGTATATGGGCTGATACAATACAATACAATTAGAAACACCCAGACCCGAAACAAATATCTGTGGTCCACACATATTTTGTTTCGGTGCGAGGATCAAACCCGCGGTCTCTCGTTTCACAGCAGGCGTCTAATCAACTGCGCCACGGAGGCTGTAAAGTCTTTCGTAATGTATAATAACAATCCTTTGAATATCTTCTTAATATAATAAGATCGCGATTATCTGTGCGACTGTCAGGTGAACTTATTAAATTAGTAAACCACAAACAATCACCATTCAACATTGTAGATTCAAAACTAATCTATTAAAAGCTATACAATATCAGAACAAATCTAAATCAACTAATAGCGGTCTGGTTCAATTAAATTTTAACACCTGCCCACCGAATGTTTACCGTTTTAATATATTATGGAGTTTGAATCGGGAATAATTTAATTTTAAATTTTGATAATGATCTAATTAATGTTCTATCAAATGTTGTAGTGGTCCGTGTTATAATTAATACTGATGGAAACAATACAAAGGTTTATATATATATTTATTTTATTGCAATGAATGGCGAGACAAGCATGCCGTTCGACTGATGGTAAGCGACACGACCGGTCATTAACAGTAGCAAAACCAAACAACACCTTGAATTACGAAGAAATGCTTGGAATTCCACTGCGCTCGCCATCCTGAGACATAAGATGTAAAATCTCAGCCGATATACGTCCCACTGCAGGGTACGGGCCTCCTCTACAATCGAGAGTACAATTTAGAGTGGCAGGAGCGTACTCCACTACGCTACAAAGTCAAGTACACTTATAAATAATTCGATCTATTTAAATAGCAACCCAAAAACTAAAAAGTATCCTTGGGCAGAATTAGTAATTAAGGAATTACTATTTCTACCTAAGGATACTTACGAAAAATATAGCGTTAAATAAATAATCTCCAAATCTTATTATATTTTGCTGAACTTTTCTTACAGGTAGGAAAACTTGTAAAGTAAACCACCCTAACGATTAAGGAAAACGCGATTATAATTAAAACTCAATTCCTTCCTTTGTTTTTATTACCTTGACATTTTTGTACCTTTGTTCAGCCGGAAAAAGGTGCCTTGCCCTTAAATAAATCATAATAAATGAATTAATTACTCTCTTAAAAATGTGCGGAAAGAAATACGGAAGCTATTTATTTCCTCAGATCTATTTAATGTCTGCGAGCACATTAAGTTGTCGGTTCTGGTTGTTGGCATTTGACCTTGGTAAAGACATTAGGATTTCTTACACGACGGGGTCAACGGGGTTTCTCAACGGGGTGGTGGTACATTTTGGGATGATATTTTTACGAAACGTCGCTTGCATGTCATCTTCACTTTAACAGTAATTCTGTAAGGATTCATATCGGTATCCTTTTTCTGTACAAAGACAAGTACAACCACTAATAAATTGTACATACATAGATAAACTCACGCTCCATTCCCAGAAGAGGTTTGCAGGGGTACCAGTACACCCACATTTCACCTCGTATGTTCCGTCCCACGATATGCTTAGTTGCGAGCCTACCACCACGTCAGGCATAAATTCCTGACTCCGGGTTTTTAATGAATAGAAAAATGGAATACCAATTTTCCCGACTCGGTATTCGAATCCGGGGTCTCAGATTTTTAACCAGATCGTAGTATAACTAGGCCTCCAAGACTGTAGTTAATAGATTGTTAGTTTTTATTCAATAAAAAAAGGAAACGGTTGACAAATAATATTTTAGTTCCGTGCCTGTTTGTTATAAAAAAGGATTGCAAAAACTCCATCGTTAGCAGCTTTATATTTTTATTCTACACCCAAATAAACTCTAATGACAAAGGAAGCGTTCCACAGCAATTCTAAATTGTTTAGTTTTAAATCCCGTATTTATCGTGAGAATAATGAATCAATGTGCATCTGCTCGCCTCGGGCAACACATTCAACAATTTAAGAGTCTTTATTTAACTGTATCTTCTTTTAAAAGTAGTAAAGGCCTTTAATGTAAGATATTAAGGACATTTTACGTTCAATCTGTTTTAATGAACATGTCCGAGCCGCACAACAATACTATTTTTTTTTGTGAATTGCTAAAATTTATATTATTTCGAAAGATTTATTGTTATTCCTATAGTGTTAGAAAAAATAAGATAAAAAATAAATAACCATTCAAATGCATTCCACTGGATATTTTATACATGAAAACTTTTCAAAATACAAGTGCATTACTAGTTTTGTTGTCTCATGTGTGAGAAGCCGCCACGGGTTAATACACTGTCGTATTCCGGTCTGAAGGACATTGTAGCCAGAGTAACTACTAGATATATTGAGACTTAACATCTTTTGTCTCAAGATGGCGAGCGAAATGGAATGCCAAACATTGCTTTGTAATTCTTGGTGTTGTTTGGTTTTCTAAGGTCTATGAGCGTTCGTATTGTATATTATACCATCAGTTACGGCATGCTTGCCATTCTATGCATTAAAACAAAAAAATGTAAAAGAGGATTAATGTCTTGCAATTCCATATACTATACATATACATAAACTCAAGCCTTTTTCCCAGAAGGGGTAGTCAGAGGTGCCAGGACACCCACATTTCGCCTTGTATGTTCCGTCTCACGATGTGATAGGTGGCGAGCCTATCGCCATATCGGGCACAAATTCCTGTCTCTGCGTTGATAATGAATAGAAAAATCCAATATCACTTGGCCCATCCCGGGATTCGAACACGAGATATCAGCTTTGTAACCGTACCCTAGTACAACTACGCCACTGAGACAGTACATATACCAAGTTTATCAAAGCATTCCACAAGCCACATTCAAACAAAATACAATCCCAGTCCAGTATTTTGGAAAGCATAACCGCACCATTAATGCATTTAATGAGTTCCCAAGAAATTCCATCTAGCTAACAGTATTCTGAGAGGTCCGCGTAGTTTGTTTCGCCTAAACCGATTTGAGTCGGTAGTGGAAATAACTACAAGAATTTCCACTTAGCAACTATAGGATTTGATGGTTTAGTTACAGAATTTGCATTTCTGGGTGACTGGTTCGGACGTTGATAAAGTGATTAATTGGGATCGTTTGCGTGAATTCGGGGTTTGGGCACGCGTTCTTTAATTGACTTTTGTGTTACTATTACTGAATAATACTTTACTTAAATTTACTATTTTGCCTTTACTTCATTAATATCATTGACTATATTAAATTAAGGATATATTGCAAGTAAACGAAGTACGCTCATGAACAGTAACAAAACCAATAAACATCTTGAATTACTAAGCAAGATTTTTCATTGCGCTCGCCATCCTCCATCCCATGTTTCAAAATATATGCAGTAGTTACTCTGGCTACAATATCATTCAAACAGAAACACAGCAGTGCATTTACACAGTGGTATGGCGGGGGAAATAGACATTGCGGTGGCCACTCACATATGACAGGCCTAACACCAGTAATGAAATGAAATGATATCAAGAGAGCGATTGAGAGTGGTTAAGCCATTTAGTCCACCATGGCCTAGTGCGGGTTGGCGGACTTACATTCTTATTGGCATAACCTTAATTTACAAAGCAAGTAAAACTCACAAACACAACAGCATCATAACAATCTCACAACAAAGGATACAACAACGTACATATTTATTTCACTTGATTAACATACATACCTAATCCGTCCGTGATTGAGCAAATCAACGCATAATTTCTAAACATGAACCGAACCGTTCGGTGATCACACCAATTATTATCAACCATTACGGACCTTAATATTAATACTATCGTTACGGATTAGTGGTTATTAAAACCGTATTTACAAGCTCAAGGGGAATAGCGCCACGCTCCGTGCTGCCGCAGATTAATTAATTTAGTGAGATGAAAATCTAAATGGGATTAATAGTGTTTTGGGATTCAATACGTTTCTGATTAAGGTAAATAGGGATATGGTGTCTGCTTCTGCAAGGGTTAAGTAGAGCTATTTTTTAATTTTAAGTAATTAAAAAATTGGTTTCCAAAATCCCAAATTTTAAATTTGCAAATAATTTCATATATTTATTTCTATGCAACACAATTAAAAATGAAAAAAAACTTTAAAAATCATCGTAGATTTTTTATCTCATCTTACTTATATTTTTATTAACGGATTCGTAACTTCTTGTGTCGTTTCCCCTTAATTTCATTCCGAAAATAAGTTTCAAAAAGAACCATACTCAGTGTACTCTTTCTGTTACAAAAATAAATACACCACGAAATAACCTAATAAGTCATTGACAATGTTACATTCTCCAAAACCTTTAGTCATGCATCGCCGCGCCGCATCAATACAGCGCCATCTATCAACTCTAGTTTGCACTGAAACCAAGGCGCATTAGCATAGGGATTACTTACACGGATTAAGCGCCTAGCCATCCTATGCGGTATAAATATTTCAATATTAATTTTATCCATTTGCAAAGCAACACTATCGACACGTGTGCCTGACGGAAGTGTGCTTTAAAGGCAATTTAGAATCCATTAATAATATTCCACGTCACGCGACCGCCGAGCTAAGAGTGTTCAACCTACTTTGTACCGATCCCCGCTTGTGCTGTGTAATTACTTTAAAATTCTCGATAAGAGTTATTTTTTTAGCGTTGGGAGTACTGTGGCCAGGGTGCAGCACATGTAGCAGGGATAGGTATTGAGTAAAACACTCTTATAACCATTATCCTCATCAATTAAAACCGACAGCTGATATCGGCGATTTTGTAAAAAAAGGTGATGGAAGGAGTAGATTGCCACCTCAACCATTAATAAAGTTACAAAATAAAAAGAGAAAGACGTAAAACAAAAGAAAATAAGACAATAACAATCCATCTTTGCTAAGAGAATTTGTTAGACCGTTCCTCCACGGGTTTCTTCTTTAGAGCAGTAGTAAGTAGGTAGTGTTTTAAAGCAGTAGTGAACTGAACTGTATCAAACCATATATAAGTACATACGGTCCACTGCAGGGCACGGGCCTCCTCTGTCATCGAAAATACGATTAAGAGGGGTTAAGCCATATAATCCAGGACTGGCTTAGTGCATGTTGGCGGATTTTACATTCAATAAAAAATCTAATCCATCCATCCATCCATCAGCCAAAGGAAGCCCCCTGCTGAACATAGGCCTCCCCCAATGATTTCCACAGAGACCTGTTGGAGGCAGCCTGCATCCAGCGACGTCCCGCGACCTTTACCAGGTCGTCGGACCATCTTGTGGGTGGACGTCCTAAGCTGCGCTTTCCGCTACGTGGCCTCCATTCGAGCACTTTCCGACCCCATCGGTCATCAGATCTCCCCGCTATGTGCCCTGCCCATTGCCACTTCAACTTGCTAATCCGGTGGGCTATGTCGGTTATTTTAGTTCTCCTACGGATCTCCTCATTTCTGATTCGATCTCGTAGGGAAACCCCGAGCATCGCCCTCTCCATAGCTCGTTGAGTGACTTTGAGCTTCCTAATAAGGCCCATAGTGAGAGGCCAAGTCTCGGTGCCGTAAGTCATCACTGGCAACACACAACTATCGAAGACTTTCGATTTAAGGCACTGAGGTATTTTGGACGAGAAGACGTCGCGTAATTACCCGAACGCTGCCCAACCGAGTTGGATTCGACGATTGACCTCTCTCTCGAAGTTGGACCTGCCTAACCGGACCACTTGTCCTAAATAGACATATTCGTCAACAACTTCAAGAGTCGAGCCCCCAACACCGATGGGGGTGGGCACAACATGGACATTCGACATGATCTTCGTTTTGTTCATGTTCATTTTAAGACCCACCTGTTGGGAGACTCGATTAAGGTGTTCGAGCATAGTGCTAAGGCCTTCCAGCGATTCTGCCAAGACTACAATATCGTCGGCAAACCGAAGGTGAGTGATATACTCGCCGTTGATGTTGGTGCCGAATCCTTTCCACTGCAAGAGCTTGAAGGCATTTTCCAGCGCGGCAGTAAACAGTTTCAGAGATATGACATCTCCCTGTCTCACGCCTCTCTGTAGTGGAATAGCCTTCGTACTCTGATCTTGTACTCGGACCGACATGGTGGCGTTGTTGTATATACACCTCAACACTTCGATGTACCGATAGTCTATGTGGCACCGCTGAAGAGACTGTAGCACAGCCCAGGTTTCGATCGAATCAAAGGCTTTCTCATAGTCCAAAAACGCTAAACAAAGCGGCAAGTTATATTCCTCGTTTTTTTGTATAACTTGCCGAAGCGTATGGATGTGGTCTATGGTACTAAAGCCTTTTTGGAAACCGGCTTGTTCGGGAGGCTGGAAGTCAAACCTGCGTTCGAGACGATTTGTGATGACCCTCGAAAACAACTTATAGACATGGCTCAGAAGCGAGATGGGCCTGTAGTTCTTCAGCAAAGTGTTATCACCTTTTTTGAAGAACAGTACCACGCCGCTCCTGCTCCATGCCTCCGGTGTTGAGCCCTCGAGAAGGACAGAATTGAAGAGCCTCTGAAGGACCTTCAGTATTGGCGTTCCGCCTGCTTTCAGAAGCTCTGAAGTGATTCCGTCCTCGCCCGGCGCCTTGTTGTTTTTAAGTTGCTTCAGGGCCATCTCAATCTCACACAGGCTGATGTCCGGGATATCATCGCTAAAGTGTCGGATCAACTCGGCTCTCGGGTCTTCGGCCGAGCTAACAGCAGGTTGGGCAACCGAGGCATAAAGCTGTCCGTAGAACCTCTCGATCTCCCTTAATACCTCTGCCCTCGTCGATACCACGCGGCCGTCGTCCGTCTTCAGCCTAGACAACTGGCTTTGCCCAATAGATAAGTCTCTTTCAAACATTTTGGAGCCTCCGTTCCGCTCAATTGTCTCCTTAATGCTCACAGTATTGTGAGCACGGACATCGTGTCGCAAGGACTTCCAGATCTGTCTATTGAGCCGCCGATATGCTTCGGCGTCGTCGGAAGACTGCAGCGTTAAAGATCGACGTTCGGCCATGAGGTCAAGAGTATGGATCGAGAGTTTTTGTGGTCTATCTCTACGGCGAGGTCTAAAATACTTAGATCCCACCGTATGGACAGCTTCTACCAAACCGCTGTTTAGCTCGTCCATTGCAAGGTTTTCTTCTAGACAATCAAAGCGATTTGTAAGCTCGAGTTAAAAGCTCTCGAGGTTTTGGATATGTGCGCGAGTAGGTCGGAGCGTAGATTTCATCAAGCGACGCCTTTCCAATTGGACATTGATATTCAGTGTGCCCCTAACCATTCGGTGATCACTACCGGTTTTCAACCTGTTGATCACAGGGATATCTCTGAATATCCGTCTATTCGTCGTCAAGATGAAATCTATCTCGTTTCTCGTAGAATCGTCAGGACTCAGCCAGGTCCATTTCCTGTGAGGCGGCTTCTGGAAAAAAGAGTTCATCGCAAACAGTCCCTCTTTCTCCAGAAAGTCGGCCAGCCTCTGACCCCTGGGGTTTCGTTGCCCATGTCCAAATTGCCCCACTTTCAACTCTGCATCGCTTCTCTTGCCCAACTTTGCGTTGAAGTCCCCCATAACAACATTGAAGTAGGTTTTGGAAGTATGTATGGCCCGACTTATGTCCTTATACATCTCCTCTACTTCTTCATCTGGGTGTGTCGAGGTCGACGCGTATACCTGTATGACCTTCAACGAATATCTTTTTGATATTCTGAGTATAAGGTATACTACCCTGCTCGACACACTTTCGATGGATACGATTTTGTTGATGAGAGTCCTGTGGACGAGAAATCCGACACCTCCTCGGGACTGTTGATCCCCCCCCGGTAGGAGAGCAGGTTACCAGACTTCAGGGTTATCGTATCCTCCCCGATTCTTCGGACTTCCGATAACCCCAGAATGTCCCAGTGTAACCTGCTCAATTCTTCTTCCAGTTCGACAATCTTCTCGTCTGTCCTCAATGTGCGTATGTTGTGTGTTACCAGGCCCAGTCGTCGTCGAGGGTGGTAGCCGGGGCCAACTCGGGGATTCTTAGCACCCCCTGCCCCACCGTAACCATGACTGCTACCATAGCCAGGAATAGTGGGGCTGCCGGGGACTGGGGGCCTGGTCTCTATATGTGTCGCCATTGTGGGGGCCGTTGCCATTGGCCGTTACTCGCCACGCTTGGCAGGCGGGTTGGCGAGCGCAGTAGGGGACTGGCGTTAATGACGCTGCTGCCCATCATTAACCGGGGCAAGGAAATAGCATTTGTAGGTAGAGGGTGTTATAGGAAAGGAGAGTATGGCCTGAGGGAGTGGATACTGCAGTCACGGAAGGGAAGTTAAGGTGACTGCAGTAGCTCGGGGGCCGAGGTCGCGTACTCGTAGCACCTATACTAGGACAGGCCATGACAACTAGATAGGAGCATCCCTGACCATTCACTATATAGGAGCATCCCTGACCATGGATAGGAGCATACCTGACCATAAATCTAAAATACAATACAATTCCTACAATTCGATGATAAACCTACATAGTTTCTCCTACATGGTTCCTCACTATGTTTTCTTTCAACATTATAGTGCGTGGTGATTGATCATCAATACACTATTTTGACTCCGAAAATTCAAAGGTGTATTCTGGAAATTGAGCCCGCGACCGTCATGAACATATTTAATATTTAAATCATGATTCAATTAGATTTGAGTAGCAGTCTACTAATTCGATATAATAATTGTCCCAACGCTGCTTTACTGGTGGAAGGTCTCTCAAATGTGAGAGTCGGTCTGGATAGGTAGGTAGGTTTAAGCAGTGTAAATGCACTTTTGAGTTTCGGTTTGAAGGATATTGCAGCCAGCATAACTACTGGACATATCCAACTCATCACATAATCGTCATTAATTTCAATAAAAAACAACCGATCAATCTATACTACTTTTGACACAGTCCATCAATAGATACATCCATCGATTTCGTCAAGTCCCGCTTTAAAAGCACGAACAATCGGCGCTGCTTCACGTGTTCTCGAATAAAACTGCGCTCCACTTCCGCAGATACGGCGGCCTCGTACTTCGATCACGTGTGAAGTTGCCTTGATATGATTGTAGGCTTCTATGCAAAATGTGCAGTTTTGTAAGGGAATTTACAAGAAATGCGCCCGGAATATTCTTTTGTTGTTTTGGGTATTTATTTAAGAAGAAAGTGTGTTTGTGGGTTAGCGGCTTTCTAGAGTAATGATACGTACCACACATCTCAAAGCATTTTCATAGAAAACGCAATTCACTGCTGATCAACATAATGAGCGAAAAATATAACAAACAGGAAAAGTAGTGATGATTATTTATCCAGCAAAGTATACGTTTATGTGAAGCTTTCTTCTAAAGAAAGTACATTCACTTGTATCCTACATTAATATCGAATCAATATACCTTATTTTCAACATTGAAATAGAACAAACGGTTTGACTAATGAGTACGTTGTTTATCTGACTAAGGGCCTCGTTCACCACCCTAAAGTAAAGCGTCAACTAGACGAGTCATCAATTAAAGTCATCTGCAACATCACATGTCAATTTCATGACGCTCAAGTAACACTAATTCTATGATTAAACTAATCAGTACTTTACTGGCCGCATCGTCTGCTAATTAGCGTATTTACTTGATAGTTAAAATAAGGTTAAAATTTCATTGTCTTTTTATATTTTTCTAAGAACAATTACTTCAAATTATTGTAACTAAGTATTTTCTTACACATTTAACGTAAAATTGAACGAATGATTTGTTCAATTTCTTTTGTCATTGACTCAATCAACACGTAGTTACTCAATACTTTGTTTTCACTTGAAGGAAGCTACTCGAACTTTTCCTTGGCAATTTACGTTCATCAAAAGGTAAAGTAATCAAGGGTTTACTTGAAGATGGTAAAAGAGGTCCTTAAAATGCAAACTCCTTTCAATCAAATATCAAGCCGCGGGTTCGATCTCCGCACTGAGAGAAATGTTTGTGCAGCCCACAAATATTTCTTTCAGGTCTGGGTGTTTGTGAGACCGAAAAGTAATGTGGGGTCAGGACTATTTATGTATGTGACTGTTGGGTGTTTGCAAATAAGGCATACAAGAAGCTCTGCATGTAAATTTTCTGCCACTTTACTATAAAACAGCATTAAAATGGAACTAAAAAGGATCTAATACAGTTTAGTTGTCACACACGAACAAACTATTCCCACAGATACAGAGCTGTCCTCTTTTTTTAATAACGCGGGAAGTTAGCTCGCGCTTCTACACTGATAAGACTACGTGAGAAAATGTACGGTAAAATTGTTTTGTAAATAACGTTATATTTTTTTTACTTGACAGCCTCCGTGGCACAGTTGATGATATGCCGGCTGTAAAACGAGAAGCGGCGGTTTCGATCCACGCATATTTGTTTCGGGTCTGGGTGTTATTGAAACGTCTAACGAAACCCTATTCTTTGTAGCTTTTTTCGAATGTAATTCTCTCTATTGTAACGAGGTCCGTGCCCTGCAGTGGGACGTATTCTTGGACGTATTGCGTTGATACTGGTACACTTCAGTGCAGTTTCTACTATACAATATAACACATGATCTACAAATCAGAAAGAGAGATAGAAAGAATAGAGAAAGAGGATTAGGAAGAAATGTAGAAGATTGTAATGATTGAAATAACACTAGAACAAACTTTGCTGATATAGTCTAAACAAAAATATTGTATTGAAACGTTACAATTTCAATAAGCAACAATGACTCTGGTTATAAATATTACGAACTAATCATGAACAGCTCGTGTTTAATTTATTGCATAACATAATTTAGGATGACCCAGAACCGCACAATGAAAATAGGCCAAAATTATATGAAAATATGATTCATTAATAAACTAAATCAGGCCACAAACAAACCCAAATGGATTCATTAAATTACATTGATCAACGTCCGGACAACAACGCTGTGGAGTCGAAAAATACGTTTTCGCTTTTTGTGTATTTGCGAGCATTTTGTGAACATGTACTCGTATTGTTGGGCGTCGATTTCGCTTTGTCCCGTCCTGGGTTGAGTGACGTCAATTATTGTGGAATTCGCTTTGATGGACCGACGGGTCTATGAAGCACTGAACATAATGTAGGTAATTTATACAATTTTAAATCAACAAATTTCACAAGAGTCGATAGGGGTCGACCTCACCGAAACTTCATCATCCAAATCGGTGATACCCTCAACAAGAGTCAGGTCAAAAGAACGGAATCATGAAGAGATTGATGAAAGTGGTTTAAGCGAAATTAATATGTCAGGATAGAAGACAGTGGCGTTCTATAGTCTCTACCTACTGGGTAGGGATACAGACGTGACGATTATACATGTAAGTAATTTCAAAATCGTTTAACTGATGTTGAAAACAATGGGAAGATTAGAAGGTACGGAATACGGTTATAACAATTAGAATCATAAAATTCATATGACGAGTTATTACGTGTGCGTATATTATAATAGTATTGAAGAAAACATGTTATATTATTACAAATAAAAGATAATAACATTACAAACCAATCGCCAGATTGAAACATCAGACCAACTTCCTAAGCGGAAACAATTGTAATCAGAACCTAATAATACGAAGAACGGCACTGCACTTTACTTGTCATCCCGAGATATAAGGTGTTAAGTCCCATAATGTCCTATAATTTCACTGACTAATAAATCCTTCCAATCCAGAACACAACAGTCCAGACATTATGGAGCGATGAGATCTACTCAGACAGCCTTTTGCATTCAAAATGCCACCCAGTTATCTAGTAAATAAAATTAACTTTGTACATAAATAAATGCACCCAACTACAAATACATAATTCTAAATCCATACTTAGATCAAGTGGAGTTGTGAGTATCAGAAACTAAGAGAGACTTCTTTTTCAAAAACACCCAGGACAAAAACAAATACTTGTGGATCACACAAATATTTATCTTGGTGCGGGAATCGAACTCGCGGCCTGCCTTCACAGCCGACGCTTAACCAACTGTCCATGTTATTATTAGCGATACACCTAAATACCGGGTATCTCAAGACTGCTACCGAAAACAAAGCCGGGTGGTAGTTTTAGTGGCTACAAACACAATGCAATTAAAAATTTCGCCTAGAAACGCGACAATTACTTTTTATGATTTTTTAAATATCGTCATTTTTGGGTGGTAAATCCATAGTTTTTGCTAAAATAATAATTTAAACTCTTTTATACCTTAGAGTATTTATAAATAAAAGGGAATATACTATTATTTTAGGAAAAAATGTATTTAACACCCAAATATGGCCATAGGAAAAAAATAACAAAAAAAAAATTGTCGCCTTTTTTTGCAACTTTTTCTGTTGCATTGTGTCTGAAGTCCCTTAAACTACCACCCGGCTTCGTTTTCGGTAGCAGTCTTGATATACCCTGTATACAGGGTATATCAAGACTGCTGCCGAATAAATATATAGTTTTTTACTTAAATAAAAATTACAGTCTCTTATTTTTAAAGACACTATGGTACGCAAGGGTTTGAATTATTGTTTTAGCAAAAACTATTGATTTACCACCCTAACACGATAGTATAAAATACCACAAAAAAAATATCGCGTTATTTTGAGAAATTTTTATTTGTACTGTGTCTGTACTCAATAAATTACCACCTGGCTTCGTTTTCAATAGGCTTGATATATGTATGTATTGCTAAATACCGCTTAACACACCTAAATTACTAAAAAGCTTAGCCTGTAGGTATCGCGAGTGCCTGGCCGTACTGCGGGTAATTGGCAGGTAACAGACGTTGCACAGCCTTTTACAAACTTAACACCAACTTACTTAATAAGCAACGAGTTGTGGAGTTTCCGAAATATACTATATTATAGTTTGCAAGTTGAGTATAGTCCGCCGAATTTTGTTGTGCACAACACTCACGGTTTAGTGCTGTTTGTGATATTGCATTCAATTTGCCAGTTTCAAATTAGTGCTGTATATTTCATATATTATGAACGTGTAGTTTGGTAATAGTATATAGTATTACAATAGAATTGGATTTATATAACATGGTCTATGCTCTCACATTATTATTATTATTTTATTATTATTTATTTATTTAACAAAAAAGTTATATACATAGGAACTATTATAGTGTCCTGCAAAACTGTACATACAGTTTGACTGCAGGATCGGTATATATATTATAATATGTGTCTAGTATTGGTAATTAGAAACTTATATGCATAACCCCTCGCTGCTAAGCTGGGGCCCATTATAACACTTAGTTTAGAAACTGTTGATCACTTCATTTACTTGGGTTCTAGCATTAGCAACGATGGATCTTGCGAGGCTGAAGTTCGAAGGAGGATTGGAATGGCAAAGGCTGCAATGTCTCAACTTGACAAGATATGGAAGGATCGGAGTATCAGCAAAAAGACAAAAGTTGCACTAGTGGATACTCTAGTCTTCTCTATTTTTCTATATGGAGCAGAGACATGGACATTAAAGGTAAGAGACCGCCATCGCATAGACGCCTTTGAAATGTGGTGCTGGAGGAAGATGCTTCGAATTCCGTGGACAGCGTTTAGGACAAACACCTCTATCCTTCAAGAGCTCAAGCTTGGTAGGAAACCAAGGCTCTCCGAAATCTGCCTGAGGAGAATTCTTAAGTTTTTTGGCCACATCGCCCGAAAACCAGGTGACAACCTCCAAAAAATTATAATGACTGGACGAATGGAGGGTAAGAGATCAAGGGGCAGAAACCCAAAGCGTTGGACAGATCAGATCCGCACCACACTCAACATGAACGTGGCTGAAGCGATTCAAGTCGCCAAGAATCGGACCAGATGGCAAAACATCGTGCGCGAAGGATTGCTTCCGTGATGAGTCACAACCCCCAGCATTGGGGAAAAAAAAAAGGATCAACGCCTATTAGATTTTCAACCGAAAAATTCTTACACAATTTATTTATCCTTTTTTTGCACCATACATTGAAGTAACTAATTCAAGAAATAATATAATCAAAAAGTACAAAAGGCGGCCTTATCGCACTGGGCAAATAAATCCAGGCACCCTTCAAATGGATATAATATATCTGACTGAGAGGGCAATCTATGGAGTAAATGATTTGAAGCATGAATTTAAAAAATGTGATAAATTTATACATGTACATATGTAACACTCTATGAATACAAACACTTGCAAACATCCGTTTGTTTGCATGTGATTGGCACAATCGATTCAGTCCTTTATTTATTTAAAAATATAGCACAGTACGTTTTTCCAGACACTTTCTACCACGTTCTACAAATCTGAGGAACCACTTGCCTGTGACAGAATTTCTGGGAAAATACGACCGAGCGACGCTAGTTTTTTGAAGGTCGGCTCGGATTCATACCTTAAAGGCTGGTAACGCATTTCCATTCCCTACGGTGTTGCAGATGATCATAGGCGGCTGTTGTCACTTACCATCAGGTGAACCGAATGCTCGTTTGCCTCCTATAACATGAAAAAATATAGGGACTTTTCGCAACAAAAGCGCCCTTATCCGTCGTCAAGTAAAATATGTCATATATAAGCTGTGTTAGTAAAAATGTCTGAGTCTAACTCATTGTTAGACTTATTTCATAACAAGATCATTCAACTTAGTCGTTCATGTCTACAAAAAGTAAAACTTCCCAGACAGAGTTAATAACAAAGGTTTTTTTAAGTAGTTTGACAAGTATGATCCTACTTTCAAACATATATTAATAAATACTTTTTTCAACATCAAACGTAACAAAGTTTATGAATCTATATTACTAGTGATAAGTCTCTCATATGCGCGAGGCCGCTTGGGTAGGTACCACCGCATAACCAAACAGCACTGTTAATGAAATGTTGTTTTTCGGTTTGAAGGACATCGTAACCAGAGTAACTACTGGACGTATTGAGACTCAACATCTTATGTCCCAGGATTGCGAGCGTTTGTTTGTGAAGCGTGTTTTTCTTTCACGAATTTTTTTTCCTATTGTAAATTTACCTTCCACCTGGTATAATTAACTCTGTGTAGTGAAGATATTTTTTCCTTCTAGCATTTTGTTGTTATATGTATATTTATCAGCCCATATATTCTATTGTGGGACATGGGCCTCCCCTACAATCGAGAGTACCATTAAGGGTGGTTAGGTTTACTCAAATAACAGTAGTAAGACTACAATACAACAGTCTCTTAACAACTGTAGTCTAAACAAAAGTCTCTTAACAACAGCCTTAACAATAGTAGTAACTTCAATACATTCTCATCAGCATTTAAATAACACTACATCCGTAATTCAATAGTATAAAGTGTTTCAAACATCTGTAGCTCAGAGACAATACACCTAATTGTAGCTCTAAATACGTTAACATGAACTGTAGATGAACAAACAGAACAGACAGATACTGCTGATGCGAAATAACAAAATACAAGTCAAGCTTAATTATCATAAACATTGTTCCGTAGTGAAGGTAAATACTGTTAACTACACCTCGATACTTCAGCTACAGACTGTAAGCTGTGCTGTAAGGCTGAATTTCAATTATAAAATAATAATTTGTAAATAGTCGATGCGGTCTGGACTGTCGAGGATTGTGGTGGGGTTTTTAATTTATGATGCACGTCTGATGTTTATTGGTATGTGTTTAGTTGATTGTCGCTTTATATATCGTTATAGCAAAACATGGTGGTAGGTCTCTCATATGTGAGAGGCTGCCTGGGTGGGTACCACCGCAATGCCTATTTCTCCCGTCAAACAGTAGTTTAAATGCACTGTTGTGTTTCGGATTGAAGGACATTGTAGCCAGAGTAACTACTGGACATATTGAGACTTAGCATCTTATGTCTCAGGATGGCGAGCGCAGTGGAATGCCAAGCATTGCTTTGTAAATCAAGGTGTTGTTTGGTTTTGCTTCTGTTCATGAGCGGTCGCAACGCTTACCATCAGGCGAACGGCATTCACGGCAATAAAAAAATAAAAATAAAAAAAAACATGTCTGAGATATCATAACAATTAATTCAAATATTACAGACCCGTATAAATCTACGTTAGTAAACTAAGCCCCATAATTGGCTTTAAAAAAAAACACACTCCTAGTGAGAAAAATTATAGTAATTAATAAATGTACAAAACTTATTGCTTTGCTATTTGTCGCTATTCGTTCGTCAATACAACGTTAAAAAAAATATTTTTTCAGAACAAAATTGAATTACTGAAAATCTTTCTTACACCTCTCATATCCCAGTTAAGACACATTGCAAGGCAAATCAGACTATCAGTGTATCTACCGAATCCATTTCAACCAGTACTTTGTAATGAACCCGTAACAGAGCATCGCAATAATAGAGATATGTCCCGAGGCCGATCGCTTCGTTATTCTCAACAATTTGAAATGCATACGACTGTACTGTACTGTACTGTATCAGCCCATATGGGTCCCACTGCAGGGCACGGGCCTCCTCTACAATCGACAGTACGAACGAGAGTGGTTAGGCCATATAGTCCACCACGCTGGCCTAGTGCGGGTTGGCGG
The DNA here is from genome assembly GCA_023078785.2 of Hyles euphorbiae. NCBI lineage: Eukaryota > Metazoa > Arthropoda > Insecta > Lepidoptera > Sphingidae > Hyles > Hyles euphorbiae. The sequence goes on along the minus strand of CM041034.1, from coordinate 10,991,522 downwards.
ACTTACATACCATAGAAATTTTTGTAAATCGCTATGGTATGCAGGTTTCCTCACGATGTTTTCCTTCACCGTTTTAGTGCGTGGTGATTGACTATCAATACACACATGACTCCGAAAAGTCAGAGGTGTGCCCTGGGATTCGAACCCGCGACCACCGTGAACATGTTGGCAGTCGCGTATAGTCCGTTTACCAACAGGCCACCACGCACTCTCTACTCTACATTGATGTATGATGGAAATGTAATAATAATGTTTGGTGGTGGTATGTTATGGATTTTGTATCGCGTTGTGGTAGTCTAGGTTTAGTATATAACATTTTAGCCTTGGTCACTTTCAGAAAATATTTTCCACTTAGCTTGTCCATTCTCGTAAGGATTATTTATTTGATTAAATCTTCAATAATCTTTAGTATCTCCCTTCTAGTACTTTAATTATCTTGACAAATTCCTTTCGTAAGCTATTATTCGTTCATGATCAAGCCATCTCAACGTACTTGTTTCAATATTAATCACTACATCCTCGATCTTTTTAAATAGATGGCTTTGATGTTTTAACAATCTTTCACAAAACGACCGAAACCAAAACAAAAGCCAAAATCCTTCGAATCCCAAGTTTTGTTACATAAATTGTGAAGAAAGAAACTTAACTGTCCATAAATCTACAAACTTTTATTTTACGCCTACAATCGACTAATTGGTAATTACATTTTACAACACATAAAACTTGAATTAGGTCGCTCTTTACAATCGGTAGGAAGCGCCGAGTCTAATAAACTCAAAATGTTTCTTAATCTAAGAAAAATCAATAGCAGTCCTTTTTCAGTTTGATTTAAGGAAGTATTAAAGCATTTTTATCATCCTTTACTATATTTGACCGTTTTGTTAAACATAATGTAACTACATGTTGAAGAATTAAATATTAATAAATACACCCAACAGTCACATACCGGGTATATCAAGACTGCTACCGTAAACGAAGCTGGGTGGTAGTTTAAGCGACTTCAGACACAATGCAACAGAAAAAGTTGCTAAAAAAGCGACAATTTTTATTTTGTTATTTTTTCCTATGACCATATTTAGATGGTAAATATTTTTTTTCCTAAAATAATAGTGTTTACCCTTTTATTTATAAATAATCTAAGGTATAATAGTGTCTCAATTATTATTTTAGCAAAAACTATGGATTTACCACCCAAAAATGGTGATATTATTTAAAAAATCATAAAAAATAATTGTCGCGTTTCTTTTTGAAATTTATGGTTGTATTGTGATTGTAGTCACTAAAACTACCACCCGGCTTCGTTTTCGGTAGCAGTCTTGAGATACCCGGTATATAGTCTTATCTCCACTAAGATCGAGTCTTGTATCGTGGATATCAAGAGCTATCCGAAGACTTTTCGGCTCACCAACACCCAAAACAGAAACAAATACCTGTAGATCGCACAACCATTTGTTTCAGTGCGGGATCCGAACCCGTTGCCTTTTGTTTCACTATCAAATAGCATTATAATATCTTCAATAATATACGCGATATAATTTATTAATTAATTATTTAAATGATTTAATTACTATATATCTATATATCTACTGGTGGTAGGTCTCTTACTGGTGGTAGGTCTCTCATATGTGAGAGGCCATCTGGGTAGGTACCACCGCAATGTCTATTTCTCCCGTGAAACAACACTGCTTAAATGCACTGTTGTGTTTCGGATTGAAGGACATTGTAGCCAGAGCAACTACTGGACATATTGAGACTTAACATCTTATGTCTCAGGATGGCGAGCGCAGTGGAATGTTGCTACTGTTCATGAGCGGTCGTATCGCTTACCATCAGGCGAACGGCTTGCTCGTCTCGCTATTCAATGCAATAAAAAAAAAAAAATATCATTTGATAACAAAATAGGTTTTAAAAATGGCTTCAAATAAGGTCGTAAGGGTTCACCGCTATTAATTGAAGTGAAAACACTTGAACACTTGAGTAGCTTATAAAAAGGATTGGGAAAAGGAGAAAGAAAGGAATCGGGAAAAAATGGGAAATTCAATAAGAATACGGTTACGAATATTTTGCTTTACAAAGGAGCGAAGGTTAACGTACATACGTCATTTAGATGGTTGAGGCTTAAACTTGCCTTACTAAGTTTACGTCATCGTATTATAATCATACACATACGTCATTGTGTAGAAATGATAATCAGCCTTCTGCTGTCCACTGATGCTTATAGATCTCTACCAAAAGAAATGAATATAATTTTCTGTAGATTCTTTAGTATATTATTGATTAATCTTAGGCCAGACCACACTTATAAAAATACTTGTAAAAGTGTAATATGGTATACAGATTTCCTCACAATAATTTTCTTCACTGTTAAATAAATTGCATGGAAAATATTATTATTTTTCGGACTCCAAGAAGCCAGAAAAGTTTTCAGGTCACATGCTAAATATTTCCAAAAATTCATACATACACGTATCATTTACACATATTCGACTAAGTCTTAATTCTCAGAAAAATCCAGAACCACGTAATTAATATAAATGCCTCACTTCACGCGCGTTTCTTTGTGTTCCCGCAACCTGGTTATGCTAGTGCATTTCACATTGCCTCCACATCCAAATTGTTTGTCAAGTGACGCTTATATTCGTTTGGACTCTAAATAGCCAGAGATGTGTTCAGATCACATCCTAATCATTTCCAACATTCATGCATACACGTTCCATTTGCTCAGTAAAATCGAATATTCGATAAGTGCACGAGAGAATCCAAGCCGGTTACTTGATCCTAAGTGCCACACTTTCACGCACGTTTCTTTGTGTTCCCGCAACCTGGTTATGCTTGTGCATTTCCACATT